>JAJHZJ010000423.1:895000-1577500 GCA_023548195.1 Bettongia penicillata ogilbyi | reverse complement strand
TGTTCGTGCACAATAAAATCCAACTCAGATTCCCTTTCTTGTGTGAAGCTGTCCCTGAATGAGGGAAAATATTTTTCCTCTTTGCAACTTTGATAATTCTTTGTATTTCTCTAAAGCACTCATCATTTCTATTTTGGATTTTCATTATATTTATGTCTTCTAGCTCCTAAAAATTAAATTTAAAATATATAACAAATGTTTATTAAATGTTATCTATGTGCAAGGCATAGTGCTGAGTATTTGGGATGTAAAGATACAATACAGACTCTGCTACCAAAGAGCTTGTAGTATAACAAAGGAATGAAATAAAAAACTGCTTCAAAAGAGAGTAGAATAAATGTAAAGTTCAGACAAAGTATTATAAGAAATTTGAATAAAGAGAGATTATTTTCAAATAGGGAAGTCAGGGAAGGCTTCATAGAAGAGATAACCCTTATGCTGAAGGTTGAAGATAAGGAAGTAGTATTGATATTTAAGAAATGGGGAAAGGGAAAATAACAAAATCAAAGGTACTGAAATAGAGGAAGGAAGAGAAAAATTACAGAGGAAAGAGAGTTCATTGTGGGCTGAACCTTAGATTGTGTGAACATAAGAAATAAAAGGTAAGTGTTGAAAAGTAGTTTGGAGTTTGATTATGGAGGATGTTATTTCAATTCCATTATCAGGAATTCATACTATATTTTGAAGTCAAAGAGGAGCCATTGAAGAATTTTGAGTATAGGAATGGCATAAATGATAAGAGTGGAGTCTTAAGAATTTAGACTACTAGTCCATTATGAAAAATAGATATGAGATGTAATAGACTAGAGAAGTTAGGAGACTAAAATACTCTGGGAGAGAAGTGATAAAAGCTAGAACTGGGATAGAGAGAATGAATGCGAGAAAAAATGTGCAGGGAAAATTAGCAGTACCTGCGACCGATTGAATATATTGGATTAAGAAGTAAGAGGAGCGAAAGTGAACTCGGGTGACTAGGTGAGCTAGGCACTTAACTCCTTAAGAAAAGAGGGAGAATGACCTGACTTGGAGGCCCTAGATAACAGCCATTCAGGATTGGGTGATTAATTTGGATAGAATGAATAGCCAAGGAGAGGTTGCGAGTGATGTTGTCAGAGGAAGATTAGGGCTTATGGGGTAGATGGCGGCATCATTACAAGTACTAGAGAAATTATGAGTAAGAGGTGATGGGAGGGAAATGATAGGATAGTTTTCATGGGATCACAGATTTGGTCATGTTTTGAGATTGAAGGATGGTGTTACAATATGAGCCTATAACTGCCAGTCACCTCTGCCAACCATGTCCTGAAAAACTTGACTGCATATTGGATTATAGACTCTGAGGACAAGGACCAATTTTTCCTATTCTTTGTATCTTCTTCCTCAGCCCCCAATTCTCAAGGCTCTGCATATGCTAAGCATTTAACCAATGTTTATTCAATAACATTTGCAAATGGTACTCCTGTGGTTTATCCATTCCCTGTATCTTTCTTTTCTCCTTGTCTTTCTGCATGTTTTATTTCCTTTCTTGTTTGTTTCCTAAATCTTTTCTCACTACTATTTGTACTGCTTTGGTCTATTCTTCTCTTCTGTTTCCCCATTCTTCCTCTTCCTATTTTCCTAACTAAACTCTTTTCACAAATGATTTTACTTTTTATTTTGTTACTTTTCCTTCACCCTTTCTATATTGCGACATTTTGCTTTCTTCCTTTTTGTGCATCCAGTTCCACTGGGATTTTTACAACTCCATCTCCATCCACCCTCCCATCTGTCTATTCTCTAAGAAGCATAGAAGTGAAATTAATAATTAATCTTCACTCGTTAATTTCATTTTATTTCTTGGCTTTTCCCTCTGCCCACCATCAGCTCCTAAAAACCAAGCTTGTTAATTGCAATTTCCCACCATGCTACTCTTCTTGGCTGTGAACAGTGGAAGGGTAAGAAAGAAACAGCAAGTAACACAGGGGGATTGTTAATAGTGTGTTCATTTTCTGCACTGAATATCAAACAGTAAAGTAAAGTGTAAGGCAAATCAGGACTAAGAAGAATGGTAATTATTAGGTGTCCCAAATTTTGAGCTTTGTATATGATGCCATTCTATTGGTTCCCAGAAATGTGGAAGTTGTACTAATTGGCTAAAGTGAACTAAATATTACCCCCCTCCCCAAAAAGACCCAAAGGCAGCCCAGTATAGAATTATTAGTGTTTATTTTTTTTATTGATGCATTTTATCTTCATGTCACAGTTATTTTGGAGAAATAAAACAAAAACAAACCTCTTCAGTTTGAAGCTTGTCTTGTGACAGAATATAATTAGGCAGAAATACCAAAAACAGTAACTTATTGTGTCAGTGTATATAGCATCCTACTCGTCCTTTACCTCTTTGCCATGAAGAGAAAAAAATACGTTTTTACTATCTATTCTCCTGAAATTTCTTTGGTTTTTCATTTACTCATTATTCACTTCCTTTTGTAATCATTGTGTATATTGTTCTTTTAGATATCTGAATCATCATGTAAATCAAACCATGTTTCTTGGAATTTCTCATTTTCATTACTTCTTGATGTCTAAGAATGTCATAGCTTTTACATACCAGAATTTTCAAAATGTTTCTTCATGTTTATATTGAATGCAGAGAATTTGTCTTCCAGATTAAATATGTGTGAACTATAATATAGGCTGAAATAAAACATTATCTTTCCTTTTGGTGCTATGCTGAAGGGGCAGTGTCTTCTCTATATATAGAGAGAGTAGAGATGGAAGAGTGACAGTATAGTGAATAGAAAATAAATAACAGACTTGGAGTCAGAAACCACAGCTTTATCATTAATTTGCTGTGTTACTTTGAACAAGTCTTTTATCGTTTTGGAGAAATCTTTTGTTTCCTCTTCCCTAAGGTGGGAAATAGATAGCATTCCTACCATCCACCTCACCAGGTTGTTGTGAAGAAATTGATTTGTAAATTATAAAGAGTTATATAGGAGAAACAAAATGGAGGGGTGGATAGAGAGCTAGCCTTGGAGTCAAGAACAATTGGATTTAAGTCCTGCCTGTAACATATGTCCACGTAGTGTGATTATAGCCAAGTCATTCAACGTCCAGTTGCCCCTGAGCAACACTGTAAAGCCTATAAATTACAGGTGCTAATTTACCTGGGAAGGCAGTTTCCTTAAGGAGATTTCCTTACACTAATAAAATTACAATTCTGGTCTGAAATAAAGTACTACAAAAATGTAAAATATAATCTGAACTCATTTGGCTTAACTATCACTTTGTATTGCCATTGGTTTCTAAGCATTTAAAAAAAAAATTATAGAGACCATAGATTGAGTAAACACGCCTATTCTAGGCCAGATAAGCAACTTTCAGTCCCTTAGATGGGACTCAGACCTTTCCACCCCGATATTCTGTTTAAAAATTCCATGAAGATGCTATGGGATGGTATTCCCAATAGAACCCCCCTCCCATTCCAGAATGTGAGCCTTTTGAGAACAGGGATCATTTAATTTCTTCTCTGTGTCTCCATTGCTATTACAGTATCTGGCACATAGAAGGTATTCAGTAAATATGTATCAATTGATATTGATTGGTTGATTCTTATTGATCCTTTCAAGATACTTATTTATACCTTCCCAAGTTTCCTTATATTACACCCACTGATTGGAGCACTCCTCACTTTTCTTCTCCATCTGTTTCTTTCTTTTCCTGGAAGGGGTTGGTCAAGTACAGTTGGCTTCATGAAACATTCATCTGTTGCCACCACAATGATCTCTCCCTTGTGATACCATTGCTTCTCATCGGTTGTTTTTGTTGTTCAGTTGTTTCAGTCGTGTCCAACTTTTGTGACCCCATCTGGGGTTTCCTTTGCAAATATATTGGAATGATATGCCATTTCCTTCTCCAGCTCATTTTACAGGTGAAGAAACTGAGGCAGGCAAGGTTAAGTGACTTACCCAGGGGCACACAGCTAATAAGTGTCCGAGACTTCATTTGAACTTAAGTAAGGTCTTCCTGACTCCAGGTTTGGTCCTCTATCCAGTGTTCCACCTAACTGCTTGCATCTCGTTATTTGTTGTTTTGTACTCTAATCATCTGCTTTGTGTTATTCATGTCTGCCAAATGTGCTTATAAGCAAGGATTATTTTTAAAAAGTATTTTCCATCCTATCAGTGGTTAGCACAATATTGGACACACATCAGGTAATCAATAAATATTTGTTAAATTGACTTGACACGAACAGTACTTGATCCATCTCAGTCTGTTAGGGAACTAAATGGCAAGCTGGGAATTAAAGTTGAGGTCAGCGGGTCACTTCGTGTTTTTCATGTGATTAATCCTGACTATGACCAGTCCTTTCCTCTATGACTCCTCAATATTTACACAATAAAACAAGTTCATATCTATATAGCACTCTGTGGTATCGTAATAGAATCATAGGAGTTCGAGCTGGAAGATCCCTTCATGATTATCTAGTCCACCTCTCCCTCACCATTTTAAAGATGAATATACCAAATCTAGTGAAGTGCAGGGATTTGTCCAAGGTCACATCCATATTCAATCAGAGCTATGATCCAAACCCATTCTTCAAAGCCCAAAATAGTTTTCTCCACATGAATTATCTAATTTTATCCTAAATTGCTTGTACTACTTTAATTTGCACTTGTTGAAACTATTTTTGCAACTTTTTGTAACTTCATAAAGTAACTATTCACAATCAATTTTCATCTTTGAATATCTGAGGAATTCTTCTGTGGAACTGAAAGGAATCATGATATGGTGCACAGAAAGCCAGAAAGACCACAGATCAAGTTTTAATCTCACACATCACAGATGTGCCACCCTGGAAATTTCATGTCTCAATGCCCCAAGAAGCTTTGTAAGACTAGACATTGAAGAAAAGGTGCCAATCTGCTTCGATAGATGTAGAGTCCTCATGTAGGAATCCCCTTTAACAATGAAATCATAAATCCAGTCCCTATCCCTGTCCTGTCACATGGAAGCAATTTTAGACTTGGTTTGGTTGGCCCTGGAGAATATTAGAACTAGGAGATGAAAATTAGAGTGAGGCAAATTAACTAAGCAGAAGGGAAAAAAATCAGAGCTATCCAAAAATGGGATCCCCTCAAAGAGGAGTGAGTTTGCCCCAATGGAGATTTCCTGGTGGAGTCAGGAGAATCATTTATCATGGAAATTGTACACAGGGATCATGCTTTGCATGGAGGCGGGGCTAGATTTCCCTAAGCCCCTTTCAGCTCTGCAATTCTATGATTCTATTTGTACTTTGCCTCCCTAAGTGGATTGTAAGGGTTATTGGCTTTTGAAAGGACAAATATTTTGGCATTGTAGCCCAATCTGCCTTATATCAAGGTCTTCTTGACATTTCAATAACTAAAAGTCCTTAGATCACATGTAAAACAGATCAGCCTTATACTGAATCCCATTTTGCTGATGAATTCTAGCTGGATTGCAGTGCAATGTGTAAATTCCTTGGCTCCTAAGTATTTCCTGAGTTGGACTGTGAAGCTGTTCTCACCTGAATTCTGGTCCAACGCGGGGGTGGGCTCTAATCTACTTTTGGCTTGTTGTGCAGACTCTACTGAGAGATAATGGGCTTTGATGTTATTCTGCAGCCCATCCTTTGGCTCAGTGTGCATAATGCACATTACATTATGACTGTTTTTTGTCATTAGAGCCTGAAATATCACGGGCAATTGCCTTTGTCAGATCCTATGCTAGATATTCTTTACTATGAAACTTGTACATAAGATATAGAAAGATATCTTCTCTCTGTATATAGAATACCTAGAACAGGTAAAATACACACACAAACACATATATATACACCCACACATATATATAGATATATGCAAAATATATACATTTATTCAAAGGTACATATGTATATATGGGTATGTGTGTATATATATATATACACACATAGTATATATGTATGTATATCCATGTGTGTTATATAAAAACATATATAGGCATATATATTTCTGCTCCTATACCTTAGCTATTCATTAGAGATATTGAAATTTGTATGCATGCCACTTGGAATATTTCTAATGCTAATGAGTGCAAGTAAGGGTGTCAGTGTTTTCCTGTAGGCATTTAAAATATATACTGTGGAATATGCTTCTAGTTAATGGTTGAATTGAAAAAAACATTCCCCTTAAACTTTCCTTGCTGCCACTCTGTTTTGTGAAGAGAGAGTCGCTTACATTTGCTTGTCACTTGCTAATAAAGAAGGACACCCAACTGACAGGCAGACCAAGACAGGATTCATCTATCTCCCATTTTAACAAAGATATACTGCTCTAGTGTGTTGTATTAGAAGCAACCAGACAGTGATATCAAATCCCAGACCGGCTGCAGTGGCCAAGAGTTTGTCATTAAGTAACTGGATGAAGGAATCATTTTCCCTAAGGTAAAAAGGGGGTGGGGAAGAATTATCTAGTTGCATCTCTAGAAAGCTATAAAATGAAAATGAATATTTTAAAGGAATTAAGCTGCACCCACTTTATTAGCCTGACAGTGGTCTGGCTGGTTGCCTACATTAAAATGACATATCTCCTGACCCCATAGAACTGTCTGTGTTGGTACTCGCTCTGAAATTAATGGCTTTATATGTGCCTGCCTACTCAAATCTGTTCACATTTTCTTTAAAAATGTGAATGACTATATCTATTTCTGTCTCTTTCATGATCTTTTAATTTAATTTAATTTCTTGACTTTCTAATAGCTGTATTTTTACTTAGGTATATAATATTTAAGAAACAATTTGTACAAGTAGAATGTAAGTTCTTTGAGGGCAGACATTCTTATTTGTATCATCTTTGTTTCCCTCAGTACTTAACATAGTATCTTGCACATAGTAGACACAGTTTTAATGAACAGTGGAATAGATTGAATTGGGACAAGCTTTGGGCTATATTTATCACTCAATTTCAGGAGGGAGTGAGAGGGAAGAAAGGGAGAAAAGGAAGGAGGTTGGCTTGTTGGATGTGGAAGAAAGGGAGTTCACATAGTTATATCAAATATAAAAAAAAGAAGAAAATTTGGAATGCAAGCCCAAGTTAGCAATTAACATATTCTTCATAGGCATACGTAATAATGTCCATAACTGAGGTGTGCTGGAGTCAGCTCATAATGGCTTGTGAAAACCCACTGTTAAACTTTCAGTAGGAACTTTTACACCTCAGAAATTGGCAGATGCTCTAAATCAGGGCATGATTTATTGTTTTGTCTATTGTCTAGACTAGAGAAAGTGATGGAGAAAATGTTAATAGTGAGATTAAATTTAAAAGTGTGCCTAACACACATTTCACAGCACAGTCCTAGTTACAGCTACCCAAGGGTGATTTAGCAATGGATGGATCTCTGATTTCTCATCTGGTCCTTATCAAGTACTTTCCCTGTGTCATTAGAAACTAAAGGGGATACAAAAATGAATGGGGCTCAGACTCTGTGCTTTCTGATTTTGTAACTCATGAAATGGATTTGATTATGTACATGAATACACACTATAAGAATGTATGTTGTGAAAGTGCATGAGAGACATAGCCTTCCATTTGAGTTACATATGCTCAGAGGGAAGGGGAGTGGGAAAGGGCTTCAGGTTGAGAGATCAAAAGACGACTTCCATAGAAAAGGAGTCCTTTCAGCTGGGATTTGAAAAAGAGGGACGATAGAAACTACAAAATGTAGAAATAGAACCCTCTTTCGCTAGCTGGTATGTTAGCACTTTTCTCACAAAAGGTAAGTTTTTAAAATATATTGATATTGCAACTAAAAAAATGGAAAGTGAAACTTTTGACCCATTATTTTGCAGAATACTGATACCACAGATGATTAATACTTGTGTACACAGGTGCTCCTGAAAAAACCAATGAAAAGCTTGTACTGTCCATGCCATGCACACCTGCAGAGTGACCTCTGGCTTGTAATAGCCATGTATGGGCAGAGCTTGTTACTGTTTGCATAAGAACCACTCAGAATTCTGTATCAAATAGTTTTGTCTATTGATATAGCTCTCCACCTATTCACAAGTGGAACACATTGTTTAAAGATTTCCTTAAAGCATCCCATCTCCTGGTTCTTTTTTGCCTTTGTCTCAACTTAAATTCTCCCTAAAGAGATGCTATGAAATGCCACTAGTCATAGTTCTATGTAGCTGATGTTAACTAGAGGGAAAAGAAAACAGAAAATTGCTTCATTCACATTAAGGTGATTCTGGCTCAGTACAGGAAGCAATGGGATGAAAAATATATGTTCATAGGGAAATTGAGTGAGCTAACGTGCCTCCTACCCCAATCCATCCAACTATGTCCATTCAGCAATTATTTATGGAATAACTTTCTATGTATTACATTGTTCTAGTCACTTTCTGAGAAGATGACGCAAAAAAAAAACTATAGCACATAGTTACTGTCAAGGACAGCAGTGGGAAGCCTGCAGCCTTAAGGACACATATGGCCCTTTAGCTCCTCAAGGGCAACCCCTTGACTGAATCCAAAATTCACAGAATAAATCCTCTTAATAAAAGTATTTGTTCTGTAAAACTTGGACTCAGTCAAAATGCTGCATTCAAGGGTCTGGAAGGCCACATGTGGCCGCAAGGCTGCAGGTTCCCCACCTGTGCTCAATGACCCTATATATCCATAGGGAATAGACAGATCCATATAAAAGTTAGTTAATAATATAACAATAAGAGAGACATCAGAAAGCAATATGATTAAGTGCTAATGAGCAGTAAAAATAATGAGGCTATAAATTCAAAGACAGCTAAAAGAGCAAATATAATTGAGGCCCAGAATCCAGACTAGAAGTAATAATCCCAAGGTCCTCTGTACACATCTGCAATATTATGTTCAGTTCTGGATACTTCATTTTATAAGGAACATTGATGAACTAGAGATCATCCAAAGGATGTTGAACAAGATCATGAGAGTTCTAGAACTCATGTTCTATGTGGAAGGAGCAGATGACTGTAAGGCAGAATCTAAAGCTATCTTCAAGTGCTTTAAAGGCTCTTATTAGGATGTAAACTTATTCTGTGTATTTTTAAATGGTATAAATAAGAATTATGAAAAGCATATTTCAGTCAATATAAAAAATTTTCTGGGAAATGGCATTATTTACTCATTTTTGGATGTGTCCATTTTTTTTTGTCAAATAATACTGGAATGGTTTGTCATTTCCTTCTCTGGATCATTTTACAGATGAGGAAACTGAAGCAAGTAACTTGCTCAGGGTCACACAACTAGTAAGTGTCTGAGTTCAGATTAGAACTCAGGTCTTCCTGACTCCAGGCCTGGCAGTAGTAACGGCCTCTTGGTAGTCAATGAGCTCATCAAATCAAAATACAGAGGTCCCAAGACTGAATCATGGTGTATACATACACAGAGGGTGGGATGTGGCTAGTGACCTTTTAAAATAGACACCTAAAGAATGGGCTGGTAAGCAAGGTAGATAGAAAACCATGCAATTAATAGAATTTGTAATACAAATAATAATGAATAAAAAATAAATGCAATAAAACTTGTAATAGCTTCCATCTATCTCCAAGGTCAATTATAACTTCAAGGTTATATAAATATGGAGCATTGTGAGCTACAGGAGGCATTAACCTTGATGGATAAGCTTTGACCAAGCTAAGAAAATGAAAGAAGCCATCAACAGATAAATGCAGTATCAAGAGTAAATATTCAAAGACAGGAATGTACATTGACATAATGTGGAGTAAACCAATAATGAACACAACAGCACTTTAGAAAATTATGACTGTAGTTTCAAGGTAGTACTGAAATACCTGAGGGAGGACAAATTTGTTTGGGTGGTAGACAGACGTTGTAACTGTACAAACAAGAAACATTTATATTGTCAGATTAACGACAATTGTGGCAATAGAGAATTCTGGAAAATAATAAACATGTTGAATAAGGATAGGGATCAGATCTCTGATTCCATTAGTAAAGATCAGTGGTATGAAACTCAAATGAAAATGGACCCATTTAGGCCATGTATTGACAGAAAGCCACAAATTAACATTATCTGTTTTATTGTATTTTTGTCTATTTTGCTACTTTTAATGTGATCCAGGCCTAGTGTGGCCAGTAGCCCTGGAGTGAGTTTGATACCTCTCTAGATAACTTCCAGGTGAGGAAACTATCTCTAACAATGTATATTAGCATGCTTTCAGCAAATTCATAATCTTAGACGGTTGCCTAGAATTGTGTTGTGTTCTTCCTTCATTGCCAAAGACCATGCCATCAGAGAAATGATGACATGACTTGCACTTGATTTTGTTTTGAATGAGTGAGGGCTCTGCAGGTCACCAGCCTCACTTCTCCTCCAGAGCCGTCTGAATCCAGTGACCAGATATTCATCAGGACAACTGGAGATGACCCAGGATGCACTGGGAGGTTGCCTGGAATATTGAGCATTTAAGTGACTTACCAGTGGTCACGCAACTGGCATGTGTCAGAAGGTAGACTTGAACCCTTGTCTTTATATCCTGACCAGCTCTCTCTCCTCTATAACACATTACCTTTCATTTGAACATTTGAAGATTGAGGAGAAGGAAGAAAAATGTTTTTCTAACAGTGTCTTTGGGTTCCAGACTATTTGTGCACTACAGAAGGGTACAGAAATAGAGACAAAAGTGCTTCCAGGATGACAGCAAATAGGTATAGGCAAGTCGTGTTGGGACAGTAAGAGAATTTTGGTTCAGGATCCAGTTGGAATGGTAAGCAGGAATACCAAGCAGGGAAAGGTATGGTGGAATTCATGAAGTTCAGAAAGCAATGTCAGGCAAAGAGCAGAAGACGGCATTTTGTAGAGGTCAGAATATCTCACATCATTGCTTTGGGAATGAAAACATTTGCCCTGTTAATTTTTGTTGCTAAATGAATTGTTTTCACTTGTTCATTTAGAATACATTCCTCTTGCTTGTTACTACTCGACATCAGGGTTTCACTTTTCCCTAATGGCAGTTGGGATCAATGTGACCGCATTTGGGTGACTGTATTGAATTGCCTGGACTTCACTTGTCCCTTCAGATTTCTTCTAAAACTAATCTACATAGCGATAAGGACCCATGCTTATTGTAGCACATACTAGTTTTCTTCCAATGCATTTGTTTCTTCATATAGTGCAAGAGCAAAAGTGTCCATCTAAATAGCTTGTAAATATACCATTACAGGAAACAAGAAAGAGATGCAAAATGAATCAAGCCTATGTCTATCTAATTCTAAAATTTCCAGCATACTAAGTTGTATAATGGATTAATTTGCATCTGGGTGAAGGTATTCTATAAATGCAAGACTTGACTGTTTTCACATTCTTAATGTCTTTGACATTTAAGTTTTAAAATAATGGTTTTTACTGCAACAATTTATATATATGCATACCCCTAACACAGACAACTTCTGTCAAGCCAAGGGGATGGAGAAAAGGAAACTCTGGTTAATTAAGTGCATTACCTAGGAGATGCACATAGCTTATGGAATCCACATAGATTATATTTTTAATGAATGGTTGTAGTTTGGGCTGTTCATCAGTGCTGGTTCTGCAGCCTTCAATTTTATTTATTTATTTTTTTGCAGATTTCTCCCTGAGTTTTTGCTCATTAAAGCTACATAAATTTGTAGTGCACAATTTAGGGTCTGATTTTATAGCCATTTTCCAAATATGTATAGATCTGCAGATATACATGAACTTTTTTTTCATGGACTAGACCTGTGATTACATAAATGTTTGGAAGTCTAGCAGAGGAAACTTCTTCTGCTAAGAAAGATTAGCTTCAGTTCTGCAATTTATAGTTTTAAGGAGTTTCTCTCATAGGAAAATGCAGGTTGATTGAAAGTGAACTATTCCTTTTGGGGTTTTTTTTGTATCTTCATACCAATTAAAGTATCTGATACATTGCAGATACTTTGAAAATGCCTGTTGAACTGAATGTAATGGAATGGCATTGGAAAGGTATTTAGAAACCATTTTGTCCAATTCCCTCACTTTACAGATGAGGAAACTAAGTCCCAAAAAGTTTAAGTGACTTGGCCAAAGTCACAGAATTATTATGTAACAGCTCTGTCTAACCGAATAACAATAATTACAAAGAATTGTTAGATAACATAATTATGTAATTTAACATAATATATAAATATAAAATAATGTTAATAGTTATTATAAGGCTCATCAATTTTTACAGTATCTTTTCTAACCATTGCATTGAAGTCACAAAGTATGAAATTGTATGTAGATTGAATTTGGAGGCTCTAATCAATTTTTTCATAGAATCTATCTACAATTCTGTTCCCAGCGATTGATGGTGGTCTTTAAGCTGCAGTTATTTTTGTGGTAGTGTTTTTCTTCAAAAACTTATAATTAGTACTACAATATGTTATGTCCAAATTTTCCATGAAATAATGTTTCTTGTATCTTCTGGCTATACAATAAAGTACATTATGCTATCTTTCTTTGCCTCTACAAGGATTAATTATAAAGCATTCTATCATGTAGCTGCAATTTCATGCTTTCTTCTGGTTCTTTTCTAACAATATCAAGATTGATATGATATAACCCTTTCAATAATATTTACTGGTCAACTGGACACATATCTTGTATTTATAGTACCACTAGTCAAATTGAAGTTTGATAATGGTCGAATAATGCTTCACAAAATACTCTTCCATCATCATAATATGGATGGAAGGGTTCTGTACAGGACTAAATACCATTTGGTATCTTTTCCTTTGTCTGTCTGTTTGTTTCCTGAGTAACTTGGCCAAAAATATTTCATCATCAGGTTATCAACCTACTGATCAAACACCTCTTTTATTATCAATTGGTTTGGTCCTTAGAAAACACTGTTACTTGGGCAATCCTGAAAGCCTTTTGAGCACACGTAGTAGTTATCTATCAGAACTTTCATGCCACTGGAATATTCTTTGAGAACTGAGGATCATCTCTCCTTCAGAATGACCCAGAAGAGTAGAACTCTGGAGAGGACATTTTTACATGAATGTTTTTCTTAGGAAAGGTTTTTTTCCCCCTAATATTAAGTTAAATCTGCCTCCCTATAATTTCCACTCATTGGGCCATGCCCTATCTTCCACTGACAAGAATCATAAAAATATAGGAATTTAGAGTTAAAAGGATTTTGAGGGACATTTCATCTGATCCTTACCCAATATAGAGTTTCAGCAAGAAAAATAAATGATTTTCAAAGTCTCCTAAACTTTGTAGGGCAAAACCTTCTGGACTGGAATATTTTAGTTTAAGCATACAAAATAAGTTACAAAATACCATGAACCATTTTTAAACTATACACAAAACCAAAATAAAATACTCCTCAAAAAATCCAGTTGTACCTCAAAGATTAAGTTTGACCTACATCAAAACACATTTTCTAAATAGTTTTTTTTGGGGGGAGTTTGTATATACTTTCCAAAAAGCATAGCAAAAATTGTGGGTGTTACTGTAGTTTTACCTTTCTCTCTGTGAATTTGGTATATATCTATATGTGTATCTATCTATATGTGTATGTCTATCTGTATCTATATCTATATTTCACCCCCCTATTCCTAGAAACAACTAATTAGCATTCAGCCAATTAGAGTCAGGTGGTTGCTAAAAGGAAATCAATTGCCCTCTTATTTTTACATTATAATGGTTATAAAACTCTTCGTAATAGTAGAATACAGTGAAAGAATGCTGGGGCTAGTCAAATCCTGCCTCAGACACTTACTATGTCATGTTGGGTAAGTTAGTAAATGTCCTGGTCCCTAGTTTCTTTATCTGTAAACTGAGGGGGTTGAACTAGATGGCATCTAGGGTCCATTCTAGTTCTAAATCCCTTATTAAGTCTGATAATGTATTCCAACTTTGTTGCTATCAGTCTGTTGTTCAGTTGGGTCCAACTCTTCATGATCCATGGACCATAGCACAGTAGCCCCCTTTCTCTTTCACTATCTCCCAAAGTCTGTCTAAGCTCATGTTAGAGTTAGTGGGATATTCTTGGTAAAGATGCTGGAGTGATTTGCCATTTCCTTCTCTGGTGAATCACCTTTTTTCCAGAACTTCCAGTATCACCTGGCCATCTTGGGTAACCCTGAATGGCATAATTCATAGTTTCACTGAGCCACACAGTCCTTTCATCATGACAAGGCAGTAATCCAGGAGGGGATGTTCTATCTTACAATCTTTCAAATATTTGAAGAGAATGAGCTTGTCCCCTTAAGTCTATCTTTTTCCAGACTAAAAACAGTACCCTCAATTCTTGCAACTTTTTGGTCATTAGGAAACCCCCCTGCCCCTCCCCAGCATCTGGTCATTCTCAGATCCTCCTGTTCCCTCCTGCCCATGACCTTCTTGAAATAAATATGAAATGAGTTGTTAGGAGGAGGTTATAAAATCTTCTTTTTCCAGAATTCCATAAAATAGTGGAAATTTCACATCTATTTGAGATGCAAAGAGTTGTCAAAATCCATTAGAACTAGAAAAAGTCTGCTTCACTTGCAGACTTTTCATTATCTCTGCTACGTGCCATAGTCAGTTCTGCGTATGTCTAGACCTTTCTTGCTTTTCTCTTCTTCAGATTTCATTTAAGAATATTCCTTCAGTAACTGCCCCAGTGCTTCAAATATGAATACTCATGGAACAAGCAATACAAATGAATCGGCCATAGTCAAATTATTTGAATGACTCAGAGGCCATATTGCACAAAGGTAAAAGCAATGACTCTAAAAGAGGCTCAGGGCTCAAATCCTGCGTTTGCCACTTAATACCAGTGTGTCTTTATGAAAGTCACTGAAGTTTTCTGGGCCTCAGTTTCCTTATCTGTAAAATGAGGGAATTGGACCAAATGGCCTATAAGATCCCTTCCAGCTTCATATCAATGTTTTGGTTCTTCTATGTCTTTAGAAAATGTTCTGATGATTGTAGGACTAGTCACTATTTTGTTCTTTTATGTTATGATTTTTAGGGATGGAGTAGGGAGTGGTAAGTCAATTTTCTGAACTGTTGTAATCTCTATGTGAATCATTTATATATAGATGCATGCTTAAAGATAAAAAACCTTTCTTTTAAAATTTATTTTATACTCTGAACTTAAGAAATGAAACAAACATGTCTATCACAATAGAATAGAAAAAATAAAATTGCATGCAAAACTATAAATATTATTATTCCTTTTAAATATATATTAAAGTTATCATGTAACTTTCTTTTTTCCTTTTTTTCTTTCCTCCCATCCTAGAGATGGCTACCATTTAATATGAATATGAACATGTGTGTATATACATACACATATGTGTATGTATATATGTAAAATCAGTCTGTACATACTTCTATTCATCAGTGCTTTCTCTGGATGCATATAGAGTCTTCCTTCTTAGGTCCTTTGTAATTAATTTGAGTATTTACAATAGTCAAAATGACATTTGCTCAAAGTTGTTCTTAAAACAATATTACTTTGCTGTATGCAACATTCACTTCCTTCTTTTTAGGTAAATGGTTCAAATAGCAAGGCTCCATCTGCTTGTACATTTTTTTCCTCTTTATTTCTGAAGTAGAGCTGTGTTGGCTCTAGATAGAAGATGTGAATGTTTTTACAAACTTTGGCTAAATAGCATCTGGTCTTATTTACATGTTAATTTCAGCATTTTCTATCCATAGCCAGGCCTCTACACATAAATAACATAGTGAAATAGAATTAACTATAGAATGCTGGCTTTCATGCTTTTCCTTGTTCTATAGATATTATTATTACCTTTGTTATATAGTTCAATCTCTTCTGAAGCTAGTTTTTTTTTTGTTATTATTTTTGAGGTTCTCACCTACTCACAAGTTAACTTGGCTATTGATTCCTGGGATAAAATATAATACACACACATACAACACACACGTACATACACACACTATATATACATACATAAAATAAAATATATTTTACATATGTAAAATGTCATATAAATTCAAGGTTATGTGTTAAAAGACACTACCCCACATAGAGGTTGTTGAAAAGTTCTGGGAAAGACTTTCCTGGTAAGATTTCTTTGAAGCAAAAAGGTAGTGACATTTAAGGCCCTCTACAATCTGGCACCAATCTACCTTCCTTATTTCCCTATTCAGTGAATCGAATCAGCCAACGTTTATTAAACACCTACTCTGTAGAGATAAGGGCTAGTTAGATGGTGCAGTGGCAGGTCTGGTGTCAGGAAGACCTGAGTTCAGATCTGGCCTCACATACTTACTAGCTGGGTGATCCTGGGAAGTCACTAAACCCTATTTGCCTCAGTTTCCTCATCTGTAAAATGAACTGGAGAAGGAAATGGCAAACCACTCCAGTATCTTGCCAAGAAAACACTAAATGGGGTCATTAAGAGTCAGATATGACTGAAATAATTGAAGAACACAATATAAGGGACACAGTTCTAAGCACAGGTTTCCTTCAAGTTGCAGTTAAAATCTTACATCCTTCAAAAAGCCATTTGTGATCCTGCTCCATGCTAGTGCCTTTCCTCTGTTAATTATCTCCAATTTATCCCCTCTAATAGTCTGCATATTGTTCCCCTCTCTTCCCCATTAGAGTGGGGTCTCCTTGAGAAGAGGTATTAATCCAGTTCATGACACAATGCTTACTTAGCACAGAGTCAGTCCTTAATAAATGATGACTGACCAGTAAGACTGCAAGGAAAGTCACTGTACTTATAAGATGTTTATATTCCACTGAGTGGAGGGGGTAGTATATACACAGACAGGCATGATTTAAGATGACAAGAGGAGAACACACTGCTAATTAGGGGGATCAAGAAAGCCTTTGCAAAGGTAACAGTAATTAAACTGAGATTTGAAGGGAAGACAATGTGACAATGAGGGAATGAATGAGTATATATTCTAGCCATTGGAATAATTCAGTACAATTTAGCATGTCTTACAAAATATGGGATGATTTTAAATTAGGCTTACCAAGAAAACATAATCAAACATTTGTTAATCTCCTGGTATGTAACAGCAACAGCAAGTAGCTAACATTAATATAGTTTCAGGTGGTGCAGTTAATAAAGCACCAGTGCAGGAGTCAGGAGGACCTGAGTTCAGATTTCACCTCAGACACTTGACACTCATTCACTGTGTGACCTTGGGCAAGTCACTTAACCCCAACTGTCTCATCCTGGCTCATCTCCAGTTATCCTAATGAATATCTGGTCACTAAATTCAGATGACTCTGGAGGTGAAGTAAGGCTGGTGACCTGTACAACCCTCCCTCCCTCAAATCAAAATCAAGTGCAAGTCATGTTGTCATTTCTCTGATGGCATGATCTTCTTCAGCAACGAAGGACGCACACATACCACACCTACCAGGCCCTCAACATCTCCTATGTGCACAGTACTCTTCAAAGCACTGCAGATACAAACAAAAAAAAAATGAGTCTTTGACCTTAAGGAGTTCACCTTCTCCTAGGTAATACATTAGAAAAGTAAGCATGTACAAAGTTTATACAAAATAATAAGAATGCTGATAGCACTAAAATAGGAATTAGACCTGAGTTGTGCTTTATTTAAGGGAAGAAATGGATTATAGGTTGAAGCTCAACGGAGTATAGTTTTAAATGCCTAGTAAAGAAACATGTTTAATTCCAGAGATCCCAGGCAGTCACTGATGACTTTAGAGCATGGAAGCAACATTATCAGACTTTGGTCTTAGGGTAATTTCATAGTCAAGTAGAAGATGAACTGGAGAGGAGGAAAATTAGATATAGTGTATTATATAACAAGACACACAGGAAGTAATTAAGACCTGACATATGGTGGTAGGGTTGTTAAGTAGAGAGAAGAAGATATGCACCATTGTCAATTGTACCCATGGAAAAAATATTTCATAAACTATTTTTGCTAAAGGTTTTCTATCAAAAATATAAAGTGCATTAATACAAACTAAGGTCCATTCTCCAATAGATGAGTGGTCAAATAATATGAACAAATAGTTTTTAGCAAACGAAATGTAAATATTCAACATTTTTAATGCTACACCTCACTAGTAATAAGGGAAATCCAAATTTAAAAGCAATTTGAGCTTTTATCTCATACCCACCAAATTTATAGAGATCATTAAAAAATAGAAACAGTCAATATTGGAGGGGATGTGGGAAGATAGGTTTATGGATTAATATAATTTTGATGAAGTTGTGAATTAATTCAACTGTTCTATAAAACAATTTGGAATTATGTGAGAAAAGTCATTAAACTGTTCTTGTCATTTGAGTCAGGAATGCAACATACCTAGGAGATCAGTGACAGAAACAAAGGTACTATATGAAAGAAAGCAGCACTCTTTGCAATAACAAAAGTAAAACACACAAACAAAAACTGAACACCAACAAGAGTGACTCCAATAACCCTTGAAAACAAAATGCTATTGATTGATGAATAAATAATCAAATGCTAGAATATAATGGAATATTTCTATGCTATAATAACAGATGAATATGAGGAATTGAAAGTCATACAGGAAAACTTGTCTGAAGTAATAGCAAGAGAAGAAAGAGCAAGCTAGAGAACAATAGATATAGAACTTCAGCAGTGGAAAAAATCACAGCAAAGCAATACGCTCTGACAAATTGTAATGATGGATATTGATGATGAAGAACCAATAATGCAACATGTCACCTAAGTGTTAGGAGAAAAGTTGGGGACTATAGATGTAAAATACAGCACATATTTTTAAACTGACTTTTGCATTGAATAGTTTTGTTCAATTGATTTTTTTATGAAAGCATACAATGGAGTGTGTATTGGGGGGAGTGTTATGAGGGAAAAAGTGTGGGAGAATTTCAAATAAATGACCAAAATTTGTCTATGACTTTAATAGTAATTAGAAAATTTCTTAATTCTCTTTTATCAGGCATTTACCACTCTATGTTAGCATTTTCCTCTAGAATGGTTCCTAGATTTTAACAAAGGTGTTTCAATTGTCTTAGCCATGATTTTTTTCTTTAAAAATCCACTAGATCAATTTTTACATGGAACTAGAAAGAGAGAAAGAAAACAGGAAAGAAAAGAAGGAAGAGAAAGAAGGGAGGGATGGAGGAGCTAACTTTGAACAGTAATATAAAAAAAATGTCAAATTTGGTAAATTAGGTATTTTTTTTATTGAAGGCAGTGCTTGTTTTAAGGTAGTGTTCCATTAATGTGACAAGCAGAGTAGTATCTTCATTTCTAGAACCCAAACCCACATCCTCAAAACCTGCTTCCAACAATACAGCAGTTTCCTTTTGTTTCAAATTCTTCCTGAGAAAACATTAATAGAGAAAAAAAAGCATTTAGATTAATTCAGTTTTAGTGACTGAAAATAGCTTTATCCATGCCAAACCTGATATTGATTGTAGTATAATTTTTTTAGCTTTCTAGACTACTTAACTTCATTATATTTATCATTCTACTATCACAATCAAGTTATTATTAGAAAGACATTACTATTAATAGTCAACACATTATTTTGAAATTGAACAAGCTAATATCATTAGACCATAATTCTGTTGGTTTCATTAAATTCATTATCGTAATTAAAATAGTATTTTAAATGGTATTTATTTTTTTAATTATTTTGGATAACAAACTACAATTAGATATTTGCTGACATACAAATGGTTTAGACGTGTATTTAATCTGCAAATGGCTGTGGGCAAATGTAGTTTAAGAAACACTTCAACTTCTTTGAATTCTCTTTTCAGCAGATGTCCTTTATATATCCAACCAAGATCTTAATGAAGCTGTTCCTATAGTTTCATTACATATATATATAACTTTTGGCAATCACTTGGCTTTCTTTTACTCCCATTCCTTTGTATTGCAGACTATTGTATTTTAAAGAGGGTGATTGCTAACTATCCACTCTGTTTTGATGTCTCTGCCTTCCTTCTTTTTACTTTTTTATTCAGTTCTGCCTAATCAGCCAGAAAGGAGAAGGTGCTGAAATTGTCATTCATCAGTTTCACTCTCATCAAAGATACATATTTAAGCAAAGGTACTTAGTGAAGGACATTAACAAATCCCAAGAGAAAAAGATGGAATTTGGCATAATTCTTCCTATTGTTTTCTTTGAGACCAATTCTTTTTCCCTCCTCCATTACTGGATATGCAACTAGAAAGTCAGAAACAGAGTAATGAGAAGAATCTGTAGTCTAGGGACTTGTTTTTGAATTATAGTTGTGTGACCTTGACAGTCAGTTTATATATCTAAGCCTCAGTTTTCTAGTCCTAGTTCCTCTATTTCCTATCCCCAATAGAGACAATTCCTGTAGATTGAGAGCTTTAATTAAATGGTCTCCAAGGTTTTTTCTAGAATTTTTCTAGGATTTTCTAGATCCTCAGAATAGTTCATCAGTAAATTGAAGTTTATTAATTACTTACTATGTTATGATGACAAATGTTTTAGTTGAGTTAGAGTCTTTGTGAAAGTTTGTTGTATTTTTTAACCAGAAATATATTTATTTAGTATTCATTGTGCTTTCATTAGTTAATCCTATGTTAGTTTCTGAAATATATGGCTACTCAGATTTGAGAGATTCTGTTCTTTTTAGCATGGTGTTAATGAAGCAAAGGTCCTGGGTTCTAAACCCCTATGGACAGGTCTATTAGGATCCTATAAAGAAAAAAATGCTGTCATTGATAAAGCCAGCATGCAGGCTGCCATCTCACAGATACTACAATTGGTCACAAGGTGTGTCTGGTTAAATGCATGACTATATGCAAATCTATCCCTCTCAGGGCAACACTAACTCAACTTCATCCCCTGCAGATAAATGATCAGTAGGATTTTCTTTGTACAGGAAGGACCCCAAATTCAAAATACATATTTACATAATGTGATCTTGTAATATTTATTCGGAAGTAGAAAAATAACAAGTGTTGGACCAGTGAGCAAAACCTATCATATTACTTAAATTTAAGAAGTGTAGTGCTCATTTAACTCTAACAAAACAAGACTGACAGATAATACAATTTGGACATTTTTTTTCTGCATTGGCATTGAACATTACAACTGAGTTAATAATAGAGATACTTTATGTGTAGAAAATAATCATGTGAAAGTAAATCATCTGAGAATCATCTCACTGTCATCTATCCTTCTCTCTGAAGCAATAATCCTTTGAGAGAAAAAACAGTGTTTCATTTTGACATTTCAGATCTCACTGATGTCATTTGTTTGTATTTCAGGCAGGGATCTTATATTTCTTCATCTTTGAAAGGCTATGGCAGACCTTGACAAGATAAAGTGCCCCTTTTGTATATTTCACATGGCCTTCTAAGTGCTTTATCTTAAGCTAAAGATTAACTTCCCTTAAGTATCCAAAGTATGAATGCTGTGGAGCTGAAAAAGCCTGCCTCTTACCTTGGCTTACCAGGGAAGTTTAAAATCAAGGAGCTTGCCTTCCAAACACTATTGTTAATTGATGTGCAAATTACTCACACCTGACAGAGGGGAAATATTCATGTCTTTGAGGATTATGAAGTGCTAGAATGGGATACCAAAGAAGTTCATAGTAAGTCTCCTATGAAGCTATAATTTTTCATGGCTAGTTTGCTCAGTTGATTAGAACATGAGGTTAATAAGGTCAAGGTGATAGCTTTAATCTTCATATTGACGAGTTGGCCTTGCTTTGCTAGCCCTGTTTCTAAGCATGGTGAAGGGATTCAACAAATACAATTAATAAGACATTTATTAAGCTCCCACTGTATATGCAAATTACTATGCTAGCTGCCTGGGATACATAGAGCAAACAATAAAGTAGGGAAGGGGAACACAGCCTTGAGGAGCTAACATTCTACTGTTAATTTGTCTTCAGTGCCCTCCCACTACTCCAGCCTTTTCCTCTGTATTTGTTCCCAGTTTCCATAATTACAGCAAAACATTCTAAATGTCACTGCCTCAAACTTTTGTCCTCCAATAAAAAACTTAGGACCCTTTTTCTATGGTCTAAAATGAAATTCATATGATTATATAAACTTATCCATTCAAATTTGCTACTTATCCTCAAGCCTACCGGAATAGGGTGCTAGACCTGGAGTCAGAGAGAGCTGAGTTCAAACCCTGCTTTAGATATTTAAGACCTGTGTGACCCTGAGAAATCACTTAAACTTTGCCAGTCTCAGTTTCCTCATCTGTAAATTGGGACATATTGATTTGAGTCACCTTAATTTTTAGTAAGGGTAAATTGAACCTAATCTTATCCCCAGATTTTAAACAGAATACTTCTTTGCTATTTGCTCAGCCCTCAAGTCACTTCTTATTGGGGTGGTACTTTCATAGGAAGAGTAAGATGGTTGGGCATCTGAGAGCCAAATGCCTTTATGATTTAGTTGCAGCTGTCATAGCCACTTCATTTTAGAGGGTCACTCCTACTATGACCTTTCTCTTTCCTAGTCTTCTGCTAAAGTCAATCTCTACTTATTTCCACTCTTTGAGTTCCTTTTTTCTCCCTTTCTCATATAACAGACTGTGAGAGAAGGTATGTATGTAGAGATTGTCTATGCCAAAAGCACAGACTCCCAGTAACAAGGTCAGTTAATGAGCATAAATTAAACCCTTGTTTTGAGGCACCTAGGAGACAAGCACTGAACCTGGATTTGGGAAGATCTGAGTTCAGATCTGTCTCAGACACTTTCTAGATGTTTGACACTGGGCAAATTTTTTAACTCCTGTTTCCTTAAGCTAATAATAGCACCTATCTCTCCAGGGTTGTTGTCAGGATAAAATGATTTAAAGTGTTGTGCAAATCCTAAGTGCTACTAGCTATTAAATATTAAGCTGTGTTGGGTACTGCGTTAAGTTCTGTGGATATATATATATATATATGACAAAATGAGGAGGGGCATATTATAATGAGAACAACAACATGCAAACAATTAGGTAATTAGGTCCACACTTTCTATACCAAGTAGATGGCAGGTAATATCAGAAGGAAAGCCCTAGTAGTTGGAGATTTGGGAAAGAGTTGATGAAAGTAAGATTTCAGCTGAGTCACAAGTCAGAGGAACTAAGAAGTTACTAACCAAGAGGTTAAGACCTAGTGTTAAAATTCCAGATCTTCTCCTATATGGCTTTGAATTCAGAAGCTTATTTAAACTATTTTAAATAGCATCAAGCTTCTTTTATCAGTGCCAGCATCGACCTACCAACCTGAACTTATGCCTCAAGAAGACAACTTCTTAGCATAAAAAAGTTTGTATCCTGTACATAGAGTGGAATATTTGGAATGTAATTCATGATCTATAGCTCCCTGAGCTCTTACATTACATGGAAAAGTTCAAATCTTGGGATTAACCTAAAAGATTATACTTTCTTTCCTTCATTATTGTCCTCAAACAGAGTTTTCTATGAGAAATTTCCAAACATATCTTATATATTGCCCATGCTTAGGTTTCCACAAATGTGGGTAACAGATCCCCCAATACTTGTTCGAGCACTTAATAATCAATATATCTTAGGTAAGGGATAACTTATTATACTTCACAGAAAATTTAGAAGCTCCAAAGAACTCATTGGAGTCTATAAACAAATTTAGAAATCCTATGAAGTATCATAATGTTCTATAAGCAATCAATACAATTCTCTTTGCTGCCTGTTGAGTCCCTACTTTTCCTACAGGGTCCTAAAATCGTATAAAGTAAAACCCATTCTGTTCTGTGAACTCCATTTGGGAAGTAAGATCTACTCAGGAGCGGTTAAGTAAGCATTCCTCTTCAAATTAAACCTGTGCTATCTGAAAAACTTGGAATATTAGTGGGAATTGCAAGTTTGCTCCCCATATAAGTAAAATGTTATACTTTCTGCTTTTCCAGCTTCAGAGGGCTACTGAGGAATATTGCTGAGGATTTCCCTTTTGCTTTCAGGAAAAATGTTCCTAATCTGGTTTTTATGAAGCAATCTGGTGAAGCATATTTCTTCTCACAATAATGTTTTTAAATGCATAAAATTAAATAAGCTATTTTAAGGAAAGAGTTTTGAAATACAGCCATCAATGTTTGTTTTTAATTCACAGGTTAAATCCCAGGCTAAAAATCCTGTGCTAAAGACCAGAAATCAGAACACTTAGTGTTGGAGTTACTCTTAAAGCAAAACCTAAGGTTTGGGCTACCCAAGAATTCTCCCTTCTCGGGGTAAAATGCTAGACTCCAGGTTCATAATGCCTGGAAAATCTCCTTCCTTAAAACTGGAGGCAATTGTTTAGAAATAATATTATGTATGGGCTGCCCTTTTGGATGACATGAATGAACATATAATGAACATATATGTGAGTGTATATGTACAATATGTACAATTGCACCCTTGCCCTGCCTTCTTCCATCACTCAAAGTCCACTGTTAGGTCTCTAGGGTATGACCTGTGTTCCAACAAGGAAAAAAAGAAAAACAAACAAAAAAAAAATAGGTGCTTAACACCATTCATTTCCATCTGTGAAATCAACAAATGCAGTTCTCATATATTTTTTGCCTAAAGGAAGCCCCTAGCAACAGGAATTCAGAAGTAGAAGAAATCCCTTCTTCATTTTCTTACCTGCTATTCTCTGTGGGGGAAAAAAAGATGGAAGAAAAAATTCAGAAGCCAAGAGCCTGTTCAGATCTGTTGATTGATTGATTTTAGGTCAGCACAAATAGTAGTTCCTCCAAATGGAGTCTCTTCTTCCTGTAGTCTCAACCGAGTCATTTGTCTTCGAGGAGGCTCCAATTGAAGTAACCCATTCCTTTTGGAAGGGCTAAATGGTGTCCCACAAATTCATGTCAGAGTCTCCTCAGCCACTGAGACATGATCAAGTTTTCTTCTGTCATCGTAACAAGACAACATATCCAACAGCATATCCACACATTCTAGGATGAGATGTATAGACAATCCAAGCAAATGCTCACTTCCCACTATGTCTGTCGAACTAATCAGGGAATTCCTATGATCAGTCAGCCAATTAACTCACTAGAATTTGCTAAATGGCTTCTAGGTACCAGCGCTAGTCTAAGTGCTGAGGGTACAAAGAACAGAAAATACCTGTCCCTGCTCCTGAGGTGCTTATGGCCTAACGAGGAAGATGATGTGCAGACTACTAGGTACAGTCCAGATATAGGCAGGACAAACTGGGAATGGCTCAGAGGGAAGGCTCTAAGATTAAGGATATCTGAGAAAGTCTTCTTGAAGGCACAGAAACTAGATGAAATTGGAAGGAATAGAGGAAAGCTAGGAAACAAAGATGAGGAGGGAGACAGGATCCAGGTAGAGGGTAGAGACAGGGCAAATACTCAGTGTCTAGAAGTATAATGTCTTGTGAGGGGAACAGCAATAGTCGTTGTCACTGGACTGCGAAGTCCAAGTACAGTGTATGACTGGAAAGGTGGGACAGAGGCAATCTCCCTTACATGATCAGGTGGTTTTTTTTTTTAAAAATCTATTTAATACATATTTTTCTGCCAATTATATATTAAAATAATTTTTTAACATTTTTAAAAAATTTTGAATTCCAAATTCTATCCCTCTCTCTCCCCTCCCTGAGGCAGTAAGCACTCAGATATACGTTATACATGTGCAGTCATGTAAAACATTTCCATAGTATCATTTTATAAAGAAGACTAGAATAAAAACAAAGAATGAAAAAAATTAAAAACAGCATGCTTCAGACTGTTTTCAGACAATATCAATTCTTTCTCAGGAGGTGAATAGTATGCTTCATTATTAGTCCTTTGGGGCTGTCTTGGATGGCTGTATTGCTGAGAATAGCTAAGTCATTTACAGTTCATCATACAATATGGTTATCACTGTGTACAACATTCTTGCATTCTGCTTACTTTACTTTTTATCAGTTCATGTAAGTATTTCCAGGTTTTTCTGAAATCATCCTGCTTTTCATTTCTTGTAGCACAATAATATTACATCACGATTATATACCACCGCTTGTTTAGCCATTTCCCAATTGATGGGCACCCCTTTGATTTCCAATTATTAGCTACCACATTATAAATATAAATATTTGTTATAAATATTTTTGTACAAATATGTCCTTTACCCCGTGTGTGTGTGTGTGTAGTTTGCGCATAATCTTTGGGATATAGACCTAGCAGTGGTATTGATGGATCAGAGGGCATGCATAGTTTTATAGCCCTTTGAGCATAGGTCCAAATTGCTCTCCAGAATGTTTGCATCAGTTCACAACTCCATCAGCAGGGTATTAGTGTCCCAGTTTTCCCACATCTGCTCCAACATTTGTCATTTTCTCTATTGGTCATATTAGCCAATCTGATAGGTATGAGGCGGTACCAAAGAATTATTTTAATTTGCATTTTTCTAATCAATAGTGATTTAGAGCATAAAATACCAATTTTCAAGAGAGACTCATTAGCTGGGAAAAGAATGACTTTCTTCAACATTAAAACATAATTATTACATAAAATGTTAAGTTCCTACAGTAGAATATAAGCTCCTTGAAGGAAAGCACTATTCCATCATCATACTTCACACAGACCACACACTTAATAGATATTTGCTGAATTAAATTTTTAATACATATTTAAGTAATTACAAATTATATTCAAAATACTGCAAAATAATCTTGAGAGGGAATGGAGTGGTGTAGCTCAGGGTGGAAGGTGGAGAGGAAAAGCAAACAAGAATCAGACCTTAAGGGGCACAAGTTCTTCAAGGAAGGAAGTTGAGGATTCACCTGAGGCAATGGTGAGAAGACAAGGATTTCTAGATATTTGGAGTACTTTGTACAAGGCACATAATTAGGAAATGAGCTGTCTCATATGCAGAAGTTAGAGGGTAAGTTTTACTGGAATCAAGTACATGAAGAAGTGTACTATAAAAAAAGTACTGAAGGGCTGAGTGAGAACCCTGTTGTTGAGGGGTTTGAATATTAGAGGAATTTGCAGTTCATCTTATAGAACATTTAGAGCCACTGAAGATTTTTTTATTATATAGTTGGAGATCATATGTTGAGATTTATGTTTTAGGAATACCAGTTGGTGTGGAGGAGAAGAGGGAAGGAACTGGAGGAAGCTAGTTAGGAAGCTGTCACGATAATCAAGATGAGAGGTTGTGAGCTGTTAAGCTAGGGTAGAGGCTGCGTAAGTAAAGAGAAGTGAATGGATTAAAGGGCTGTTGAAGAGGTAAAGTTAGCAAGAATTGGCATCTAATTGAATACTATACTTAGCTTGAGGGACAAGAAAGAGTAAATGACATGACTTCAAGTTTTTGAATTTCGGTGGCTAGAAATTAGGTGGTGCCATAAACAGGGATGGTTTTGAAGGAAATATAATGAATTTTATTTTGGATATGTTCAGTTTGAAATGCCTATGGTCATTGAGTTGCTGATATCTACTAGATAGCTGGTCATGTGTGACTAAAGTTTAGGGGGGAAAATTCATCTGATATGCTGTAATAAAATCAGAAGGGTTCCGAACTGACTAGATGAACTCAATGTGTAGTAATTATAAATGGTTGTGAATGTAGACAGCCCTTTCTAGAATTATGGGATCATATATCATAGTTCTAAGTTGAAAGGATCCTTAGAGGCTAGAACTCTTCCAACTCCCTCATTTTACAAAAGAGGAAACTGAGGTCCAGAAAATTTAAGTGACTTGTACAAAGTGAAAGGAGATGAGATATAGGAGGATAACTAGGTACTCTAGGGACACCTAAGGTCTTCTGGCTTCAAATTCAGTATTCTTTCCACTAACCCAGAATTGCCTTGTATCATTTTTAAAGTGGCTTAGTAACAGATCTAATGAAAATCAGACAACAAACCTAAATTGATTTATATATGCTGCCTCCTCTTTCTATTTGATTTCATTTGATTTCATGTGTTTGGGGAGACTCTCAGTTATAATATTTTCAACAGACAAATGCTTATGTTATTTATCATTATAGTCAATAAAATGGTGATTGCTAGGAAGGAGAGAAAATTACTCTAGGAAATAATAATTGACATTTATACACTGATTTTTAAAGTCTACAAAGTATGTTGTGTGCATTATTTAATTTGAGGCTCACAATAACTCTGTGAGGCATGTAATATGATTATTATTTTCCCCATTTTTTTTCAGATCAGACTTTAGGTGTTAGAGAAGTTTTATGATGCTCATGGTAAAACACCTACTTTTAGAGGCAGGATTTGAATTAAGATCTTCCTGCATCCCATCCATTACACCACACTGCATCTAAGGGTCAGTAGGCCAATGGAAATATGGTCAGTTAGGTACCTTTTGGCAGCCTAAAGATTTTTTTAAATAATTTTTTCTAAGAAGAAAATAATAATAGCATTTACTCAGCACTTTAAGATCTGCAAGAGTTTCACATAATATCCCATTTGATTCCCACAACAACTCTGAGAGGTAGATATTATTATTATAAACATTTTCCAGATTAGGAAACTATGGTGAGAGGTTAATTCACTTATCCAGAGTCTCACAGCTGGCATCCATTCAAACTCAAGTCTTCCCAACTCCAAGTCCAGTGTTGGGATTATTCCTAAGTCTTTTTTTTTTCTTCCTATTTTAGCTTTTGCATAGTAAAAACAGTACTACATTTGAAGTTAGAGTACTTGGGCTCAAATCCTGTTTCTCCCACTTACTACAATATTAGACTGTGAGGTCCTTGAGGACAGAGAATATTTTTTGCCATTCTTTGTATCCCCAGTACCTAGCACGATGCTTGGCATATGTTGTTGTTTCTGTACAGTCATTTTCATTTGTGTCTGACTTTTTATGATCCCATTTGTGGTTTTCTTGGCAAAGATAATGGACTAGTTTTGCCATTTCCTTCTCCAGCTCATTATATAGATGAGGAAACTGAGGCGAACGGGGTAAATGACTTGCCCAGGATCACACAGCTACCAAGTGTCTGAGGCCAGATTTGAACTCAGAAAGATAAGTCTTCCTGGCTCCAAGCCTTCCTTTACAAGCCAATCCACTGTGCCACCTAGCTGCGCCATGTGCATGGAACGTAGTAGATGCTTAATTAATACTAGCTTACTGACTATATGACCTTAGGAAAATAATTTCATCTCTTGAGGTTTCATTCAGTTTCCTCATCTTTTTTGTGTAAAAGCAAAACACAACAAAAACAGGGTATTGGACCAAACAAATCTAACATTTCTCTCTGCCTTAAGTCTCACAATCCTAAATCTGATAATTACATTCATTGAAAATTAGTCTTCTCAGTTTCCTTGGTTAATTTATTATCCTCTTGCTCATTCTGAGTGACTTGTTCATATAGGTCCTGTGGCCTCATTAACAAATTGTCTTTGTAACTTAGGTCCACAAACCCACTCCTGGGAACCAGTGTAGCATATGGAATCAATTGTAAAGTTACAGTAGTATTAACAGATTCAGTCAATAGAATTCACCAAGGGATGATATAACCATAGAGCAGGAATTTCTTCCCTCCTATTCTCAAAATAACTGCCTCATATCCCAAGATTCTCTCTCAATTGAGGAGAAAGGAGCAAAGTTTACAATATGAGAGAAGATAGAGGATTGAAGTTGGAGATATAATGGTCTTTGGCATCAGACCTGAGTTCAGCATCTTCTGAAGGCTTACATGCCCATGTTACTTTTCCCAATGAGTAGGTTATTCTCAGAACTAGGATTATCTAATTGTATGAACTGGTACTTGCTAATAAGACTAAAGCACTTGAGTTTCCATCTCTAAAGACATTGTCTAAAGACAAGGAAATCAGTGTGTCTTTAATGAGTTGTAGGCTCAGGGATGAGCCAGATGGTCTTTTGGTGAACCTAGAAGCTACAGCTGAAGTTCTCCTCCTTAGGGTTTTTATTTCTTCTAATAGAAAACACAGTTACATTCCAAACATTTAATCAGAGTTTACTTCACCAACAATGAATCAGTGTTAAAAAGTGTGGAGTGTGGGGACTGTTACCAGGAGATAGTGAAAACTACCAGTGGTAAGAAGAAGGAAGATGAATTAAGGACAACAGAACATGAAGAAAAAGTGATGCAGTAGAAAAAAAAATGGGTTCCAAAGTTGGCTTGAAGTGAATGAGTCATGAGAGAAAACAAATATGGGGAAGATACAAATCTTATGCTCCACAAAAGGGCAGGAGGAAAGTCAAAAGGATTCTGGTAGTCCTAAAAATACAGGTACAACATACATAATTTGTAGTATTTGACATTCTAACTAGTATGAACACCCATCGTTAATTAGAAGTCTTTTGGGAGAAAGGCCATAGCCAATAGCAGATAAAGTCAAAAATCAGATTCCGTATGTGCTTTGTTTGTACCTGTTCCAATCGCAATGTAGACTGATATTATGATAAGAGATTGTAAAAATGTAAAATGGGGAAGGGAAAGGTAACCTCTGAGACTTGCTCCTCTTTGATAGGCTATAAGGAACAATAAAGAAGGATCATCTCCTAGAGTTGCTCTCTGTCCCACCGGAAAGCAGTAGCTGATTAGACAGGGGAACAAGACACAGATAAGAGAAAAATGTGACGTTCTGAAGCCTCCCTTGTAAAGGGCACCCCTCAGGGTGCATGAGCTTCTGTGAAAATCTTGGGGTGTGAACACTCAGACTTTATCTACCAAAACGTTGAGTCCTTGTGTTTATTGTTACCTCTGATGTTATATTTTGCTCAGTGACTGAATTCACGTGTACAATAGCCATAATATGGTTTGGGGAATGTCTGCTACACTCTTTCAAGCAAGGATGAGCTTTCAAAGATATCCTGTTCCCCCCTAAAGTTAAGTCCTTCAGAGAGACCTTATATGAATTCCAGTAAACTAGCAAATGACTTAAAAAAAACATAAGCTGATTTTTTTCTCTGTACGTATAAAATGATTAGAGTTTTCTTAAAATATTTGCTCATTCTTGCAAGTAAACTGTTCATTATGAAATGTGACCATGTCAACCATGCTTCTTTTGTAACAGAGGTTTTAGGAAGGCCATTAGATTGAGGTACCCTTAGTTTAAGCATGGGATGGAACTGTTTGTGGATTATTAATGCCGCCTAAATACGAAGCAAATATGACCTATCAAATTGGAAACTTTTGTGTCAGCTGTATCTCAGTTGTTGTCATGCTATGCCAGATAAAGATTTAGTCATTTTAATCAATCATTCAACTACCTGACATTTTTTTAAAGATCCTACTATGTCCCAGGCAAAGGGAATGCAAAGATTAAAAAGAGACAGAACCTGCTCTCAAGGAGCTTAGATTCTACTTGGGGATTGGGAATACAATATGTGAACAGATAAATAAATAGTGGGTAAATGCAAAATAAATACAAGGTTATTGGGGAAGTAAGAGGAAGCTCCTGTAACAGCTGGATGAATAAGCCTCTGTTGCTTATTCTCCAGAAGCTCCTGCTGCTATTCTCTAACGGAAAAGAGAGATTATTTTGGACCATGAACACCAGTAATTCTAGTTCAGGGACATCATAAATATGACTATGGGATGGAGATAGAAACAAAATTAGAGTAGATCATGTCTAATGTCCATCTTAGCCCTAACACTGCAATACTTCTAAAGTGATCTGCTTTCTAACAGCTGAAAATAATATCTTTCATCAGAATATCTAATGACTTCCACTCCACCCCCCACCAAATTTATTTGTGCCCTATTGTGTTTTAGATAAAATATTAAAATTCTTAGCATGGAATGTAAGCCTCAGCACTTGTCTTTTTAGTTTTATTTCTTATTATCTGCCTCCTGCATGCATCCTTCATTCTAGCCAAACTCACCTGCTAGCTGTTCCCTATATCCTCTTCCTTGCCTTTGCACAGGTAGTTAGTCCTCAGTGCACTAGAATGCACTTGCTCTTCACCTCCTACTTTTTTCCTTTAAACCATTAATTCCTATAGGAAGCCTCTTGTGATCCCCTCAGTTTTTAAACTTTCTCCTCTGGAAATTAAATATATTTGCATTTACTTACTCATATATAGTTTGCATTCTCCCAGTGGAATTAAAGTCTCTTGAATGCAAGGACTGTTTCATTTCTGGTTTTGTATCTCCATGCCTAGGACAGTGCTTTGTAAATACCTCATCACTTTTTATTGAATTGAATTGAAGGCAATAGGAAAAGCTTTTCCAGTCAATCAGCAGGGGATTCCATGTCATTTTGAAATTCTGGCATAGACTTGGTGGCATGCTTCAGTAAGCTGAGCCACATGTCTACCTTTGGCTTTGCCATCAAGTTACCGACTGACCTTGAATAATTTGGCTGGAATTTTGTGTCCTTCTCTAAAAATCAAAGATAATCAGACCTTCCTACTTTAGTGGCTATTAACTTCAAATTGTTGTGGGAACATGAAAAAAATGCAGAATATTACACAAGTTCTGCATAATAGTGTGGGAGTTCTTTGGCTGATCAAGTGAAGTCAACAAGCATTAATTAAGCACCTACAATATGTCAGGTGTACTGGGGGTACAAAGGAAAATCTACTCTCAAGGAACTCACAATTTAATGGGGAGGGCAAAATGTGAATAACAATGTGCAAACAAGGTATATGCAGGGTAAATTGGAGATAATATCAGAGGGAAGGTGCTAAGTTTAAGGGGAATTGACAAAGGCTTTTTTGCAGAAATTTTAACTTCAGCTAAGACTTCAAGGATGCCAGGTTAAATAGGTGTAGTAGCCATAACACTAGCACACAGGGTGAACTGCTAGCACAGGTTCTTTGATCTGCTTTTCTAAAGGAAAGATAACTTTAAACGGGTCAACAAGCTTATTTTAATTACAGATAAGTAGAAAGAAGTGATATAGGAAATACAAGCAGAGAAATTAGCACAGAGATTCAACAGACAGGTCTCCAACTGTCTGAACAAATTAATACAACCACCTACATATACTACCAGACTGGGAGAGTACCAATATCTTAGTAGTCTGTGGGCTTTTTCCAAATGGCTACTCAGAGTTTCTCCAGGGAATCAAAAAAAAAAAAAAAATCAGCTAGCCCCTATGGCAAAAGGAAGCATGAAACCTCCTTGACTCAGTACAGCTGTGAATTATCAGGGTTCAAAGGAGATTAATCCTTCAGATGTTTACAATTTAACTTGAGCCTGGGAAACTGAACTCCAAAAAGAAAACAACAAAAATTCCACCTTCCTTGTACTTACAACAGGGAGAAGGGAAGCATTGTGATATGGGAAGTAGCCAGGGAAAATACCTGGTTAGCAAGGAAACCAGTGTCGCTGGATCTCAAAGTAGGGAGGTAAGTGATGTATAAGAAACCTGGAAAAAAGAAGGGAACAGATTATGTAGGGCATTAAAAAACAGAGGATTTTATATTTGATCCTAGAGATAATAGGGAGCCACTGGAGTTGGGAAAATAGACCTGTGCTTTAGGAAGATCAACATGATAGCTAAGTGGAGAATGGTCTGGAGTTGGGAAAAACCAACCAAAAGGCCTGAAGTGATCAGAAGAAGTGAAGTAGGCAGAAAGTCTGGGTGCTAACTGATTCCTATGATATAGGCTTTAGGGGAAAGAACAATGAGGCAAGGTTGAGTAAATGATATTTTTTTATTATTATTTTGAATGTTTGGCTCAAATATCCTTAAGCTTAACAAAATGTGAGCTGAATATCTAAAAAGTGAGCTAAACACAGACTTGCTGGCCAGCAGGGTTTCTCAGATATTATTTTTGTTTACTCAAAGCCCTGGGATAAATGCTCTTAGGCAGGGAATAGAGAGAGATTTGGTTTTGAACAGGGACATCAATGGAAAGGTGTGGAGGCTTATTTTTCTCTGTGTTTTAGCTGTAGCAGAGCACAATGGCAGGAATACAGATTCAAAGGCAGAGTGTCTGAGCTGCCTCCACAGAAAAGGACCATCTAAACAATGTTCTCACTGGTGTGTGCTGAATGAATAATGAAAAATATAATAAGAAGCAAATCTGATAAGAATTTAACTCCTATGCAAGGAAAGGGTGTTGAAGAAAAGGAGATAGATGATAATATCAAAGTTGATACAGATTGAAGAATTCATAAAAAGGGATGAACAAAACTTGCCTTTCCAAATCCAGAAAAATTCCAAGCCTCTGTGAAAAGTAGGACAAAAATTAAAAATTGGAGTGAAGGGGATAGGGAGGTAAAATATAGGGCTCTTCAGTGAGATGTAAAGTTTCATCATGGGAGAATGGGTGGAGACTGGTCCATGAACTGCATGCAGACACATAGCCAATAATCTTAAGATTTCCACATTACCTCTATTACTATTATAGACTGGAAAACCCAAGGATGACCTGCACAACCTTTTGGTTACATGCTTTTCTTCTCTAGTTTTCCACAGTCTAAAATCTAGAAGGGACTGTGGAGTTCATTTAATCTAGTAGATATCTGATTAAGGATTCCCCCCACCCAAAAAAAATATGGTCATGTAGCTCTCCTTGAAATTCTCCTTTGAGGGGGAATCCAGTGGCAGACCTCTAATTGTTAGGAAATCAATTTTTCCTAACAGGAAATATAAATATTCCTCCTTTCAACTTAAATGCATTGTTTCTACTTCTGCCCCCTGGAGCAAAGTAGAATATATTTAATCCCTTGTGTATGTCAGCCTTTCTAAGACTTGGTGACAGTCATCTATCTCTTTGCCATGCCTTCTCTTCTATGCATGGGATATTCCTAGATCTTATAGCTGAATTTGCTTTCCTTTATGATAAAAAGAAAAATGCAAGATGAGAGCAGAGCTCTGGTGATAAGCCAACACAAAAATTCTCATAGTCATCAAATGGAGTGATTTTGAAAATAATTCTCCATTCACTGTTGGATCTACTTTGAGTAAGAAACAATAGTCCTAGTTAACTGCCTGATGTGGAAGGCAGAGTTCTATCAAAACTGAAGCAGCAAGGTGGTACAATTCCTAGAGTGCTAGGTTTTGGATAAGGAAAACTTAAGTTTGAATGCTGCTTTAGACTGTGTACCTTTGGGCCATTCACTTAACCACCCGTAGTCTTAGTTTCCTTGTATGTAAAAGGAGGACAATTATAGCATCTATCTTACAGAGTTGTGGTGAAGATAAGCTGAGATAATATATGAAGAGGGCTTTACAAACCTCAAGGAACTATATTAATGTTAGCTGCCATTATTATTAAAATCACTTTCTAGTCATGACTAAAATATAACTTAACTAGAGAGAGCAGATCCCACTAGGACCATGCACTGCTTTGGATAGTCTTTGCATAGACATTTACCCATATAGACACCTTACTGATGGCAGGTCTTGCTATCTATGCCACCAAGCCAGGTTTCACAAACAAGCCTGAATTTGGAGAGTTACTAACTGACTTGGCTGCCTACTTCCTCTCTGCCATCTGTTTGGACATTGATGTTGGGAAAAGGAAAATGGGGGTCCTTGCTTTGTTGGGCTTTGATCTCTTTTCAAACTTTAATAAAGAAAAGAGTACTAACACAAGGTAACAGTTACCATCATGTCTGGCCACTTGGATCTGCCTACCCTCTGAAGAACCCCTATCTCCTGTGACTGTTCAATGCTGTTGTTGGGCGGTGTCCCAAAATGACTGTGGCAGCTGCAAAGGTCTGAGAGATCTTCTTGTATGTCTAAAAGTCTTTCTCATCTAAAGGGCATGCGTCTGGTTTCTGAGGAGTTGGAGAGAGATTGTTGGCTCTGTACAGGAAAGAATACCTACCATCCCTTTACTTCCTACTGATGGAAATGAACTTAATAATAATGGGTACCTACGTTTTAGTGTAGCAAAAAGGGACACATATTCACTTCTGCCCGCAGAGGTAGGATAGAAGAATAATTTACATCTGTAGCTGGAATCTTGTTCTGTTTCCTTTAGACATTGTTATGAGTATGAAATGGGATATTAGTGACAATCTTGTGCAAAGATGCTATTATCAGGATATGGGTTGATATTAATTTCTTCTCCTGCTTTGGCTTCAGATTGGTATAGAATTCTCTGCTTCTCATATTCTGTAGTTGGGAACTGGAAATGTCTCATTCTGTGTTAACAGTTGTAAAGGGAGGGATGAGGACATCAAGTGTTCCAAGTGTTATCAAATCCATCCACCAGACTAAAGGTCCTGGACACAATGAACAAGCACTTCCCCAATACTGGTGACCAATCTGCCACAAACATTATGAAGTTATTGCTACAAAACAAGAAGTTTACCCTCATCACATTTGACTAAACGAAGGAGTGAAATGCACACTCATTTTGGTATGAAAACCTATCTTACAGTATAAGAAAGTGGGGGAGAAAAAGATAAGCAAGGGGGGGGGATGATGGAAGGGAGGGCAAAGGGAGGAGGGAGCAATTTGAAGTCAACACTTGGGGAGGGACAGGACCAAGAGAGAGAAGAGAAACAATGAGGGGCAGGTTAGGAGGGATGGTAATCCAGTTAGTCTTACACAACATGACTATCAGGGAGGTCATTTGCAAAACTACACAGATATGGCCTATATTGAATTGCCTGCTGTCCCAAAGGGAATGGGTGGGGAGGGTGGGATGAGGAGAATTTGGAACTCAAAGTTTTAGGAACAACTGTTTAGTATTGTTGTTGCAACTAGGAAAGACATACAGTTAATGAGGAATAGAAAGTCATCTGACCCTACAGGAGAAAAGAGAAGATGGAGACAAGAGAAGGGAGGGATGACAGAAGAGAGGGCAGATTGGAGATAGGGAAAATTAGATTGCTTGGGGTATTGGGGTGTGGGGAGGGGATAAAAGGGGAGAAAATTTGGAACCCAAAAATTTGTGAAAATGAATGTAAAAAATTAAATAAATAAATAAAATTTAAAAAAAAAATAAAAAAGTAATCGTTAAAAAAAAAGAGTAGGAATTTGTTACAAGGAAGAATCACCTTATCTGAGATTCTAATTATGGAGCTTGCCTAAAGTTTCCCTTGTCTGATTAGAAAACTCCTTTAGCACTTGTTTTAAGGCAGTATTACCATGACCTCTGTTATCTGTGGCCTCATATTCACTCTGAGTTCTTTGTGATTCTCTGTTAACTAGATATCTTTACAACACCTCCATAGATTTGTTTACACACTTTGTATTTCCATATTCCTTTCAGGAATATTAGAGTATAATGTTTGGCATCTGAAACAATAGTGGTCAGCAAAGCCCATTGAAAAGGGAACCTTAACAAATGAATGTAAGAATTAGGAAGAACTGATAAGAGACTTGGGTCTTGGTTGAAGGCCATGTTTTGCCAGTTGCACTAAGTGAATCCAAATTCTTTGCTAGCACAGCATGACTTCGACAATCGTCCAAAAAAAGAAGCCATTTTGTGTTTTCCAATGGAACCTGTTGTGGAATGTAACAAAGGTCCCCATCCGAAAGACAGAAGTCTAAGCAAAAATCAAAGAAGGTAGAGAATAGGGGGGTTGGGGGCAGGGTGGAGTATTACTGCTGGTGAAGGAAAGATGCTCAGTACCAAGACTGGATGTTATTGCCACAAAGAATAAAGCCTTGACAATTCAACATTAACTTTTGCTAATGGAAATTGCATCCATGCATTCTTTTCTCTTTCCAAACCTTTCTTTAATTGTTTTGTTCATAAAATCAATATAAACTACAAAACAGTAGGATTCTCTCTAACTGCAGTATAAACAAATATTTCAAAGTCCCATCCTTTTCCAAGCATATCTCAAGGAGGCTGTGTGAGTAAATAGTGCCTCTTGGGCATCATGAGTCCTAAGAGTCCTGAGACAGCAGTCAACTTCTGAGAAAATTTTCCCTTTCCTGTCTGCACAGTATATGTGGACAGCAAGGTGAAGGAAATAAAGAAAGGTTAGCTCTTTCCAGCTGAAGAATGATGCCATAGCCAGACCACGTGTGAGTCACAAGAGAATAGAAATCCCAGAAATTCATACAGCAGGTTTCTAGAGTGTTTTAGGGACTGTAATGAGAGAGATGAGCCTCAAGGTCCATTTATTCCAAACAGAGAGAATCACAAAACAGTCACAAGAGCCCTTGAACAAACCATCACAAGCATCACAAAGCAGGTTTGGGAATGGATCCCAGATAACATTTCCCACATCCCCCTCTTCTTTAACTTACACACATTAGGTTCTGTGCAGAGACAACTGTCCTGTGTACATGCTGCCACTCCATCATCAATTTCCCCAAGGCTGTGCCAGGGAAAGAATGACTGCAGCAGTAGCACCCTAAATAAAGAAAATTTGAACATCGTTAAGTTGTTTTCTTCCTTGATTTGTAGTCAGAGTAAGATTGGGAGAAATTGGCAAAAAGAAACTGCTCACTGCCAGGTCATTTCTCTTCTGAAGAGCTGCTAGATTCTGCTCTGTCTGAGCCGTGTGTGTGTGTGTGTGTGTGTGTGTGACAGAGAGAGACAGAGACACAGAGAGACAGACAGAGACAGAGAGAGAGACAGAGAGAGAGAGACAGGCAGAGACAGAGAGAGAGGGAGGGGGGAGAGAGAGAGAGAGAGAGAGAGAGATTGATAGATAAATGCCTTTTTATGGGCAAATTCATCATGGAGCTCCCTGCTGTGCTATGCCTCCAGTTTCTGGTTTGCAGTATATTATCTCACCATGATATGGATGTGGCATTCTTTCTAGCTTGGGATCTAGCTAGTTTAGTTTTCTACTTTGATTCTCGATTATTACTTCAGGCATTTTTTGGTGGCTAAGTGTAGGAAGGAACTTCTACGTTGGACATGACTATGCAGAAAGGAGCCCATAGAACTAATTTGTCCTATGTCCTATGTCCCCTTCACTGTCTACTTTAATGCCATGTATTTAATTGTCTAACCTCAGCAAGATAAAAAAAATTTATTGGGGATAGGGAGTACTGATTATTTTTGAATCAGGAAGCCTTCTGAGCCCCCAAAATACTGAGCCCCAGTTATGGGCGGAGGAAATGCTTATCACTAAACATTGAGTTCTCTATCTGATCATCTTCTACAGATTCTTTCTCAGTTTTTCACCCACCTATGCTAGACATCTTAAACTGCATTGTACCTAACACTTCAAATTCTTCATGTCTCTCAATAATTTCCTTATTTTCTCCACCTCCACTTCAAACTTGCTTCTGCTTCTAGCTTTTCTATTTCTGTGGATGGCACTGGCAGATTCCCAGTAACCCAGAGTCAGAATCTGGTGTGTCCTATCAAGTGCCTAGTCCTGTAGATTCTGCGTTTCTTAACCAGCCCTTCCATTTTGACTAGAATGTAGAATGCCCCGTGGAATAATCTTCCTCTTCACCTGTCCTTCAGTACAATTTTTCCTTCTATTCAGACCCAGCTCATATTGCCACTCTTCTACAAATGCTCCCTAAAGGCTGTCAGTTTTTAAAAATCTATTATCAATGAATGAAGACAAGTTCATTGAACTGGATAGAGATTTTGTGTTTTGTTTTAAGTAAATTTCCCTTTTAATAGCCATCCCTTTGTCTTGAAGCCTGACATCTTGAATTTATGCAAAGGCCAAAATTGTACAGTACCAGCTGCAGTAATCCAAGATTCCCAAACCAAGGTGGGTTAGTCGTGACTGGATAAAGGTGGGCCAAAGGGCAGAACATAATAGAGATTGACTTCTCTGCTGAGGCTTCCAATGCGAGTTCCAGTTTTGCAGATAGCTTTCACAGAGTGGAAATTACTCAGAATCTGACTCTGACCACCCACTTAATTCATCTGAACCACCAGCAGTTGTCAAGTAAGCATGGCACTAGGTGATTCTACCTGTTCTGAATTGCAACTATGGCCTCAAGGTGAGAAGCTCTTAGTGAGTCCCTGAGCCATTTAATTCATGTGAGGATGAAGGTGGGATTACTTTTTATCCTGGGGTTTTTCACAGCCTGGACAAAAATGCCATGTGATTTGTCCTCCATGATTTCCTTTACTCTGGATATCAGGGTATTCAAAGGATTTTTTGCTCGGTTGTTTGTTTTTTAAGGCTGAGAAGTATAACTTCAAAGCCCAACTAGGGAAATGAAACCAGGAATTATTTTTTACATTTTTTTTTTTGGAAACTGAGGAAAAGATCTGAACCTAGCGTATTCCAATACATCATAGTGACTGAATTACAGCACTCTGCTACACAGATGGATTTATTATTTAATCAATCTGGGTGCTCCCTCCAATGGAGAAGATTGCAAGCCATTCATGCCTGTTTGTCTTGCACTGCCCTTGTCCATAGCCTCCTATAATTACATTATATGGCATATTAAGTAGATATTACTTTAAAAGGAGACTTAAACATGTATGTTCCAGATTCTAAATACTACCAATTAAATATTTACATGGCATTCAAAATACTCATTAAAATTTATTATACCATAGTGTGTACATATGTATATACATATATAAGTATACACACACACACACGTGTGTGTGTGTGTGTGTAAATTCTGGATCAACAAACTTGGTCCAGAATTGAACAGGAAGAGGAATATGGTCCGGATCATTTTGGGGAAGTAATTTAGGACTTTGAATGACCTCCAGATTCTCCTTGAAATAAAACCTCATATTTTTTAATAATAACATTAATCCTATTGTGCTGGGAAGCTATGAGTTATAGAATACCTAAGTCTCTGAAAAATTAAAGTTGTAAGTAACACAAAGGGCCATCCATAGGCCAGTGCTGAGCATGAAAATACCACAACCAAGAATTGTGAAAGAGCTTATTTTTTTTTAATTGAAGTGAAAATAAGTCAAGTGAATTGAAACTCTCCTATCTCACATCACCTGTGGTTTTTTCCTAGTGGAAGGGAAAAATGGTAATAGGGGTAGTCTCTTTTAATGAAAAACGTTTTTCTCTGGAGTTGAATGAGAGAAAAACTGAGAATTCCCTGAGGATTCTGGGAAGAGCTGGTATAATATACTGTAATGAGTATTTTGAAGCTAATAAGGCATGCCACATAAATATATAATACCTAGTATTTAGAGCTGGCTAAATACATGTTTAGGTTTCCTTTTAAAGTAATATTTACTTAATACATTGCAATAGCTCCTTCAGATTTGTTTCACTCCATCAGGTAAATGTAATGTAACTTGAGATTCACTCAAATTTTGAAATCACATACACATGCTGTATAATGCCTTGCCTAGCTTTCAGAAGTACCATTAGCTGCTCTGTAAGCCTACATTATGTCAATGACAAAGAAAGTTTTGGAATCGTAGGGCCTTCAGCATTCTGTGTCGTCCTCCATCTGATCTATCCAGGCACTCCTCCTTCCCCACACCCTTTGCAGTTTCTTGTGTGAATCGCATTCTTACAAGCACACACCTTCAGCACTCTTAAATCCTTGTTATTCATGGCATAACCCTGAGTAGGTTAATGGTAGAGGCAGGGGTATTATTTGTAATGTCAAAGCAGGTACATGAGAGCCTCATTATAACTCTGTTTTTAGCCAAAGTTCATGTCATACAGGGAAACTGACTTAGGCTCTTTTCATAGTACTGCAGCTAAAACTTTCCTTCCCACCTCCATAAGGTGCAAGACAGATCAGTCTAATTCTAAATTCCACTCATTAGAAAAGACTATTATGTAGAGCTATAACTAGTAATTCTTGTGCTAAGGACAAAATAAATTTATTAGAATTGTGGTTGGGGAGGTGAGGGAACACACAGTACAGTCATGAGTACAGTCACACTGTAGGAGAGATCAACCCATCTCCCAGAGCCTGGTCTTTATTTCCATGAGGGTTAGGATGGAAGGGGGATGCAGGTCCTAGGGGAAGGATACCATAGCAACAGAACCTGATGGTCTTTGAGTGGAGCAGTTAAATGACACTAGGTGGAGCGGATTATTGGAGAAGCATAAGATAAGGCACGGGGACACGTGACAGACTTACTAGATCAATGACCTCTCTGTGCCCCAGTTTCTTCATCTGTAAAATGACTGAGTTGGACTTAATGACATCTAGGGCCCCTTCCACTTACATATTTTTAATCTTGTGATCCTATGATATTTGTCACTGCGGGGGAAGCGACATAGATAACATAGATAATCTAGATAACAATGCCCTGGTGCAAATCCCTGGTCTCCGGGAATTAAGAGTTTTGCTCTTGCAGTAAGGTATGAGCCACATGAGTGCTTAAAGCTGTCTGCTTCAATGACTCTTTTGCCTTGGCAAAACTGTCACATATCCTATCATTTAGTCTGTCTTTTTCAATCTTGAGTCTTTGAATTTTTTTTTCTTAAAGGAACTCTATGAGAGATAAGTGTTTCAAATTATGGGAAGATAACATTCTTATTTTGAAGAGTTTAGGGGGTCTATTTGGAGACCCTCTGAGGAATCTCAAAAGTAAAATCAGTGATCCCCAGTCTTGTATGACAAATTTCATTACTGCCCAGATGACCCTAAAGATGGTCAAAATGCCAAATCAACCTGAGCTGTGTTCAATTCATTTGCAGTGTGTAGACAGAGCCAAAGAGTTCAGAATCACAAATCCAATTTAATTCTGGCTTGAAAATGCAATAACTGTTTAAATTGGATTTCTGTGGAGTTCATTTTTATTAGACTCTGCATGCAAACTGCTTTATGGTCATTTATTATTTAATTATTTCTAACAGTGGATCTTATAGACCCAAAATATCAATTTAATTGGGAAGGGGAACAGAAGGGGACCTGATGCTAGCCAAAACGTGCTACATGACCCTGAACTTGCCCTTGGAGAGCTATCCTATTTATGCCCAACATCAGGTCCTTTGGCAAAACTCTGCATCATAAAATTCACTTTTATGGTTCAGTGCATATAATACAGACTTTAAAATGACATTTTAAAACTTACCTATCCTATACCTAAAATTTACCTGCAGGACCAGTCCTCACTAAGGTTGGGTAGCAGTTGTGCAACACAAAAAGTTTATGAGGAAGTTATAGTTATATAGATTTGGAAGGGGAAGGGACTCCTGTGATCATTCTATTCCAACCCCTACCTCCAAAAGGAATCTCACTCCAACCTACCCAACAAATGGCCATCAGATTTTTCTGAGTGACCTGCAATGAAAAGAAACTCGCTATCTCCCAAAGCAATCCTCTGCCCTTTGGTTTACCTCTATAAGAGTTTTTTTTCTTGACATTGAGCCTAAACCATTTCTTGGATTTCGACTCATCATTCCTACTTCTGCCTTCCAGGGCCAAATAGAACAAGCTCAATCTGTTTTCCACATGACAGACATTTCAATACTCAAAGATAAACATCATTATCTTCCTTGCTTCTACCTTGAAGGGTTGTTGTGAGCGTCAAATGAGATAATGTTAAAACTGTGCCTTGGCACATAGTCGTTGTGGTTTGTTTATTTCATTTGTGTCTAAATCTCCCTTTTCTTTTTTGTTTGTTTTTGGTAAAGGGAATGGAATGGTTTGCTATTTTCTTCTCTAGCTCATTTTATAGATGAGGAAACTGAGACAAACGGGGCTAAGTAATTTGCCCACAGCTACATAGCTGGTAAAGTTGTGAGGCCAGAATTAAATTCAGGTCTTCCCAATTCTAGTTCAAACACTCTATCTGCTGCACCTAGTAACTTCCCTAGCACATAGTGGGTACTCATAAATACTTACCTTTTTCCCTTCGCCAGGTTAAACACACCTAGTTTCTGCAACTGAATCTCATAACTAGATGAAAAAGTGATTAAAGTGCTGGGCATAGAGTGAGGAAAACCAGAGTTCAAATACAACCTCACATTTACTATCTGAGTGATGCCAAGACAAGACCTTAACCTTTCTTTGCCTCAGGTTCTGTAGCTGAAAAATTGGGATGATAACAGCACCTACCTCAGAGTTGTGGTTGGGGTCAAATGAGAGAATTTTACCATGGTACCTGCACATAGTAGTCCCCTGTATAAATGTTTCTTCTCTTTCCCTTCCTTCTGGGCCTTCATATGGCACATAATCAAGTTCTTTCACATTTTGATTTCCCTCTTCTGAATGTTCTTCAGGACAGGTAGGTGGCCCAGTGCATAGAGTGCTGAGCCTGGAGTCAGGAAGACTCTACGTTTCTGAGTTAAAATACAACCTCAGACACTTACTTCCTGTGTGACCTGTGTAAGTCACTTAACACTCTTTGCCGCAGTTTCCTTCTCTGTAAAATGTGCTGGAAAAGTGAAATGGCAAATCACTCCAATATCTTTGCCAAGAAAACCCTAAATGGGGTCACAACCAGTTGGACACAGCTAAAAATGACAATAAAAACAACAAAACCGAATGTTCTCTGCCTTGTCCATGCCTTGTCTAAACTGTGGTTCAGATCTGGAACTGAACACCGTGCTCCAGCTACGTATAGTCTTATAAGGGCAGAGTGCAGTGGGATGTCATCACCTTATCTATGAAACTATGTCTCTTTCACTGAAATTGAAGTTCAAATTAGCTTTTTTTTAGCAGCCACAATACACTAGTGATGCATAGTAAACTTGTATTCCACTAAAATCCCTAGTTTGGTTTTTTTTTTCCAATCACACTGCTGTCTGCTATAGGAGAAGAGATGACAAAATTCATTGAATCAGCATTTTAGAAGAGGAAGGGATCTAGAGATCATTTAGTTCAACTAATTCATTTTAGAATTGATGCAACTGAGGCTGAGAGAGATTAGGGTAGGGGTGAGGTGCCTGGAGGCCACGTGTGGCCCTCTATATCTTCAAGTGTGACCCTTTCTAGTTTGGATTCAGTAAAAGGGCCATACTTGAGGACCTAGATGGCCACATGTGGCCTCGAGGCTGTAGGTTCCCAAGTCCTTGTTAGGGTAATTCACCAAAACCCTTCATTTGAATCCAGACTTTACTATTTCATAATTTTTTGACTGGACGAGTCATTTAAGTTCTCTGAGCCTAGGTTCAACTCATCTATCAAGTGGAAATAATACTCTTTGCCTATTCTCAAAGGGTTGTGAGAATCAAATGAGACAGTTAATGTCAAATGATTTGTTAACTCCTGTAAATAGAAGCTGACATGTATCTTTGTTGTGTTTGTACCAGCAACCCCTATTTGAGTCATTCTGCTCTGCTCTGTCTCTTTCTGTCTTTTCTGTATTTTTCCCCATGACCCAACTTACTCCCTTTCCCTTAGTAATTCTGACCATCTGAGCCTGTGTTCTCCAAACCTTTTCTGCCTCCAAACATACCCCTTGAAAAATCATATTTACCTGTTCTCTGCTCTTTTCTCTTCTTCCAGGGCCCTGCTTTCTTTCTTTTTCAAAAAGGGACAAGTAGATAAAGGAATCCCTATTAAAGTGTTAATAACAGTGTGTTGAAATCTCAAGATTGGAGAGATTCATTTTATCAGAGGCCTCCTGGATGCCTTATTCCCATGGAGCATAAAGGATTAGAGAAATGTATGACTAAATAAAAATATGAGCTAATCAATATCATTGATATATATGTGTCTATATATATATATAGAGAGAGAGAGAGAGACACACACACATTCACAGAGAGACAGAGGATAGAGAGTAATATATTTATGTCATATCATTAGATACATGATATAGATAAATGTATCTATCATAAATCTATATCATGTCTATCTTTCTATCTATATCATATGAAACTGATATATGATGGACAGCTAGGTGGCACAGTGGATAGAGTGCCAGGCCTGTGGTCAGTAAGACTTGAGTTCAAATACAGCCTCAAACACTTACTAGCTGTGTGATCCCAAGCAAGTCACTTAACCCTGTTGGCCTCAATTTCCTCATCTGCAAAATGATCTGGAGAAGGAAATGGCAAACCTCTCCTTTCCTTGCCGAGTAACCTCCCAAAAAAGGATCTCAACAAGTCAGATATGACTGGAAAAAACACAACAAATAACTGATATATACCCTGTGTGCTCCAGTGTTATCCTCACAATGTTGGGATATCATTCATTATGTCATGATACTAGAATTGACCCCCAGAAGATCAGTTCCAATCCACCTTCTGGTACGTGCTAGCTATATGACTCTGGACAAGTAACTTAACTGTTCTGTACCTATAGATGACTTCCTCATCTATAAGACAAGTATTAGACTTGATGGCCTCCCAGTTTCCTTATGGTTCTATGCTCTGGGGGAACTACCTTTACATGTTGGGTATATCAGATCCCTAGAGGTCATTTGATGAGTGGATATGAACAAGAGTTACAAAGGATGCGAAGGCATGGATGATTTCTGATCTGTATTATTAACTGTAATAGCCACATCCTTGAGACTATGCGTCCATGGAAGTCTAAAAGAAGTAAATAGAAAAGTAGCAGGAAGATCTTTGACCATACTGGCTTTTGGCTAATCCTGAAGTCAGCAACTGTGTATCCCACTTATATACCCACTGAGAGAGCCAGCACTGAAAGTGTCCCTTTCTGACTTTCCTCCTTGTCACTACCTTGCCCCAGGGCATTTGCTACCCCAGTCTGTCCCCTGCTTCATTCAGAAGTAGCTGATATTTTGGGACAAGGTCAGGGTTAGGAACATGGTTTATGTGTCTTGCACTGAGGTTAACTTTCAAAAAACTATTGAAGTTTTTGTGTTAGCACTTAGACTCTTCAGTAGCTATGAGGGGCATATTTACACTGCTTTTGTTTTTTCTTGCCTCCAGGAAAATGTATAGATTGTTTTAGGTCTGAGAGAAAAGGGACATGAAGGGAAAAAAGGGATTCTCAAGGTGGAAGGCAGCTTGCTTCCTAATTTTCTCTGTAGTCCCCCCTGAAAAATGAGAGAAAATGTTTGCACAGCACAAATCCCATCAGCAATATATTGCTAAGTCACTGTCATTTACTTCTCAGGATGCTGGTATTACTGGTAGTGTTGCTGGGCATATTTTTCATTTGATTTATGTAAAAAACAAATTGATGTGCGGTCAGCAACCTTTCCCTGCCATGTACTTATGTTGCTTTAGACGGTGAATGACAAAATCAGTCATAGCATAGACTTGGATCAGAATTTTGTCCATTTTAATGATCCATTAGTTCACCCAACTGACTCAGATAAATTAAATTAGGTTATTAAGTCAGTCAAAATTATTATATCTACCATACCACAATCTGGCTAGTTGAGTTATAAAGATATATCACAGAATCATTAACAATCTCTATAAAAACTGAGGAAATCCCCTTGATCCCACTACACTTTGCAGAGTTTTTAGCCTCCCCTGCAAAAAAAAAAATAAAAGAGTCATACCAAAAGTTCGATTTGGCAGCTCAAGACTGGGGAGGCATGATTAGACAGAAATTTGTATGAAAAAGAACTGGGAGTTCTGTTGAATTGGAAAGTCATTATGATGAAGCAGCAACGTATGTCTGCCAAGAAAGCAGCTGAGATTTTGGGCAGCAGTAAAAGTAATATGGCTTTGAGGAATAAAAAGGTGACAGTCCTGCCCTGATTAGTCAATATCTAGGACAGGATGTTCAGCATTGGACATTTTAGAAAATATAGTGACAAATCAAAAAACATTTGGAGGAAAAGGTCTAGGATGGTAACGACCCATGTGAAAGATCTGATGAAAGAATTGAATGTACTTAACCTGAAGAAGAGTATGGGGAACCATGATAATTGTCTTCACATACAGTCAGCCCTCAGCATTTTACGCTTTTATCTTTCGTGACATCAGGCATTCGTGTGATTTCATTACTAACTTCAGTTCTTCAGTTTCAGCCTCACACTTGAGGATATGCACAATGGAGAAAAAAATGAAATGCACAGTACATGTAAGTGACTGATATCCTCCTAGGCAGGTGTTGTCCACCCTACCATTGTAAAAAACTCCCCGTGCATTCAGTGCATATTATTGTTTGCATTTAGCATGTAAAACTCCATGTAAAACTCAAGCATAGTGCAAATCCTTTATCCTTTAAATTTATCTCCAGAAGTTGCCAGTCTTGGAGTCTTCCAAAAGCAGTGACTAAAATCCCAGCAACCTCTCTCTTGGTTTTCAGAGGATGGCCAAGATAAGAAAATTTTACAGCAGAATAGTATATAGTAAAGTGCCTTCACGCTGTCATCTGACAGTGAAAGGTAAGATTCAGGTTAGTTTGTAGTTTTAAGAATTTTATCTGCTGTATAATATTATGACACTGTAGGTTTCATGTATTATGAAAAGTTAATATTGTCAGAAATCAGTTTGTTTTTTTAAATTGAGATGTTAGCACAAAAGGTCACAGAAATCCAGGGAATTAATAGTGAGAAAAATGTTTTGCATGTTACCAGTTTTATTTTATGTAGTGCATTTTATGGGTTATTTCATGGTTATTATGTTAATAGTATATATTATTAGAATTGATGTTTTGTTATAAAGAATTGTTTATAGAAGTATACAGAAGCATATTTTTATCAGTCTCTAATGAAAGATTATAGTTTTGAGTTTCAGCTATTTGCCATAGGTTCAATGCATCAACAAGTGAACTTTTTTTACTTTAGTGCCCTTTTCTAGAAACAAGGATTGACTGTATTTGAAAGTCTTTGGTGTGGAAAAGGCATTAGATTTGTACTGCTCAGCCCCAGAAAACAGAATTAGAACAATTTGAAGGTAGTTGCTAAGAGGCAGATTTAGGCTTGTTATAATGGAAAACAAGAATCCCAACAAAATTGTCCTGGCTATCTGTTGTTCCTAAAATACAGTCTTTCCTCATCACTAAATTCAAAACAACCACGTATGTAAGTGTTTTCTGAATCCTTCTACTAGCTAATGTTTCTTTCCCCACACAACCTGATCCCTCCCCACCCCCTACCCCCAGCCCCGCACACAGGCACACATGCACATGTCTTCTCTAATAAATTTTAAACTTCTTGTAAAGGCAGGGACCATTTTATTTTTGTCTTTGCTTCCTCAGGACCTAGCATATATAGTACCTGGAACATTATAGAAGTATAACAAATTATCACTGACTGACTATTGGATGGGGTGCCTCAGGATGTAGCTCCCTTTTGAGAGAGGTCTCCAAGGAAAGTCTAGGTGACTACTAATATTTCTTCTAACCCTGAAGTTTGTGATCCTGTGATTCTCTTTTCTTCTCCTACTTCTAACTATGCACTACAGGCCACTTGGAAAATGCTTTGTTGCTTTGGGTTGGAGGAGTGTGTGGAGAGAGATAAAGATAAATGCTTGGAATATTCTGTAATGGTAATTCAAATGGGAAGATCTTTCCCATTCATTAATAGGCCTATGTGACCTGCTTAAATCCCATGAAAGCTTAGGTCCCATGTGGTGGGAGGAGCTTGCTGAATGAGTAGAACAGGACTGATAGGAAGTCAGAGAGCAGTCAGAACTGGGAAAGGCAGCAACCTGTGTGAGTGGGAGAGCCTATTTGTGATTAGTTTAAGTGAACTGGTTTGTGGGAAAGCCGTAGTAGGGGGAAGGTTTGGGGATGGTGTTGCCTTCTGCATTGTTATTGTGTATAGATTTCTTCGTTCCTATGATGGATTTGGTTTTCTGGTATTTGAATAAATATTTTGGTTCTGTCTTGCATGTGAAGAGTCTGTTGTATTTTGTGATTCAGAACTGTGCTTGGCACATTCATGGCCTCAATAGGCGTTATGAGTATCACATGGACACTGCATATCCCCAAATTCAGTCACCCAAAGTTTTAGTTTAAAATATATTAGGGACTTTCCCCTCTGGTTTTCAGTGAATTTAAACATGAATGAGCTCAGATTTGAGGGAAGAATTTAATTTGTCATGGAGCCTGATGTTAATTGTGTGTGTTTGGCAGGGAGGGTATACATCAGGATCAAAGCAGAAGTAATTTGTTTTTCTTCATTTTTTTCCTTTTTGGTTACTGAGTGTCCCTTTCTTGTCCAGATTATAAGGGTACCACTCACTGGCCTGATACCAATATTGCTGAGCTGAGTAGATTTAACCTGTTCCATTTTTATGATCTGGGCCAGTTTGCTCCTCTTTAGGCAGACTGACGGCCCTCTACTCCTCAGTGAGGGTGGTGTTGGTGCTTGCTTTATTCGTGGTAGACAGTGTAGATACTCAGCCCTGCTATAATCCAGAATTCCCAAACCAAGTGATCCCTAGTCTCAACCTCCCCAGCTTCAAGGATTACAATTAGAAGGTATATCTTTGATATCTTTGAATATTTCCAAATGTAGGAAAGACTGATACATATCTCTGTATTATGACTTGGCTGTAGGTAAAGAATGTTACAGCTTGTGAGCTGGCCAATTAGAGTCCACTATAACCTAACTAACCTACTGTAGAACTAAAATGCCAACCAGACCTCGCTTTGTCCTTGTGAGATGAAGGCCATGCTTCTTTGGATACAGACTATCTCATTTGGAAAGTTCACGATAGGGATCAGAATAGTAATTCTTTAGATGGAGATATAAAATGGGCATTGTTTAGTTGATCCATGTCTCCATCATCCAATATTTATTGCTTGAAGACTTATCAATAAATCTGAAAACTGATAGTAATTAGTAGCCGGGGTACAAGGTAAGAGTAAAAGGAGCCATTTCAGCCCACTGAAAGATTTGCTTATACAAACACCTATTTTTAGACAGAAAAACAGTGGGTCACAGATAGAAGAATGGTTGGAAATCTGATAAGAAACAAGAACCTTTGCCTATAGAGGGTCAGCCCAAACTACTGAGATATTTTTTCTTCCTCCCTCCCTCCTTCCTTCCTTCCTTTCTCCCTTCCTTCCTTTCTTTTTTCCTTCCTTCCCTCCCTCTTTCTCTCTCTTTCTTTCTTAAGATACACATTTAGTGGAATACTCCTGCCATTTTCAAAAGAATCTCATTACTTCCAGGTTCTCTGTTATGCCGTCCTCCCTCTCCCCCACCATTTCTCTTTTGATTTACAGGCTTTATGTGTGTGTTGGTGCATTTGGCAAGACATAGGCAGCTGGAAGTAATAGGGCCAATGCTTTGTTTGAAAAGCTGAATTTTCACAAGTGGTCTGGGGTTTAGGTACAGGGAATAGTAATCTTAGGCTTCAGAATAACAGTTTGAGAAGTTGCTCCCCTGACAGAAAGATTTGAAAGGGGTTATTCACAGGCTGCATTTCTCTTTGAAAAAGTTGTGTAAAATTACATTGCCTAGGAAAGGAGAGGAAAGAGTATTTGAAGGAGTTATTTCAATGTTTTTTAGAATTATATATTTCTCAATGTCATACCTTACTGCTTTTCTTTTCATCTGTTGAGGGAAACATATGCTAGGAACTCTTTTTTTTCCATTTTTAAAATCCCCTCTCTCAATTTTGCTTGCCAAAACTGTATATATAGTATCTAGAGTTGTTTCTTCTGAATGCAAACAGCACCCTGTGTAAAGAAAACAGAAAGGACATCTTGAAATCAGAAAAGAAAGCCTGAATTGTAGATCCACGTTTTTGTTGCCACTCTTTAGTATTGGTTTCTATTTCTCCCAAATAGGCAACAAGCATCTATTAAGCACTTATGATGTATCAGGCACTGGCTCAGTACTACAGCTACAAATTCAAGCAAAAAGGAAGATATTCCTTGGCCTCCAGCAGCTTACATTCCAGCGGGGAGAAGTGAGGGGTGGGGGGAATAACACCTATAAGGGAGCTGAAAAGCAGTGTGAGAGGGTTGAGTAGAAGGTACCTTTGTGAGGGATGGTGGTGAAGTCCAGAGAATCAGAACTATAGCAGGGTATAGAATAAAGCATGGTTAGCCTTGGCTTGTCCCCAAAATGAAGGCCCCAAGAAGGAACTCACCAAAAGGAGACGGGAGATATTCCAGAGTAAGAAGGCAGCTGAGTTCTAATGTTGAAGTCCAGAGACACTTCTAGAAGTTGCTGGGGAGCTTCAAGCTTAGCATTATGGTTTGACAGTTGACCATGTAAAGATAAACTACAATTTGTTCAACTTTGCTCTCAAGAAAATGTTCTCCTTTAGGGACATCTCACTGAATTCAGTGAACTTCTCTACCATCCTTATTGACAGTTTATACTAACAACTCTGTGTTGCAGTGAGTAGAACAGGCCTGGAACCAGGAACAGCTAAGCTCAAATCTGGCTTCAGATATTTACTGGCTGTGCGATCCTCAGCAAGTTACTTTACCCTCATTTTGCCCTCATTTGCCTCAGTTTTCTCATTTGTAAAATGGGGATGCACTGGAGAAGGAAATGGCGAACCCAGTGGACAATGTCCATGGGGTCATGTAGAGTCAGATGTGCTTGAATAACAGCCAACAACCATTCTTATGCCACATACAGGAAGTGTCCACCAGAGCAGTAAGTGGGACAACAGGGACTTTTACCCAGCCTAATCACAGCCCTTTATATTTAACTAGTGCCTAATTAGCAAGGATAATTGATTAAAACTGGAGGCTATCAGGTGGCAGCTTCCTCCCTCAATTGTCTGTCTGGCTTTAGCCCTTTACTCTGCTTCTCTATATATTACCCCATCTCCCCCATATACCCCCAGCCCAAAGAAAAATCAACACAACTCATGCACATACAATCAGCTTTTGGAGAGCAGGGATTATTTTATCCATTCTCTCAATATTTCCATTACTTAGCATAATGCCTGGCACCTAGTAGGAACCTAATAAATGATAATTGATTGACTGGTGTTTTCTGAGTCTTGTAGTGTCCCTGATCCTGCTAAATATCACCTCTCCCTCCTTTCCCTCATTGAGCTTAGGGACAATTACATTTTGCTTACCCTGGGTATGTAAAGAAATAGAAAAAAGAAAAAAGAAAGGCTAGTTATAGCTCTGGTGTTCACTTACAGTTTTTCTTTGGAGGAGGCAGGGAATAATTGGGGCGAAGAAGAGAAATGATATTTTTTTATTTTGTTTTGTTTTTGCCTTTAACATATGACAGTGCCAAAACAGCAATATCATTGCATACTACTATTTTTCTTTCTAATTTAAGTTTGTTTGCCTGTCAGAAGCAGTATGCTGGGCATCTTTTGATAAGGGGGCTAAGTTACCCTTTAATGTCAAATGGAAAATAGTCATGCTGTATCAATTACAGAGAGGCCAGGGATAGTGTTGCTCTATGCTGTCATTTTCCAACAGGAAATGTAAACATGTTCTAGTCATAAAATGTGTGAGAACAAGAATATGGATGACTATCTTTTTGCAGACCACGTATATGACATGCAGATGAGAATAGTATCTTATTACTAACCTTGTCCATCAAGCCTTTGTTTGCATATAGGTTTTCAAGGGCCTAATAGGAAACCCCTATCTCCAAATATTGGATAAAGGAACAATTAGAGAAGCTCTGCCAATTTTGGAATTGCTAGGCCCCCTTGTATGGGCCCAATAAGGGAAAGGCTTAGTGTAAATGAATCTCAGCTGTTTAAACATGTCCTCGGCAGACGCGATGTTAAAGGTCTATGGGGATCCTCAGCCCAGGCAATAACTCCATGTGTGGATGCAGTCAGTCTAGGATGGCTGTTCCCAAATATCTAATGCTTCTTCATCATAAATTAAAATTTAAAAAAAATCAAATGAGAAGATCAAGCTTGCCAATGACGATGAATGTAAGTATCCCTATTTGGAGGCAAGTTGAAGATGGCATTCATTAGCAAGGGGAATGGCCCCCAATTCATTCCTGCCATATCTTTTAAATGAGTAGGGGCTGGTTCTAGAGAAATACTTCTACAAACTTTTCATTTTATATAATCAAACATGTGATTTCAGGATCTGCCCTCTGGAATCCTGCTCACTTATTGATCCTTCATGATGTTCCATCATTTCATCTCCTGTCTTCCTATATTTCCATAAATGATCCTCTAGGACAGTGATTGTTTTCCCTTTTTACTTCTTTTTATGGGAATCCCTAGTTTCCTTTAAGATTCAACTCAAATGCTATATCCTATGTGAGGCTTCTTCTGATCTGAACTCCCCTACCGACCCACCCTCAGTTTCCTCATATTTATTTTGCATTATTACTAGTTTGGGATGTACCTGTGGTTTTGTTGTTATAGTAAGGAAAATCCTTTTACCACTGTAAATCTACTGCTTCTCTGCAGGTATGGTCTCAGAAGTTTGCCTAGGGTACTGAGAGGTCTGGTGACAATCTGTATGCAATAGAACAATGGTTCCCAAAATTTTAGTCCCAGGACTCCTATATTATATTGTTAAAATTATTGAAGACTGCCTCTAAGAACTTATACCTATCTGAGTTATATCTATTAATATTTATCATATTAGAAATTAAGATGTCTTAGTATTATTATGAAAATAAATATTGACCTCATGGACTCCGTGAGGTTTCCTAGACCACATTTGGAGGAAGGAGTTCCAGGCATGGGGTCTTGAAACCAAAAAGTCTTGGAGGAAGTAATTCTTTCATTTTTGTTTTTGTCTCCCCAGTGTCTAGCACGCATGAGGCAACTGATAAACGCTAGCTGAGATGAATTGGTTTTAGAGTGAAAATATGTTCTCATGCCTCATAGAATTTGAGGTTGGAAGGGACCCAAAGGATCACCTAGTATGATTCCCTCATTTTGCAGGTAAAGAAACTGAGACCAAGGCAAGGGAGGTGATTTGTGTAAGATCATGTACAATAGGGAGCAGAGCAGCATTCACCTCCAGATCCTTCTACTCCAAATCCTGTACTCTTTGTTTTATGCGGTATTTCCTCCCTGTGACCCCAACCACAATGCAGGTTGTTCACTTGTATTTGTGAGTGCATGAACTTTCTGATCTATTGAAGGTACATGTTTTGAGATTTCAGCAGTGCTTGATGTTTTCCTTTCTTTAAAAATTCAAAATGATTTTTACTTTAATATCTCCCCTTTACAAACTATTGGTCTGGATGTGACTTTCAGCATGATAACACCAGTACAGGAGGCAGGGAACATTTCCATCCAGGATTTAAGGGAATTAAGGGAAAAAAACTATCACATCAATGAACTGCTTTCTTTTAAATTTCTCATTAGAAAAAGCAAGTTTAAACAGAAATTAAAATCTAGGGCACAATGTGATTGACTTGATTACAAATAGGCTGTTGTAGGCTAATGGAAAAGGCCTTCGTGGGAAGACCTTGTACACTTCACTTAAGCTGTCTGTCTTAGTCTCTTCTGCCAAATGGTCACACTACCTTTAAGGTAGTGTTTAGTAAGCAATAGCTTAAAAGCTTCATGCCTTTAAGGATTATGAAAAGCATAAGAATGAACAAAAATATGAATATGCTTTGGAAAAACACAACTTATGTGGAGGGAAGGGTAGATCTGCATCTGTGTGACATTAACATCCGTTTTCCTCTCTAAGCTATATGCTTTCATAACAGTACCACATACCTTGCACTGTAATTATCCTCACAGATCAGCCTCTTACTGCAGAAACTTCCTATTGGTCTCCTTGATTCTTCTAGTCTCTCTTTTCTGCAACTAATCTACCCTCCACACAACTGCCAAAATCATCTTCCTCTCTGCTTAAGGGCTTCCAGTGGCTCCCTGTTTCTTTTGAGTTACAGCACCAACACCTAAGCTTAACATTTAAAACCCCTCACAATCTGCCTTTTCTAGTATTGCTACCATTTGTGTACTGTGTTCGAGCGAAAAAGATATACTTTTTGCTGCCCAAACACCATCTTCCTTCTTGCCTTTTCACAAGCTGCTCACCTCTATTCAACATGCCACTACCACCCCCTCTCCCATCCCGAAATAGCTTCCTTCCCCAACCTCCACGTAGGATTCTGGTTTCCTTCAAGCCTCAGCCATGTGCTATCTGCTATGGCAAATGATTCCATAGTTTCCTGATTCCCATAATCACTCATGCTTTGTCTCTCCTCAAAATTAGGGCATTTCTGTCTAACTTTTCTGTTCCCTAACAGAATGGAAGCTCCTAGTAGGAAAGGATTGTTTATCATTATAATTTCATTTTATTTTTGCTTTGCATCCCTAACACAGATTCCATAATAATGTGTTGCATGGAATTCAGTTGGATTAGCAGCTGTATTAAATATTTCTTTATGACTCCTTAAAGTTGTTCTACATTTTCCCATGTAAAATTAGCCTATACAAGCTGTTTTGGAGAATTAGAATGTTAGTTTGGTAGAACCAGAGCATGTGCATAAAGGGAATAATGTATAATACTTCTGCTATGGTGGAATGAGACCAGGTTGTGAAGGGCTTTAAATGTCCTACTCTGTACCTTTATTGCTTCTCCCAAGATCTATTGAAATAATCTCCATTCTGGATTTCTATTCCCGAGGTAAACCCTCTTCTTCTCAAATTAAGTCACCTTTCACACTACTGCCCAAGTGATATTACTCACCTATAGTTGTGACTATGGTACTTCCCTCCAAAATAAATTTAAGTGGATCCTTCTTATCTTGAGAGTCAAATACCAGATTCTCTGTTTGGTACCATTTGGCTCCAACCTGCCTTTCTGAGTATGCTATTTATTACTTCTTTTCATGCACTATTGGATACTATCAAACTAACCTTCTTGTTTCTCAGAAGTTATTCCATGTCTTTCCTCCAGACATTTGCACAGGTTATATTCTACATGCTTGAAATTCACTCTCTCCTCAATTTCACCTGTCCCTTATTTCCTCTAAACTCTAATTCAAATGGTGATGCTCACATGACATTTTTCCTACTTCACACCAAGTGCTAGTCTCTCTTCTACCACCCCACCAAGTAAATTGTATTTCTTTTGCATATGTTTTAATAGATAAACCTCTACATGTTGTGTCCCCAGGTAGAATGTCATGGGATCATAAATATGGAGATGGAAGAAGCCTTTAGAAACCATGTAGTCCAAAACTCTGATTTTAATGATGGAGCAGCTGAGCCCCAGAGAAGTTAAATTGCTTGCATAGAGTCATACAGGAGGTAACAGAGTTCAGATGTGAGTTCATATACCCTGACTCTTAAGTTCAACACTTATGTAGCAGAGTACTTAGCACATAATAGCCACTTAAAACATATTTTTTGATTGATTGATTAAAAGATGTACAGAAAGAGGAAATAAAGAGAAATGAACAAAGGACTAATGAAGGACTTCAGTTATCTTGATAGGCAAAAGCCCTCTGTCTAAATCAAAAGAACTAGTAGTTTCTTGACTGATGAGGGAAATTCTCTTCTGGATTTGATTCTCAGCAAAGTGGAGGAACTGGTTGTTGGGATGGCAATGACAGGAACCTTGGGAAGAAGTGATCATTACATTTTTTGTAATACAGGAGATCATAGACATAAATCATCTTGCATATGTCCTGAATTTTGGGAAAGCAAGATTCAGAAAGTTTTAAAGAAGGATGCTAAAGTGGAGAGAATCTTGAATTGGAGTCATAAGATCTAAGTCTGAAATATGGCTCTGCCACTGACCAACTGAGTGACTTTAAGCAAGTCACTTAACCACTCTGGGTGAGCAGACCTCAGTGTACTCATCTGTGAAATGAGGGAGCTAGGCTAGATGTCCTCTAAGTCCTCTTCTAGTTCAAAATTCATGATTCTGATTAGAATCAGTATCTGGGCAGTTAGGTGGCATAGTGGATAGAGTAGCCTGGAGTTGGGAAGATTCATCATTCTGAGTTCAAATCTCACCTCAGACCCTTACTAGCTGTGTGACCTTGGGTAAGTAACTGCTTGCTTTAGTTCCTCATCTGGCAAATAAGCTAGAGAAGGAAATAGCAAAAACACTCCATTATCTTTACCAAGAAAACCCTAAATGGGATCATGAAGAGTCTGACTGAAGAACATTGATTAGAATAAGGCACAGGGCATAAAAAGCTTCACCTCACGGCCTCTAGCTATTTCTTGTCGTATGAAGATTACGAGCTAAATTTCTAGTCCTCACTTATAAGAGTTATAGTTTCCTCTACCTCATTCCATCCTGGAGGGAAGGGAAGTTCACAGATGGCTGAGAGAGACTGATGGCTCCATCCACTGCTTAAAGAGGTTAGCTGATTCCTCAGCCTCTGACAGTGACTAACCATTCCACTAGCTTACTATTGGGCTGCTTACATTATCTGCTCTCTAAAGAAACTCCCATCCAGATGGTATGTGACTTTGTAGGGCTCAGAGCCACGGAAGCCACGCTTGACATACTCTAGCGTACCTTCTCAATAGCCCCCACTATAACTTAGGTAAACATAAAAATGTAATTCTGAGCTATCTGGAAATTGGAATAAGGATTTCCTGCCCAGGAGCCCTGGAGACAAAGAATATGGGTGTATCTTGCAATGTCTTTGACTGGCTTAGTCATCAGTTTGGCTAACTTTCCTTTTGAACTCCAAAAATGTTAGATGACACATTTTTGCAAGATGGCTTATTCCAAAGAATCCCCAAAGCTCTGATGATAAAATCCAGGATTTCTAGATGTTAACAAAGATGGTGCCTGAGCTGCCTCCCTGAGGGCTTAGTGTAGCACCAGGGAAGACACTTTTCTCAAGGTGGCATTAATTAAACTGGTACCAAATTCACTGCAAACACAACATCTAATCCCAACTTCAGAAGTGTTTAAGTGTTCTCTCAGCTCTTCATTGACTAAGTAAGCTTTAAATCCTTGGCTTGCAGGGGTTAAGTCTAGATCTTTTCTCACATACATGCCCATCCTATCAAATGGTTTTTGTTAGGGCCCCAGTAGACAGATTTAATAGTGACCTGAAATGCATATGGTCCTTCTTTGCCCAAGCATTCGGTCTGGGAAACTAGTTTTGAAATTTGGCCATTTATAACTTCATTCAGAACTCTGATTTCTTTCTTTTTTTTACATAGCTTCCAATTGACATATCCCTAAAATACGGTTAACAATATAAGTGGAGTACTTAGTGCCTAGTTTGTGGGCATAGATGTTTCCAGTTATCTTTTCATATAATATCTTTACATCAGATAACTTTGGGTCTTTTGCCTGTCTGTTTTAAATAAAAACAAATGAAAAGCATACAAGATAGAAATAGTTTCCTTCTTATGAGGTATCTATGTGACATGCCTACTGATAGTTTAGATTCAGAATGGCTTGAATTCATGTGGCATTATCTCCTCAATTTATTTTGAAAGAAGAGATGGAAACTTGAGTTGAAAAATTAGCCCCGAAGAATGTTTTCATCTGAGATGCCATCCAGGGGAACAACTTATTTTATCACAAAAAAGATTTAGCTTTGGAAGTTTGTTAGGAGAAATGAATAGGTAAGTTTTCTGTCTTCCAGGAGTGATTATACATGGAAGGCCTGCAGCTTTGTTTGATTAATAAGTAAAGGACACAAGGAGCCCTAACCGGGCTCTCGTCATATTTGGTGGCACTGATCACATGCCGTATTTGGCCATGCTATGTTTTTCCAGCTTCAGAAAAACCCAACATGACTGATTGGGTCTCTTTCTCTTAGTCTTTTCATCAAGACAGTGTATCCTGGAATGTATGGCAATTAGGAAGCAATTACATAAGAGCTTAAGTTTCACAAAGTATTTTATGTCTATTGTATGATTTGATTCTCACTGTGGCCCTGAGAAGTAGGTACAGATTATCTACTTCTGCATTTAAAGGTGAGTAAAGTAAAGTCGAGTGAAAATTAATGATTTGTTCAGGAGCACACAGCTATGAAGTGTCAGAGGCAGGATTTGGATATTAAGTGCCACTTTCTATCCATGACATTATCCACATGCCCCTGCCGTTACATACATTAAATTTTTAAAGGATCACATGGTAAAGCTCTAATGACCAAGTAATAGATCCTAATCTGTATGTATATGTATGTGTATGTTACATTTCTAGAACTACTGATTGCCCTAATTAGTAGTGCAGTCTTTGCCATATAGCCAATCCGACAAGCATTTCTTAAACTTAAAAAAAAAAGTTCTTAAAGGAACTTTACTAGACTGTGAAGATATACTGACATAATTGAAAACCAGTTCTTGGAGCAATCAACTTACCTTTTATTGACAGAATAAGCATGTTTGCTTATGAAGAGGGAGAAAACACTAATACATCAGGTATTTATTGTATACTATTTTAAAGATGAAAATGTAATATCAAGTTTACTTCAAACAGAACTTAGAAAACATTTCTACAAGAAAACTATTTGATAGGTAGCTAGATGGCACAATGGATAGGATTTTGAGACTAAAGGGTTTTGCACTGTCACCTGGATTAAGCAATCACAACTTTTGTATAAATACAGTGAAGAGTGCTTTGAAACTGTGAACTATATCCTATGAGAACAACTTAATCAGAAAAGGAGAAAAAACCTAAAGAGATGGAAAGGAGATTACAAGAAACAGATAAAATAATGAGGCATTAATGAGCAGAATTGACTTTATAACTGGGCAGATGCAAAGAACATCTGTCTCCTGAAATAACTTTATATGTACTTACACATCCTTAGGAAATTGCATATTCCATGATGATAAAGTTTACCATTTTTTGTCTTTGTTCCTTATCCTTACTAGCCCATACTTGTTCATAGTAGCAATGAATTCATTGCTAATAAATATTTATAGATTTGAACACTCTACCATCATGCCTAACAATGCAATCATTAAAGATCTATTCAATCAGCAAGCATTTATTAAGCACCTACTATGTACCAGACATTTTTTGGGTTAGAATTGCCCCTTTCTAAGAATGAAAATATCCCTGGGAAGCTTAACACAATAAAACTTTCCTTCTTCATTTCCTCCCCCTTTCCTCTTTCTCTTTTGGCTTTCTTCCTACATATATGTAATATATTTATTTACGTGAGTGTGTGTGTGTGTATGTGTGTGTGTGTGGAGAGAGAGAGAGAGAGAGAGGAGAATCATATGCAAAACATAGAAGTGTGATAAACACATAGCAAAATAAAATAAGCTATCTACCCTCAAGGAACTTACAGGCCAGTACAGGACAATCTTTGTACAGAAAGAACTAATAAAAAATTTTAAATGTGGAAATGCAACAACAAAAATCACTGTCTTAGTTTAGAAAAGGAAAACTGTTCTGACCATAACCAACTGACATAAAGTCAAAGCCGGGTGAAAGGAGAATCCTGCAGGATGGAAAAAGAAGACTGGAGGGGGCCAGACCAAGATGTAGTATTGCAGTAGAGTCCTCCGAGCACTGGGTCCTGATCGGAGGTCTAAGTTCCTACAAACAGGATGAAGGGAGGAAGGAGAGGTGAGAAGACAACTTCCCTTTATTTCATAACTTATCCTCCTGACTCGAAGTAGAGATTCTTGAGCAATAAGGGTGGAGAAAGGAAGACTTGATAATTTACCTCTCTGTCACTATAATGTGGTGAGGAACTCTATAGATATATAATCTTGTGAATGAGTAGATCTTAAGCTATTCTAAAAGTTTCTAAATGTGTTTATAGGCTACCACTAATGGCCTTAGTGTCATCATTTATTGTTGAATGCCCATTTAAATTTCCTTTTGAGAGTCTCAGAATAAGGGCTATGTACAAAGTAGAATTTATAATGTTATGCAAAATAGAACTTATGATTTTTTTAAAAAAAGGAAAATAAAAATAATAAAATAGATTATCTGTGTAAGTTACAAATTACTGAAATGGTAGCAATATATTATTTTCCAAGGAGATCCACCACTGCATATGAGTTTTAGCTTATGCCGAACATAAAAACTGTGTATTCATCCTTATTCATAGTGATTATTACTGCCTTCGTTACACACTAGAAGGATCTCTCTCTCTTCTGTTACTCAGAACACAACAAATCAAAGTCTTGGTTACTCCTACTCGGTCAGGCCTTTTGTATGCTAGTGCTGCAATGATCATTCATATAAAATTCCTTATTAGGCAACATATCTACAAATCTCTATCACTTGAAGAATTCCAACACTGGGTCAAGTTGAAAGTAGGAATAACCAAGACACTTATTCACATGTAACCCTAGGCAAATCGTTTAACCTCTTTATCAGCTTTCTAATGTGTAAAACTGGGAAATTAATATTTGTAGTATCCATTTCATAAATTTGTTATAAGGTTTATATAAGATGATATGCTTTGTACTTGTCCAAAGCTTGCACTTGGCAAATCTTTAAATGCAGTATCTGTCAGCTCTTACTGTGACTCTTAGTGTGCTGCACCGCCTTCCTGCTAGTCATCTCCAACTGTATGTGTTACTGACATTTCAAACTCATCTTGTTTGAAAGAGAACTCATTATCCCTTCCTTCAACCTCCCTCATTTTGGTTGAGGGTGCCAACATCCTGGCAGTCCTATAGCTTGCAGTTTAGTCTTCTCCTTGACCCCGTATCTAACGGAATACCAAGATTTGCAGATTCTACACCCACATGTCTTACACTTATTTCTTTCTATCCATTCACATAAACACTACCTCAGTTCATCACTTCTCACTCATACAATTGTAATAGCCTTCTAAATGTTCCTCTTGCTTTCATCCTCTCCCTTCTCCAATCCATCCTACACACAGCTGTCAAAATAATCTTCCTAGACACAGATCTAATCATGTCACTCTTGAACTAAAAAATCTCCAGTGGCTCCTTATAGCCTTCAGCATAAAATTCGTGGTATCTAATCTAAGGCCTTTATAATCAGACTCAAGCCTAACTTGCTGGGCTTTCACATAGTATTTCACATTATTCCCCTGCATGAACTCTATATTTCATCTAAACTGGCCTTGCTCATTAATCCCTACAGTCACTGTCTTATTTCTGGTATTTATGCCTTGAATAGACTATCTGCCAGATAGATAAACAGATGGATGGATGAATATAGACTGATAGAAAAGTAGGTTATAGATAGATGATAGATGGAAGATAGAGGAGACAGAGAGGGAGAGAGAGATTGAGTATTCAGTAAGTTCTTACTATATGCCACACATTGTACCTAGTACTGGGGATAGAAATACAAGGAAACAAAGCAATACCTGCCCTCAAAGAGTATCCATTCTAACATAAGATAACAGGGAGAAGGGGAATTTTTGCAAGTACAGGGAGAGAAGACTTCAGAAACTGGCATAGAGGCCTTATACCAGGCAAGGCAAAAGGTTCACCTATGAAAACTGGAGGATCCAGGACTGGAATCCAAGTTTCTGGTGGGGTATAGATGGTCTGAGTAGGGGGCCAATTTATCTCTATTCAATACTCTTCCACCTTCTGGTAAAAACCCCTGCCCCTTGCCCAAAGGCTCTCTTCTGGACCCTCCTGGCTTCAGATTAATTGTCAAAAGTAACTGTTGCTGGTTCCCACCCAGCCTGATCTCTTTCTCTTCTTTGGCTCATTAAAGGGGCCCTGCCCTGGCTACTTCTTAAATGGGTCTCTTCAATAAGTGGGCGTTACCTCACCCTAAGTGAGTACCTGCCTAGACCTTGGCCTAAAGAGACCAAGGTCTCCCAGTGCATCCTGGGTCATCGTTGGTCATCCTGAGGAGTATCTGGTGACTGGATTCAGATGACTCTGGAGGAGAAGTGAGGCTGGTGACCTGCACAGCCCTCCCTCACTCAAAACAAAGTCAAGTGCAAGTCATGTCATTATTTCTCTGATGCATGGTCTTCTTCAGCAACGAAGAAGGAACACAAAGCCTTACCTAGCTCTACCCCCATTCTCCAAATGGTAATATTCTCTTCTTACTCAAAGTACCTTTTGTTTATTTATCTGTGAATGTGTTGTTTTCTCCTTAGCAGAAGGGAGACACCTTAAGAAAAGAATTGTCTCATTTTTATTTATTTTTATTGTTTTATTAATATTTCTATATAACTTATTTTATTTATATATTTATTTGTTATTATTTTATCATTGATTTATTTTTCTTTCTTTATATTTTCTTATTTTCTACTGCCTTGTACAACCAACTCCATGGAAATACAGTAGTAGGTGTTTTAAATGTTTGTTAAATTAAAATGAAAAGTATGCATGTGGAAAAGAGGGCAAAATCACAAAATAGCTTGCAATTCTTTTGTCTCAACTTCATTAAAGTGCTACTCCAAAGACTTACTGTGGTATGGAGGCATTTCTCAGTTATTCATACCCATGCCAGTGACTTTCTGAAAGGTTCTACCAAGTTGGAGAGGCTCAGAGCCTGGGTCCCTGGATGGACTGTTAATTTGTTGTCTGGCGACCAACCTCTTAAATCCCAAGAAGCTTATCGTCAGAGTCGGCCACCAGAGGATGAACTTGTCCAGCCACGGAATTTCACAGAGCCTGTTTGCTAAAAGGGTTGTAATTTGTGCAGGTGAAGTATGTACACCAAGGAAATCAAAGTTACTTGACAAACTGAAATATTGTTATTCAGTTGTTTTCTGTTTTGTCAGACTCTTCATGGCCCTATTTCAGCTTTTCTTAGCAGAGATGCTGGAGTGGTTGCCATTTCCTTCTCCAGTTCATTTTACAGGTGAGAACACTGAGGCAAACAGGGTTGAGTAACTTGCCCAGGGTCACACAACTAGTAAGATGTCTGAGGCCAGATTTGAACTCAAGAAGAGGAGCCTTCCCGATTCCAAACCTGGTACTCTATCCACTGCACTGCCTAGCTGCCCTACTAAAATACATTACTATTAAAACATTATTGTTTTACTCCATTTGGATATTTTTTACAAAAAAGTGATATGAATTTTCTCAATCCCCATGATACTAGCCAGGCTAACCTATGTATTTTAGCCATCATTTTTGACATTAAAGTGTTTCCTCAGCTCTTAAACTGAACTGAATAATAATAGATGCAGTCTTTTAGTTAAAATATCGAAGATAGACACAAATGTTTCAATCTCTAATACTTGTCCATTAAATATGATCCCCATGCATTTTTTCAAGAAACGCAGGGACATTTTAAAATGCTTTTCTTTCTTTAACATGAAATTCCTCCAAAAGAATTTAATTGTATTTAAATACAATAATCTGGCCCCAACCCACTTGTAATGAATATATTTTTGAATGGCTAAGGATAAGGTTGAGGGAGGAGGATTGCCAGGAATGAAAGTGGATGGGTAATTTGGAAGGAAGGGTGGAGAAAGGGTACTCTGAGGATAACAATGGGTAGTTGAGTCAAGTAATTTAGTATTTATTAAGTACCTACTAAGTGCTAACCCCTGGAATCACAAAGAAAGGACAAAACAGTTCCTGCTCTCAAGGAACTCATTCTGATGGGAGAGGCTGTATGCAAGACAGTTGAAAGTGAGAGCTTCACTGACCGATGTACCTCATTCACTTTCCGACTCAGGCACATAGAGCTAGAAAAACTATAATCAGTATTTCATTTTACTCTAACCTCCCCATCCGTTATTGTGGAAATTGACAGTTTTTCTAATTTAAAATACAATTTCTGTCAAGTTAAGATTTGACTATGGAGAGCAAAGTATTCAGGAAACAACTGTTTTCATGCTTGTTTCCAAATTTGGTTTCTTCTATATTGAACTCAGCTCTTCAAAGATGTCTTCTTGATTGACTATCAGTTTGATAAAGCACGGTCAGTTCATGTTTTAATCTTAGCAAAGTAGTTCCGTTTCTTTATACACTGTCCAACCTCATGCTGTCAAAAAATTATAAACATAAGTAACCCCAACCTGGGAGGTGATAAACTCAAGAGCAGTTTTATTTACATTTTCTTTTTCAAGTAGAGAATCACAGTGGGTGAAACATCTGTGAACAATGGAAAGAGCAGTGGGCAGGGCACCTGGATTGTATTCTTGTCCCTTTCACCAACAGAGGACACTAGGTGGTTCAGAAGACCTGAGTTTGAATCCCTCTCAGACATTTAAGACTAGGAATGCTGATTCAATTTGGAATATTTAGGTCTTTGATTTTTCTAGTTTAAGTAAGTAGCTTGGTTTGCTCTGATTTTTCAAAGAGAAATAAATAGCTTTGTCCCTAAAATTAGATTCCCAAAATTTGCATCTATTTCTGTAATCTTGGCATGCAGTATTAGCCTGAATTATGAAATTGAATTTCTGCGGATCCTAGCGTGCCCAGTGTTGACTGAAAATATTTTTTTTCAAAAAGGGAGTTCGCCAGTATTTCAAATAGAAATCATTCCTACAGTGAAAGAAAGACCTATAAGTAACTTGGGTCTGACTCATTCTAGTAAACAGATACACATACTGAATGCTGAGAATTCAGTGACTCAGTAAGCTTCTTAAATTAAAAAGAAATAAGAGGGCTCACACTGGAGACAGAGTCATCCTCCTCTGAGTCTGAGGGAGACTAATAATTTTTGCTTATGAATTGCTTATTTACTTATAAGATCAGACTTGGTTGCTAATAAGTTCACATTTATCATTTCAAGTGACCAGGGACCAGTAGGGAGTCTTCTTCAGTCCCTTTGTTGGTAAATCACACCATCTTGAATAGCAGTCAACAATTAGCAGCTGAGGTTTCTAGTTCATTTCCAAACATGTCCTATAGTTTTCAGTTTATATATACATATCTGTGTGCATACACATATTTTTAAAAATCAAATTGATTTTTTTAAACCTTGCATCTTTCATTTCAAAAGACCAGTGGACATGATCCAGGTTCTATGCACATTTAAAGGCCCTATCACTTAAGACATCGATGGGGGAAAAAGATGAGCCAGTAAATAAGTGTTTTCTGGTGGATAGGATTTATGGTTGTGTATTTGAGCCTCTTGCATATATGTGCTAAATAATCATCCACTCCCCCTTACCACCATATATACACACTCATACTCTAAAGGATTAAAAAAAAATACATAAATATTTAAGGCATAGAGGTATAATCAACTCTATTTTATATAATTGATATGAATCTGTACAAAAAGTAGGTACTCTAAAACAAATTTGATTCTGTGACATAACCTCCTCCTCTTCAAATCACTTCTGTGTTCTTTATGCTAATGAAAGTGATTCACTGTTTCAGTTTTAGAAACTGTAGGGTATTAACAACAAAGTAAAATTTAAACTTCTGGAATTTTTTTATTCACATTCAGTTATAGGCTGGTAATGGCAAAAACTCATAGTAAGAGATTATCTAGGAGTGAGAGCATTGGCTTTAGGGTAGGAAGACTTTGGTTTTAGTTCAGATTTTTACTATTCTATTTCTTTGGACAAATGATTATTTGCTTGCTTTCTTCATCTGAAAAAAAATCAGAATACTAGATGTCCTTTTTAAATGTCATCTGAGGTATGGGCAATGCTAGACCCAAACTGGTTATTGATAGAGGAGTTTGGAGATATCAATGAATTTCAACAACTGTTTCCCATATTTGAACACATGGTAGATTCCATTTCCTATCTCTGGGTCTTTGCATAGGTTGCCCCTCTACCTGAAATATATTCTCTCCTTTTCTCTAGCTTTCTTAGCTACAATCCCTAGCTTTCTACAATAAACATAGTCCGATTTCTAAAGTTACTAGTGTCCTTCCCTGATAAATTACTTTGTATGTATTCTTTCTTTAAATCTGTGTATGTTGTTCCCTGCTACTCCCAATTGAATGTAAACTCCTTGAGGTTACTGTATGTTGCATTTTTGCAACATTTGTATCCCATCCCATTGATGTATAGGAAGCATTTAATAAATGCCTGTTGAAGTTAGGATAAAGTTGAGTTAGAATAAAGTCAGGTTAATTGAGGATGAAGAAATAGATGCTGTGGTTCAAAATGTGTGCCCCGACTAAAGAATCATAACTGTGTTATCAAGAGAAATGGGAAAGTGTAGCTTGAGGCCACTGTCTGCAACACAAATGATACTATACAAGGCTGCCAACAGTGAGGAATTCTAGTCTGTGGTCCTCACTCTGCATATCTACTCCTTCACAACCTGTGGCTTCCACTTTAATTCAGTCAACCCTGTTGAATGCTGATTACCACCTTTGATCTGACTGCTTCTCCTTGAGGCTATATTTTGAAACTTGATTTAGCCTAAGATTTTCCCAGCTGTTATTTACTGCTTTGTGATTGAAACTCACTGCTATGTCAAAGATAACAGAGTCTCATTCTTAGTCCTGTGCACTTTGGTTGTCTCTAATGGAGATTTCATTCTCTTGGAATAGCAGCTTTGTTCCATGGGATTACACGTGTTACTAAAAGACTTTGCCTCTTCTTCTTCAGATATTTTTATTAAATATCTTTATGTTCCCCTTGAAACTCTATGGTTAATCCTCTGTACGGAGCACAGGTGAGTTTCCCAGCCTTGAGCTTCCAAACACCCAGGTGGTACTTGATGGGACGAGATAGCTGGAAACACGTACCAGAGATCAGTCAAGTATCAAGGGTAGCAGAGTAAGCAGAGTTTGTTAGGACTAGGGCTATTTGTTATCTGCTTGGTTTTTACAGTGCCTACTAGCTGCCAAGAATCTTGTCCCCAAGTCAGTCAGGGATGGAAATGCTAGAATAACCTCATCACAGATATTTTGAGACTCAGATGTGGTAGATATGAAAGCACCTTGGGACTTTTGGAATAAAGGTACTTTATACAGTATAAAAAGTGAGATGACTATTATTATAACTTCAATAATGAAGGATGACTCCGTCACATTCAAAGACTGCTGTCTTTGGCTTATCAATGAATCATCACTTAAGATGACACACTGACAAGTCTCCAATGAGGGGGGGGAAGGGGAGGAAGCAAAAGCCAGGGATGGAAATTGTAGAAAAACTAATTAACCATTTTACTTGGAAAACTCTTCTCTATACCATAGTAAGTCTTGAAGCAAAAGTTCAAACCATTCTTTTAGTATCTGTACTAAAAATATATAGTGAATATTAATAAGAGTTAACAATTATATGACGCTTTTATGTTTGGAAAGTCATACACACACACATACATCTGTATTATACACATAGATAGATACATAGATAATTGTTTAGTCTTAGTACAACTCTATGAGAGAGATTCTATTATTGGCCCAATTTTACAGATGAGAAAATTGGTTTAGAGAGAGATCAGTGAGTTCCACAAGAACAAACAAGATTCTAGGGAAGGATTCAAACTGAGGTTTTCCTGACTTTAAGTCCTTTACTCCATATGCTGTGTCACCCAGATGCCTTAATATATGAGATGTGTGTGTGTCTGTATGTACATACAGACACACACACAAATAATGTAATTAAATACACAGTCATTTACTCATTAACTCTAAATAGTACTGTTTAGATTATGAAGCCGACATACTTATTTTTCCATCTAGATATCATTATTTTTCTTCACATCAAATCCTTGGTGTTCTCCTAATTAGCTTAGGAATGTGCTAACCATTTCTGAAGGGCAGCTAGATGGGGCAAAGGATAGATGACCAAGAATAGAGGCACTTATTAGCTGTGTGACCCTGGGCAAGTCATTTAACCCTGTCTGCCTCAGTTCCTCATCTGTAAAATGAGCTAGAGAAAGAAATCGCAAACGACTCCAGGATCTTAGACAAGAAAACCCAAATGGGGTCATGAAGAGTCAGATACAATTGAAAAATGACTGGAAAAAACCCAACTATTTCTGAAAAGTAAAATATACTAGAAACTTTATCGATCTCATAATTTATCCAATCTTTAAATTAAATTACTAGAACTGTGTATGGTATGTTTCTCACACCAATTGGTTCATTACAAATGTATATAGTCCATCATTTCCCACCCCTTCACCAAGAGGTCAGAGGTATAACACCTACAATATGCAATCTGTTTTTAGAAGTTTAATTAAACTATTAATCTCTGTCTTTGACAGCAACAGAATAAAATGCATTGGGTTATCACTGCCCCTCAATATATTACTACTTGGAGTTTTCCAACATAAGTATTACACATTTGAGAAGTAGCAATGCATATTAAGGCAAAAGTTGTGAATACTAAAGGAATTGTTGCAGCAGCTAATAACAGAGTATCACTTAAAGGGATGTGTTCATGTACTCATTCTCTAGATGATGTGGCATGGCAGGAAGTATTTTATTAAAAACAACCAAGATTTGGGTTCTGGTAGCTGGGAAATTATAGAAGGTCAATCAAGCAGTTTTTGAGGACTCTTGATTTTAAAGGCATGTGGCTAACCATTAGAACAAGAGTCATCTTTGTTATTCTGCCTGCCAGACCTCATGGGGACTGTGTGTGACCTCTTGTGGTGGTGATGACATTTTAAGTGGTCAGCCTTAGGTTTGTATTCATGCTCATAATGGAACCTCTGAAATTTGATCCTCCAAGAAATGTTTATGTCTGCTGTGTCTTAATTAGGTTAACAAGATGCTTATGTATCTGTCTACTTCCTTTAATGAGTATCTCCTGATAGCAATCTAGTACCAATGTTCCACAATTAAAGAAAAAAAATTATTTTTCTTCGTTGCATTTCCTATGCTGCACTGAGGCTGGCCAGTGCAGAATGCTCATGGAAGAATCTGAACTTTTCAAGGTCCAAGGTGGTTTTCATCTTTCACTTTAAGTTTTTGGTACATTCATGTCCATTCCCCATTCTACTTCTAATACTGAATTGTCCATTATATGTACATTGTGGTCTGGCAGACAGTGGTTATGAAAATATGATTTTTTGCACTCAATTTATAATATGATAGAGGAGGAAGCAACCTTAGAAATTATCTAAACCATCCCTCCCAGGATTCAAATGAGGAAACAAGGAACCAGTTCGGCCCAGCCTTAAGCATTAAGTAAATACCTACTGTGTTCAAGGCACTAGAAGTGTGCCTTGTGCTGGGATACAAAAAGAAAAAAATAAAACACTTGCTATCCTCCTTACAATGTTCTTAGGGGTGGTGAGTGAAGGGGGAGGGGCTATAATGTGTTTACAGATAATCACAAGGTGCCTCAAAAATCTTAATGTAGTTTAAGTTTTAATAGCTTATATAACCCAAGGAAAATTCAGGAAGGAGAGAGTACTCTAACAACTCGGTGGATCAGGGAAGGCTTTGTCTAGGAAGTAGCATGCAAAACAGACTTTAAAGGAAGCTAGGGATGACCAAGAGGAAGAGGGTAGACACCCAGATGAATGAAGTGACTTGCCTGAGATCACAGACAATGTCACAAAGTCTCCTATCTTGTAGTCCAGGTTTCTTTCCATAGTTCCAACCTGCTCTGGCACTCTATAGAGTATAGGATTGTGATTTGAAGATAGGAGAGGGATAAAAATGTAGAGCTGCTTCCATTTGAACATACACATATACACCCAGAACTCATGTATGTGTATGTATGTATATACATGTGTATGTGTATATGGATGGCAGCTAGGTAGCACAGTGGGTAGAATTCTGGACCTGAAGTCAGCATCACTCCTCTTACTAAGTTCAAATCTGACCTCAGACGCTAACTAACTGTGTTACCCTGGGCAAGTCACTTCACCCTGTTTGCCTCAGTTTCCTCATCTGTAAAATGAGCTGGAGAAGGAAATGGCAAACCACTCCAGTATCTTTGTCAAGAAAGCCCCAAAGTCACAAAGAGTTGGACCTGACTGAAAAAACAATTAAATAATAACTATAAAATATGTATATATGTATATATACGTGTGTATATATCTCATATGCTCTAATTATTTCTGATTCTCTACATCTGGAAGAAAGGATTGACTGCCTATATTGTCATTTTATAATTTGGGGGAATGATTAGGGAAGATCATCATCCTATGTTTCGACTTTCTGCTAAATTAATGGCAGTTTATTAATAAGTGCTTATAATGAACCTACTCTGCGCTCAGCACTAAGGTTAATATCATGAGCTACAATCCAAGCCACTGTCCTTTCCCTACTTTTCCCTTATGTATAATACTAATAAAAACAAAAAATAACCAAAAGCTAAATGCAGCCCCTAAACTGTTCACCTACTTCGCAAATGCCCGTGAGAATGGAGGGTTAGTGTAAATGCTCGGCATTTCTTCCTGAGGCAAGATAACCTGGTGAAGAATTACTTTTTCTTTCTAGGTCAGAGTAATCAAAACCACAACTCACATTCATTTATAGAACAGTTGAAACCCCATATTTCAAATGTTTATTTATTTTTATGTTTTGTATTGCATAAGCTACAGGTATACCACATATCTTGTTAAGTGCAAACAATTTCCTTGAAACCAAGTCATTTCATCTGACATTTCTGGCTCCTGTTCAGCATTTTATAGCCTCTGTATTGGAGTCATAAGTTTATAATTTGAGATGCCCCAGACCTTACTTGTTCACAGTGAAGAGATGTCTCCTCTGTCATTCTACCGAATGGTAAAATATCACATTAAAACCCTCCCCTCCCCACCCCATGAGGAGGAAGGGCAGTTAAAATATTGATAACAGAAGTAACAATATGAAGAAAGCATGTCAGGTTAATTTCCTCCATTCAGAGACAACATTTTAGACCAATATTTTGATTTAATCTTGAGGATTCAGTGAAAACAAATAAATAATGCTGACTGTGGGTTATTTGGTGGCAAAATATCCCCTAAAGGGGAAAAAGTTTCATTAAAAGTTTGATATTCTTCAAGGGAAATGGGACAGAAACTTCAATTCACACATTTGTAGATTGAAGCTAAAAACCATATTTCTAGAGAAGAGAAGTGTATTTATGTGTCATTAACAGTATGTAAATGTCAAAGGTTAATGGAATTGCTTCAGAGGATTATTTTCTTTATTAAGCTATCTTTTCAGTGTTGGATTTTGTCATTTATATACTACATAACCAGAGTCCTTTATTTTTAATTTAATTAAATGATGTGACCTATGGTTTGTTTAGAGGATAATAACCCAGAAATTTATGTTTATATAGATAGCCTTTGCTTCTGAGAAACTCAAAATTATTTACGTACATTGATCCTGTTTCTCTCTACCCTCCTGGATGGGTCTATTCATGAGCCAGGACAATTACATGAGGGCACAGGGCTACTCAAAGGGGATGTGGACGGTTCATTCCTTCACTTCCACAGAGCATTCTAAGCTTCTTGTGCCACTATGTGGAAGAGCAAGGCTGGTGCTCTGCCCCTGATATTCTGTCACCAAACTGATCCTAATCAAAACAGGAAAATAAGTGAGTTTTGCCTTCGGTCTGTATACTTTTGTTTTCCTTTCTCTTTTTCAAAGGTTCCTTCTTTCCAGAGCTCTTCACTCTTACCTTACTTAGATTCCTTTGGAGTAGTGGGAGGAAAGAAAGTGAAATGTGTGTAAAAACATTGATAAGTTCATTCATACTAAAGTGTTCTGGACTTAATATGTTATCCCTCCCAGGATTATAAAAGGAAACACCTGGAAAAGGAATGTGTAAATTGGAATGACTCACAAATGATAGAATTTCATTTATCTGTGATGGGAGATATCTTTGGGGACTGGTGTAAAACAACATGAAGATTCATGGAGTTAGGGGCTCCCCAACTTCTTTTCCCAGTCAGTCCATCAAGATCTTTTATTTTAGGCCATCTGACACCAGCAATGTACCAAACTCCCCAAAAACACACACCAATTTACTTGATAGGCAGAGATTCTTTATAAATCCCAGAGAACTAGCGCTTACCTGGAATTACAGGGAAATTGTTAGCTCAGTACATAATAAATTCATTCAAAAAGCCATCTCTAAATCAAGAATATTTTTGCCAGCACTACCTCCTCAATATCCAGGCACATTTTCTATAAAGGAAGAAGGAATCAAGAGAATTGATTAATGACTCTCCTAGATCTCGAATGCATTAGATCATATGTTCCAACTGCTCTGACCTCCAAAACATGAAAAGAAGTGAGCTATTGGAAGCAGTTATTTTACAGAGGAGGGGCAGAACCCAGAGGTATGCAATTAGCTGGGTGTGGACCCTGGATCAGAAGCAAAAGAGAAAGGGACAAAATCTATTCAAGCTAATCATTCAGCAGGTAGACAAGGCACCTATTCATCCCTGTACTCAAAAAATAGAAGGCCTCCTGTTACTCAAAAGCCTAGCTGAAGTAGCAAAGTGCACTGGACACAAAAGATAGCATATGCCAAACAAATCAAACCACCATCTCTACCTTGACCACTATCTCCCCTCAGACCTTGATGAAAATAATCTAAGAAACTGAACATAAGAGTCTTGGAATTTTAATGTCCCCCAAACCACTAGATCTGCATCCATTCCAGCCCTTGCAGGAAGCACTCTTTATTGGCAGGATCTAGTCATCCTCATCACATGTCAACCAATTGACATACACAAGGTTAGCAAGCCAGCCTAGCTGATGGAGTAAGATATCCTGAGGAAGGGGTAAGAGGCAAGTTATATCACTGCCATTACCTTTACCATCATCCCCCCTCAGATCTCAGTGGAGATGACTCAGGACCATGAACCCAAAGATCTTAGCAATGGCATTATTTCCTGTCCCATCCCCTCAGCCATCATTCTGGGAAACAACTCCCTACAGAAATATGGGCTGGAAACTCCTACCTGCAGATACTACAGCTATAGACCCTAAAGATCCAGAAATAAATTTCTTGCCACCAAGGTCCTTGGCATTGTCAATGAATCAACATCAGAAACTGTTATGATTTTATTTATGGAAGTGACATGAAAGAAGAGTCATCTGCTTTGCTGCTGCATCCTAAGGACTGTGGGGCTTTTCCATCTAACTTGTTTCTGAAACTTCCCATATATGTTTTCTGTCCCATTAGAATATGAGTTCCTCAAGAGCAGGGACTGTCTTATTTTTCTATTTGTATCCCCATTGCACAGTACTTTGCATGTATTAAGTATTTAAGAAATACTTTACTCATTCATTCAAACAGCTGCCAAAATAATTTTCCACATGCATAAACCATGTCACCCCCACACTCAAATATCTTAGGTGATTCCCTAGTGTCTCCTAAGCAAAATATAAACTCCTCAGCCTAGTATTCAAGAATATCTATAGGGATTCTTAGCCTGGGGTTCCTTGAACTTTTAAAAAATTGTATTTTGACAATTGTATTTCATTATAATTGGTTTCCTTTGCAATCCTATGTTTTTTATTTTATGCATTTAGAAGGTCTCTGTAGGATTCATCAGATTGCCAAAGCAATTCATAACGTGAGAAGGGTTAAGAACTTTCTCTCTAAAGCCTCCCACCATTAGATTGCTATATTGAAAATACGCAAGAGAGCCAGTAGAGACCAGGTGCCTCTTCTTACCTTTAGCTAGGGATCTAACCACTTCCTAATGAAATGTCTCCTATGGGCTACTTCCCCTAACTTGTACTCAAATTGGCAAATCGGTTCTCCATAAAGCAGCTGCCTCCTCAAGTTCTAGGTGTAATCTATGGAAGCCCAATCCAAAAACTGTGGATGATGTGCTCCTGTCACTTTCCATTACTAGCTCTGAGTAGAGGTATTTGCTACAATGGCACAGGAAGAAAACATTTCCTCACAGAAATCTAGGGCACACTTCCCCATTGATACACATAAGACACAAACTCAACATACGGTTGGGCCCACATTGAAAACTCCATTACTGAAGCCTACAGACCTTTTGGTTCCACTGGAGTCTACAATCACTCACACACACACACACACACACACACACACACACACACACGCAGTCACACACATACATAGTAGCATCCTTGCAGGATGTTTTTCTCAGCTGGGTTCCTAAGATTTGCCCTTCTCTGTAACATGGTTGTCAACTGCCAGACCCAGTTCTTTCTTGAATATGTAGTCAATTCCTTTTTCTACTGCCAGAGGTCCCATTTCTATGAGCAGCTACCTTCCTTGAATGTCTACTTCTCTGTATTTATGTCTGCATGGTGTGTGTGTGCGTGTGTCTGTCTGTCTGTCTGTCTGTCTCTGTCTGTCTGTCTCTCTCCCTGCTGCATGTGGTGCCTCTTACTTGCCAAGTGATTCCATTTCAAGCTGACATGGCTCATAGGAAGATGGATGGAATAGAAGGGAGAAATCTTATGATTTCCTCTTAGTGACCAGGTTCATCCTCTTATTTTTTTTCCCAGCTTGGTCTACCTCTAAATATCTCTAAAATCCAGGATACTTTCACTGCTACCAATTGGACCTTTCCTCTGAGGTTTGACCATCTAGACTACTGATTTTATTATAGGTGCAGATTAAAAAATGAATGCCATATACAAAAAATAAAAGAATACTTTAACTCACTTCCCCCACACCAATAATCAGGCCTGATCATTTCACCTCACCTTGCTTACTACATACACCATATTTTTCTCCATTTTCTCTTTGTAGGAAGATTTGGCTATTGTTCCACCACAAGGGCAAACTTTACTAGGAAAGGAAAAGGTTAATCATTGATGTGTGTCACTTTAAGGACACCATTCAAGGGTCTAGCCCTGAAAATTTCTCCCATTAACTGAAACATCACTTTTAAAAACTGATTTCTTTGGGACTTGAAGGCTCTTCAGTCTTTTATCATCCTGTTTTATAATGAAAAAGCAGAGGATATGTAATATCTTAAGTTACTCTTTACCAAAACATTCCTAGTAATTAAATTGCAATGTAGGTTAGCACTTTCTCTGCAGCTTATACTTTTAACTGTCTAGACCATTTAGAATTTAAGTTTTCTGGGAGGGACTTAATCTATGATTTAATTGGTATGGGAAACTCCCTTCACAGGAACAAATCCCTATCCAATTTGTAACTTAAAAATTTGGATCTTGTCTGGGGCACTATGGAGTTAAATAAACACCTTATGGCTGCACCATCAGTATTTACCCCAAATCAAAACAACCGCAGGTTTTTCTGACTCTGAGGCCAGTCCTCTAGTCATTATTCCATGTTCCTTTTCACCACTGAATATTACTGAATTGTATTTCTCTCATCTAAATTAATAACCATGAAAAAGGTACAAGGGAAAATTACCCACCAAGGTGCTGAGTTGCCATGTCAGGTAGGGAATGTTGAGCTTATCCAGAGATATGACATCAGTTGATAGTATGTTGACAAAATATCCCATATTAGTGGGAAAGAGGATTTGGCAGCTGTCCAGTAAATTGAATGAGAGTACAGGCAAACCATGTTTATTTAGCACCTGTGAATCTGGTACCCCTGAGTCACCACAGTGAACTTTTAAGTAAACAGACATTCATAGACATGATGTAAAAGAATAGTCTGGCTTTAATGATTATTAACATAATTACTTTAAAAGCCCTCAAGATTGTGAATTGTTTCCTCAAGTAGCAAATGCCAGGGAGCTAAATACTGGGCTAAAGATAACCAGGATGTTGAAATGGTTATTGATATGGACACACACACACCATGCTGGCCCTCTATCAGTGGCACTATTCACAAATAGTTCAGGCCTCTCTTCATGGACAAAGTTTTCTAGAAGCTAAGAATCATGCCATTTAAGATAAATATCATTTGTCAGGGCTTGTCGTCACTATTCCTAATTCTCATGTGACTGTACTGGGGAGTTTGGGGCAGGGGATGGGCTCCAGATTTTTCACCTTTTCCATCCCATGGTAGGACTTACACATTCACCACTTTACCCCCTTTGGTTAGTGCTCTGCCAACTCCAGCATTTTTACTGATGGGGCTATTAAGGTTCAGAACACTATAGTGAGTAGCCTAGGTCTTCAAGGTAATAACAAAGCTGGAATCCAAATCTGATTCTTAGAAGTTGCTTCTTCTGACAGTAATTGGAGAGCTTTCTGCTGTGGAAAGTAGCAGAGGTCTCTTGACTGCCAAATCTACTGTTTTATAGTTAGCTCTAGCTTGAGTTAGAAGTAGAGATCTAACTGTCTTTCCAGGGTTCTTTCTAGTATATTTTTGAGTATTAAAACCACAGAAATTTCCGCAAAGAAGGCCAAGCATTTGAACAACTATCCCCAGTTACTATGTGCTGTAATGTTGAAACTAAAGATACAGTATCAAAATTGGAACATCAAGGGAAAATAGAATGAGAACTGGAAATGGTGTTAGGGACCGTCTCAGAAATCCTTTATTTTCAAGATAAGGAAACTAAAGCAAATGGTAGCTAAGTTCCTTATTTAAAGCATTAGTTGCTTTGATGGAGGAGATTCAGCAAACTTGTTGATGGAGGAGGGATTCCTTATGGATGATGAAGTCTTTCATATTTTCCTTAATTGCCCTGAGTCTCAATACATTGAAGTCTCCTGGAAGATATTTGTAATCACTCAAAGGATTATGACTTCTCATTTAGGAAAAACTAAATGGATAAAAAATGTTCATTGATCAAATTTCAACATACATCTATATGGATATTTAAGAGGGCTGACCAACTCTATGTATGTTTGGGACAAATAACATAGAGGGATGGTGAATTTTTATATTTGCTCTGCCTACCCATGAGTAACTGATGTTTTTCCACTTACTTACATCTGACTTTGTTTGTGTGAAAAGTGTCTTGTGTTCATATAGTCCCTGGATTTGTTTTGGCATATAGACTCCCAAATATTTTATAGTGTCTATCCTAGCTTTAAATGAGATTTCTCTTTCTATCTCTTGCTGTTGGGCTTTGTTACTAATATGCAAATATGCAGATTTATGTGGGTTTATTTTGTAGCCTGAAACTTTGTCAAAGTTGTTTATTATTTCAAGTAGTTTTTTACTTGAATCTCTGGGATTCTCTAAGTATATCATCATATTATCTGCAAAGAGTGATAACTTAGTTTCTTCTTTGCCTATTCTAATTCCTTCAGTTTCTTTTTCTTATCTTATTGCTGCAGCTAATATTTCTAGTACCAGTTGAGTAATAGCGGTGATAATGGACATCCTTGTTTCACCCCTGACCTTATTGGAAATGCATCTAGCTTATCTCCCTTGCATATAATGCTTGCTGAAGGTTTTAGATAGATACTGCTTACTAATTTATGGAAAGTTCCATTTATTCCTATGCTCTCCAGTGTTTTTAATAGGAATGGGTGTTATGTTTTGTCGAAAGTTTTTTCTACATCTATTGAGATAATCATGTGGTTTCTGTTAGGTTTGTTGTTGATATGATCAATAATGCTAACAGCTTTCCTAATATTGAACCAGCTCTGCATTCCTGGTGTGAATCCTACCTGAGCACAATGAGTTATTCTTGTGAAAAGTTGCTGTATTCTTTTTACTAAAATCTTATTTAAAATTGTTGCATCTATATTCATTAGAGAAATTGGTCTATAATTTTCTTTCTCTGTTTTGACTCTTCCTGGTTTAGGTACCAAAACCATATTTGTGTCATAAGAAGAATTTGGGAGGACTCCTTCTTCCCCAGTTTCCCCAAATAGTCTATATAGTATTGGAATTAACTGTTCCTTAAATGTTTGATAGAATTCACTAGTAAATCCATCTGGCCCTGGAGATTTTTTCCTAGGGAGTTCATTGGTGGCTTGTTCAATTTCTTTTTCTGAGATGGGTAAGTATTCATCTTCCTTTTCTCTTAATCTAGGCAATTTATATTTTTTAAAATAATAATCCATCACATTTAGATTGTGGAATCTATGGGCATAAAGTTGAGCCAAGTAATTCCCAATTATTGTTTTAATTTGGACAGGGAATTTGATCTAAAGTTAAAAAGTAGGAGGAGAGCGTGCTAGATTGCTTTTGGGAAACTGCAAAGTGCTTTTACTGACCTGTAATGTTCCCACAAAACCTATGGCCTGACTTTTCAATAAAAACATTTTATTGATATTGCTATATGGCAGTGGAAGATCATTGACTCCAAGAAAATAGGATGAATGTTCCACACAGGGCAATAAAAAAGTACTTGGTGCGTGCTAGCAAGCTGCATCTTATAACCAACAAATAAATCTAAAAAATAATAATAAATAATGTTATCAAGAACTGTATATAATAGAAAGATAATATGGGCTAAATATAGGTAAAGTATAAGGATTTACGCGTTGAATGTCCAGAATACTTCATTGGTACCCTTCAGAAGTCAAGATAAAGCAAAGAAGACCTTTATCATGTTGAATGGACTGTCTGTAGCAAACTTTGGGGAGAACATGAACAAAAATCATACAGGATGCTCAATAGTGTGATCTACATCATTGGAGAGAATTATGGAATTAGTGAGTTCACAGATACATTTTGAGATACAGTTCGAGATTTTTAACCTTCTGTCTGATCTTTCCTTCTCAGTCCTCTCTGCTAGATGGGTCATTGTCCATATCGTGACCATTAATTATGATTATCTAGTGATCTCTTGCCTTCTCTCTACTTTTTCTCTTGCTGATCTCATCAGCTTCCAGGGATCTAACAGTTTGATGGGGGAGGTGTGTTTAAAAAGTAGGCAGTCTACAAAGGCAATCTATCCTATCTTTCTTCTATTCAAATCTTTATCTGTCATTCTCTTTCTATAATGTCTGTACAAGATATATGTACTTATGGAAAACTTTTAAGTTGTCCATCATATTATATATCATAGGCTAGACAATAGACACTCTATCTTAATTGGTTTTTCCTGTGTAGTTAGGTCAAACTTTTTTGTGTGATTATGATTTTTATTAAGAGAATCTGCAATATTCTGGGTCTTAATGCAAGAAAATTTCAACTGAAAAATATCTCAAGATCCTCATGATTTGTAGGGAATCTCCCTTCAAGTTGTATCTTACACTAGATATCCTCCATGACAGTGGTAAACACCTTTGCCTGGCATCATTCTTCTTGTTTTGTGACTCTCTTGATAATCATGACCAGAGAGCCATTGAACAAAGTTATCTCCAGGTAATAGGGCTTTCGAGAAATATTTGAAATATGTATGAAGTAGGTATAACTTTGAAGTACATATATATAGGAGAAATCTTGTTGGAGAAGATCCATTATGAATAGTATTTTGTTATACTGAAAAAAATCAAAGGCTTTTTTATAGTCAACAAAAAAAAGAAGCACACTGGAATTCTGTATTTAGTCTAGGTTTTTCAGTCAGTTGCTTTATAGTAAAGACATAGACTGCAATTAAATGTCACTTGTGAAAACTTACATTTAACCTTATATACACTAGATGTATAGAGATTATCCTATCACAAATTTTATGTAAATTAGAAATTAAGTATGCAGGCTTATAATAATAGATAGTCTCCTGATCAGTTGTTTTGTAATAGTAAGTTCTGGGTTTGAGTAATTTTCTCTATGCTTATGGTATATTCCCTTCATTACAGAATTGACCTCCCAGTGCCCTCAAAATTGGATCCTATCTAGTATCTAAAGAGCAGTACTCTATGTGGAAGTTGGTGTGGTTCAGTTGCTCTTCATTTCTTCTGTGTCATTTCTACTTCCTTTAGCAGTAATCCAGAATGATAATGTCAAATTCCAAATGAAGTAACTTCACTGTCTTCAAAAGTGAAAAGAATTCATTATAAAGAATTCTTTATAGATATTTTTATCTTTTGTCCTTCTGTTGCCTTCTTTCCAGTTTTGCACTTAATGTTCCTTGAGATTACATTGTTTAGTTGTTCCCTCTCAAACTTTCTTCAGATTGTTTTTGCCTCCGTTGTTTTCTGATGCTCAGAATCTTCCTCCATAATCCTCTGTCATATTTTAGAAATAAGCTAATAGTCTAAATTGATGTTGCCCATGGATGTTCTATATCCATACTTGGAAAGAAAATAGAGTGTTTGCTAGTCAGCATGGTTTGTAAGCTCCTTATGTCTTCTTGTTATTGCAAATTATAATGGTTGTTAAAATTCATAGGAAATTATGATGATCACTGTTGATATCCTTTCCTTTATCTAGTCCTCCTTTTTGTGGAGTCTAGAAGTTATTGAGATAGAAAAGGTTGAAGAAAACACAATTTTGAAATCATTTAAAGACCAATTCTCAAGATAACTCAAAGATTGAAGGATATCAGATACTTAGGAAGAAAATCCCAAATATTGTTTCTACAAAAATGGCAAACTCAAACATTTACATAACTACTAACATCTCATGTGCACATTTTCCCAGACCTTCAAAGTTTTTATGAACATAATTTATGCATGTGTTTATGGCATCTTTGATAAAGATATGTAATGGAAACCACCAAGCTTTTGCAAAATATCTTTTGCAAAGTATCTACTGTATCTTTACAATCCCATATTTGACTGAATGGTGCTGTATATGTGATCCTTCATGCAAGCTTTTTTTTTAAAAAAAAAAATTTTTAAATGACCATTTGATTCACTAGAAGAGAATACTGCCCTAAAGATTTTTGTTCAATGTTATTTTTTTGTTTGTTTGTTTTTTAATGTATGTGGATCAGTTACATAGGGAGAGCAAGGGATAGTAGATGGATGCTTCATAATTCACAAGGTACCCATGTAATGCTGAGGTATCTAGAGGAGTCCCCACAACACCCTACATATCAGGGATTGACTATGGAATAGTTATGGGATGGCAAGAGCTGCAAGAATTAAAGAGTATCTGCATCGTAGGAGCAAGCGCCCATACTGCTGGGATTACAGATTCAGGAAAGTATTTCCAGTTTTTACAGAAGATTATGCCATCCTGCCCTCCCTGACAGAAGATCCTGAAGCTCAAAGATGATTTACCCAAAACACATGACTATAATTGACAAATCTGAAAATTAGAGCCAGGTCATCTATCTTCTCATCCAGGGCCTTTCTCACTATTACCACATTACTTAGAATTGTGGGGATACATAATAATAATTGCAATAATTATAGTAGTAATAGCTGACATTTAGTCGTACTTTAGGGTGCACGGAACACTTTGCACACATTATCTCATGTGCTCCTAATCTAGGAATTCTTTGACATCAGTCAGTATTCAGCAATATCGTAATGATTAGCAGATTCGTCTGAGAATTTAACTTGTCATAACTCAAGCATTTTTTCCATTTTCCAATTGGAGACTTGTGAGTTTACCAAGATTTCACTCATTGTTTAGTATTTTCAGGCAGAGACAGAAACTTCATTAATTCCACATGAGGATCTGTGGGCCCTGACAGGTGGAGCCATACTGAACAATGAGCTGAAGAATTTATTTCCTTATCATCTTTGACTGTCAGAAGCCTTTCTTTCCCCCTGTGGGCTTTTCTGTTTTTGTTGAAGCAGCTTTAGTGGATGGCTTTCTGCCACTCTTATCGTGCTGGGTTTTTTTAAAGATCATTCTTTGAAATGAGCATATCTCTGTTGAAATATATTTAATTTGGCAAGATCTGTCATTTCCAGCCATTCAGAATTCTGGTAATAATTCACATTATTCATCTTTTGGAAACTATAAGTCAGGTCTTTCCTGCCTTCATATTATGCCATGTTAGTAATCCATTAAATCTTGCCTGCAAAAAATGACCCCCAGAAATGGTAATTAACCTCCTCATGGTATAATAATAGAATTAGCAATTAATGGACATTTTTCTTCAAATATTTTGAGTAATAGTTTAAAAATGAATGTCCACTACCTTTGCTTATGTTGTCAACCAGTTTGTAATTTGTAAGAAGAATTAAGAATGCCATGAATAAATGAAATCATTGACTTTTCCTGCTAGATGTGTAGATTGCACGGCATTTATTTATTTATTCATTCATTCATTCATTTATTTATTTATTTATTTGTTTGTTTATTTGTTTGTTTATTTATTTTTTAATTTATTTATTTAGCTTTTTACATACATTTTCACAAATTTTTGGGTTCCAAATTTTCTCCCCTTTTCTCCCCTCCCCCCACCCCAATACCCCAAGCAATCTAATTTTTCCTATCTCCAATCTGTCCTCTCTTCTGTCATCCCTCCCTTCCCTTGTCTCTATCTTCTCTTTTCTCCTGTAGGGCCAGATGACTTTCTATTCCTCATTAACTGTATGTCTTCTTTCCTAGTTGCTACAACAATACTAAACAATTGTTCCTAAAACTTTGAGTTCCAAATTCTTCCCATCCCTCCCTCCCCACCCATTCCCTTTGGTACGGCAGGCAATTCATTATAGGCCATATCTGTGTAGCTTTGCAAATGACCTTCCTGATAGTCGTGTTGTGTAAGACTAACTGAATTCCCATCCCTCCTAACCTGCCCCTCATTGTTTCTCTTCTGTCCTTTGATCCTGTCCCTCCCCAAGTGTTGACTTTCAATTACTCCCTCCTCCCTTTGCCCTCCCTTCCATCATCCCCCCCCCAATAACTCCTTCTCCCCCGCTTTCTTATACTGTAAGATAGGTTTTCATACCAAAATGAGTGTGCATTTCACTCCTTCGTTTAGTCAAATGTGATGAGGGGAAACTTTTGTTTGTTTGTTTGTTTTTGTTTTTTTTTTTTCCCCCTCAGCTCTCCTCTTTTTCCCTCCACTAAAAACATCTCCTACTTGCCTCTTAAATGATATATAGTTACCCCCTTCCATTTCCCCCTCTTTCCTCTCACTACATTTCTCTCTCACCATTTACCTTAATTTCTTTTAAGGTATGGTCCCATCCTGTTCAGTTCAATCTGTGCTCTCTGTCTCTGCATGTGAATGCATGTGTGTATGTGTGTGCATGCATGTACATGTGTATGTGTGGTCTCACCAACCACCCAGATATTGAAAAGTTTTAAGAGTTAGAAATATTGTCCTTCCCTGTATGAATGCAAACAGTTCATTTCTGGTAAGTCCCTTAATACTTCTCCTTGCTGTTTACTTTTGCATGCTTCCTCTCATTCTTGTGTTTGAAAGTCAAATTTTCTTTTCAGCTCTGGTCTTTTCATTAAGAATGATTGAAAGTCCTCTGTTTCATTGAAAGACCATATTTTCCCTTGAAGTATTATACTCAGTTTAGCTGGGTAGGTGATTCTTGGTTTCAGTCCTAGTTCCTTTGCCTTCTGGAATATCCTATTCCACGCCCTTCGATCCCTTAATGTAGAAGCTGCTAGATCTTGGGTTATCCTGATTGTATTTCCACAGTACTGGAATTGTTTCTATCTAGCTGCTTGCAAGATTTTTTCCTTGAGCTGGGAGTTCTGGAATTTGGCCACAATGTTCCTAGGAGTTTCTCTTTTTGGATCTCTTTCAGGTGGTGATCGATGGATTCTTTCAATACTTATTTTGCCCTCTGGTTCTAGAATGTCAGGGCAGTTTTCCTTGATAATTTCATGCAAGACGATGTCTAGGCTCTTTTTTTGATCATGGCTTTCAGGTAGTCCCATAATTTTTAAGTTGTCTCTCCTTGATCTATTTTCCAGGTCAGTTGTTTTTCCCATGAGATATTTCACATTCTCTTCCATTATATCGTTCTTTTGGTTTTGTTTGGTGATTTCTTGGTTTCTCATAAAGTCATTAGACTCCATCTGTTCCATTCTAATTTTGAGAGAACTATTAAATTCAGTGAGCTTTTGAGCCTCTTTTTCCATTTGGCTCATTTTGCTTTTGAAAGCATTCTTCTCCTCATTGGCTTTTTGAACCTCTTTTGCCAATTGAGTAAGCCTATTTTTCAAGGTGTTAATTTCCTCAGCATTTTTTTGGGTCTCCTTTACCAAGATATTGACCTTTTTTTCATACTCTTCTTGCATCTTTGTCATTTCTCTTCCCAGTCTTTCCTCCACCTGTCTAACTTGCTTTTCAAAATCCTTTTTAAGCTCTTCCAAGGCCTGAGCCCACCCGACACCCCCCTGGGGTGTCTGGGGTACTGAGGCCTCGCCCTCCACATCTTTCCCTGATGGGAAAAATACGTTCTCGTCCTCCCCATCAGATCCGAAGGTCGGGATCATTTGCATTTGTTGGAAAAAACTCTCTAAAGTCTTATTTTTCTTCCCCTTTCTAGGCATTTTCCCAGCCAGTTACTTGACTTCTGAGATTCCTTTCCACCCCCGCCTGGATCCGCCCAGCTAGTGCTTGGCCTCTGAGATTCAAATGCGCTTTCCCGCGGCAAGCTTTAGTTCTGGTGCAAGGGTGGGGGCAGGGCCGCCTTCTAATCTTGGGCCCTCAGGGGCTTTCTGCAGAGACTTTCAGGAACGGAGCGGGTGGGGGTGGGGGGCCCCCCCGCCTGCTGTGCTCAGTTCCCTTGGGGTTTTATTCAGAGGCGTTCAGCAGTAGAGCAGGGTGGGGGCAGGGCCGTCTCCCCTGCTCGGCTCCCTCAGGTTGGAAAGACCTTCAGTATTGAAGATCCTACCTGCTGCTGGGGGATTCCTGAGTCCCGGGCTGTTGCCGCCTCAGCTGCCCGCCCACGCCTCTGCCTCCGCCGCTTCCTGCCCCCGTCTCTGCCTCAGCCGCTTCCTCCCGAGGGGGCCCGAGTCACGGAGGCGCTCCGCTCCCCTCCCCTATCGCAGGCTTCTTTCTTACTGACCTGTAGCTTCTGTGGGCGGAGGAACTTTCCTGGCTGCCGGAGCTTCCCCCGGAGCTTTCCTCTCTGAAGTCTGCTCGGGTCAGCTTCTCTGGGTCGCGGCCAGGGGTGGGGGTGGGGTCCGCTTTCTGGGGTGCGATGGACCCCGGGGACGGCTCTCCAGGGTTCAGTGGAACGGAAATCTCTTCCTCTATGTTTATGCACCCCCTGCAGAGATTCAGAATTTATGGGGATCTCCTTTTACCTCAATTCCATGGGTTGTGGGCTCGGAGCTCGTAAATGTGCGTCCTTCTACTCCGCCATCTTGGCTCCGCCCCCCGATTGCACGGTATTTAATCTTCTTGTAGTATTGGCTTTATAATGTGATGATTCTTTGGGCAACATTTTACATTAAAATGGAACATTTGAGTTCCTTTTTCCCCTTTAAAGTAGGAGAAGAATGAATTGTTCAATATGTTTTAGATAACAGACTAGAAAGTCTTTCAGAAAAAAAATCAAGATGGTAATTCACATTAAATATCTTCCATATATAGTTTACATACTTACAGGTTGAATACCCAAGCAAAATACACACACACACACACACACACACAAATTCAAATACACATATCTCCTACTGGATTGATAATCAGGACATCTGGGAGCTAAGCCTGCTTCTGCCACCAGCTAGTAGAATTTATGCTTCTTGAGAGCAGATTTAAAAAAAAATACTTTGGAGTTCCTCATGCTTAGTATTTCATTTCTGATGGAGAGTAGGGGAGACAGGTCTCAGATATTTAATTTGATCATTGTAGGGAACCCCCACCATGGAAACTTCCTCCACCAATGAAGAGAAGTAGTATGTCTGTAACTTACACTCCTACAGAATTTTCATGCACACTCAATATTTTTATGAATTGCCCATAGTTACACAGCTTGTAAATTTCAATAGTTAGACTTAAACTGAGATATTGTTAACTTCATTGCTGACTCCACTCTGCCTGGCTGCACCTTACTTTGCACCTAGCATGCACTTGATAAATGTTTGTTGGATGAATGAATAAATGAGTTGTGTAAATGTTACCATGGAAAAGTCATTTAATTCTTCCTGGGCCGTAGTTTCATCTGTAACCTTGAGGGTTGGATTAAATAATAGTTATGGTCCTTTCCAGTTCTAAAATTCCCCAGGAATAGGAAATATATCAATAAATGTCATATCATGTCATCATCATAGTAATGTCTAGCATTTCTGTGGCACTTATTATGTCAGGAGCTATGATAAGTGCTTTATATTATTAGCTCAATTGATCCCTCACAACAGCTGTGGGAGGTAAATGATATTTTATCCCCATTTCAGAGATGAGGAAGTTGAAGCAAACAGAGGTTAGATGATGTGCCCAAAGGCACAGAGAAAGTTAAATGTCTATGGCTGGGTTTGAACTCAGGTCTTCCTAACTCAGGGCCTAGCAGTTCATTCACTATACCACCTAGCAGCCTAATATCTAAGACCATGTACTCATGCCTCTCTATATGGGGTCCAAATGAAAAGAATAATGTCAATATAGAATGATACAGATGCTCTGTGACATCTATCAAAGAGAAAAGAAAAGAAAATGGTTGCTAAAGAAGGCAAAAGGATGAAAATGTCAATTTCTGCAACATTTTCCAATGTTATAGTCTAGAGAAGGGATTACTAACTTGAGGTTCATGAAACCATGAAGATAAATTTCAGGGGATACAGAAACTTAGGAAAAAATATATCATTTTCCCTGATGTGTAATTGAAAGTAATCATTTCCTTCCATCATGAATTTTGGACACAAAATATTACTAAGAAGGGTCCATTGGCTTCCCCAGATTGCCAAAGAGTTTCATGGGACAAAAGGGGCTCCAGAACCCGTGGCTTAGGGGGATCTTTTGATTGGAGAAGAAGAAGAGCTCTTCCACTATGACATGACCATACTAAAATAACTCTCAGTAACTTGGACTCAGAGATAGGAATACATGGATTTAAATCCCGTTCAGATGCTTTCTAGCTACATGAACCTGAGGAATTAACTTAAGCTCTCTGTTCCTCAGTTTCCTCATATGTACAAAGAGGAAGTTGTTTTTTTCTTACTTCTAAGTTCCCTTTCAGATCTAAACATATGATACCAACTTTAGGAGGAAATTTTTACTGAGTGACATTTTCCTAGAGATTGAAATCTGGTTCAATCCCAGTGTTATATGTGAGACCCAGGGAGCTTAAGTTCTTTGTCCATTGGTATAGAAGTCTCACAAGTGGAATTTCAACTCAGGTTTTATGGTGGCATACCAGCACAAAATTCTCAAGATAATACTTATCTTTTTCATGTAGAAAAGGGGGAAAAAATCTCTATTCTATTGGGAAACACCAGCACAGTATATTGAAGCCATTTTATATGAAGTTTTTATTATTTATATTAAAATGTGATCATCTTTATTTTGAGAAAATTGCTAGGGACTGTTCCAAGGATTGAACATGCATGTTTATGCCTAAATGTTCAGTATTATTTTGCCTGATTTCTTTTGAAAAAAAAAAAAAGGAAGGAATTATGCTATTTGAGAGGAATGTTAGCACTTTTAGTTCCCTGTAACTTTTATTCCAAACTTGAGTGAAGCTCTCTACAAAATGAAGCCTAGAGTTCTGTGAGGCCAAAAGTGAAAAATGTTTCCTCTGTGATGACTTTGGGGCCTCTAATATATGAGTTGTTCATGTAATACATGCAAATACCGTATCCTAAGGATAACATATAATTGAGAAACTTTCCATATAATATTTTCTTTCTCTTGCTTCATCTCATAGCATTGTATTCCCCACTTAATCATATTTAATGCCTATTGGATTATGAATATATGTTTTGTATAGATATACACACATAAATACATGCACATGTATGTATGTGTATGCAGACAAATTACAGTGTAATTGTGTTCACTTCTGGGCTCCACATTTGCAGAATGATATTGAAAATCTAGAGGGTATACAGAGGAAAATAATCAAGATAGTGGGTGAAATTGACTCAAAACCGTGATATGAGAATTAACTGAAGCACCTGGGGATGTGTATCCTGGAAAAGAGAATGCTTAAGCAGGACCTGAAAGGTCTTTTCAAATATTTGAAAGCCTTTTATATTAAAGAGTAATTAGCCTGGGTTTTCTTGGCATCAGAAAGCAGAGACTGGACCAAGTAGGACTTAAAGAAAGGAGACACTTCCTAACAATTAGAGCTGTCCAAAAGTTGAATGGTCTGCCCCCAGAAGGAAGGATTTCAATGTACCTGGAGATTTTCCTCCAAAACCACTTTTGGAGGATGTTGTAAAAAAGACTTCTGCTTTAGAATTAAATGGCATCTGAGGTCTCTTCCACCTCTATAATTAGCAGAGAGCATTTCACAAGGTGGGTGCTTAACATATGTTTATTATAGGAATGAATTTTGAATCCACAGATATTATAATAATAGGTGGCATTTGTATAACATTTGAAGGTTTACAAAGTACCTTATGTGCCTTGTCCTTTCTGATCCTCACAACGGTTCTGTGAAACAAATACTGGAGGTATTTTTATCTTTGCTTCCTTCCTCTTCCCCCTACCCTCCAGGGATGAGGAAACTACAACCCAGAGAGATTGTAATTTGTTCTTATTCATAAAACTAGTAAATGTCAGAGGAAGAGTTTGAACCCAGGTCTTTTTTGACTCCAAGTCCAAGCCTGCTTCCACTAAACTATACTGCCTACATAATGTAGGGTCACTAGTAAAAATTAAAGAAAAAGAGCATTTATGAAATGCATTCAGTTACCTTTACTTAAGAGGTGCGGTGGACAGAATACTGGGCGGGGAGGAAGGAAAACTCATCTTCCTGAGGTCAAATCTGGCTTCAGGCACTTATTAAATGAGTGACCCTGAACAAGTCATTTAGCCATGTTTGCTCATCTGTAAAATGAGCTGAGAAGGAAATGGCAAACCATTTTAGTATCTTTCCCAAAAAACAAAACAACCAAGCGGGGTCATGAAAAATCAGAAATGACTTTAAATGGTTCAACAACAAAAATGTGAATATTAGAAAGCAATGGTTTAATATATATTGGTTTAATATATATTGGAATCCAAGCATCTCTCTTTAATGCCCTGCCAAGAGATGTTGAATTGTATGTCACTTAAAGGAAGAGCCAGTATAGCCAGAGCTTAACTGCCCCTCTTTGTCACTACCTTGCTTGTATTTACAACTTCTGTCCCAACATCTCAGCATGTAAGAATTTGAAGGAAATTCAGAGGTCTTTGAATTCAAGTCATGCCTATGGAGGAATTCTTTCTATATATCCCCAACGAGAGGTCGTTTAGAATCTGCTCAAAGATCTTTAGTAAAGGGGAGCCTATGACCTACCTGAAACAATCTATTCAATATCATATAGCTGTAATCGTTAGGAAGCTTTTCCTTAGCTCAAGGTTATATTTTCCTGCATACATTGGGCCTTAATCTGTTATACTCACTTGCACCCTAGGTGCCACTCACTGTTACAGAAGAAGAACTGAGTTAAATAACTGTACTCATTTTTTCCAGAGTGGTACTCACATCATTTTGGGAAAAAAAAATATGAACATACCTAAGAGTATTTATAGTATTTATAATAAAGATAATAAACTAGATTAGTTGTAAAATTCTTTAAAGCTCTAAATATTATGCTTGTCTGCCTTACTCTGTATAGTAGTAATGATAAATATTAATGATATTAATTAAATATCATGCCCTCAACATTGGGCTTCATGTTGTATGGTTTTGATGGCTCCAACTGATTATAAATAGCACTTGTTTCTGTTTTGGCCAGAAACTCTGAAGGTCTTCCCAATCTCCTTTGCGAAGGCAAATTAAGCTATCTTTTGCCTCACTGCTTATCTAGTTTTTCATTACTGAATGGGCATTGCCTCCAAAAAAACTGACACTTGGGAAAGACCTTAGCTTTAAAAGGCCAAGATTTCCCACTGTATCCAGGGTAATCTCCAGCTGTACTGACCTATGTCTTGTAATTGGATACAGATGACTCTGGAGGAGAGACTGAGGCAGATGACTCTGCGTAGCTCTACCTCACTTAAATCCAATTCACTTTCAAGTCAAGACATCACCCTGCTGAGGTCTTTCATTTTCAAAGAGAATGAAAGAATAATAGTAGCAGTCATCTTGTGAGAGATATAAAAAAATCAAGGAATTGATCCCACCTACAAAGAGATTATAGTCTAGGGGAAAAAAATGGTACGATAACCCTACAGAATGAGATATGTCCATAAATCAAAAAAGAAAATCCATTTCATCCTGTATAATCATATTTTATATACACATGATACAATAACAAACAACATCAAACTGTATATAAGATCAAGGACTGAATTGTGTGCTTTGTACACAATCTAAAAGAAGCACATTAACAAGGGAAGTTGAGGTCTGAAACAGGTGAGAAAGGCTTCCTGAATAAGGTAAAAAAAAAAAAAATGAAGCTTTGAAGAATGGATAGAATTCAAATACATGGAAAAGAAAGGATGTGGCATTTCAGGAGGAGGAAATGATACAAGAGGTCAGAGTAAGCATAATGTGTTCCTGGAACATATCAAGGCTTGATGAGGTCTTGATTCGATTATTGCTTTCTTCCAGGAAAGCATGTTACTGTAGTGCAGTTTTTATGTGTTAGAGATCAGATAGTCTCCTTCTACATCTTTTTAGAACAAAACCAGTTAGTTGGTCAAGTTTGATTTATTTGGAAGGTGATCGTTTGCTGGGGAGAAGGAATAAATGAGTTAAAAGACTCAAAAGAATTCATACTTTTCAACATAAAACATTATATTTGAGCTGTAAGAGATCAATAGTCACTTTGGAAAACAATTTCAGTTCTCTGGAAGCCAATGTTGAAATGGCTTTCATTTAGTTATTCAAGTTTTGGCTGACAGATTGAATAAGGCTGTGTTCACATAGTAACAAAAGCATATTTGGAAAAAGAGTAAAACAACACGCAAAAAAATGAGCCTTGGTTTTAAACTACAGAACTTGGAGTGGGGAAAGGGATGTTTCTAATACCAAACTGTTATTAGCAGCTAAATGAACTGGACCCTGGTTTTGAGTTTGTCTTTTTCTTCTTGTGTGATTGCTAACTTTTATTCAGTTAATGTTAATGATTCATAATTTGACAGGGGGGAAAATTTTTAAAAAAAGATAGAAATTCCAACTTCTCCAAATCCACTTTTAAGGAAAAAATCTTTAAGAGAAGAATGTTTAAAATAAGATATTCCATATAAGAGGTACTGTTCTCCTGTTCATGATGATGTCATTTTGGGTTTTAAACCATCTATGTTAGATTATTGTTTTTCTTTTTGGAGACAAATAATATGAATATTGCAAGAAGTTACAGAAACTGTTGTGAACACTCACCACAGGGCTTTAGCCAAAGCACAGCCTTTTTATAAGTGGTAATGATGCAAACTTTCATCTAATCAACTAATGACTGTTTTGCTGAGCATCGATTATGTTGGAGGATGCAGATGATGTAATAAGCACAAAAGATTTGGAGTTAGAAAAACTGGGTCTGCACATTAGCACTACCACTTACCATCCATGTGGCATTGATGCACTTTATTTCTCTTAGCTTCAGTTAAAAATTCAGTTAAAAATAACAGATTAGAATAAATAATCTCCAAGATCCCTTTCAATTCTGTACCCTATGACTTTGAAGTCAGTACTTTTGAACTCCTGAAAGAATTTTTCCAAGTGAGACAAGGAGCAGAAGCAAAGTTAAAGTAGGAAGAAGGATAAGTCTGAGCTATAGCTTTTAGGCAGAATATAGTTGAAAACTATTGGGATCCCAAATGAAAATTATATGGATAATTAACTAAATAGATTGGCAACATTTTCCCCAATGGGCACCTCAGTAAATGATAGTGAAGGGAAGATATTAATAATAATTCTAAGGTAGGGTATATTCAGGATTTTGATGGGCAGCATCCCATTTCTGTATTCCACTATTCTTAGAATTGACATCGTCATTCCAGTGCTCCATTTTTCTTAATCCCCTCCAAGTAGTTGCTTAATCTATGGAGTTAACTTCTATTGCTAGTTTCTATTACTTATTTCTCTCACAATTATAGCTTTTCCAGTTTGCTTATTTTAATCAAAAATGGTCCTCCTTTCTCCTGCCCTCTATTCTTTTTAGAGAATTGGAGCTGTCAGAATGAGTCATGCTTTAGTCAAAAAGAATTGTTGATTTCTACTATTGTGGTCCTGTCATAAGCAAGTAGGTCCACAAGTAATTGACTAGTAACTCCCCCCTTCCCTTGCCTGAATGCTGATTCAGATCATATTTTCAGAAAGCATTCACCTAGGGTAGTCTGGTTCTCCCATTAAAAAACCATTGCCCAGGAATCCATTTGTTCCTGTCTGAAATGAAGTGTGGTAATGTCCTCAGACTAATATGGGCCTCCTGACTAGGGCTAGGCTAGCAAAATGAAATATTGAATATAGCTCTAGCTACTTTTTCCATTTTTCCTGAACTCACATATAATATGTATGTCTGTATACATATATATGCATGTACATGTACATATGTATGTCTTACATTTTGCTGTTGTCTGAATTATTTTTGTTTATGCAACTATTTTTGAATATATTTGGCAGTTGAAATAATGTTCCCATTACCGTTTTGTCCCTCTCGTACCCACTACCCCATTCAAATTCAAATCTTTAGCACTTGGGACTTTCTCAGTGAAAAGTGGGATACTCTGTGATCTGGAATCTCTGCCACAGTGTAGCTTATTCAGTAAGCCTGAAAAAAATTAGAAAATGATATTGATATAGCAAATTTAACAGAAAAGAATTTAAAATATTCCCACTATTCCTTAGGGGACATTTTTATTTCTTCGACATTTGTCCATGTAATTTTATTTTCTTGTTGAATTATATGATGTAAAGAATATTGTAATAGGAGACAGGAAGACCTCAGTTCAAATCTCACTTGCAGTGGTTACTAGCTGTGTGACTATGGACAAATTGCTTAACTTTCCTGAACCTAAATTTCAGCATATGTAAAATGTGGATTAATAGGTCGTGTACTGCCTGCCATAGTGTATATTGTACCAAGTACCTGTAGTAAAATATTTCTGTATAGTATAAGCGAAATTATGGAAGTCCAGTACTTTTTAAACTTTAAATTGCCATATAAATATTTGTTTCTCTTGACATTATTATTGGTAGTAGTAGTAGTAATGAGGATGATGGCAGTGATAACTCTGACCACACTACAGTTAATTGTGAAGATGAAAGTGACGTTTTAATCAGTCTATAAACATTTGTTAAACCCTTGATATATGCCAGATACTTTCTCCTTTCTGCCACTGATAAGCTATGTGACTTTTCTCAAGTTACTTAAGCTTTGTGGGCCTCAGTTTCCTAATCATGAGGACAATAGCTGACATTTATGGCATTATAATATTAGTTGACATCTATAAAAGGAGCCAAGAAAACCCCATGGTTCATGTGCCCATGGGCACAACTGAATGAATGTGCAAAGACAGTAATAAATGGAACAAATTGGAATGTAGTGTCTAATGTTCTTTCCAATTTTAACCTTGTATGGTTCTATGATGTCTACAAGTGATATTGTCCCAGTGGAGAAGGGGAGAATTTTAAGAGTGAGATGTACATAAGAAGGAAGCTGAATGAATGATGGATATCTAAACTGAAGTCCTCACCACACCGACTTTAATCTGTACTATGTCCAGAGATAAGTGTTGTTGACCACCACTGAAGAGGTCTATCACTATGGACAGTTCTGGTCTCTATCTGAAATATTCAGTCTCTCCTAAATGTTACCTAGATTGCAACTCCATCTCCACAAAATAATATACTGTATAAGTTGTGGCTTATGTTTAAACTCAATCTTCAAACAGAACTTTACGAAGGCTGCCTCCTCAATTCACTTGGTCCATACACTGACCACTATCCCAGTATCTATTCAGAGCTAGGGGTAGAGGTAGGCAAGACAGGTGGCTACCTAGAGAACATAGCAAAGGGTGAATTGTCATATTACTTTATAAACAAACATAACGATTTTTTCTTTTAAGTTAACAAGCCTCTACCTCATCTCCTTTCCATTCCCTCCCACAATGGGGCAGTTTCCCTTAACGATTTCCTGAAATATCACATCTAAGCTGTTTTTCTTTTCTTTTTTGATCATAGTTTTCAGATAGGCCACAAATTTTTAAACTAGCTCTCTTCCATCTATATTCCAAGTCAGTTTTTTTTTTGATGAAATACTTCATCCTTAATGTAGTGGGAGGAAAGAGGGTGAAATGGAATGGGGTAAATTATATCTCATTCAAGAGGCAAGCAGGAGACGTTTTAGTGGAGGGAAAAAGAGGAGAGCTGAGAAAAAAACAAGAAGTTTACCCTCATCACATTCAACTAAAGGAAGAAATAAAATGCACACTCATTTTGGTATGAAAACCTATCTTACAATACAGGAAAGTGGGGGAGAAGGAGATAAGCAAGGTGAGGGGGATGATGGAAGGGAGGGCAATGGGAGGAGGGAGCAATTTGAAGTCAACACTCGGGAAGGGACAGGATCCAAAGACAGAATAGAAACAATGGGGGGCAGGATAGGATGGAGGGAAATACAGTTAGTCTTACACAACACGACTATTATGGAAGTCATTTGCAAACTACACAGATATGGCCTATATTGAATTGCCTGCCTTCCCAAAGGGAATGGGTGGGGAGGGAGGGGGTGGGGAGAATTTGGAACTCAAAGTTTTAGGAACAAATGTTTAGTATTGTTGTTGCTACTAGGAAATAAGAAATACAGGTAATGGGGAATAGAAAGTCATCTGGCCCTACAGGACAAAAGAGAAGATGGGGACAAGAGAAGGGAGGGATGATAGAAGAGAGGGCAGATTGGTGATAGGGAAAATTAGAATGCTCAGTGTATTGGGGTGGGGGGAAGGGGATAAAAGGGGAGAAAATTTGGAACCCAAAATTTTGTGAAAATGAATGTAAAAAGTTAAATAAAATTTTTATTAAAAAAAAGAAATACTTCATCCTTTCTTCTATTTTTCCTTTCTTTTGACTTTATTTCATTGTTTTTTTAAATTAATTAACTTTTAATTCACAACATTTGGTTTCACAAGCTTTTGAATTTCAAATTTTCTCCCCCTCCCCAAAATGGCATGCAATCTGATATAGACCCTACATATACAGTCACATTAAACATATTTTCACATTAGACATGTTGCAAAAAAGAATTTTTACCAATGGGATGAACCATGAGAAAGAAGAGACAAAATAAAACAAAAGAGAGAGAGCAAATAATATGCTTCAGTCTGCCTTCAGACTCTAATTCTTTCTCTGGATGTGGATAGCATTTTCTATCAGGAACCTTTTGGAGTTGTCTTAGAACCTTGCACTGATGAGAAGAGCCAAGTGTATCAAAGTTAGTCATCACACATTGTGGTTGGAACTGTGTACAGCGCTCTCCTGATTCTGCTCTCCTCCCTCAACATCAGTTCACATAAGCCTTTCCAGGTTTTTCTGAGGTCTGCCTGTTCATTATTTCTTATAGCACAATAGTAATTCATTACATTCGTATACCCTACTTTATTCAGTCATTCTTCAGTTGAGGGGCATCCCCTCAATTTCCAATTTTTTGCCACTGCAAAAAGCTGCTATATATATATATATATATATATATATATATATATATAATATGTGCTATATATAGTATATATGAGTCCTTTTCCCATTTGTATGATCTCTTTGGGATACAGCCCTAGAAATGGCATTACTGGGTCAAAGGGTGTGCAAATTTTTATATTCCTTTGAGCATAGTTGCAAATTACTTTCCAAAATGACTGAATCAGTTCACAACTCCACCAACAACACATTAGTGTTCCAATATTTCATTGTTTATTAATGCTCATGAAGTCAATAGCTTTCACTTACCCAATTCTAATTTTTAAGGAATTATTTTCTTCAATGACCTTTTGTACCTCTTTTTCCATTTGGCCAATTCTGCTATTCAAGGAGTTCTTTTCTTCGGTGAATTCTTATGCTTCTTTTACCATTAAGCCAATTCTTTTTTTAAGGTGTTATTTTCTTCAGTAGTGTTCTTCTTTTACTAAGATAGTCTCTTTTCTTTTTATATTTTTAAAATTATTTATTTTTAATATTTTTTTAAATATTTATTTATTTATTTAACTTTTTACATTCATTTTCACAAAATTTTGGGTTCCAAATTTTCTCCCCTTTTATCCCCTCCCCCCCATACACCAAGCAGTCTAATTTGCCCTATCTCCAATCTGCCCTCTCTTCTGTCATCCCTCCCTTCTCTTGTCTCCATCTTCTCTTTTCTCCTGTAGGGCCAGATGACTTTCTATTCCTCATTAACTGTATGTCTTCTTTTCCTAGTAGCAACAACAATACTAAACAGTTGTTCCTAAAACTTTGAGTTCCAAATTCTCCCCCATCCCTCCCTCCCCACTCATTCCCTTTGGGAAGGCAGGCAATTCAATATAGGCCCTATCTGTGTAGTTTTGCAAATGACTTCCCTGATAGTCGTGTGGTGTAAGACTAACTGAATTACCCTCCATCCTATCCTACCCCTCATTGGTTCTCTTCTGTCTTTTGATCCTGTCCCTCCCCGAGTGTTGACTTCAAATTGCTCCCTCCTCCCATTGCCCTCCCTTCCATCATCCCCCCCCCTTGCTTATGTCCTTCTCCCCCACTTTCTTGTACTGTAAGATAGATTTTCATACCAAAATGAGTGTGCATTTTATTCCTTCCTTTAGTCAAATGTGATGAGGGTAAACTTCTTGTTTTTTTTTTCTCAGATCTCCTCTTTTTCCCTCCACTAAAAAGTCTCCTACTTGCCTCTTAAATGACATATAATTATCCCATTCCTTTTCACCCTCTTTCCTCCCACTACATTTCTCTCTCACCATTTACCTTAATTTCTTTTAAGATATGGTCCCATCCTATTCAATTCACTCTGTGCTCTCTGTCTCTGTGTGTGCGTGCATGCGTGTACATGTGTGTGTGTGGTCCCACCAACTACCCAGATATTGAAAAGTTTTAAGAGTTACAACTATTGTCTTTCCATGTAGGAATGTAAACAGTTCACTTCTGGTAAGTCCCTTAAGACTTCTCTTTGCTGTTTACTTTTTCATGCTTCTTCTCATTCTTGTGTTTGAAAGTCAAATTTTCTTTTCAGCTCTGGTCTTTTCATCAAGAATGTTTGAAAGTCCTCTGTTTCATTGAAAGACTATATTTTCCCCTGAAGCGCTGGGGTGGGGTGTGCTTTCTGGGGTGCGACAGACCCTGGGGATGGCTCTCTGCTGTTTCATATCCCTTGACCATTTATCACTTAGAGAATAACTTTCATTCTTAAAAAATGACTTAGTTTTCTATATATTTTGAGAATTGAGGCCTTTATCAAAGAAACTTTGCTATAAAATTTCCCTTCAGTTTCTTACTTTGCTACTAATCTTGGCTGCATTGATTTCGTTAATCAAAATTTTCCGTTTTATTTCCCATGAACCTCTCTGTCTCCTGTTTGGCCATGAATCCATCCCCTATTCATAGGTCTGGCAGGCAATGCTTTTCATGTTCCCATAATTTGCTTATGACTTCACCTTTTATGTGTAAACTACCTATTTTGACCTTTTCCTGGTATACAGTGTGATATCTACTTCCTGATAAATTGTTTTCAAGTTTTCTCTGCAGATTTTTGTCAAATAGTGAATTCTTATCCCAAAAGCTTGCTTGTTTGTCTGCTTTTTGCATTTGTCAAACACTAGTTTACTATGGTCATTTACAACTGTATATTAATTCAGGAGCCCTGGATTATAGTCCTAATTGTGCCGCTAATTAGTTGTAAAACTGAATAAATCACTTCTCTGTAGGCTCCACTTTCATTGTCTATAAAGGTTAATAGGTTAGCTTTAAATTCCCTAACAGAGCTCTGATGTTATGCATGTGTATAAGTGGGAGAAGACATGGAAATTCCTTTTAAGTGAAAACAGTAAAAAACTGAAATAAACTATCAAATTGAACAGATCCACAAATCAGAGAACCAATAGCCTTCTTCTCTGGGGGATCTGATTATCTCTTGTTTATGTAGGTACACAGAACTACTTCCAGAGCAAGAGAAAAAAGTCATCTGACATTTGATCTCTCCTTTGGTCCTGTATCCATATAAATAAAAAAGAAAAAACAGGTTGAGGCCTGGGGGAGCCTGTTCTCTGAAGAAAGGGATCAACTTATTTTGGTATTTTTCTTTGGTATTTTTCACAAACTTCCACCTTGAGGCCCTAAGAAAAAATCTCTTAAAGTTTAACTTTGACTCATATATACAGTCCCTTTAAAAAAAGAAGAGTAGAAAGTATTTCATATGCAAGGTATACCTAGTATAGGACAGTTATTTATTTCCTAGGAAAAATACTTATAACACAAAAGAGTTATGTCTGCAATTTCAAAAACTTAAACGTGAGGCTGTAACATATTTACTATACATATTTCCAGTCATGTAAAACTCTGGTAGGTATCAAGATCTACTCTCTAATTCCCTCATGTAGATTATTTCAACTCAGGATAAGAATGAGAAAGTAGATAAAGAGAGGTAAAGAGTGGAAAGAAAAAGAATAAAAAATTTTTAAAAAGATAACATTTCTTTTTTCAGCTCTGCTCAAATCTAAAGAAATAACCCAAGTCTTCTTCTATCCTCCCTTTCCAGTTATAATTCCTGGCTATTATGAGGCTTGGACACAGTTAGCTTCATAATCTATTGAGTATAAATTTCACCCAAATACTTAATACCCTGTAAACATAATTTCTTTGTGTGAGTTTTGTATGCAGGAGGCAAATATAATATACTTTACTGCATTTTGATTTCTCAACCCCCCTTATGAGCATTAGTTAAGGCATAGAACAGCTCTGTAAGGGCAAATCAATGGACTAATCTGATTTTTACAAACAAGGACACTTAATCAGTTATTGATTGTAACATGTGCTTTCACATTTGATTCTATGTAGTGAACCCACTTTATTACATTTTCTTTATGTTATTCTCTTATTGATTTAGAGTTATATAATACACATTGTTTTTCTCTGTGTGTGTGTGTTTGATGGGGGAGAGAGAGGGAGAGAGAGAGGGAGAGAGAGAAGGGGAGAGAGAGAGAGAGAGAGAGAGAGAGAGAGAGAGAGAGAGAGAGAGAACTGTGTCAAACAGAATTTCTTTTCCCCACAGGTCCTAACACCATTCTAGGCGTGGATTTGACATTTAATAACTTCATTTTTATTGAAGTAAATTGAATTGAATTGAGAAATCTGTGGCATCCAGAGAAACAATGGTGGGGCAGAAGGGAATTATTCCAATTTGTTAGGATAAGAATTCAGACTTTTTGAACTCTCAGTCCAAATTTAGTAGACTGGTGGCATTAGAAGATGAAAAGTTAGTTTTGTGATTGGTAGAATTTTATATTTCAGTCTTTTTATTAAACACATGTATCTAGACAGTGACCGAGAACAATTTTCTAGTGTTTCTCTAATTAAGTCCCTGGAGAACTCTGCCCCTCTCATTTCCTAAGACAGGAGGGGGAGAAGTCACTCAGGAGGCAACTGTCCCAGTCTGTGAGAGATAATAGAGGAGACCCTCTCCAATTGCCTTTGCAGCTTCTACTGCTATTGCCATTGCTCTGATCAGTCTGGCAAAGGAAAGAATTCTGAGATATTAGGCAAACATTGCAAACACCCTATGTAGAAGGAATGGATACAGAGTGGCCATAGACCTCTGAGAACAGACCTGGTGACTATACTTTCCTATCCTTTATATCATCCTTAATCTTGGACTCTCCCAGGAAAGTGTCGAGTTTATCCCTAATTCTATTTTTATGATTTATATATCAAGGGATATTTTTACTTTCTCTTTTGCTGTGTATGTGTTTTAAGAATGGCTTGTCTAACGATGTAACTTGGCCATTCCTTACATTAAAGATTTGTATGTATCTTTTATGTAAATGTAGCTAAAACAGAGTCAAGCATGTAGAAGAAAGAATTAGGAAATTTTACAGTTATTTTATATATTTTGTATATACATATATATGTTTATATTTTTACACTTATTTTATATATACATATATACACATATCTATATATATTTTATATATGTATGGTTATATATCAACATATATGCACATATATGTATGCATATTTGTATATATATACTGTGAATATTATATACACATTTAAGAATATTGTATACGTATACATGCATGCATATACGTACATATATCGGTAGATAGATATAGATATAGATATGGTTATAAATATAGATACATGCACATATTTGCCAGAGGTTAGAGATAGATACTCTGTTTAAATGCTAGCTGGCAATTCAAGAGTAGTGGTGTCAAATTCTAAAAAGAAACAAGGACCACTGAAATGTACATTAGGCTCTCTGCTGACAACCTATTGACTTAGAAAACCACATTAACATTATCTATGTTCTTTTTTATTTTTATTTGTTTTGATGAATATTTCTCAGTCCAGCTGCCCCTCCTCTCCCCCAGGGCTACATGGGCAGAGTATTTGAAATCTGTGTTCAGGATGAACAAAATATATTTTAAGATGATGATGATGATGACGGCTAGCATTTATATAGAACTTTAAGGTTTGCAAAATGCTTTACAAATATTATCTCATTTTATCCTCATAATAACCATGTGAAGTTGATGCTATTATTATATTCATTTAATTATTCCCCCCAAAATACAGATTTATTGATTTATATTTTCACAGCCATCCTGAAATAAGGAATGGAAAAATTATTAATAAGGTAGTCCTGGTTGGGGTGAGGGGATGGTTCTAAGTGAGATGGAGCTAGCCTATCTGGCAATAGTCTTGGGCATATCCAATTCCTATGACTTTTCTCATGGCAAGTTTAAAAGAAAAATGATTCTTCATCCATGGGGTACAACAAATGATTTGGACAAGAGAGAAAGCCATGTGTTAAGAGAGGAGCTGGAAATGTGTAGTTCTGTCCATACAAAGTTGTAGGCCATCCAAGAAAGAGTAAACAGCCCTACTTACCCATCGAGGACTTTATACACCACACAACTACTAGACAGGCAATTGTGGAATAGATATTAAATATTTAAATAATTTGACAGAAGAAAAATACATTAGCTCCATTTTCTCCTTTAGACCTAGGAAGTGCAAACTATGCTTTATCTTCAATACAGAAGGAAGGTGAATCTGTTAACCCTCCTCCCCATATCTCCATTCCTTAGCATGGAGGAGAGGCCAGGCAAGATAACTTTTGAAGTAGTGGAGCTGGATTCATTGGGCAATACAGTGCTAGCACACAATAATGTCTCACTATAATTGTAACTGAATGGGGGAATTTCTTCAGAGACCCTAAAGCCCCAATTGGCTTGGACCGCAGTTCCCTAGCTTAGCCCCATTTACTGGCTGGGCCACCTAACTCCTCTACTAATGTGGCACACAACTAGAATGTCTCAGCTACTGGTATTGCTGTTTTCTCAACAATTGCATGTTTGTTTGTATTTTACCTCCCCACAACAAACTCAGAACAAAGCCAGATAAAACAAAAGCTAAATAAACCTCCCAGCTAACATAGATATGAGCCCCCTTGAATGCACAAGAAGCAATTTTCTTCAATTAAAACATAAACAAAACCTCAGATATATAAAGGCAGAAAGAGTACCTGCAGTCGTCCATAAACCTTTAAATTTCAGTGGAGTGCTAATTTAATCAGAGGGACTTTATCTACTATTTTTGTTGTCTCCATTAAGCATGTTATATGGTCTCTGAGAACACTGGGTATCTGTCTCAAAAAGAGAAGTTATAGTTTCCTTTTATCTCTAACAGATGTGGGCATCAAATGTTTATGGAAAAAAAATGTCTTTCCATTAAATGAAGTCCCATCAAGTAGCAGGCTGGTTTTTTTATTGATTTTTTATGCACAAAACATTTCTTTTGAAATCACAGAGGTCACATAAAACATTAAAGGAATAATGCAGTATTTTCATAACCCATGCCTGTCTATCACTACTTTTGGGTAAAATCTGTCCCAAAGTGATCTTTGAGTTTGTAGTTCCTAATAGTTGGCCCATCTTTACCCTTCAGATGGCATCAGAGAGCAGTGATGCATTGCTCTTCGGAGACCACTTTTGCTGCTCCAGTTCCTTTCCTGTGTACAGGAAAGGCCTTATTCCACTTCTGTGCTGCAGTTATTTCCCCCCCCTTCCCCTTAATCGCTTCTCTTTCCAGTCACTATTACATAAAGAATATAATTATATTGGGAACATGAGGGGATGGGGAATCCATTCTTGTTTTCCTCTCATGTTACAGTCTTGGTATCATGAGTGAATTATGTTCCATAATCCACTGTTCTTTTATATCTTTTCTCTTTCTCTAGCACTAGAATATATCTGAACTGAAATAGAAATGTTTCCTACATTTGCATGCATGTATATGGCTATTGGATTTGCAAATAGTGATTTTTGTACCTGTGACATGTGGCGTAAGATGTACCTACCACAAGAGAGAAAAAACCTATACCCTCCAATCAGACTGGCTGAAGAAAGAACCACTGGAACGCCTTCAGTCCACTACTGAGGAGACTCTGTGTCCTTGGGAGAGGGGGAGAAGAGAGAAACAAGACTGCTGAAGAGCTTACCTGGGGTGTGGGGGAAGGAATTATCCACGTAGTAGTTTTCCTATTTAAGGCATTTTTAAAAATCATTTGCTTAGCCTAGTTATCTGTGGGATTTGAAATCTAACTCTGATACTCCCTTTGTGACCTTAGCTAAGTAAGTCATGTAACCTTCCTGCGTCTTAGCTTCCTGTTGGATATCTCAAAATGGATTTCTCCTAGACATCTGAAACTCAAGATATCCAAAAAGAACACATTATCGTTCCCTCCTAAACACCTTTCCTTTTCCCTAACTTCTCTGTGACTGTTGAAGCTACCTGCATCCTCTCAATCATTCAGGATCCAAACTTGTGTCATCCTGAAGTTCTCACTCTCACCCTCCTCTCCGTCATCATGAATCTTGTGCCAAAGCGAGTTGATTTGACCGTTGTGAAATCTCTCTCACACATAGCCTTCTTTTCTCTGACACCGCTACCACTCCTATGGAGGCCCTCATCACCTGAAAGCCGGACTTTTGCAGTAGTCGGCTGCTTGGTCTCACCACCACAAATCTCTTCCTAGTCCATACTGTCTTCTACTCAGCTATCAAAGGGATCTTCTTAAAGTCCAGGTCTGTTCATGTCCCCTTCCCCCTCACTCAGTAAACTTCAGGAGCTCCCTTATCGCCTCCAACAACAAGTAGAAAAATCTTTGTTTGGTGGTCTCAAAGCCCCTCATAACCTGGACCCCCATGAATACCTTTACAGCCTTCTTATACCTTACCTACTTTACCACATACTCTTTGATCTAGTAACACTGGACTTCTCTATCTTGTTTGTACATAGTATGCGTATTGTTTCTTCCATTAGACTATGTGCTATTTGAGAACCAGGATTGTCTTTTTTGCCTCTTTTTGTATCCCCAGGGTTTAGCACACTGCCTGTCTCATAGTAGAGGCTTAATAAATGTTTATTGGCAAAATGAATAAAAGTGCAGTCAGAGGCACTTTAAAATTTTATGACCCTGGTAAAAATACTAGTTGACACCCCTAGATATATCTTTGCTGTCTCTGTTTATATTTGTGCACCCTGAACTTATATTTGTGCCCTGGGTATAAATAGCTCTGTGTGTGTGTGTGTGTGTGTGTGTGTGTGTGTGTTAAGGAGAGTTGAATGAGTTTATTTTTCTCACTTATTTTTACCTTATATTCCAAAGTAGAGGGCATTGGCACATATTTTTCTGATCAGCTAAGGGGGAAAATGGAAAGCAGCAGTCTTTATCTTGTGATATGTTAATTACCTTAATGAAAAGAAGCAGTAGGGGGTTGGGGGTTTGTTCAAGTGCAAAGCTCAGAACATTTTAGAACAATATACTTTGCAGAACACTGGGAACTGCTCCTTATCAGTCAGATCCATCCAGCCTTGACTGTCATTTTTGCCAGTTTCATTCTTTGCTGCTTGTCTCCAATCATCTGTTGTATATTCCCATTGTTTAAAGGGGTGCCTTGCCTGCAAATGGTTCACTGTGAGTAACAATTGCCTGCATATTCTCTCCCTGTTGGTGCTGGTACATTCAAGAAGCAAACAAAATGAGTAAGCCTTTTATTAGCTTCACAATTTTGGTGGCGATGGAGAGGAAAAGAGGGGAGAATATAGTTTTCAAAGAATTCAGCTACTGTCAGTACTGAAATGGACCTGTGATGTCATCAGTTCAATTGTTTCTTACAGTGGATATAGGGCATTTATGGCTATCTACTCTGTGGAACACCTGTCAGTGTCCTCTCTGAAGCTCGGGGCGGGGGCGGGGGGCCCACCCATCATACGGATGCCAATTTCTCCTGACATGACAAATGTACCACTGGAACACTTGAACTATTTTTCTGTCGTCTCTTCCCTCCATATGTGATTAGTCGTTCCTATCATATATTCCCCTGATAACACTGTTTTTTCTCATTTTTTGAGTTCATCATTGGTTGCATGTTGTATCCTGCTCACATTTATCTCTGTCTTCCTTATTTTCAGTTCTTTGGATAGTATTGTGTTCTGTGTCTTGAAGTCATATGACATATCATTCCATAACCCTCTTCTTATAAATATCAAATGAGGCATAAAGCAGAGATGTATGCCCACCCGATTGTACACTACTGTAATGGAGGAAATTCAGCACAGAGTCTGAACTGAAGAATTCCCTGGAAACTTTAAGGTGCTTAACATACTCCTCTTTGGGGATGGCATGGTGCTGCTCAATGACTGTAACAATATCGCAGAAGGGCACCCAGATGGTACAGTGGATAGAGTGCCAGTCCAATAGTCAGGTGAACCGGGATTCAAATCTGACCTCAGACACTAGCTGTGTGACCCTGAACAAGTCATTTAACCCTATTTGCCTTAGTTTCCTCATCTGTAAAATGCACTGGAGAAGAAAATGAAAAACCACTCTAGGACATTTGCCAAGAAAACCCCAAATGGGGTTGCAAAGAATTAGACATGACCGAAACAACTGAACAACAACAAACATTATAGAGCCTCCTGAAAGAGATCTGGAGTCACCTCACCATTCACAATGGGAAAGACCAAGTGAAGGAAGAATATCTATTGAGTAGAAGAGGTCTAGAATGGAAGTGTAACTTAGGAATTTGTCCATCATCATCATCCTCATCATCCTCATTATCCTCATCATCCTCATCATCATCACCACACACATATCTAGGACACTCCATATAAACAGGAAATGATTGGACTCATAATTGAACAGGAAATAAAGAGCAGGATTGAGTGCTTCAGGCTGATTTACTGCATCATCAAAACTGAACTGTACATCTCCCTTATACTGTCTTATATTTTTCCATCTCTATGGGAATTTTCACATCTCTCTAGAATTTTCTCACTCTTCTGTCATATCTTTTTTTATTCCTACCCATCCTTTAAAATTTAATTAAGATGAAATCCCTTCCTGGAAGTCTTTTCTGATCCTTTTTTCTTATCTTTCTAAAGTCAGCAATGATTTTCCACCTTCAGAACTTAAAGTACATTATCTCCACCTCTCAAATGAGCTTATCATATAATTATATATGTATACATTTATTATATATATATATGTATATATTTCCATGCATACCACATCATATTTATGTAAGAACTTTAAGCTCCATGAGCAGTGGTATGCCATCAGACCTGAAGCCAAGAAACACTGGATTCACAACCTCCCTCAATATTTTCTAGCTGTGGCTCCGTAGTCAAGTCTTTTAACTGTTCTCAGCTTCATTATCCTCTTTAATTGGGGAGTATGATATCTGTGGCACTTCATAGGGTTGTTATGTCAAGGATCTATAATATGTGTGTGCACACATATTGTTTTGTAAACCTTAGAAAATTGTGTAGTATCAGAGATTATCATGGAGAGGACAATGTCTTTTCTAAAGTTTGTATCCCGTGGATTTAACAGAGCCCTGTGAAAACGGGCTCTCAATAAATGGTATCTTGAAGTAAATATAGGAGTCAATGGTTTATGGCTACATGTGCTGTTATATGCCCCCTAAAGACTGTATGCACTTTGTGGCAAGTTATTCTAGTGTTTTGTTTTTTAACTTCCTATCTGTCCCAGTGCCTAGAAAAGTCCTCTGCAGGAAGAGGTTGTGAATATCCACAATACCTTTACACGCTAGACTGTGATTTCCTCAGTGTGGAACAAAAATGACAGCTTGGTCATAACTTAGTCTTAAAGAGTTAATTGGGGCAGAGAGAGAGTAAGTATATGTTCATGGGCATACAAGTGGTCTGTGTCAAAGACCAGACTAGACTCCAAGGCCAGACTTCCGTTCATTATATGATGCTGCCCCTACCCTTCCTTTTCAATTTCTCTGTCTATCTGTCTCTCTCCATATATACATACATATCTTGCTAAAATCAGGATTGTTTTGCTTATGAATTTAAAAAATCAGTAAGAAGTCACTGAATAAACTGAAATTATGTCCTACTCAGTGAAGTGTAATAATTAAACATGCATTGTGACAGTATTAGTGGAAAATGCTATTTAGCATGTTGAAAGTGGGTCAAGAAAATACAGGATTCCAATGAAGATTAACTGCATTTTAACTTCTTTGTTAGGGAATCAATTTCATGAGCAAAGGAGAATTGCATACAATTATCATGACATTAAAAATCCCAAATTCATTTTGGATCATATTTATAGTCACAAAGATCTTAAGAACAAATTTGAAGACCTTTTTAAGCATTTGTCAAAAATAAAGATGAATGCTGTCGTTGAACTGCAGAGGAAATGTGTTTTTTAAAGTTCAATTTTTTTTTTTCTGGAAAAGAAGTTCTTGACTTCTTTATCATGTAAAGTAAAACAGCTCAGTTGGAGGGTTATTCTCTTCCCTTGTTTTGCTGAAGGGAAAGTGAATGTTAGATATGAATATGTTTAATACATGTATATTATGTATAATATATGTATGTATACATATATGTATAATATAGGATTTGGGTGGGTATGTCTAATATAGATAGGGGTTGCACATATGATTTCTTCATAAAGAGAACTCCCAGATGATGAAATCCATTCTATTAATGCAAGTGTGCATTTTCTTGGCAACTTACAGAGTTACCTAGAGTCTTAGATGGTTGCCAAGAGCATTGAGAAGTTAAGATAAAGTATTTTTAATTATTACATATGTATATGAGACATCAGTCTCTCAGTGTTCCTAGCAATTCTCTATATAAATATTTTTCCTAATTTTTAAAATTCCTTTTACTTATTTATGTATATAAAACAGTTCTCAATTAGGAGTTAGGTTAAGATGCTAAAATAGTTGGATGAATTGACTGGATTTTTTTTTTCACATTGCATCCAGATGTTTTGTTGTTGTGTTGACAAGACCCGAAAGTAAAATGATGAATATTAACACCATATTCTGCCAGAGAGTTGTTTAATAAGTCTAAGGAAAAAACTTCAAGGTAAATTAATTCTTTGGAGCCATAAGATATATTTGGTAAATGTATTTGGCAGTTAAAGAAAAGGAAAGAATCATGCTGGCAGCACCAAGATCAATCTGGCCCATTGTAGAAAAAAGATTGGAGGAGAGTGGGAGATGAATATGGACAAGTAGATGAAATAGCAGATAAATGTCCTTGGAGTTCTTGATCATGGGTTTGTATTTGAAGAATGGGTTTAGGACAGTGATATGGGAGATCATTGTAAGTGACATGGTGCAAAATTATTCTATAAACCAGTGGAAAAAACAGAAAATGTGTAATTGGAAGACTGGGTTTGAGTTGGGGCTCTGCCAGTTAGCTGATTGAACTTGGACCTTTACTAGTCTGAGTCTATGTAGATAATAAGTTCCTACCTCTTAGAACTGTTATAATCAAATTAGATAGCTAGCTAGCTAGCTAGCTAGATAGATAGATACTGGCAATGCTTTATGTAAATAAGAACTCATTTTATTGAGTCAGCATATCAGTGGAGAGAGTGCTAGCCTTGCAGGCAGACCTAAGTTCAAATCCCTTTCTGGTATGAGCTTTATGACCCTGAATTATCATCATCATCATCATCATCATCATCATAATTTAATATTTGTAGAAAATTTTAAGATTTTCAAAGTATATACATGCAATATTCACTTGATCTTGATCTTCATAAAAATTCTTTGAAGTAGATGCTATTATCCAGTTTAAAGTTGAGAAAATCAAGGCTGAAAGATTAAATAATTTGTCTGGGGCTCGCTGCACCTCCTAGGTGTCTATCACTTAACTTCCATGCTTCTCTCTAGAGAGGACTTATTTACAGATTAGTAGATGGGTTGGTTAAGGGGATTACCAAACCAGGAGTTCCATTTGTTGATCAAATTGCTGATCATTTGAGCATTTTCAGTTTTTAATTAGTTCGATTGTAGGTGAGATTTTAGGGCAGTTAGGTGGTACAATGGTTAGAGCGCCAGCCTAGGAGTTAGAAAGACTCATCTTTTTGAGTTTAAATCTGGTCTCAGATTCTTATTAGCTGTGTGATGCTGGGCAAGTCTTGTAACCTTGTTTGCCTCAGTTTCTTCATCTGTAAAATGAGCTGAGGAAGGAAATGGCAAACCACTCCAGTATCTTTGCCAAGAAATCCCAAATGGGGTCACAAAGAGTCAGACACAACTGAAAAACGACTGAACAAGATAAGGTTTTACAGATGTAGAAACATATGTGAATTTTAGTTATGTTGCCTAGAAGTAAAGTGAATGATGATAAGCAGATGGTATAAAGTTCTTCTTAAAAATTAGCCTATATGATTAAGACCAGAAAGTGTCAGCTGATAAGTATCACTTAGCCCACTGATAGTGATAGGGAATAATTGTTTTGGCCTTTTATTCCAACTTAATTGATAATTCCACTTCACAATGTATATAGGGATGGGGAGTGAATTTGTGAGTTTGCTGATATCAAAAACTCTAATATGAGGAAACTCTACCAGTTTAGGCTATTATCTTCTGTACAGTATAATGTCTTGCCCATCTCACAGACAGTCTAAGTGGTTCATCCAGAGTCACACAGCCAGTATGTATAGGTTATGTATCAGGGAGGCTTGAACCCAGATTATTTCTGATTTCTGATCCAACTCTCTTTCCATCATAGCATACCATCCCCTTGTATGCTCTTCCAAAATATATTTATCAAACTAGATACTCCATTATTCTAGAAGAGCTAACCTAGAGTTTTTGGTTGTTGTTTTAAGGAAAAATCTGGAAATAAAGAGGAGCCTTGTTCATAATAAGTACTCAATAGATAGTTTCATGTCTTAGTTGAATGACTTCTTTTACAGTCAGTGACGTTATAAATCGTTCCTGCAGTTGACATTGCTTTATTCCACAGCGCATTTATTTTATAAGTTGAAGAGCTAAAAATGGTTAATCCAAGATGCTTGTTAATATTTTGATTGCAACCAAATTTTGAGGGCCATTTCAAAATTCAACAAACTTCATTAGGAAAGTGAGAGAATAGCGGACGTGTGTCTGAAGACCAGTAGAAGGTGTCCAAGTTGGAAGGAGTTCCCTTTACTCTTTTGACTTTTGCATAGATCACAGAAAATCTAATGTTCTCGGGTCTTGCACCATGAACTCAATATTATATATTACTCAATATAAGGTATCAGTGATTATTGAGTTTTTTCTACCTGCCTTTGTTAACTTCTTAAGAAAGAACTCTAAGAAGTGACAAAGGGAGAAATTCATAGAAATAAAAACTAAAAGTGGAAGCCACAAACGGGCATCTTTCTAAGATATTTTCAGAAATCATATATTTGTGTGTATGTACATATATACAGGCAAATATATTTCATATTTATATATAATATAAATCTATGTATATTTTCAAGATATTGTGTTTATACACAGTATACACACACATATATATGTGTGTGTGTATATATATGTATATGTATATATATATATTTATACAAAATATCCATGGTATTGAAAAATACAGTGCCACAAAGAAAGAGTACAACTCTTCATGTCACAGTGTTATTTTTCATTAGTGACTCACAGTAGCTTGTCCTTGTGGCCACTCTGCATGCCATATCCCTGATGTCCATTTTCTTGGCAAGCAGAACTGTATATTAATATGGCAAACAGTGCAAGAACCAATATGTGCTGGCAGGAGCACCTCTTCTCTTTAATTGCCTCATTCCCACAAAATGATGGAATGTATCCCCTAAATAATTATAGTGTTTCTGAGTTGGGTCCCCTTAATTTTTGAGAAACAGTCCAAAAATTATTTTTTTTCTCATTACAGTCCCAGAGAGACTGGGCTCGAGCTAATAATGAACGGGAGCTGTAATTTCTTTGTCATCGTAGCCCAATTTGATTTCTTTTCCTGCTAAATGAAAAAATCAGCTGACACCAGCAAAAGGTATAATTGGGTCACTAATTGAATGTCAGGCTAAAACTGCCTTATAGAAGGGAGGGTTAACCAATTGTAGGCAGAAATTCACCAACCATCGTTTCTGGCAGGATTTGTTGTTAAGGTGAGAGATGGGTAATATGTTAGCTGTTGTCTAGAACACTTTCACATCTAGCTCTAAGATTTATGGAGGGAGGTCATTTGAGGAAAAATAAAATACCAAGCAATTGAGCAGCATTGCCTTCAGATGTCAGAATCCTTCAAATCAGGTGACCTCATTGTTTCTCCTTGGAATAAACAAGACCTTATATCCTTTTTTAAAGAGCTTTTGTTTTTATCTCTTAAAGTTGATCAGAGAATGCAGAAGGTAGTAAGTTTAATGCAACTAGCAAACTGAAAAGTATGGTCCTTGCTCCCACCAATCTCTTACTTGTCTACTTACCTAAAATAAGTACTTAAGTTAGCATTCAAGGGTGGTGAATGTGCTGGGCTGAGGTAATAAGAAATCACGTTGTACAAATTACATTGGGACAGGAGAAGACAAGATTGGGGGTAATAGCCAATGCACCTCCCCCTGTGTAGCTCCCATCCCTCATCATCATACACATTTATATAACACTTTGAAGTTTATAAAATTTTTTTTCACAATAACCCCACTTGTGTGCCCTTATTTCCATTTCATAGATGAGGAAAATGAGACTGATATTCCCACTCATTCATTCAAAAAAAAGCATTTTTAAAGTGTCAACTACTTGCAAGGTTGTGGATATAAGGAACAATTTTAAAAAAATGTTGCTTCTCTCAAATGGCACACATTTTTATGGGGGTATACAAACATAAAAATGTAAGATATTATGACAGGAGAGAGAACATTAAGGTTTAGGGAGAGCAGCAAAGACTTCTCATAGGATTCCTGAATTGAGACTTGGAAGGAGCTAAGGATTCTCAGAAGTAGCCAGCATTGAGTTGCACCAAATTTAGCTCTATAATCTGTCTCTGGAAGTGGTCCCAAGGCCATGGTTTGAAAGAATGATGATGGTCCCACATCTACCCCAAGGGAATGAAGAAGATCAAGACTGTACAGTCAACTTCTTTATACTTTAATTGGCCTATATTCAGAGTGCCAGTGTCTTTTCCCCTTAACTCTTCCTATGGATGTATGTTAGAGCCAGAATTCAAACCTAGGTTTCCTGCCTCTAAGTCTTTCTTTTCACTTTACCACACTACCCCTAAGTATCCAGAAAACATGACCAATTTGATTATTGTATGACTGATTTACAATCACAGTGAAAACAACTATGACAAGTTCTATGTGGAAAGAATTTTCCCTTGTATGCCATAAACCTGGGATAGGATTAGATCCATGAGTTGTCATTGCTGTCAGCATTAGGAAAAATTACATCTAGTCTAGTACTGGTTCTCTCATTGAGGGGTTGTGTGGCCTAGGTCAAGTCATGTAACTTCCCTGAGCTTTAGTTTCCTATAACACAAGGGGTATGACTAGATATGTTTCTAAAGTGCATTTGAGCTCTAAATTACTTTGTACAATGCCTTACTACCACCCCCATGCCCTAGTTCACCTTTAAATTATCCCTGGGTTGATGTCATCCTGAAAATTCCCTGTCCTGAAAATCTCCCTCCTATTGCTGCTGCCATTGCTTCTCATGGTTGTTCCAGATCGTTTAAGACACTGTTGCAAGACATGACATAAAGTGGGTTGGCACTTAGTCCAAGTGCAGAGCAGGCACTCAGTAAATATGTGTTGATTGATTGATTAAATGCAATAACTGGAATACAACTTCCTCACTGAAGAAAATGTTTACTTTGCTTACTCTGGAGTTAAATCAGGTACTCCGAGATAAGCCTCACTTCACTTTTCTCTGCAAAGCTAGTTTATAATCACTGCTTACTGCCTGCTAGTCTACTTCAGGACATAACTAAAACCACTACTGACTCCTTTCCCGAATAACTCCTTTTGCTTGACATCCTTACATCTTAATTGCTCCAAAGTAGCTGTATGATATTTATCTAAAATTATTCACAGTAGAGCCACTCACTAATTTTAAATTTCCATTTTTAAGACTGTTCTGATTATCTCACTGGCTGTGTTAGCCTTTTACTCTTGAGATTCTGCAGTACACCTAATCAGATAAAACTGGTCTTCTTTACGTGACAGCTCCCATTGCCTACTACATTGCCCATAGGGTCTAAAGCAACCCTCTTGAAGACACCATGTTAGTTCTTTGGTTTAATAGCCATCTCTTTATCAAATAGATGCATACTGGCATTTAACTTCTGCCTGATCTTTAAATAGCAAAATATACCCAAACTTGATGAGTTTTGATTTTCTAATAGTTGATACTTGAGTTAATTTAGGGTACATAATATGAACCCAGCTTCTTGTTTGCTCAGATTAACTAAGCAACCATAAAGCTATTTTTAAGGTTTGTTGCTGCCTTCAGTGGTCATATAATTTATTTATCTATGCCCACAGCTAAATGAGTCCTCCCATGTAATTGATCGATCAAAAATATTTGTTCCAAAAAACTGTGGAATATAGATATGAAGAATTAAACAATTCCCACATACAATGAGTTTACATTATGATGGGGGAGATAACAAGGACATATACAACTATTTAGAGAAAAATATAATGTATACAAATATGTAAAAAGTAACTAAATATAAGGAAGTTTGGGAGGGGATGCACTGGGAGTTGTGGGCAATCAAGGTTTCATGCTGAAGAGGGTATTTTAGTTGCATTTTAAAAGAAGAGGGGGCTTGATGAGCCTAAAAGTAAGATGTGTAGAACACATTCCAAGCATGTTTGGATAGATAGTGTGAAGGAGATGAGAGTTGGAATGTCATGGGGGAACATGGGTGAAGTTAGTTTGAGCCCAGTGAAAAGCAAATTATACAGTGAGCCTACAGTAAGTAATAGATTGAGGCCAGGTCACATGAGCCTTTAAAAGATTAAGAGAGGAAATTGTATTTTTTCCTAGAGGAAATAGGAAGCTAATGGAACCAACTAAGTGACTTGGTCAAATTCTGCGATTAAAAACTTTACTTTGGCAACAGTGAGTAGGATAGACTTGGGTGGTGAGAAATTTAAGAAAGAAAAACAAGAAGAAGCTACTACAGGGATCTAGGTGAGGAATGATGAAAACTGGAACAAATCGATCGCTGTGTGAGCGGAGAAGAGGGATAGCACAAAAGAGGCTTTGAAAGTAGAAGGGGTAAATTTTGGCTCTTGATTTTCCTTGTAATGAGGCAGAGGGAACAGTAGAGGAGAAAACTAAGGTACTGAACCTGGGAGAGCAGATAGTGATATATGTGGTCCAAATGGGGAATTCTGGAAGAAGAGGGAATTTGGGGGAAAGAAAATGACATATTGAGCTTAAAATGTTCCTCAAACATCCAATTTGAAATGTCCAATAGGCATTTGGTGGTTCAGGGGCAAAACTCAAGGGAAAGATTGGGATGGATATGTAGCCATATATATATATATATATATATATATATATATATATATATATATATATATATATATATCCACACATATAATGAATATATAATAGATAGAGGTAGATTTCTGTTTCTCTTATCTACACGTGTGTGTGTGTGTGTATGTGTGTGTATGTGTGTGAGGTATCTTCATGAGCATGATCATTAAACTTATGGAAGCTTATGAGGTCACCAAGAGAAATACTCACAGTTAAGGATCACAATATGCAAAATGAATGCACAATGAAGACGGAGGAGGAAAAGTCAGATAGGTAGAAGAAGAACCAGGAAAGTGTAGCTTTTGACAGCATGTAGAACGTTGTGTACCAGTCAGCTTCTTCTCTACCAAAGAGAGGAAAGTACACGTCATCATCATCCGTCCTCTGGAGCTGACTAGTCATAAGAGATACTCAGAGTTCATCTTTCTTCCTTTTCACTTTTAGTGTTTTCACTAATATTATTAGAGTAATTGATTACTATTTTCCTGATTCTGTTTTCTTCAGTCTACAACAGTTTATATAATTATTTCCATATTTCACTGCATTCTTATATTCATCGTTTGGGTACATGCTATCGCTACGACCACCATCTCCCCTGTCAAGTAGGTAAACTGCTTGACGAGAGGAGATACGTCATTTTGTATATTCCCCTGATTTTAGCACTGGCCTGGAAAAGAGTAATTTCTTTATAAATGTCTATTGAATTTAGTGGAGCATGACCTGATTATTCATCATAGAACTATCAAAAATGAATTTAAGAAAAGTCAAATTTATATTATTTGCTGCATGACTTTTGGTAAAATAGGTAATATTTTGGTTACTCAATTTACCCATCTTAGAAGTGATGACACAAAATATTCCCAAAAGATATTCCCTGAAATGCAGCTTCTAATTGTTTCCCATAAATCAAGCAACACCACAAAACTTTAAATGGTTTTATCATCCTAAATGGTCTGAATTTTTTCTATTCCCCCCCTACAAATCACCCTCTTCCAAAGATTAACATTTTCCAAAGACCTTAATTCTTTACATACAAATAGAAATATCACCAGTTATTCATGAATGCCACTGAACAAAAATTGTATGTATTTCATGTTCAGTCTGTAAATATCAGAAATTTATGGATGACGGTTTCTTAAGAAAGAAGAACCATAGGCTTTGAAAATGACTGGCAGTTCTATTATAAGGGATGATGAACAAGCTCTGCACCATAGACTGTGGGAAAAGAATTTATGCACTTTGCTGACAGTAAAGAGGGCCTGCAGCATAGCATTAGACATTTACCTTTACTGAACATGCAAAGAAACTGAGGGCTCAAGCATTAGGCCTTCTGTCTCATTACCATCTTCAGAACGAATAACCAAATCTTTGAAGTTCTCTATTTCCCGAGTGGATGTAGCATATCCTTGTTAATTGGTTGAAACTCATGAAGCTATAACTAACACCTCTTCAGAAAGTCAGCTTTGAACGTAGAAATTAGAAAATCAGTTTCATCTAGGTTCAATTTTCCTTTCATTATTTGAAAATAGTGTATTGATGCCTTTTTTCTTTTATACTACAGTGTTTTACCAACATACCTCCACACTCCTGCAAGGAAAACCTTTCATTGTAACAAGGGAAAACATATAACCAATCAACAGATGGACCAGTCTGTTTATGTATTCAGTATTTAGCAATTCCCCCTCCCTCCAATCTGACCTCATTCCTTTCCTTAACTGGAAGAAGGGGATGCATTTCATTATCATCTGGAGCCAGTATTTGGTTCTTAACCTTTGTGTGCGTATGTGTGTGTGTCACGAATTCTTTGGAGGTCTACTGAAGTCTATGGACCCCTTCTCAGGATAATGCTTTCAATTTAAAATAAAATACATAGGATTACAAAATATATTGGAATATATTGAAAAGGAATCCAAGTATATGGACAAAAAAATCACTTGTGATCTATAGATGTCAATTAACTATAGTAACTTTAAAGTAGGAAATGCTAAATATCAGTTGGAAGTTAATGCAAATAAAGCAGTAATATTTTTTTCCCATCCAAGTTAGTGGGACCACTAAAATCCCTTGAACTTTGATTTAAGGAAGTGCTCAGGTTAGCTATGCTCACTTCAAACTCAGTTCCACTTCCAACTCTCTGAACTTTTAAACGTGGCACCTGTAAAGGTCTCTCCCTCACCTTCATTTTTGAGCTCTTTTTTATATTATCCTCTTCCATTAAAATGTCAGCTCCTTAAGGGTAGGGACCTTTCTATTGCTTGCACTTAAAATGCTTAGCACAGTACCTGGAACATAAGAAGCAGTTAATAAATACATTACCTAATCTCAATTGATACCACTAGGCTTCCAGTTGTTATTGTTGGTGCCAAAAAACTGCTGCTATTTTTTCCCTTGTATATAGTAATTTCTTTTACCTTTGACCTCCTCAGTATACTTGCCAAGTAATAGGATTTCCTATTCAAAGGATATAAAGTTTAATATCTTTTTTTAAAACTATTCTGCCTTGTTTGCTAGAATGAATGGGCCAACCCATACCTCTATCAAAAGTGTATAAGTGTATCTGACTTCCCATAAGTATTCTATACCAATGATTTCGGTCTTTCCTCTTTTATGCATGTTTGATAGGTGAATGGTGAAACCTCAGAGAAAGATATTTTATTATGAATTTCTCTTGTTAATTATTTAGAACATTTTTCAATGATGGTTGATAGTTTGTGATTTTTCTTTTGAGAATTGTTCATTTTTTTTTGCCTATTTATCTATTTAGAACCATTTTGGTCATTTCTTTTGGCCATTTCTCTATAAAGTTAAGTGTAACTTTCTCCTTAAATTTCACTATATTATCATTGATACTCAATGATTTTTTTCCTTTAGATTCTTAATAAACCATGATTATTCAAATGAATATTACTAGGATGTCTATGTTTTATTGGAAACAAACAGAAAAGAGCTCCAACTACTAATGTTCACTTTTAGAATTTTATGCCACAAAGAATCCAACCCTCCTCCCATTCTCTTACCTTCCTTTGCCCTAATCATTAGTTGTCCTTTAAATTGCAGAAGAATCTAACCAGGATCTCATTGCATGCAATTCATTAGCAGATTAAAAATTTAGAAGGCATTAGAGACTCAATTTATGTTATGCTTAGAGGTCTACTCAGAGATTGGATATTCAGGTACCAGTTAGTTAAATTCAAATTCTCTCTCTTAAGTTATTATAAACCCTAGGCAATGAGAGTCATTTCTTCGTGAATCTTTACTGACAATCTCTTATTCATATTTATTGTACCGCATTGTTCCTGAAAGGAACAGAAAGTCTGGCATGTTCTAATTAATGCCTATTATAAAGAGATGATTAAGATATTATGTAAAGCCATGACTTCTAGTTTAACCTCCTTTAAAAAATAATAAGTTCAGTAGAGAGAGGAGCTCTTCCATCCAAGGTGAGCACAGCATTTAAACCTAGCCTACTCGTTTGATTTAGCAGCTTCTTTACGAAGACTCCTTATGTCAGTGCTGCATGTCTTTCATCTTTACCCTTATTGTCGAATCCCTCAAGGAATTTTGGGGAAAGTAACCGGGTTATGCAGTATTAACAAAAAACATGATTCCTTCATATCTTTGCCTATTTGTTAATAAATAATAATAATAATATTTGAACAAGTAACTTTAAGGCGTAGCAAACACTTCACATGAATTGTTTCATTTGATCTCATTGTCTTCCTTTATTAATGGTATGATATGAGCCATAAATTTATCCATGTAAAATTATCATTATTCTCTAAAATGATTTTTTTTTATTTTTAAGCTTACACATGCGTTGTTTTTTTTTTTTTGGTAAAACGTATTTTATAAAGTGTTTGTCCTTTGTCCATAAAATCACAGAATAACAGAGATCCTGAAGAGAGTAGAGAAGAACCTCAGAATGCATTGAGATCTACGGTATATTAGATCTAGTGATTACAGTTGATCAAAGTTACCTTCTAGACCATGTGCGATGAAATCAGCTATTAAAGACCTGCTGAAAAGGGAATGCTTACCACAGTGTCTGGCACATAGTAGGTTTTTAATAAATGTCGGTTAATTGATTGATTGAATAAACTCCATGACCTAGTTCTTTAAAGTTTTCAAATTATTCATTTCCATAATGTTGATGTAATATGATGGCATATATTGTTCTTCTGGTTCTGCTGTCTTTACTCCATATCAGTTCATAAAAGTCTTTCCATGTCTTTTTGAAATCATACTTTGCCCATTTCTTGAATCATAATAGCGTTATATCACTTTCAAACACCACAACTTAGTCATCTATTCTTCAATGAACAGGCATTCCCTTTGTTCCCAGTATGAAGAAGATAGGTTTGTTTTTGGTTTTTCACCTTAACAAAAAAGAACTGCCATAAATAATTTTATTCAATAGAAACTTTTTCCCATCTTTGATATGTGTATATATTTGTGTGTGTATGTGTTTGTGGAGAGAGAGAGAGAGAGAGAGTTATAACAGCAATTTTGGTGTGTAATTATAAACTGCTTTCCAAAATGGTAATTCCCATTCATAAGTCCATCTATGATATACCAATGTGTCTATTTCCCCACAGTTCTTTGAACAGTTATCATTTTTCTTTTCTCTTTTATTGAGTTAATTTATTTTTAGCTTTCAACGTCCATTTCCCAAAGTTTTAAATTTTCTCCCCCTCCCTCCACTTTCCTTCCCCAAGACAGCATGCAATCTGACATAGGCTCTACATATACATTCTTGTTAAACATTTTCACATTAGTCATGTTGTATAGAAGAATTAGAATGAATGGAAATGACCATAAGAGAGAAAAACATATAACAAAATAAAACAACAACAGCAAAAAAAGAAAATAGTCAGCTTCGATCTGCATTTAGACACCATATTTCTTTTTCTGGATGTGGATGGCATTTTCTGTCATGAGTCTTTTGGAATTATTTTAGGTCCTTGCATTGCTGAGAAGGGCTAAATCTATCACAATCATCAAACACTGTGGCTGTTACTGTATACAATATTCTCCTAGTTCTTCTCACTTCACTCAGCATCAGTTCATATAAGTCTTTCCAGGTTTTTCTGAAGTTCATCTGTTCATCATTTCTTATAGTACACTAATATTCCATTACATTCACATACCACAACATGTTCAGCCATTCCTCAATTGATGAGTATTCCCTCAATTTCCAGTTTGGGGCCACCACAAAAAGAGCTGCTATAAATATTTTTGTACGTGTAGGTCCTTTTCCCAGTTGTGTGATCTCTTTTGGGCATAGATGCAAATTGCTCTCCAAAATGATTGGATCAGTTCACAACCCCACCAACAAAGAATTAGTGTTTCAATTTTCCCATGTTTTCCAACATTTATCATTTTCCTCTTTTGTCATGTTAGCTAATCTGATAGGTATGATATGGTACCTCAGAGTTGTTTTGGTTTGTCCTACATTGAGTTGCTTGCCTTCTCAGTGGGGATGGGTGGGGAAAGGGGGAAAGTTGAAACTCAAAGTTTTAAAAATGAATGTTAAAAATTGCTTTTACATGCAACTGGGAAATAAGAAATACAGGTAATGGGTTATAGAAATCTATCTTGCCCTACAAGAAAATAGAGGAAATGGGGATAAGAGAAGTGATGAGTGTGATAAAAGGGAGGGCAGATTAGGGGAAGGGATAATCAGAATGCATGATGTCTTGGGGGTGGGAGAGGGGAGAGATGGGAAGAAAATTTGGAACTCAAAATATTGTGGAAATGAATGTTGAAAACTAAAAATAAATAAATGTTTTTTAAAGAAGAAAACAATATTCATGTCAGAAAAGAAATCTGGGAGGATCTCTTCTTTTTCTGTTTTTCCAGTTTATAGAGAATTTGAATTATTTGTTATCTGAATGCTTGATAGAATTCAATTGTGAGTCCTTCTGGTCCTTGAGGGTTTTTTCCATCGAAAGTCCAATTTTAACTTGTTCAATTTCTTCCTTTTAAATTGGTATCTTTAATTTCATTTTCTTGTTCTAGTAGATTGGGTATTTTTTTGTACATATCAGTTTATTTAGTTTAAGTGCTCAATTTATTGGCATATACTTAGGCAACAGTTTCTAATAATATCCTTTATTTCTTCCTCATTTGTTGTAAGTTCTTTATCATTTTTGAGTGAGGTAGGTTTTCCTCTTCCTTTTAAATGAATTTGCAATTTTTAATTTAAAAAAAGTTTCTAAAGTCGTAATTTTACTTATTAATACAATGTTGTTTTTTTCCTATTGTTTTCACTTTTATAAGTCTCTTCTTTGATTTTCAACATTTCTCTTTTGATATTTAATTGGAATTTAAAAAATTTTTGGCACTTCTTTTTGTTTTATTTCTAATTCATTGTTTTATTCCTTCTCATTTTTGTTGATAAAAGTAATTCAAAATATACATTTTTCCTTAAGAACTGATTTGGCTCCATTCCCAGAATTTTGATGGGTTCTCGTTGTTATCTATAATAAAATTAGGATTTTGTGATTTGTGGTCCAACCCACCAATTCTTTAGGATTAAATTATTTAGTCTCCACTTAATTTTAATGCTTTTTAAATGGCTTTTGATTTACTATAAACTATTTACTTCAGTAATAGATGAATATAGCATTTCTGATTTTTCTGCATTTATTTGTGAAATTTTGATGTCTTAAGGAACATGCATGTTTTTTGTAAACATGCCATACACAGCTAGTGAAATTGAGGTATCCCACTATTATAGTCTAATACTCTATATTTCCTTGCAATTAATTTAGTTTTCTTTAAGCATTTAGAAACTGTACTATTTTGTACATAGATGCTAATAATTGGAATGAATTCATTGTTTGTTATCTTTCGGAACCAACACTGCTTAGAGAGGAGATAGTGAAGAAAAGATTGAAAGAGGAAGGAAAGTATTAACTTTAAATAAATAGATAATGATGAGTACAGAGAAGAGGAAAGAACAGGAGAAGAAAATGGAAGGAGCTAAATATGAAGATGAATGCTGTTTTTCAGCCATACAATTGAAAATTTTAGAAAACTGATTAGGAAGCAAAATCCAATAATATCTTGTTTATAACTAATACCCTTGAAACATACTGATGGAGAGTTAAAATAAGGGGTTGAAGCAAAATCTATTATGTGTCAGCTAAATACAGAATAGCAATGGTAGCAATTATGATTTCAGACATGGAAAGTGCAAAAATAGATGTAATTAAAAGAGATAAGGAGGGAAACTACATTTTCCATGACACTCTTTCAAATACTTGAAAATGACCGTCAGGACACAATATTAACTACTCTGATACCCTGCCTTTTCTTCTTTTACCTAACTGTCCTTATTTCCTCAATCAGTACTCATATAGAGAACCAACTTCATCAGCCTTGCCTCCAAATTTCTAAAACACAGTAATCAAAACTTGACAAGATACTTTGGATATGATCTCTCCAGGAAAGAATACAGTGGGGATTCAGCTAGAACCTCCCTAATTCTTTATACTGTATTTATCTCTATATGCCTTAATATTTCATCTTTTTTCCTGGACATTACAAGCTTAACTTGTATTTACTTTACAATTCTGTAAAAACCTTAGAATTTATTCAGAAAAACTGTTACTAGCAGTTTCTTGGACTTGTGAAGATTATTTTCAGACCCAAATGTAAAACTTTGTTTTGCTTCTTATTTATATTTCATCTTATTCAATCTGGACCAATGATGTGGCATATCAAGATACTTTTAAATCTTGACTGTCATACACTTTATTAGCTATTGCCATCCAGAGATTTAATAAGCATGTCAACTCTGCCTTTGTTTAAGGCATTAATGATCTATATTAAACAGCATAGGACAGAGCACAGATCCATGAGGCACCAGAGACGTATTCGAAATTGCTATGAAACCTTTAATGACTACTCTTTGCTTCTGATCATTCAACCAGTTCCAAATCCACTTAACTATCCACCTTTCCTTTTGCAAGAGACTAAGATAAGTGGCTTTGTTGAATGTTTGTTTTAATGATACAAGGATATGATAAACTGCCATTTACCCAGGAGATTCCCCTATCCCTGTTGCCCTCTCCTTCACTTTTAGGAAGTACCCAAGCCATCCATAGTCATTTCCCTTCCAGTTACATTCCTGACTCTCTAGATTTTTCTGCCTTGCTCTTACATGAGTATCACCTACCTTTTAGGTGTTGTTTCTCCCAATAGAATGCACACTCCTTTTAACATTTTTGCTTATACTGGTATTTCTAGCAGATTATACATGCTTAATAAATGATTTTTATATATTTCTATATATTCCCAGAATATTATTTGGCTTGGACATGTTTCTAGGAATGAATCAATGATTTGGAGATATTACCTATGCAATTCTGGTAAAAGGAAAAGAAAATTATTTTTAAAATCACTACCTGAAATACCTAGACATTTGAGATAATAGGACTTTTTTCTTAAATTGTCTTGAGACAGATTGAAATAATCCTCTTTTTTTCACCTTAAATTTGCATATTTTCATACTGAATAGTGGACCACAGCAGATTAAGGAAGTGAGGACATTCAGAATTTTCAGAACATCAGGATTTAAGCCCCAATGGAGTCAAAATCCAGCTAAACAAGCGATCATCCAAGGACAAGGCAAAAGAAAGTCGTAGGTCTCAAATTCTCATTCCCAGTTAGCTAAGAAGAGATCTACTGACTCCAAAAATCAGGGAAAGATGGGTATGACATTAATAGCCAGGAAAAAGAACACTTATCCTAAGGTTCTATGCCTCATTCTCAGATATTTTTATTCTCCATTTACTTAGCAAAAATCCATCCTGAGTGAACTTAGTGTGGAGGTTGGTGAATGATGGTAACTGAGGAGAGTTGACTGAATTAGGGTTCAGAGGCAGGGAATAATCACGATTCTCTGACAAAGACATTACCTTCTTTCAGATGTAGACAAAGTCTGTGTCAACTATTCTCCAGAAGTTAAATGAATCATAATGAGGCCTTTAGAGGGGGGTAATCATGTCTAGACAGATACTTTTCACCCATCTGCTCTTCTTCCTTAATAACTCCTGGGATGCATGTCCTTACTTAAAAGTTAAACTGAAATTAATTAATTGAATAGAGCTGCATTCGTAACAGAATTTCCCTTTCCTGATTTACCTATTGCCTGACTCAGATTTGTATATTCAATAAGAAGAAATTTTTTCATAATGATTTCAATTATGATTATGAAATAACTATTCTGGAAAAACAACCCAATAACTGTTTCAAATTACAGGAAAAATAAAAGGAAAGAGATTTTTCACTGAGAAATTTGAGATTTTTAATTGAAATATTGTTACATAAAAATACATGATGTTACCCCTTAAGGCTAATTTATTTGCTTATTTGGCTCATTACTAAGAAAGAAGGAAAATTATTATTATTTTAATAATAAAAGAGCATTAGTCTTAATGGGGTCTAAAAAATTGTTTTGTTCATCAGAAGCCATGGTAATTGCAGATTTTTCTACGAGTAAGGAAAGTAAAAGCTTCTACTTCCTGAAGCTCTGGTCTTCACTAGTATTCAAAATGACAGTACTGCTTTTGGCTTTAAGTTAGAAGTGACAATATTTTTACATTCTTTTCTATTAGGAAGATGTCCTTACTCTACAAATTTGACATCTGAAACATAAAAAGTAGAATTGGGATAATTTTACTATTTTTAACCTGGAGAAGTGACTTGACAGTGTAGGAATTGCCAGTGGCTAACCTGTCATTTTTTTTTTTCATTCTGGACAGACTGGAGTGGATGGAGAATTAGAGGGAAAGCTTCCCATTACTGCCTTTAGCTAAACATATTTTACTACACAGTGAACACAGGGGAGCTCTTTAGAGAGCATGGGGAATAGTTTAATCCATTTTTTTCACAGCCACATGTTCTATTGCCTTTGCCTGAAGTGAATGATTCCAATTGACCTTGCTAGGGCCAAATTTAAGCTTAGACTTCCTGGGTAGACAAATACATGGTATGATTGGAGAGGAATCAGAGAGGGCACCTGTATAAACACATCTTCCCCACTGGCCCTAAAATGATGCCTAAAATTCCCATAAAATGGTAATATAATTCACTTTGGCTTGAGCATAGGGTATATGAAGGGGAACAGAGGTAGATAAGGTTGGAGCCCATGTAGGGCAATGGGAACCTGGGAGGCATATAAATAGAATCTTCTTTTAGAAAGATTAATATGGCAGCAGCATATAGGATAAACTGAGTCAAAAAGAAATTTAGATAGAATTTCTGATTTTTCTCATCTCTCTGTCCATTCCATGTACTCATGATGCCCTCTTCCTATATTTCTACCAGTTAAAATATTATCTGTCTTTTAAGTCTCTGTTCAAATACTTTTTCCATGTGACTGTCTAGCTAGAAGTATTTTTTCCCTCCTTTAAATGATAAATAGCTTTTATTCCTTTGTTATATACTTTTTAATTCTATTTAATATTATAATTATTTGCATGCATATTTTATTCCCTCTAACTGTAGAAATGAGGAATATTATTTTATTCATCTTGTAGTGTCAAATATTTAAGCATAGACTGTAGGTTCTTAATATATGTTTATTTGCTTTGAATAAAGTAAAACTCTAAAAATCACCAAAACATATTCCCTGTCCTTGAAAATTCAAAAATAAATACCTGAGGATTAACAACTCCACCTGCAGATCACTTGAATACTGCCTCAGGTGATAGATATATTCCATTCAGCATTTACTTAAACCAAAGCTCAAGAATCTGGCTATTTTCTTTTACCAACCAACCAAGGTACACGTTAGTTCAATAGAACTTGCATTGAAACAACATAGCAAAACTAGTGTCAAAAGATTCCAACCCCTGACCATAGGTCCAAGTGTATTCTATACCACACGTGATCATATCACTAGAGGGGTACATGCACGGTATATGCATGGCCTTGAAAATATGTGACCAGGATATATCTATCCACAAGCACCACACACCCTTATAATATTATCCTCATTTTAACCCTCTCTGCTTCCAACACTTCCTTGAAGTATAGCTGATCTCCTTTGGTGACAGCTAAGCTCCTTAAAGGCAGGGACTGTCTTTTGCCTCTCGGTGCTTAGCACAATGCCTGGCACAAAGTAGATGCTTAGTAAATGTTTACTGGTAAACTGATTGATTTATTGGGCTCAGATCTGTTACCTTAGCTTAGTTGGGGCTGTCTGCTAAACAGCTCTTTGCTTCTGTATGCTACCATTTATCTGCTTTACAACCTATTTCCCTACAGCTAGGGGGACCTACTGGCTCTTTCAGCTCATAGCCTAAGAGGCTGTTTCAGGTCTTTTCTCATGCATACTCTAGCTAGCAAGCTTTTAAAAGCACTTAGGATTTTTAATTCTCTTTTAAACTGTTTTCCTCTACTGCCATGAAGATTTTCTTAGGTCAGATTCTTGAGTCATGGTTTGAAAATCCCTGTTAACTCTTATATCCATGGTTCAGGAGTTCGAATCCTTTCAAATCAACCCAGGGGAGTCCACTTTACAAAACTTCAAAGTTTCTGGATAGTACTATGGTGAAGAAATTCTTTTTTATTTTCAGAGTGCCCATGGTCCACGCCAATCAATTCATGAGAAAGACTTTAAAAAAAAAAGGTCAAGTGGCATCTTTCTCCTGCTCTTCTCCCCTATCCCCCACCATCAACCAAATTGCTATATTACCTTTTGCTGTTGGTATCCAGTCTTGTCCAGCTCTTTGTGACCCCATGGATCATAATGTCCATGGAGTTTTCTTGGCAAAGATACTGGAGTGATTTGCCACTTCCTTCTCCAGTGGATTAAGGCAAACAGAGGTTAAGTGATTGGCCCAGGGTCAGGCAGTTAGTAAGTATCTGAGGTCAAATTTGAACTCAGGTCTTCCTGAGTCTAGGCCCAGTGCTCTATCCACTGTGCCACTTAGCTGTTTCCATACTCACTGCTGGTTTTTGATTAAAGAATAGTGCAAAACAATAAGTAATTGAGAAGCAAATGAATGGTATAGACCCCTAAGTACTAAAAGGATTTCAAGGGGAGAAGCAGCTTGCTATGTGATAGGGAAGGAAGACTAAAGGTAGGTCCTGAACTGGGTTTGGAAAAATATCTATTATTTCCATACATGGAAAAGGAGGATATTTCAAAAAAGGAGATGTGTGAGGAAAGGTTCATCGGTTCATAGGATTTAGACATAGAAGGAACTTTAGAAATCATTGAGTCTACCCTAATTTTTAAAGTTGCAGAAACTGAAACACAGTGAGATTAAATGTGTTGGCCCAAGTCACAAAAGTAGTAAGTACTTTAAATACGAGTATAGAAACTAGAATGCACTAGGTGTCCTGGGAAACAGTAACTAATCTGCCTGGAGAACACTGGTCTGACGAAGTTCCAGTGATGGCCAATAAAAAAGAGAGTTTGGGATCAAATATCACGCTAAATGAAACTTGATTCAGTAGAGCAGCAGATTTTTAAGCTGGGGAATGAAATTATGAATGTGGCATTTAATAAAATGAATCTTCCTGCAATGTACATGATACGTTGAGACAGGTCTGCCAGACGGGAGACTGTTTTAAAATTGCATGAGTTAGGTGAAAAGGCCCTAAACCAGAATGAGAGTAGTAAAAAATGCGATAGAAGTTTATACTTTTGAGAGATCTTATGAAGGGAAAATGAATAGGAACTTATGATTGATTAGTTTTAGAGGGCAAAGGAGAAACTGGAACAACAGAAAACTGAAAGGTTTCCGGCCTGGTGACCAGGCGAACAATGATTCCATCCATTAACAGAAAGTCAAGAAAGGGAGTCAGTATTAAGAAGAAAATGATAAATTGTGGCTTAAACATTTTTAAAGTTTGAAGTTATATCCACAAAGAAATTTGTCTGAGAAGTTAAAGATATAGGACCAAAACTCAGAAAGAAAGCCAAAAGGGTCTAATAATTTAGATGTGAGAATTATTCATATCAAGATTGAAGCCATGAACATGGGCTAGCCCAGAGATGGGGAACCTGTGGCCTCAAGGCTAGATGTGGCCCTCTAGGTCCTCAAGTGCAGCTCTTTGCCTGAATTCATATTTGGTTCATATCTCCAATGGGTTACATGCATGACCATGGAAATATGCAACCAGGAAATATCACCTTTGGATTCAGTCAAAGGGCCACATCTGACCTTGAGGCTACAGGTGCCTCACCTCTGGGGTAGTAAATGTCCAAGCCAAGAATTGAACCAAGACCTTCAGATCCAGCAGGCAATCCACTATGCCAAGAGGCCACTGAATTGTCAGTTGTTGCTTTTATTAATAAAAATGTAAACAATTGAAAATATGATAGCTATAATATGAGTTGGAGGCTGGTACAGTACTTATATCTGTACTGTCTGCCTTTGATTCCTCTTAAAGAAAAGAAAGCTTTAATCTAGGATGAATTCCTGAATTGCAAGATCAAAACATTGTTATCTACCTTTAAAGAATCTACAAAAACAAATTGAAATGGAAAATTAAGGCAATTATCTGAATAACAGGAGCCATAGAAGTCATGTTCATCCTAATCTGGATATTTTGGGAGAATTCATTTTCTACCTCTCCCTTCTCCATTTCATTTTGTACTTAGAGACAGAGACTTCGTTAATGGAAAGGACAACCTACAATTCTGAGAAGCAGAAGAAAAAGAAGATTTAAGCGTTAAATTGAGCATTAAATACGCTCTTTGGGGGAAAAAAACCTGAACTTTGTTTCCAGAACAGATAGGAAAAATATAGATTTTTGTGGAGACTTGGAGACTGAGTCACAGCTAATTAGTACAGATGTATTTTGACACCTGCCTATCTTTTGATCTAGACTAAACCGTCTTTTCAGTTTGACTTTTCCTCAGCTTATGTTATAGCTGGATTCATCTTTGAATAACTTTAGATCTGTCTTTAAAAAGTCAGTGGATTAGGAAAACAGGATATTAATCATCCTACCCTCATTCAAAATGTGAGGACAGATAAGAGTGTTCAAAACAGAGAAATGTGCTCTCTCTCTCTCTCTCTCTTTCTCTCTTTCTGCTTACATGAAAGTCAAGTCTGTAGGGGCTGTCAAATATTTAAAGTGTGATAATGAGGACTGTGCAGGTGGGGTGGCTGCTTTTGGATGCCGCTCAGGAATTAAGTGCCATGTCAGGTCAACTGTATTTGTTTGATATCTTCACTCTCTTTTCCCAAAGACATTTCCCAGAGAGACTATTTATTAACTTTATGATTTGGTATTCAGTCCACCCTCTTTGATCACTTGGAGCAAATGGTGAGCTTAGGAGGACATCTGCAAGGTTGCTGAAATGTCTTGCTTGCTGAGTAATCATGCCCTCTGTGGTTAACCAGCTACTCTTTGTTTCTAATATATGAGATCTCAGCAGGGCAAACAACAGAATCCCCACAGGGAACCTCACTGATTTCAGCTTTACACACATGCAAGTCAATTATTCACTTAACTTCAAATACTGCTTGTCTCTTGCCTTGTCATTGGGCTTTAGATAGCCTTGTTTTTCATGGGATTGGGTCAAAAAACAATGCAGCAAGATCATAGAAGGAAAAGGTGCAGATGGCCCAGCTTGGTGTATAGAAAGACTTTCCTTTTTCATGTGTTTTGATGAAGCACAAAGCAAGTGTTAATGAAAAGCAACACTTTTGCCCATTGCCCTTAGAATACCCATCAACTACAGGCTAACGTGCAAACTCCTTAGCTAAGCACTCAAGGACCTCAGCAATCTGGCTCCAGCTTCCTTTTTTTACCCTTGTCTTTGGCAATTCACCTTAATGATCCTTCTACTCCGGTAAAACTGTCTTGGTGACAGATTTGTCACCCCTACCTCAAACATATCTTGGCATGACCTGACCACTCCTACCCCAAACACACTTTGGTACAGCCACTACCCATCCATACCCCAAACCTAATTTTGGGCTTGCCACCCATGCTTTCCAGTACACTTTCAATTTCAGTATAGAAGTGTCAGAGAGAACAATTGATTTTGAATTAGAGAGCCTGAATTTGACATGTTTCTGCTATTTATTACTTATGTGACTCTGGACAAGTCACTTCACTTGTCTGGGCCTCAGTTTCCTTATCATTAAATGGGTACTGACACCTTTGGATTAGAGCTTCACTCCAAGATCTTTATATGTCTAAATCAGCAATTCTATGAAGATGAGCCTTTTCTGAATTCTGAATTTTCTGAATTCTGAATTTCTGAATTGATGGAACATCTCAGCACCACTTGCTTGGCAGGAATCATGCATTGCCTTGAGGCGCCCCTCCTGCTATTGTCAGAAAATTTTTTTTGATTTTTTTTTTTTTGGATTATTGGTTACCTTTTCATGGAGACGTATCTTGTCTCATTGACTAGAGTGTAAATGTCTTGAGGGCAAGAATATTTTGTATTTGTATCACCTACACCATATATTTCCCAGAAAAGATACTTCCCAAATATTTGTTTTCCTTTTTAAATTTTATTTAATCATTCAGCTAAAGGATATAATAAAAATCTCTGATCTCCTCTATATGGGTACTGTTTTTATTAGAGCAGATTATAAAACCAGCCATGCCTGTTCATCCTGTGCAATGACTGATAGCCACTCTATAGAGGGCCCCCCCAATGAGGGAGAAATCTTCCTCTAGGTCTGTTAATGTCCCATGGTAACCAGTGTAGTCCTCGGACTATCTGTTATCTCCACTCTTGGTTCATTTAATGCAGCCTCATAATAACTGTTCCATTATTACTTCCTTTTGGTTTCCAGCAGTTACTGAAAGAATCCAAATCTTCCTACTGAATAACCATGTGTAAGGTTTCCATGGAGATGGATGAGAATTGTATAATCTTCTGAAGGTTGTGTGACTGTAAGGTCTCCTCAGATCATTGTCTGCCATCTTTAGAAGTCCCTTAGTCCCAACTATGATTCCGCTGGTACTGACATTCAGAGCTTGAGATCTCAATCTCTCTCTCTCTCTCTCTCTCTCTCTCTCTCTCTCTCTCTCTCTCTCTCTCTCTCTCTCTCTCTCAATCTGCCTCTCCTCCCTCAGTCTGTTCTATCACTTCTTCCCTCCTCCCTCCTTCTCTTTCTTCCCATCTTTTCTTCCTTCCTTCCTTTCCTCCTTCCCGGCCTCCTTTCTTTTTTTCTTTCTTTCTGTCTTCCTTTCTTTCTTTTTCTTTCTCTCTCTTTCTTTCTTCTCTTTCTTCCTTCCTTATGTAGTTCTAAAACAACAACAAAAAAGTTAGACCAGAATAACTTTAGGCAAAGAATAAAAGGAATTTTCATGGGGAGGGGAGGAGGAGAGGCAGCGAGGGAAACTTGTGATTGCATTAGTGTAGCCAATTCCTGGTGTGGAAATATCCCCTGCTGGCTCTGGCTAGCAATTGATCTTCAACTTGCAGAGTTAGTGAGTTGTCTAGGGCATTGAAAATTTAAGTCACTTATTTGTCCCTACTGAGTCAGTAGGACTCATGGCTTTCCCTCTTTTACTCATAGTCTCAAAAGTCTGCACTTTTAAGCATTATAGCTTAAAAAGTTTTATAATCATAAAGCTTAAAAGTGCTCTAAGAGTTTTGAGACATTCTCAATTGTTACTCATCTCACAAATGTTCATTAGATCATAGATCTAGAGCCAGAAAGAATCCCAAAGGCTATCTTCCATAACCCTTTCGTTTTACAGATGAGGAAAGTTAGACCCTGGAAAGTTAAGTGCCTTGACTAAAGTCACATAACTGTGAGGCATTAGAGATGGACACAAGTCACACTCAAACTCCGTTTTCTCCTTAAGAAAAAGTTAATGTAGAATATAAGCTTTATGAAAGCAAGAACTATTTTTTTTTATTTTGTTTTTGTGTCTCTGGTGTCTAGAACAATGCTTTGCTCCTTCTTGGTGTTTAATAAATGCTTAATGTATTGCAGTGAATTGGATCAGATAATTTTACATTGGATGGGATTGGAACGAGTTGTTCCAGATTGGATTGTACTGGAGTATGTTGTTCTAGATTAGAGTTGGTAGTTGGATTGGAGTGGCGTGGAGTAGATTATAGTGGAGTGGACTACGTTAGTCTGGATTGGGTTCTTAGTTTAATCCTAACTAGGCAAGACTGCCTCTTTTATTTAAATAACAGAGTTGAGTAAACTAAATTTCTTTTAGGCTGCAGCACCATAAGTACAGGGAAAATCCTCTCTAAAAAGAGAGTCATAGAGCACTTAGTCCTTTTCCCTCCTGTGTTCAATGTTTCAGCCATATTTGGGAACTTAGATTTAGGTGTGTAGTCAGTAGAGTCCAAGTAATACCACTCTGCCCTTTGTAAGGAGCATTTACTTTCATTCCCTGTGCTGTGCTTCCTCTCCTCTAGCAACAACAGGCAAAGACCTAGTCACTGAAGAAGAGCGGATTGCCGTGCTGCCAGCAGCCATCCTGGAATAGATTTTGACAGCAGTCTATTTCCCAGCCAATCTTACTCGCAAGAGCTTCATTAGCAAAGGGTTACACTATGGAGTGTATGTTTATGTGCTCACTGATGCAAGATGCTCATTTTCACTCGATGGTTCCCTCTTGGATATACGTCAACCTGATACTGTATTTTTTGTTTCTGGGACTGAGAGGAAAAAATGTCATTTATCATATTTTATTTCGTGTTCCCTACTCATTTCTAGATGGGACTTTCTACTTTTTTCATGCCTGAATACTCTCTCTTTTCTCTGTCTCTTTTGCACACGAGCTCACTCAATCCATATTTCCATTTTTCTCATAATCATAGTTTATGACTAGCATTTACATAGAGCATTAAGGTTTGAAAAATGTTTTACACAGGTTACCTCATTTGATTCTTGTAACAATCCTATACAGCAGATGCAAAACTGGTTTCCCTCAGTTTCCTTATCTGTAAAATGAGCTGGAGAAGAAAATGGCAAACCACTGCTATATCCTTGCCAAGAAAGCCTCAAATGGGGTCACAAAGAATTAGACACAACTGAAAAATGACTATATAGCAAAAAATAACAACAATTTTTGTCTCTATTTCAAAAATGAATGAGCAAACTGAAACAGAGGTTAGGTGATTTTCCCACCATTATAAAACTGGTAAGTGTCTAATGTAGGATTTGAACTCAGGTCTTAATGACTCCATGTCCAACACTCTTTTGACTATACTATTTGGCTGTTTTATGTTAGTAACATCAAAATTATAATCTCATATCCTTATTTATTTGAACTAAGACAAACCCTGGCTTCAGGTCCCAACTATACTACAAACTTAACTGTAACTATGGGTAAATCACAGTAATTTTCTGTCTTAATTTTCTCTTCTGTAAAATGAGGAATTTGTCTAGATGTTCTCTCAGTTTCTTTCTAGCTCCAAGAATCTGTGAGTCTGTAAGGATGTGAAATGCTGTGTGTCAACTTGTATATGGTGTTGTATAGGAAGTGAGAATGAAAGCTGCCATGTGAACAAAAGACATCTGAGTCACATTGGCACCCATAGTATGCTATTGTGGCATCTCAAAAGTTCAACAGACATCATTTCTGGGTAATTTAGTCATTTTATTGATAATACTAGGATTTTAAATAAAAGAAATGGTATTCTTGAATGCCAAAAGCAATCATGACAGTGGGCTTGTGCCTTGGAGAGACAGAGTGTGGCATTCAACTCAGATTGGGTAACAATTCATGAGAGAACAAGTATTACAACGAGGGGTTGAAAGTGATATCATGTGAAAGAGAGACTATTCCTATTCCTAGCCCACACCCAGCCTTTGGCCATTTATTTAAAGAATTTACCCCCCACCAAACCCTGAGTAGAACCCAGTGTCTTCCCCACTTCGATAGGGTCTTAACAATAGTGTTTAAAAAGTTAATCAGATCTCATTATCAGTAATGTCCTTTGAAACTGATTTTCTTTTAAGTCAAGACTTTAGATAGAAAAAGAGAGGAACTCTTGATCTCCCCAAATCACTGATTATTAATGGTCATATCTCTCATTATATAGAGGGAACAAATGAATATTCTACTTGAAGGAGAAAAAACTAACGAGTATGGCCAAGACCCAGTTCAGTTCAGTAAACTTTTATTATCTACAAGTTTCGAAAAAAAGTAAAGTATAGAAGTTAGGCAAATCTAGGCTCTAATTTTGACTCTTTATAGCTATGTGACCAGTGTGGCAAATCAGTTAACCTCTCTGCGGTTCGTGAAATTCTCTAAAGTTTTGTTACAAATTTTATTCTATTCAACCACCTATAAAATCACATATATGCAAGGCACTATGCTGTATACTGGGGGATACCAAGGCAAAGAGAAAAACAGTTCTTGACGTCAAGGAGCTGATTATCTACAGGAGGATACATGTGAATAGTTAAGAAAGAATAAAATTGTTTGAGAAGGGAGAAGCCTTGTTAAGTAAGTTTCATTAGGCACATGTCTTAAACTTCCTCAAGTCAGTTGCTAAGGGTCTATCTTTACACTGCTCTTAGTTAATGGCCTGAAATCTGCTAGTGATAATATATCATAACAACCACTTAGTTAATGGCCTGAAATCTGCTAGTGATAATATATCATAATAAAGTTTTAAATGTCATTATTGTTTCATTTCTTACATATCCTACATATCCTAAAAAGTCATTGTCTAGACCAGGGATAGGGAACTTGTGGCCTAGAGGCCACATATGACCTTCTAGGTCCTTGGATGTGACCTTTTGACTGAGTCCCAAGTTTTAAGGGATACATTCTTTTATTAAGAGGATTTGTTCTGTGAAGTTCTGGCTCAGTCAAAGGATCACAGTTGAGTACCCAGAGGGCCACATGTGGCCTTAAAGCCTTGGGTCTTGTCTAGACTGAGGCTACCCTTTGGATGGTGAGATTTTTTTGTGTATTTATGGGGTTGATCCTATAACAGCAGGTATAGTCTATTCCTAGGGAACTACTTGAATTCTGTTTCCCTTGGCAGAGTCTGCCAGAGTTTTTGCTTCCCCAACATGGCCTAATGAAAATCAAAGGTAATCTTCATTTCATGATTTCTTTTCATGTTGTCTTATGGACATTTATAGAGCCTAATGACAATATTTTGTATTCATATAGCAATTTGCAGCTTTAGAACTTTGCGAACAATTCTAAGAAGTAGGTGACAGTGTTTTTATCCCTATGTTATAGATAAGCAGTTTTATGGTCTAAGAAAAGTTAACTTGACTTTCCCATGAAAACAAAGCCAGTAAATGAAGAAAGCATGATCCGAGCCAGGGTTCTTTATTAAGGGTTCTCCACTGTTCTTTATTAAGCCACCTCTCCTAGCAGAGTATCTTGCATATCCTAGATCTTCAGTATAATTAATGATTGATGAAAAAAGGAGATTGCCAATCAGCCATTGGTTTTATCTGCATGATGCCAAAAAACTGGTTAATGTTCAGCAACTTCACATGTGTGGAACAGAAGAGGCTGATAGTAGCTCATGGGGGGAGGAGAGGGAGTGGAAAAACCTCAGTGATTTAACTGACTGCAAATGCAGGACTATGAAGGTGATAATGCTGCCCTAGTTGAGCCCAAGCGGAGAACTGTATTCACTTTTGTGTGCCATACTGTAAAAAGAATAGTGATATATTGGAAAGCATCTTCAGAAAACATGAGACTGAAGGGTCTCAGGATTGTCTGTGTGATCAGCTGAAGGAACTGGGCAAGTTAACCTGTAGAAGTGAAATCTTCGGTAGGACATGGTGGCCATCTTTCTAGAAATCCTCAAGGTTTACAAGACCACTTGTTTGGTATATTATAAAGGAAATTCTTATCTACCATAGGTTGGACTAGATAATCTTGGAGGCCCCTTCAGACAGAGAGGGAGAGAGACAGGGGGAGGGGAGAGAGAGGGAGCGGGAGAGAGGGGGGGGAAGAGAGAGAGAGAGAGAGAGGGAGAGAGAGAGATAACATGTGAATACAAGATACCAAAACAAATCTTCAATTTGATTGAATAACTCAAATAATCTGTCAATTTAATCAGGAGAAAAAAATCAGTGAAATGAATCATTTGTCATCTACAACAATGAATCATTCTGATGGATTTTTAAATAATTTACCTTTCAATGGGTTGGTTTACATTCTGTAAATAAAGTCTAGGTTTGGTGACCAGAAATTTAAGAAACATAATTCACATAACCTAAACCATCACACTAGCTGCCCTGTGACATTTGCATAGAGATCATACACCAGCTGGTTGTTTTTTTTTTTTTTTTTTTGGCCGTAGTAACTCATTCTTTTGGCAAGATCTTTGGTCAACAATGCTAAAGAAAATTTGGGGGGAAGAATGCTGCAGTGATTAGGCTCATAAAGCAGCAGGACTGAGTCCCTAGATGTGTACTTAAGGAAGGTAAGCAGCAAATTTGCAATTAAAGGTAGCAGGCAGAATGCAAACTTTGCAAATCAGGAGATCTCTATGAAAGGAAGGTTAAAAAGTCTAGAGAGTAAAAAAAAAAAATGCCTTTGGTTTCCTGTAGAAAATTAGGAGGAAAAATGTATTACTAACAATCAGTAACTATCTCTAACTGCTGAATTCCTGCACTAAAAAAAAAAGTGCAGATAAAAATCATCTGCTGCTGCCCCTAGCAGGACCCAGCTGGCATCCCAAGCTAAGCACGTTGTTGTGCCAAACCCTATCTCCTTGCTCCCTTCTCTCTACACCCTCCCTTTTGTCTGTGCTTTTCTGTTGTTAATTGGTAACCCTGGGCATCAGCTAAATCAATCAAGGGCTGCAATCTCATGCTGGTGCCACAGGATACAAACTGCCAGAGCCAACAAAAACACTATCCTATGAAGAGGAACTGGGCTGGCGACGTGAAAACCCAGCAAAATGCAATACCATCTGCATTTCCTGCTACCATAGCTCAATTAGCTGATTGATTTGTAACACTTTGAAAAAATTGTTTCTAGGCACAGCAGATTAGGAGAGTGTTTTATAATGTATTCAGTTTAATTAAACCTGAACTAAGTATAGCACTTTTCAGTTTGGTTTCCAAAAACTCAAGGAGGTCACACACCTTATGGATGTTTAACTGTCTGAGTAGGAGTAAAATAACATGGCTAAAGGTTGCATCTCAGAAAGCTACACATATTTACCTTTACAGAGCTCAGTGCAATTAGAATGAAGAGATTAAGGTGGAAATAGGAAGTGAAAGAGAGGGTAGGAGGGAAGGAGAGAGGCAAAGGGAGGGAGGGAGGAAGTGAGAGAGAGAGACAGAGAGAGACAGAGAGAGACAGAGAGAGACAGAGAGACAGATGGGGAGGGGAGGGTGGGGGGGAGATCTCTTGTTAATTGGTTTGGAATGTGAATTACCACATCACCTGCTACATATCACTGATGTGCTTTTATCGTAAGAAGGGAAATATTCCAATCAGACCTATTAAAACTCTTGTGTGACTGCACACACAAACACATACCCTTTTCCAGAGAAATATTTAGTTGAAAGAAGATGGTGGGTAATCAATTTGTAAAGATTTACAGTTTTAGGTGAAAATTTGCTAGCAACTGCATGGAATACTTGCAGAATCAGAAAATGTTATTCTATCCATCTTATATTGTAATGTTTCCTCCATCTCAGTACCTTTTGACAAAAATTTATGGAGAGCCTACTGTGCACAAGATTCACCCAGATTATTGTCCCTCACATCCAACACTGCTTCATAGAATAGTCTCAGTGCCTATCACATCAAAAATGCAAGCATCTCCAAATTGTTTGTCATCTGATTAAACTCTCAAATTATTGGAACCATTTGCATGTGTAATTATGATTTATTTAAAAGCACTTTGTTTGCATTGCTCTTGTCTCAGTTTCTTCAAAGCCAATTACTGAGAAATTGATTAGATTGATTTGATTTTAAAATCATTTGGAACTTTAAAACATGTTCCTTTGCATAATATCTTTTAAAAGATAAAACCAAAACAAAACAGAATTTTTAAAAAAAAAGTGTCCTGAAGAAATCTGACCTCTTATGGGTAGGAATAAATAGATAATTGCAGATGAATTGAACCAAAAAGGAAAGAGTGATACACTTAGTCTATCTGAATGTTGTGCCAGCAACTGGGATAATTACTTTGGATTTTCATTTTATGGAACAGTCACTGAGATAAGAAAATGAACTAGTTCAATTCAAATTCAAATGCTTATCAGGTATCCATTATAAACGTGTAAATATATGAGGAAATAAAGGAGAATCAAGGGTGTGTAAGATAGAGTTACTGAAAGGAGGAGCAGAGCCAAGGGGGCAGTGTGAAGTGAGTATATCTGCAGAGCTATCCCAACATATGCCTCTAAGCAACCAAATTCTGAGAGGGAAAATCAACAAAAAGACACAGTGAGTTATTTTTTTTCCAACCTAGGGAAGCTTAGGAGGACAGAAAAAGAAGCCTGTGGACATTGAGATAGAGGTTGAGCGAGAGGGCAGCAGGAGCTATGGACCTTGGAGACCATGGCAGCAACAGAGCCCCGGAATGGTAATGGGACAGAACATCTGATTAGAAAGAGATTTCAGGGGACCCCTGAACTAGCACTGTAGGATGAGGTGCCATTTGGCAACTGCATTGCCAAGTCACCCTGTTCTGGGTTTCAGTTCCTAGTTGGAGAGCAATGGCTGCAGTTAGGGAGCAGGGGCTGTATCCCATTAAAGCCTAGAGTACTAGATCAGGAGGTTAATGATCAGAACTCTTCTGAGAAGAAAAAAAGGACATGACTATAATAAGACACAATGATGGCAAGAAAGCTCAAGACACAAACATATAAGACAGTAACTTGAAAATATCTACAAGCAAAAACTTAAAAGAAAAAGCAGACTGAACAAAAGCTCAACAAGGTTTTCTAGAAAAGCTTAAGAAAAAGGTAAAAGAGCAAAAAATTGATTTTAAAAATCAAATAGCAGTAGAAAAACAAATGGGAAAAGAAAGGAGAGCAATGTAAAAGAATTATGAAAAAATAATTAACAGCATGGTAAAAGAGGCATGAAAAAAAAATAACCCCTTAAAAATAAAAATTGGCCAAATGGTGAAAGATACAAAGAATTGAAGAAAATAGCTCTAATAATCAAAATTAGAAAAAAAAAAAGCAAAAGAGGTACAAAACTCCACTGAAGGAAGTAATTCCTCAAAACAAAGCATTAGTCAAATAGAAGCTAATGACTTCTTGACACATCAAAAACAATAAGTAAAAAAAGCAGAAAAAAGAAAATATGAAATAGTTCACAAGAAGAAAAAACCTTGACCTAAAATAAAGATCAAGGAGAGATAATTTAAGAGTTATTAGACTACCTGAAAACCATGATGTAAAAAAAGAGAACCTAGACATCATATTTTAAGAAATTAGAAAACTGTTCAAATATAGTAGAGCAAAGTAGTAGAAACTGGGAAAAAATGTGCTAATCACCTTCTGAAAGAAATTGCAAAAGGTAGGCTTCCAGGAATCTGATAACCTATTTCTAGGGCTCCAAGGTCAAGGAGAAAATACTGAAAGAAGCCAGAAACATCTGAAATACTAGAGACCCACAGTCAGAATGATACAAGATTTACCCACTACTACTTTAAATGAGCAGAGAGGTTATAATATAATATTCCAGAAGGCTAAGGAGCTAGGATTATAACCAAGAATAACCTACCCAGCAAAACTGGTATAATCCTACATGGAGAAAATTAGACATTTTATGAAATAGAGAACTTCCAGGCATTCCTGATGAAAAGAATGAATACAAAATTTGACATTCAAATGCAAGACTCAAGCATAAAAATGTAAAAATCAAGGAGTGGGGAAAAAACTATTGCTACTCTGCCAAGAAACATGGAGCCTGCCCTGGAAACTATTTTCTCTTTTTAGTTTCTTCAAGATGCCTCAGTACTTTTTAATGATATAAAGAAATATTTTCTCTTCAAATGATTCTCACCTATCCAAAAGGAAAAAAAAATTAACAGATAAGCAGTACTTCTAAAGGAAAACGTTTTTTTTCCATTACAGCTTTTGGCTACACTACACATTAAATCAGTGCCTCAAGATCGCAGGAAATGAATGAACTATAGTTCATATCATGGCATATAATATATATATGTAATGCACATATATGTGCATATATGTGTATATTTCTTGTACCAAAATTTTCACTCTCATACTATGGGATAAAATCATTTTAAATGTCCAATTTTGTTTTAAAGAAATGGAAATAAAGTAGAAGCTCATTGATTCAGGAATGTCTAAACAAATTGTGGTACAGAGATGTCAAACTCAGGGCCCACAAAGAGGCAAGCATCCTGGAAAATGCTCAGGTTGTACCCAAGTCAGATTAAAATGTGACTGGACAATGTTTAATGAAATATAATATAACATAGATAATGTTTACTTGTGATTTTCTAAGTCAATGTATGGCCCATAGGGAATGTTTCTATTTGAGTTTGATATCTCTGTGGAAGTAATAGAGAAATCACTGTACTGTAAGAAATGAATGAACAAATCAATGAATAAAACATTTATCAAGTGTATTGTGAAAGCACTGTGCTGTGTTGGAGATACAAATAGAAAAGTAAGTAATCTACTCTCAAGGAATTTGTTTTCTAATGAAAAGGACAACATACATGAAAGTTTCTGCTGCAGTCAGATGGAAAGCTGATAATGCCTCTTCTTTAATGTAATTTCCACTATAAATCATGTTTGTTTCTAGTGCTGAACAATCTGACAATGTTAAGGATTTGGATGATAACTTTCATTTCTGTGCCAGAGGGGATGGTTTAAGAAGAACTTGGGAAGACTTATGTTGAACTGATGCAAAGCAAAGTGAGCAGAACTGGGATAACATTGTACAAAGTAACAGCAATATTGTAATGACAATCAACTATGAAAGATCTAGCTACTCTGATCAGTACAATAACCTATGAAAATTCCAAAGGACTCATAATGAAAAATACTATCCACCTCCAGAGAGAGAACTGATGAACTCTGAGTACAGAAGCATATTTTTTTACTGTATTTCTTGCTTTTTATTTAAACAATATAGCTAATGAGAAATTTTGTTTTATGTGACTTCAAATTTATAGAGGTCATCACATTACTTACTCTCTCAATGTGGCTAGAAACATAGAGAGAGAATTTGGAACTGAAAATAGACATTTAAATAAATAAATAATAGTGAGGTTTTTTTTCCTCCAATAGATGTGGCCATAGCATTTGCAGAAGCAGTCACCAGACTGCATCTGTAAAAGAGGTGCTTCCCAGCATGATGGGTGTGGTCATTGATGTGGAAGTATTGCTCTTCCCAAGACAGTTAGGTTCAGGTTTCTGGGCTATCTCCATTAGGTTCTGAAGGAAGATGATAGTCAAGGTGGTGGTGATGGTTCGATTTGCTTTAAATATTCTCTTTCCTATTTCTACCTTAGTGAGCCTTGCTACTTCAGCTAGGCTGGCATCCCTGCCCTGTGACTGGTAGCTATTGGTGATGGCTGGCTCCACAGAAGACACCTTCCTAGAGGCTGACTGTGACAATTGGCTCTCTGTCTGTGTACTTGATCATCAGTTGCTTATGCTGATGAGGAAGGCAACTTTCTTCCCAATTATTTCTGCAATCAGTTATGGCTTCCGGTAGGCTGGAAGCAGGTTTGGTGATTTGAGAAACACTGTGATTGTGACAGGCAGCAAGGTGGCATAGTGATTCAAGTGCTGATTCGAGTACTAGACCTGGAGTGAGGAAGACTCCTCTTTCTGAGCTCAGATCTGTCCTCAGACAGTAGCTGTATGATCCTGGGCAAGTCACTTAACATAGTTTGCCTCAATTTCCTCATCTGCAAAATAAGCTGGAGAAGGAAATGTCAAACTATAACACTGTTTTTGCCAAGAAAACCCCAAATGGGTACAAAGCGTTGGACACAACTAAAAGTGAGTGAAAAACAAGTGAATCTGATTAACTCAGAGGAAGCATGGGAAGACAAATGAACTAATATAAAGTAAATGGAGCCAAGAGAGGGGGGAAACAGGAATGGCTACAACAATGTAACTGTAAAGAATAACAATTAAAACATAAAGTAAATATTGCAAATTACAAAGAACAAGCATATGTGTAAAGAAGAGATATGAGGAGCTAACCACTTCCTACTCCTTTGTACCTGTGAAATACTCATGTGTGGAATATTATATACATTTTCAGATTTTCTTCAATGTATTCTTTATTTTATATTTTTCCCCCTTTTTTTCCCTTCATAATATTCTGTCTTATATGGAATGACTCTGTGGGAGGGTGGAATAAAAATGGATGCAGGTGGACATTTAAACACTAAAAAAAGTAATATTAAGAAAATGCATTTACTTTTCCAAAGATAGAATTCCTACCCTCAAGAGATTATAGTTCTGTTTTCTGAAAGTATCTGGAGCTATGATTTTATTAAAACAGGGGATGGAAATGGAATGGAATGGAAATTCCTGCCACAGATAGGCAATTTATCTATAATTTATTGTTTTAGATATGGGACACTGAGATCATAACTGACTTCTGCATGGTCACGCAACTAGAATGTATCACTGACAGGATTTAAATCTAGGTCTTCCTCACTCCAAGGCCAGCTTTGTACCCACTCTATCATGTTATCTTTCTATAGTTCTGTTAGGAAGACAGAGCACAACACATACAAAACAGTTATGTAACAAAAGTGGGTCAGATGCATAGTGAGCTCCCTACAACTGGAAGTATTCAAGCAGAAACTGGATGAACATTTCCTAAGGTAGTTATAGAAGGGATTTCTATCCAGCTAGAAGGTTTTAGATTAAGTGAAATCAGAAATCTCTTTCAGATTTGAGATTCTGTATTCCGTAAATTCAAGCATCAAGTAAATTATTTAAGGAACTAAGACCTGTTCCATATGACTCAATATGAATCAATCTTACATTGACCCTGGATGTACAGGAAATAATGTTACAGTGAAGGTCCAGTGATTATTTTTAAGAAACAATCTCACAAACAACTTTTCTTATAATATAATTAATTACATTGTACAAGAGAGGAGGATGACTTTATATAGGTCTCAGCAAAAAATAAATTGTTCTTTAAAAACCTAGTAAACTAGTAATTTAAATATTAGTTCACAGAGTTCATATTTATTGTTACAATGTACTCTATAATTATTTTGATACTCATAAAAGCTCTTTGAGGTAGGTAGTAGAAGTGTTAGCCAATTCTTTTCTCCCATTTTTCATTTTTTCCTTTTTTAAAAAAGTCAATTATACTCTTGAGGAAATCAAAATTCAGAGAGGCTAACTTCGTCTAAGTACCACAGAGTAAATAATGAGACTGAGACTGCCATCTCATTGTAAGGCAATGTCCTTCCCACTATACCATGTTGTCTCTCTAAAATGGCTCATCTTCAAGTGTATATGTGTATACACATACCTATTTATATACCTGTATATATACATGCATATTTATATGCACATATATAATGTAATTATATATAACTAAACACTGTTTGTATGTACATATATACATATAACTATATGTATATATTTAACTATATACATAAGAACATTTCTGAACAGTGATTTTTCTTCAAGAAAATTTCTACTTCAACTTACAGTTCCAAAGACATGAAACCACAAAAGGACAGCTCAGCTATCTGTATGATAGAGTATTTTATTATAGTATCACTTTAATATAGGGAAGAAAGCACTGACTTGGACCTGCTAATCCTGACTTCAAGTCCTACTTCTGTCTCTTATCGATTTGTAACTATAGGATGTTACTTCCCATCTCAGTGCCTTAGTATCCTCATTTTTGATACTCAAGAGGATTTGTAGTGTCATTGTTAGGTAATCCCTTCCAGTAACACAGATTCTAAGTCATCTGTGCCTGCCCATTCTTTGGGTCTCTTGTCCTGTCCATGCATACTGATGGCCAAGATATGGGCAATAGAACTTCATCCACTTGGTCATTCTTGTGTGTATGGATGCTCCAAACTCTTTTGAGTTATTACACATCTTTTTCAATAGGCTTTTCAATGTTCTGGGGTATGAAGCAAAAGGAAAAATGTGAAATACATACAGGATCATCTAGATGACCTTACCATCCACAGACAATCCCTCCTTGGCCTAGACTCTGTTCTAGATCACCTTCATCATGGTAGTGAATACTTTTGGCAAGCTCATCTCCCTTTCTTATACCTTGCCTGACATTTATTGTCAAAGGTTCATTGAACAGACTCATGACTGTTCTTATATCTTCCAAAGTATCTTGAATGATTTGATGTATGAATAGAAAACATCTTTTTATAGAAGTGCCTATAGACTGACATTTTGTTCTACTAAATTGAACGCTTTTTTTGCAATCCATATACGATGGGATCCCATCTTTCATTTAATTATGAGATGGTCCATTATTATGGTTCATTGTTGAATATTGCTTGTAGAAGTCTGCTCGTTTCTTACTAATATCCTCATTGAAGAGTTTCCTCAATTCTTTTGTTTCAAATACTAATCTCTTCTATATATACTCATTGTATTCTGACTCCTTTCCCTCTCTTTATTTTCTTTGTGGCCATTGCTACTTCTACAAGCATACCTGGGACTGGGTTGTCAAGGCCCAGGTGCAGTGCCTCTAGTCCTTAACGCAGCAGATTTATTTATTTTTCAAATCTTTTAGAAATTTTTTCTTATAGTTGCAACCCTTTTTTTCCTTCCTTGAATATACTTACTGTGAATTTGCTTAGTGGAGTAGTTGACAAAACTTTGTTTAAACTGGTTTTACTCTCTTCTCCTTGCTTTCTGAAATGATACTGCTCATTCCGTCTCCATCTGTAAAATGAGAATACTGATTCTTATTTTACCTACTTCGTCAGGAATTTGGTAGAGAGGCTATCTACTAAAATTTGAGGTGAAATTAAAATGTGAGTTGCTGTTATTATAGAGCTGACTGCTTGTACAGTGTCTTTTTTTTCATTTGTTGACATACTAAATTCCATCTAATGAAAACTCAGTCAAGAGAGATTGTTTGTGGAGTCTCTGGATGTAACATTCAAATTCCATCTCTGAAACTTACAGTGATCTTGATCAAGTCATATAACCTCCCTGGGTCTCAGTTTTCAATACTTAAAAATGAGAAGATTGGTCTAGATGATCTCCCAGATTTCTTCCAACTCTTAGTCTATGATCTTAATTTATCCCAATTTAGACAACAGTAGCTATTAGGAATTTTAATGGCAATGAGGGCTCTTTGCTTAAAGAAATATGTATTCATATAAATAAACGTTTAATGGGATAAAGACCTTTAGACTGCAGGATACTATGAGGACACTGGGGACATTCGACAATCAGTTGCATGTTTAATTGAAAGGGTTCCTTGTACAATTATATATTCATTTATGTCCATGAGTAGATATTTAAAATACCTGATTTCACTTATACCAGTTGCTTAACCCACTTTTATGAAAATGTTCCCATTGACATAGGAGTTGGGAGAGGGGGCAGGTAAGGGCCTGGACATGCATTTTGTAACGTGCTCAGAATGCATTCTATCCTCTGCTTAGATTACTACTCTGTGTTCTTCTAAGCATTATCATTGGAGATGTAGACTATTTATGGAACAATATTGCCCTCTGGCAGTAAGGCAGCCAGAGCATTTAATAACTGTTTTATGTCATCTTGACAGTTTTTAAACTAGTCACACCTCATAGTTTAGGCCGGAAGGGGAATATCAGTGAATGCCTGGAGTCTCATCTTACTGAACCTGTATTGTTGTAAGCAAAAAATTTGAATTTTTGTCCCCCGCAAATTTTCTTCCTCCAAAGGATCTTAAATTCCTATTAGGTATAAGCTTCAAATGCTTATAGAATAAATACAATATTGCATATGCATATAAAAGATGCAATCAGGGAAGAGATTCTTCCTTCCTTTCCATTTGAGAAACTGACAAAATACTGACTGACACATATCACCAACCAACCAACCTCAAGTTAGAAGACTAAATACTTGTCTTAATAGAATGTATATTCATGTTCCAATTAATGGATGTCAGAACTCCAAAGTTAAAAAAAGAAAACTTTGGGTAATACTTGACCACTGAATTGGGCTGTCATCAAGGAATAAGTCCAGGCCTGGAGAACATGATCTAGAAATCCCAGACCTCTTTCTATCCAGAGAGATAGAAATTAGAATCTAGATAGCAGCTGTTGATTCTAAGTGACACACCTTCCCTCCCCAAAGATCCAGCTGTTTGTCCCAGATGAATGCCTACAAATGGTCAAGGCTTTCTTCCCAGCCATGCCAGTTGAAACTGGAACTGCAGGGCAGTGGGAACTAGTTATATTTAGATATACAGAGAGCTTCAGCAAACAGCTGAGAGCAACAAAGCATCATGCCCATGGCTTATTTAACTAAAAGGTTCCCATTGAAAATCTATTCAGGAGCTTGAGCAGGCAACCCTAGACATTTCCTGTGGTATCAGGCCTGATCCCGGTCCTGGTAGGACATTGAATATCCCTGCCTCACTTCCTTGAATACTCTTTGAACTGTGAAGATGTCCATCCACTGTTGCCCTTTCCCATCTGTGTTAGTGTGGGGGAGAGGAGAATTGTCAGAAGATTATGGATAGATAACAATGATAATTTATATTTTTACTTCAGGAGAACTCAAGGGCTCCATTCATACTTGCCCTTTGGCAACATTTCTAGGTGTCCTGGAAAGCCATTATTCAATGATATTTCTGGAGTGCCCTTATGTTCTTGTCCTGGATCAGAAACACTGAAAGACACTGAAGACATGGTTTATTAGTTAATATTCTTAGACTTGTTTAAAAAAGTAAAGAAAATTGAAGGTTGAAAAGATTTAGTTGATATACTTAGATGCAAAATGAATTCATTGGTGGAACATTGAATAGACCATTTGGGTTTTTGCTCTTACCACTGAACTAGTCATTTCCAAAAACAATATCCAGGAATTCCTTTGATGTTTCTCTTCAAATGTAAGCTGGAAAATATTGATTTGAGAGCTGCTCTTGAGGACTGTGTTCTATTATTACCCACATTCAGAAAACTAATTCCCAAAAGCCTTCTTTTCTAGATGATTTTTTTAATAAAAGCTATTATCTACAACGAAAAAAAAATCAAGTGAAACTGTGTTACTGAGCACATGAAAGCTTTTTAACTCTTTTTGCATCATTTATTCTTTCTTAGCCAGGTTTTAAATTCACTTCTTTAATTATTGTATCTTTCATAGTTCCTATTGCATTTTTAAGAAATACATGGAGTGTGGATGATCACAGGTACCCTAAAGAGGAAGGCAATTAAAAAAGTAAAAGCTGCTTGATGTGAAGCCAGAAGGATTTGAGAATATTTATTCTAGGGAAGGGAAGGCTTGGTTGGGAGAGGACAGACCAGACAGGGGACATCATCATTTCTTTAAGTGACAGCTCGGTGGCACAGTGGATAAAGCACAGGCCTTAAAGACAGAAAGCCTTGATTTTTAATCTGACTCAAATATTTGTAAGTTATATGTCATTGGGAAAGTTATTTAACCACATACCTTTTTCCTCCTTAACCACTTCAATTCCCTAATCTGTACATGAGGATGCTCATGGCACTTACCTCACAGGGTTGTTGTGATCATCAAAGGAGTTTATATATAAAGTGCTTTGCTTTGCAAACCTTATAGCACTTTACATATAAAGTATGACATAAATATTAGCTATTATTAATAAATACTTACAATTCTCTCATGTGAAAAAGGAATTATTCTATTTGACCTCTGATATCAGAGCAAGGAGAAATTGGTAGAAGTTGTAAAAAAAAAAAAAAGCAAATTTAGGTTCAATGTAAAGAAAAACTTTCTGACAATGAAAAGGTTTCTAAAAGTAAATGGGCTGGCTCTGGTTGTAGTAGTTCCCCATCACTGGAAGTCTTCAAGCTAAGGCTGAATCACCTCTATTTCAGTGGTTCAGGTAAGAGATAATGAAGGGTAAATGAAAGGTAGAGAAATTGTGAGCTGAAAGGAGAGAGTGCCATTATTAAAACTGATATGCTGGTGTTACCTGATAAAAATAACAGCCAAAACTATTTCCAGGTTTATTATTGATGAAGGATTTCTCTTGCATTTAACCTCTTCTTTTCACTCTCTTAACTGCTGCCCTTAGATCAAGTCCTTATCACTTGTCACCTAGATTATTGCAATAGTTCCCAAGGTGGTCTCTCTATTTCAAGTCTCTCACTACTCCAGTCAATACTATATAGCATTTCCAAAGTAATTTTCCTCAAGCAGAGGTCTGACCACATGACTTCCCTACTTAACACGTGGCTATCTATTAGCTCTAGGGTAACATAAACTGATATTTAGCTTTTTTTTTCAGGCCTATACAATCTGGCCCTAACCTATGTTTCCATCCATACTTTGAAATGCTGCCAAAGCAGTCAGCTTTGCTCCTCACAAATGACATTCAACTATTACCTTGGAACTGGTGGCTTTCATGGTTAGAATTCACTGCCTCCTCTGCTTTACCTCCTAGAGTCTTTCTTTTCCTTTGAGGCATAACTGAAGTGCACCTTCTACATGGCACTATTCTTACTCCCTCTAATTTTTAACATCCTCCCTCCTAAACTATCTTGTATTTAACTCCCTTGTATATATTTGTATACACCACACACACACATCTATATTTTGTCTCCTCCGTTAGAATGTAATTTCATTGCAAGTAGAGATTGTTTCATTTTTTTATAGTTGTAGACCTAGCATATAGCAGAGTATCTAGCAAGAACATGGCGGGTGCATAATAAATGGTCTTTGGATTGAATTATTCTGTCATATGTAAATATGTATTGATTTATAATAGATTATTATATAGAACTTGAAAATTTGGCCCTAAAATGTAGTACCCAAGTACAGATCCTGAGGGCAAGAACCTTATCATTAATTTTGGTATCATCAACACATTGCCCAGAACATGATAGAACTCAAGAAATTCCTGAATGTATGTATTTCGTTTTAGTTTCATAACCTTTGGGGATCCATATGTGGTTATTCAGATGTCTGATAGGTGGACAAATGAATGGAAGTATTTTCTTGCTTGTTTGTCTCAAACTAATTGGCTTCCTTCTTAATATGTCTTGGTTCACCTTTCAAATTCTAGAACCACAGAGATTTTAAAACTATTTAAATATTTGTTTTAACTTTGATCTTAGAGTAATTTTATCTGATAATTGACATGTAAAAGTGATACCCTGTGGGAGCCTAGTTGATACATCACTATCCAACACATGACTCCTGACCTTTAGGGGATGTAGATAAAGGGTTCAGTGCACTTCCACTACATTCCAGTCTCTTTCACCGGGGCTTGTTTTTGCATCAACACAGCTTTCCCTCCTACCTGGGGTTATATTGACGTGTAATAAATTAAATAGTGATCAGTAGAAATTGGGAATTGTTAAGTCCTTAAACAACACCAGAGAGCACCAGAAAAATGTCATTTTTTTTTCTGATATTATAAGAGGGAAGGAAGTTTGAAGGTAATGTAGAAGGAACTCTATTTTCAAAAAGTATGTGAATCTTTTCCCAGATTTTAGATGAAAAAAAAAATCCTGTTACATTTCACCTGTGATGCATTGGCATATCAAGTATTTGTACTGAATGTTTAAAGGTACACTTAGCCACATTCTTTGGTAAGATCTGTACGTATAAACCAATGTGGTCAAGTGAGACAATGATTTAGGGAAATAAGATCCTAAATACCTTCACTAAAATAATAAAAAACTGACAGAAAAAAAAAGATGATTTCTTTTATTTTCCACTTCAATGTGATCACACAAGATCAAAAAACACAGGAGGATTTGGGTCAACTCTTGCAATTATAATAATTTACATTTGCATAGACTTCAAGGTTTTCATAGCACTTGTCTTACAACAATCTAAGTAAATGGCATTATTCTTTTTTGTATTTTACAGATAATGAAACTAAGACTCTGAAACAGTGATCCACCCAGAGTAGCACAGCTAGTAAATGTCTGAAGTAGGATATAAACCCAGCTCTCCTTATTTCAAGTCTAGCACTCTACTTTTTAGGGATTTGGAATTTTAAAAGTATGTGTGTGTGTATGTGTGTGTATATGTATCTATATACATATATGTGGAAATTTGATGATATATCTTCCTAGCCATAGAAAATCATGCTAAAAATAAACATAATTAATTCAAGATGAGTGTTTTGAGGACAATGTGGGAGTGCATTTTTTATAGAGTTTCACTTGTAAATAGAAATATTTCAGAGCGTAGAACAGAAGAAGATATGTATTAGGCATGTGATTGGAGAAAATTTAGAAGTTGACCCTTTTGGCAGAAAGTTTGGAAGCTGCTGGGGAGCTGTAATAAAAACCTAATATTATATATAGATGAGATGACATCTAAGTAAAGAAAGTCAATATTTCATTTATCATAGCAAGTCCAAAGGATGTCACTTTTTTTAATCTTGCTATAATTTGATACTATCATTTTCATGTAATAATAATAAACTTCATTTACACAGAAGTTCTTTTGTATTTTTTAAGCAGAGTAAGGAGGAGGAATTGTTACATTGATCAGGTTAAAGAAACCGGTGTATCAAATTATTTGTAAATGTTTGGGTTGATATTACAGCCAATTTTTGTAAAAGTCATAGATTTAGAGCAGGAAAGTTCTCTAATATAATGCCTTCATTTTAAAGATGAGAAATTTGGAAATTCTAGGAAAATGGTAGAATGAGAGTTGATCTGGAATACAGTTCTCCCCTAAACAAACAAACAAGGAAATCTTCACCAAGACAGATATAGGAATAATGACAAGAAGAGGAAAATTGAAATAACCATTATAATTTAATTCTTAAGGGACAATAAACCCGAAGATCACTGCTTATTTCCAACGATTGTGTCTCTGTCATGTACACCTCTTGTAATAGCAATGGTCAGGCTCTCTCAAGGTAGCTCTGTATCCCTAGTGAGATTTATGATTTTAGGCACCAGCTTTAGGAATTAATCCCTTAGCAGTATCTGTGTGGCTTTTGCTCTTATTGGGAAAATTAATGTCCACAAATCATGATAGCCCAGAGGTTTGATAGGAAGGAAACGAGGTGAATGGTCAAGAATGTGGAGCATAAAGGAAGAATAAGTATGGTAGAATGTGGAATACAAAAGAGAAAATTATGGAGGAGAGGACTCAGAAGTGCAATGTCGTTTGCAACTCATTAATACTTTGCAAAAGGAAACAAGGTTGGAGAAGCAGTAAAAGATGCAAAGGTTCTCAAGGCTTCCTTATACAGGAGCTCTTGGACAGGCACTCCCCGATGATGTTCATGGTTACCCTCCTACTTCTTAGTTTGGCTTAAAGACCCAAAAAGTTATTAACAGAGAAGGAGGTAGAATCCTGAAGAGGAAATATAGGAATTACAATTTATTGCAACTATATTGCACCTACAATGACTTATTAGAATCTTCCTGCTACAGTTTCCAAATTGGTGTCTGTCTCTCAGAGATCTCTTCCAACCCTCATGATTAGCAATAACAAAAAACAGGAAACAAGGCTACAAGAGGAACATAAAAGTGCTTAGTCTTCAGAAACAAAAGTATCGATAGCAAGAAGCAAGTTACAGCAATCATACAAAAATTGACAAAATGAATTATGATGGTTAAAAGCTGGCTAAACAGAAATAAACTCTAAGAGCAATCTCATAAATAAGTACTTTACAAAAAAGTAAACTGATTCAAAATCTCCTGAGGAAAGAGAAAGTATCGCAACAGATTCTATAAGACCCCCTGAAGCAACTCTAAGAATCATCAGAGTGATACTGAAGAACAGAGTTAAATTGAAATATCTAAGAATTAAAGACCTAAATTAGGGCACTCTATGAAAAAATGAGGAAGTCTATCAAGAGGGTAGAACATTTTGAACAAAAGACAGAGATTATCTCTGAAAGAATAGATTCTTTGAAATGGAGAACGATGGGATTGTAATGAAGAAAGAGGTAAAAGGAAATTAATGGAATAGAATCAAAAGAAAAGAAGATTAAATGAACACAAGAGAGTTCAATGAAATGTTAATATCAAATTTGAAGATACAAAATGAAGGGATAATCATTAATAATCAATAATTCAGGGAGTAAATAACTTGTCAGGTTTGTAAATACTTTACATTGACATTAAAGACCCATGTTTGTAAAGTCATAGATTTAGAGCTAGAAAGAACCTTAAAAATTACCTAATATAATACCCTTATTTTGAAGATGAGAAATTTGGAAATTCTCAGAAGATGGTAGAGTGAGAGGTAATATCTCCCAAAACCAAGCAAAAAAGAAAATCTTCCCCAAAGTAGGTAAAAGAGGAATGACAAGAAAAAGGAAACTTTTTTTAGGTCATGGACAACTTTGGAAATCTGGTGAAGCTTAAGTATGCCTTCTCAAACAAAAGATAAATAAGAATAAAAACATGGAGTCAAAAATATTATTGGAAAAAATTGGCTTAACTGATCTAAGGTAATTTCAGAATCAGAATATTAAAGAATATATATATATATGTATATATATATTTCAATGTCTTATGACATCTTGACACAAATTGATCATGTTCTAGGATATAAAGCAATCATACCCAGTTATAGAAAGTGAAAAAATAGTAAACAAATTCTTATAGACCAAAATGCCTACTTAAAAAGCATTTCCTTAATACAGTCCATGGTATATGTATAAAACTAAAAGTTAGGATAGTATGTAATAAATAATTATCATTTATAATAAGCAATATAAACTTTCCAAGTAAAAACTTGGAGCAAGCAAGTACACCTCCCACCCCACTATTATTTCATATAGTTCTCTACCAATAAGACAAGAGAGCAAAGTTAAAATGATAAACGCTGCAAAAAGGAGGCAAAATGATTTCTATTTACAGATGAAAAAATTTAGAGAACTCCAGAGAATCACAGAAGATATGAGTTAATAGCCTACAAAAATTTCTCTCCTATTATGAAGACACTTAAAAAATTTATATAAAGTTAGTTACAAAACCTTCTTCACAAAACTAGAAGAAATCATTAATAATTGAAGAGTTTTTCACTGCCTATGGGCCAGTTATAACCATATATTGAAATGATAATTTCCTAAATTAATTCATATTTAATATTATACCACATTTTCAAGGGGATGCTTTATAAAACTTGACAAATAAACAGCAAAATTCATTTGAAGAGCGAGATCTAATATCTCAAAGGAAATAATGAAGAAAAATTATGTACTGAAGTAGTATAGCATTATAAGACCTCAGACTCTATTATGAAACAATATCCATTGAAATTCTTTTGAATTACTTTAAAAAAACATAGGAAAGTAGATCAGTGGAACAGACTAGCTAAGAAAATTTGTTTTGAAAAATTGAAAACAGAAATATGATGTTGGATAAATGGAGAACTAAATGAATGGATTAGGGACTCCCATCTTTGACAAGAACTGCTAGAACAATTGAAAAGCTCTTTGGCAGAAATATGATTAAGACCGATATTTTACACCATAAGATGCAATAAGTTTAAAATCAGAATTGAATATAAATGATCATATCACAAAAGTTTTTTTAAAATTGAACCCAGAAGGAGACAGCATTCTCATCCATGTCTAGAGGGAGAATTCTTAATCCTTCAACTTTTCAAACAAAGGATAAAAGAAATCATAGGAAACAAAGTAGACAAATTTGATAGTGTGAATTTTAAAACCTTTTACATGAACAAAATATCTAAGAAGAGAAAATGAGAGGATAAGAAACTTATTTTCAACAAAAAGTATATAAAACTGTTGATGTCCAAGATTATGGGGAATTGACACAAATAATATTACAGGAACCGAACCTCAATAAAAAATAAATAGTCAAAGGTTAACAAACTTTTAAATGAAGAAGAGTAAACTCAAAATGACTACAAGAAAACATGTTAAAATTGATAGTAATAAAAGAAAGTAAAATTTAAAACAAATATGAGGTTTTACGTCCTATTCTGCAAATGAGCAAAAGTAATAAAAACAAAAAAATCACTGTCAGAGGGGAAGTGAGAGGATGAACACAGTTACATATCATTGATGGAGCTGTGGTCTGGATATCAATTTAAAATTACACACAAAACTGTCCATACATTTTGATCTAGCAATCCTATTACTTGGAACATACTTTAGGATAGACAGAAATGAAGGTTCCATGTATACCAAAATCTTCATAACAGCCCTCTTTTTGATTGCAGATAACCAAAAGCAAAGTGGGTACCCATCAACTGAGAAATCAGCCCCTAAAAAAAAACCCTGGTATATGTATGTAATGGAATATGATTGTTCAGTAACATATTATGAAAATGAAGAATTTAGGGAAAAGTTCCATAGTTTGTATGAAATTACAATTTACATGAAGTGAATTAATTATAATCAAAAGAATAATACACTAAATGATTAAAAAATATAAATGAAAATATCTCTAAAAAGAAGCTAAACTTGGAGTAATTTTTACATGGATTTCCTAGAAAAGATAATATTTCACCAGAGTTCCACTTCCCCTCATATCAAGGAATAATTATCCCTAAGAGTTGACAGACTTGTCCTGGATACTTACCTTATGACATAATTATTTCATTTTAAAATAGAGGAGTAAACCAAGGTTTAGAACTGAAATGACTTATCCATGTTAAAATAGGTAAAAATGACAGAGCTACAAATTGAATTCAGTCTAAATCCAGTTTCTTTCCACAAAATGACATTATTGTCATACAGTAATTTTAAGCTTAGCCCAAACTTCAGTAGAATCAAATTTATCGATTGCTGCCTAGGCCTCTTCATGGATGCATAAATTATATGCTTTGAATGAATATATGGTTAAATCTGTGTTTCTAGATAATTTCCACTTTTGATACTGAGAATGAAAATCTGTGATTGACCTGACTGATATTTTTTCACAATCTGGAGATAGAAAGATAAAAATAATAATGGGAGATATTTTTCAGTGTGTTGAATTATGTTTTAATATTCTCTTGAAACATTTTATTTTGTAAATTCCGCTTAAGACGAATTTGTCATTTGTTCTAATAGTATACCTACCTAATATTTCACCTAACTTTTTAAGGTGGCTTGTGTGTGTGTGTGTATGTGTGTGTCTATGTCTGTGTGCATGCTGTATCAACATTGAAAAATGTTGAAAAAAAATTCAGTTGAAACAATTGAATTATTCCATGGGCAAATGTATGTGGATAACTATTGTCAGGGAAATGAAGTTGATATTGGGTTTATTTTAAATTAACAGCAAGTATAGCTAAGTAGAATACTGGTATTAAAAACATGAGCCTTTATTTTAAGAAGTTCAGGATCATTAAAGGAAATTTGTAATTTCCAGAGAGAACAGAGCCCAGTGTTAATTTATTCAGAGGCAAATTTGTTTATACATTGATTTGCTAAGTAAGTAAATGAAAAAAATTCACTATATATATATTTGTATATTACATTTTAAAAATATACAATTAGCATAGCAGCAAATAAGGCCTTTTCTTCCATGACCAGTGTCCAGAAAATTCTTCCTTCCCAGTTCGGTAGAGGTTTACTCATTCAAAATGTTGACCTAAGTTCCTGTGTCTTATTATGTGGTACATAGCATAACTTTCACCTTGCCACTGTGTTATCCTTTCTTCCAGTCTCCCTCCCCAGCTTTCACTAGCCACCTTGGTGAAGCAACTAAGGGGATAGAACGCTAGACAGAGAGCCAGAAAGATCTGAGTTCAAATTTGACCTCCAATCCTTACTAGGTGTGTGACCCTAGACAAGTCATTTAATCTTAGTTTCCTCATGCATAAAATGGGAGTAATAATGGTATCTACCTTACAGGGAAGTTGTGAGGAATAAATGATATGGTATTTGTCAAGTGCTTAAATGCTGGAAGTTATCATCATCATCACTGCTATTATTAAGAGAACTGGATTCTTTTTTCTCTTGATCCAACTATCTTCATAGTCAGACTGTCCCTCTTTAATTCCTCTTTTCCATCTTTAGCAATGATTTTGCCCCAGGTGAAAATATTATTGTTTTCTATATCTGTCTCTCTGTATATATATATATATATGTGTGTGTGTGTGTGTGTGTGTATGTATATATACACACAGGGATATGTGCTAAAAAGTAAACAGAATGTCAGTTACCAATTATGAAAGAAAACAAATTATAACTGTCAATAATACTGTAAGCATTTATTTTTAGATATGAATTGCTTTCCCACTCTTGTCTCACGCACAGAATTTGAAGAAAGAAAAAGGATGATAGAAAGGTGTTTTCATGATTTTTCCTATTTCCATTTCTATCTCCAAACCCTCACAGAATGAGTGGTGAGCCCTATTTTTCCAACTGGGATATAGATCAGAATAAAGTGATGTGAAGATGTTCTTATTCTCTTTTCCAAATTTTACATTGGAAAATGGAAGATCACTATATTTGAAATATATTTGATATTAACAAAAAGACTGTGCTTGTTGTTAACCTATCTCTGATATCCCTCCTAGCTCTAAATCTATGACTCCATGATCTGACAGTCTTGCCTAGGCTATACCTAACTATTCCTCAGCCATTAGGTAGGACCACAGTCCATGATGACAATACTCTTTATTCCAGTCATCACTGGAGACCACTTAAAAAAGTACCTCAGTACTCTCTTCTCAGTTTTTTACAATTATTATTTGACTGAGATGCTTCCCTCTCATTATTCTATCCAGCCGATACTTTCCACTGACTCCACAGAAAGAATTAGCTAGGCTAGTCTTGAAGTAGTTGAGATACTCTCCCCCTCTCTCAGTGTGGGAGGCCTGAGAGCAGGTCTTTTTATCCCCTTTCTCCATGAAGTTGGTCAACACATCGTTGACACCATTTTTTTTATTACCTCCTAGAAACTGACCACAACTTACCTACCCTCAGGAAGAATAAAGCACAAGACAGTAGAGAGCAGTAGAAGTGGGTTCAAGTACAGATGTGAGACAAATGTACTCTATCACTTTAAAATAGATCCCTAAAATTTTCAGTGCTTCACTTCTTCCAGTATAAAATATAGAAAATAATTTCCTATTTTTATAGTTCAACCAGAGAGTTTTTAGAGTATTTTCATAATTTGTTCAATTGGTAATTTGTTGGAAGATGGAAAGGGAAATTGTTCTAGGCACAAAGATAGAAGAAATGATTCCCTTCAGGCCAATAGAGCTTGTACTGAAGTAGAGCTAGTAAGATGCTGAAAAATCAGTGATGGTAGGTAAGAGATTTCATTCTGGGCCAAACCGTTTTTCAGGGCCTCATGACTTTATAAGCAAACATATTCCAAAAAAGAAGAGAGTAGCTCATAAGGTACTGTCAAGATAAAAAGTTATCACAAACCTTACAACAAATTCTCACTCAAATCTCTCTGGACTTCTTGATACCCTAGGCCTTGGACAGCTCAGCAGCATAGAATGTTCTCCCAGGGAAAGCAATACTCTGGGAAGTCACCCATAGACCCAAAGGGAAAGATATCCAGGAGTATTCATTTCAAATGGCCCCATTGCTTCGCTGTGAATAGGTCCACTTCTAACACAGTATGATTCTGTATAAGCAGTAGATGAACCAGTCTCCAATACATCTGCAGTGAAAAACCTGCTTCTTCCTATTTTATGTACTATCTGCAAGAAGTCTTAGTGTGAGAAAAACAGCTACAATAGCTGGGGCCATGACCACAGCTATTGTCTTTCTGTTTTCACAACACAATTGACCTGCCTTCTAGCTGTCTAATCCACTCAGATCAAAAGAGGTATTTGTGAAGCACTTAGCATACTACTTGGCACAAGAAGGCACTTAATAAATTCGTTTCCTCCCTACCTTCCTCACCCCTCCCCCCTTCTCTCCAGTTCAGGTAATTCTTTCCATATTTTTATGAGAGCATCCTGCTCATCATTTCTTAAAACACAATAATATTCCATCACATTTATATCCAACTTATTCAATCATTCCTCAATTAATGGCCATCCTCTCAATTTCTAGTTCTTTGCTGCTATTAAAAGATCTGCTATAAATATTTTTTGTACATATATGTCCTTTTCCTTTTTTTATCTTTCTGTGATACAGACCCAGTAGTGGTATTGCTTGGTCAAAGGGTATGCATGATTTTTTACCCCATTAGACATAGTGTCAAATTGCTCTCCAGATTGTTTGAATCAATCCACAACTTCTGCTTTCTGTCTATGTAAACTCCTTCTAACTGCATGAATAATTAGAAAGTTTTTAGTAGTTATAAATATCATTTTCCCATGTAGAAATATAAATAGTTTAACCTTATTGACTCCCTTATGATATTTCTTTTGTTTGCCATTTTATGTTTCTCTTGAGTCATATTTAAAAGTAAGATTTTCTGTTCAGCTCTGTCTGATCTTTTCTTCAAGAATGCATGAAAGTCCTCTATTTTATTGAATATACATTTTTGCACTGAAGAATTATACTCAGTTTTGTTATGCAGGTCATTCTTGGTTGTAATCCTAGCTCTTTTGCCCTCTGGAATGTCATATTCTACATCCTCTAATACTTCAATGTTGAAGCTGCTGAATCTTATCCTGACTATGGCTCCATGATATTTGAATTGTTTCTTTTTGGCTGCTTGCAGTATTTTCTCCTTGATCTGAGAGTTCTGGAATTGGACTATAATATTCCTGGGAGTTTTTATATCCAGAACTAGGCTATCAGGGCAATTTTCCTTAATCATTTCTTAAAAAATGATGTCTGGGCTCTTTTTTTAATCATGACTTTTTAGGTAGTCCAATAATTCTTAAATTATCTCTCCTGGATCTATTTTCAACTCAGTTGCTTTTCAAATGAGATTTTTCACATTTTAAAAAATACTTTTTCATTATTTTGATTTTGTTTGATTATTTCTTGATGTCTCATAAAATCGTTGAACCTTACCTGGCCAATTCTAATTTTTAAGACATTACTTTCTTCAGTGAGCTTTTTGCCTCCTTTTCCATCTGCCAATTCTACTTTTTAAGAAGTTCTTGTTTTCTTTGGATTTTTGTTCCTCTTTTACCATTTGGCCTATTCTGGTTTTCAAGGTATCATTTTCTTCAGTAATTTTTTTGTGCCTCTTTTACCAAACTGTTGACTCTTTTTTCATGATTTTTCTTGTATCACTCTCATTTCTCTTCCTCATTTTTCCTCTACTACTCTTACTTGATTTTTAAAATATTTTTCATCTCTTCCATGGTCTGAGAGCAATTCACATTTTTTTCAGTCCTTGGATGCAAGAGTTTTGGCTTTGGTTGCTTCTGAGTGCATTTTGATCTTCCTTATTATAGTCAATTATATGGTCAGAATTTTTTTCTGTCATTTGCTCATTTTCCAGAGTATTTCTGGACTTTTAACTTTATACTAAAATGAGTATCTGTGTCTCAAGTGGAGGGGCACTGTCCCAAGCTACAAATTTTTTTGTGTAGCTGTTTTCAGAGATAATTCTGGAGACTTCTATGTTTTTAGTTCTTCCAAGGTGTTATGATCCAGGGAGAGCCATGTTTCCTACTCTCCTATACAGTGCACTGGTTTGTAAGGCTATAGCGTTCTCTTCGACCCTGGGACTGTGAAGAGGGTCCCTGCTCCCGTGGGACTAGAAACTCTGCTGTGCTAGTGCTCTTCCTTGTACTGGGACTAAGATCGAGGACTGTGACCCAGATCCAAGTATAAGCAATGCAACAGAGTCCTGCCCCAGAGTCCAGCAAAGACTCTGTAAGTCTTCTTCTGATCCCTTTACCATCAGTGGGCTAAGAGTTCTGGAAACTACCACTGCTGCCACTGATTTCGTTACCCTGAGGCTTGCTCCTGGTTTGCTGGGGTCAGGTCTAGGCTAGTGCAGCCTGCCCTGTCCTGTGCTCCTATCTCACCCTAGCGTAACAGATCTTTCCTACCAGCCTTCTATGTTGTCTTGGCCTGGAAAATTGTTTCACTTCATCTTTTTGTGGGTTCTCCTGATCTATAATTTGCTTAGAGTCATTGTTTAACAGTATTTGGGGGCTTTGGGGAAGAGCTCAGGTGAGTTCCAGCCTTACTCCCCCATCTGGCTCTATGTCCAATTCTCAATTCTTTAGAACATCTAATTCTTTGAATAAGAATAAAAATGTGAAATATGTTTGTAATATGTTAACAAGTTTTATATGTACTTTATAATTATCTATTTCCCTAATTTTATTATAGCTCTTTTAAAAAAATGTCTGCTGTACTCTATGAACAAAGCAGGATTGAAATAGCTCAAAAGAAACGTGAGATACACAAATTTAGAGACTCCACCCCAAATGTTCAGAGGGACTATTTGTGCTCGACCTGTGATAGAACATTCTGAGCTCATATGGGTTTGATCAGCCACAATCGGACACACTGACCCTCAACTCTAGCATAGTGATGTCATTTTGGTCCTCTTCTAGAATGGATAATAACAAATTGGGTATTAATTTCTCCATTGATTATTCTTTCCTTTAAATTGTTTTCTTTCTCAGACCTATTTTCCACTTTGTCATTTGATTTACAAAAGTAAATCTTATGATTCACTTTGTTTAAAATTCCTGTAAGTTGGCATAAATATAATCCTTCTAGAACTCTTCCCCTTTGCTCTGAGATTTAACGGGTATGGTCCAAGCAGAAAGATGCATTTTTTTGAGGACATTTCTGAACATTAGTTGTAGCTGACAGATCTCTGTGAATGGGATAAGAGTTTGCTTTCTATTTTCAGACTTGTTCAATGGTGCATGTGGAAGCTAGTTTGAAATAATCGGCTGTGTGTTCTAATTTGAAACTGCCTCATTATTGGGGGTGGGGGGGCAATCTTGCTTTGCATTTGTACTCATTTATTGCAAAATACTTATTTGATCCAAGAATGCTTTCATCAGTCAGACTTTATGATCTTTATTTTGTATCCAATGAACAAATTGTGTTCTAGGCCTTTTAGAAGCAGACCCACTGAGTGTAACTGGGGAGAAATTCCTGAGTGGGAAAGGATGAATATGACTTTATTGGCTACTTCTTGGCTACATTTTCCTTCATTTGCAGTTAGCTACATGAAATAATTCCAAACTGAGAATTTGTCAATATCACTACAATAGTTTCTTCCCTTAGATTTTGGTAGGCCATGGAAATCAATTCTATGGAGAGAGATACTGCGAGGATACAATTAAATAAGGGTGAAAACCAAAAAGATCTTTGACTTGGGCTACTCAGGGAACTCTCTGTGTAGGAAGTCCACTTTCCAATGAAGATTACAACTTCTTATCACTTTTTGGATTATAGTGATTATGATGATAATGAAAATAAATAAAAGTGAATTTTAAAACAGTAAGGCAATGGAGATTTCAAAGCATATAAAAACCAAATAGTTATTCATTTACCTAAGGGAGTCAAGAAGATCTTAATTCAAATCCAGCCTCAGACACTTACTGGTTGCGTAATTCTGGGAAAGTTTCTTTACTCCTGTTTGTCTTGGTCTCCCTCTCTGTAAAACCAGGATTATAATAGCACCTACCTCCCAGGGTTGTTGCAAGAATCCAATGAGATAATAATTGTAAAGTACTTAGCATAGTTCCTGGCACATAATAAGCACTATATAAATGTTAGCCCTTATTATCACTTAGTCACCATTCGTGTTAATTTAGTTCTTTTTTTTAGCAAATCCTTTGGGTCATTTTAATCCAATCTTTGGATAATAGTACATTCTTTAGATGATGCCATTAATGACATTTTCTGTTAGGTAATGATTGTTATGGGTTTTCTATAACATTATTTCCTCTTTTGATACTGTAAAATCAATGGCAATCATTTGACTAAATAAATATTGATCACCTTGTCCAGAAGAGAGCAGTTAAGCTCCACAGCCTTGCTTGGTCCCAGGTGACATGGTGCCCAGCACAGCATTTGTTTGTTTATGTTTATCTGTAACAAAGGATGATGTAGCTGATTGAAAAATAAGCAAACAGACCTTTCCTAGTAGTCAGAAAACCCAGATTCAAGTCTTGGCCTTGCTTGCAGACCAGTTATGTGATGCTCTGCAAGCCACAGGCTCTTTACCTTATGCATTCCTACTTGGAATGCAGGTTCTTAAGAATATTGAGATGATGTACAACACAGGACCATGTGCTCTTTAGGAGGACTCAATGCCAAGTCAAGATGAAATTATTTTAATACAACAAAATAAATATGTTCCTTTTGTAAAGAGTCAGTTATAAGATATCAGAAGACTTGGTTCAAATCCCCATTCTTTTATTTACAATCTGTGTGCCTTTGATCCAGTTATATAACTTGTGGACCTTGGTTTCCTTGCTTATAAAATGAGAGCATCAGACTAAGTGATCTCTAAATTCACTTCCACTGTAATTCTGAAATACAAATTCTGTTAGCTGTTTATGGTGTTTAATGGAACACTGGGACTCTGGTCATCGAAAGTTCACCAATTACTTAATTTTCCAAAACTCAAACATCATTTGTGTTTTCTGGAGATGGTTATGGCTTTTCCATTTGTAACAAAGGTCACCATTTCAGGTGATTGCTACCTCCATTCCCCTACTTGCTGTCTAATATAGGAAAGTTTGATGGTATGTACGTCAGTGCAATTAAGTGAGATGCAACCATCTGTCAAGAAACAAAATTTTAGAAAAAAAATAGTTTCCAATTAATTTTCCAGTTTTTTTGCTGCTAGCTTAAAACAACTGTTATTGTGTTAAATCAAAACTCTGCAACTAATGGAAGGTTGTAAGTAAATATAGAACTTTCCACCGTAACCACTGTCCCCCACATCCTCTAGTATAAACTCCTTGAGGGCAGGGATTAATTATTTATTTTTAAATTTTCATTTTTATATTCCAAGTGCTTAGAATATTTTTTTATATGTATAGACAGGTAATAAATGCTTGTTGAATGATTAAATACTAAGCACTTAATAAAGGTATCATAATTAAATAGCTACTGAAAAGATGTTTGTTTGATTTTTTTAAAGCTTTGTTTTTTTTTTTCCTGTGCTGTTTTAGTATGCTAATAGAACTTCCTTTGCAGGTCAAGATTTACTGAAATATTCTCTACATCTGTTCTATCTAAGGCTGAACTAGCCTCTTTTTAAAAATCCCATTTCTATTTTAGAAATAAATATTCATTTTTACTTTAATTTTTATTCTGAATTTAATAAACACCAAAAAAGATAGAGATAACATGACCATACACAAAATAAAACACTACAAGCAGATTATATGTGAAACTATGAATCACTCATATACAGCTTGCCATTTCTGATGTCTCATAACCACTCATAAAGGTAATGTGTAACTTTCGAAACTGTCCTGTTCACTTATATTTTCCTCTGAATTTCCTTCTGTTATCTTCTGTGTATTTCATTAAATGCTTCAATGACCCTCTTGCATTTTCTTTTCTTTTTTTTTTTTTTTTTTTTGGACACATCATCACTCACTACCACTTGCCCTCTCTCTCTCTACGTCCCTCCCATGTTGTTATCATTGTTCAGTTTTTTCAGTTGTACCCAACTCTTCAGGACCCTATTTGGGTTTTCTTAGCAAAGATATTGAAGTGCTTTGCCATTTCCTTCTCCAGCTCATTTTGCAGATGAGTAAACAGGTCAATAGGGTTAAGTGACTTGCCTAAAGTCATACAGTCTGTAAGTGTCTGAGGTCAGATTTGAACTCGTAGAGATGAATCTTCCTGACTCTAGGCCTCCACCCAGCTTCCTCTACCTCTCAAATATAAAGAGAAAGACACAGTCCTTTTAAAAAAACATAGATACTTCAAAAACAAATCTATACATTTATAATCAGATATTTCCTAACCTGTGCCTAAAGATGAAAAAAAATTACCTGTCTATAAAAAGCATTACTAGCTACAAAGTCTAACCAGCTCTAGATAGTTGTGTTTATTTGGGGGCACATCATGCTCCCACATACAATGTACCTTCAGGCATGTTCTTTCCACTTGTCCAAGTAATTGTATTTGGCTTTGTTTTCAGTTTGTTCCACTACTTAAAGCCTTTCCAGTCTTTCTCTTTTGAAGAAGCACTTTAAAATCTCAAAGAATGTTTCTTTAAGGATCCATTGCCAAAATCCAGACACTTGCTTTAGGTTCTTAAGTGGCAGAAATAGGTGAAATGACTTGCCCGGGATCACATAGCTGGTAAATGTCTGAGGCCAGATTTGAACTCCAGAAAATGAGTCTTCCTAAGTCTAGGACTGGCACTCTATCTACTCTGCCACCTAGCTGCCCTATTAAGTGCATTAGAGAGGTAGAAAATAAAATGCTATGTCAGGACTGAGGAATCAATGAAGGCTTAAAGAAAGAGCTGGCCTAAGTTGGATAACTATTGCAGTCGTAGGTTTTTCCCTCTAAGGAATGGTCTTCATTTGGTATAGAGGGTCTGGTCTGCCTGTGTTCATCTTTCATTTTCGAAGAAGACCATGATGTCAGAGAAATGATGACATGACTTGCACTTGACTTTGTTTTGAGTGAGTGCAGGTCACCAGCCTCACTTCTCCTCCAGAGCCATCTGAATCCAGAGACCTGATATTCCTCAGGATGACTGGAGAAGGCCCAAGATGCAATGGGAGACCTTGGCCTATTCGGGTACTCATTTAGAGTGAGTTAAGGCCATTCTAGACAGAGGAGGAAGTGTCATGGAGCAGTTACTTTGGGTCTAATCCTGCAGCCTATGAATGTAGCATCAGATTTAGACTTGGTGGCAGACAGGTAAACTGTGTGCTAAGGGTAAATGTTTAGAACTAACCCTTCAACTGTAAGGATTTTAAGTTTATAAGTAGAAGAGGTGTTTGGAAGCAGAGTGGATTTTGAGAATGCATTGGAACAGTCAACATGCAAACAAATGTACTAAATCTTTACTATGCAGAAGTACTTTACAAACAAAAGCTAATTTGACTTTCGCTATCCGTGGGAGACAAGGGAAGCATATGTGATAGTCACTTGGCAATATATCGAAGTCTTCATGCTCTCTGCCTTGGTGAATTAGAGCCTCAGTAACTGACCCAGGGTCAGTTTGTCAATTTTGAACTTTGTCCCACTTGGCTTTGCCTTCCAGTCCCCTGGCCTACTCTATCTGTGTCTTAGCCTGAGTCATAGTCTAAATTCTCCTCCTGGGTCCCAGTAAGCAACATCTCATCATTCCTTTCTAATAAATTCTAACATCTGTCTATCTATCTATCTATCTATCTATCTATCTATCTATCTATCTATCTATCTATCTATCTATCTATCCATCCCTCTACATCTATCAAACCATCCTTCCATCTGTCTACATATACACACAAGGCTTTTATCTTAGTAATGTCAGACATTAATGCTTTCATAGGGACACCAAAAGAATGTCACTGAAATCTCATTTGGCAAAACTACATTTCTAAGATATGAGACAATACACATTTTCTCTCCTCAAAGCTATAATATTACTAGATACCCCAACATCAGCATATTCAGTAGACAGATAAAACCTTTTTCAGTGTTACCACCCCACCCCCAACTCCCTAGTCAACATTACTCCACAGGTGAGTAGTACTGATGACACCAGCCATCCTGAGCTCTGTGGTTATGTCTGTGGGCTTTTCTTGTTAGAGAGATTGCAATCGCTGAAAGTACTCTCATTCCTTTTACTGAAAGAATGGTGTTGAGAGAGATGAAAGGAAATCCCCCAAGTAGACATGGATTTGTCTCTTCCCTGTAAATGGAGATTGAAATTCCTCTTATTGGGATTTCAAGTTATAGTTTCCATAAAAACAGCAGTAGTTGTTAATTAACAAGAAAACTGCCAAAAGACCGACTGAGCATCTTTTCCCATGCATTTCACACTAGTGATTGATTCTAAGAACTCTAGACCTCATTTCAAGAAAAACAGAAGCTCTGTTTTGACTTAAACTGCTGTAAGAGTTTTGTGTGCTTTAGCTACATAATATATGATGATGGCAAACAAAACCTATTTTTTAACTCATAAGACATTGATTGTTATTGGTTTCTAGCTCTGTACCTAAATTTAATCGTATTATGTTCAATTAACCAAACATTTATTAAGCACCTACTGTGTGTAAGAACTATGCTGGTAACTGTGCATCTAAAGACAGAAATGAAAAGCAGTTCCTACCCTCACTTGAGCTTACGTTTTCCTGAAGGGGGTGGTGTGAGATACAACAGCCTTGGTATTAGGAAAAATACAATTTATTCCCAAGTGGCTGAAAGCACTGACAACTGAGAGGATCAGGAAAACCTTTGTATAGGAGTTCATGCTTAAAAAGTGAGTTCTTAGAGGTGCATGTGAAGAGAGTGTGCAAAAGCACAGATAATGGGGAATGGCATTTCAGCTGGGGCAGAACAACTAATAGACCAGCATTTAAAATGTACAGAAAGAAGACATTTCCATTTCATACATTTTACTGCCTTCCATTCTAATTCAAATGAGTATCTGGAACCGTAGCTTGAGATGATAGAATTGTAGATGTAGAGCTGGACAACATTCCACAGGTCATCTATTCCAAATCCATCTCCTTACAGACAAGGAAACTAATGACAAGGGAAGTTAAGTGGTTTTTCTAAATCAAGAAGTAAACATTGTATATTTCGCCACCCTTAAGTACTGTACCTAATTGAATTATAAGCAACTGGCTTCCTTTATGGGGTGATACATGTGTAATTTAGAAAGAGAGCCCTCAATTTGTTTGGTCAACTGCCTTTCTTTTCCCTTAACCTACGATGGTACCTATTGAGTTAACTGGTTTATGTTTCCTTCAGCTAGGGCTGTCTGCTGCAAGAAAGCAGCATGGTAATATAATTCCTCTATTTTTCCAAAGATACATCATTAAATCCCTATGTGATACTAAATACAAGATGATTATTTCAGCCCTTGCTGGAAGAACCTAGATTTGATCCCTGGAGAGGCTAGGCCAAGGCAATCTCACTAAGTGTGGATATGTCCTCCCCATTATTGCTCTCGCTCAATTAGGCTGTGTCTATATATTTGAAATAAAATGACAGATTGGGGCAATTCACCAAATAATATGGGTATAAAAAAACAATTAACTGGGCCTTTCGGGTTACAGTATTCTTTGTCTTGAACTGTATGGATTACTTGCCTCCATTCAATGCTCATATTTACTTGTGTGGATATGCCTGGGATTAGGTTCAGTTTGCCTTCCCTATGCCTGATAAGTTCTTTCTGTTAACTAGGTGGAAACTCTAAGATGTTTCTTTTAAGGGATAATAATATATGTCATTTAGGATTAATAAAATAATGAAGCCAATTCCCCCAGTGTTTAAACTGCTCCTAGGGAATACTATGGGCACTTCTGTGAGTAACCTTAATTCTTTTAGGCAAGTAGGGTATCATTTAGTACATCAAAGTAATAATTTACTAAATGATACCTTTACCATCTGCTTCATTGTATGGATACTTTTTACATGCCCCAAATGAAAGGTACTATTATAAATAAAATACATTATCTTTATCACTATTATCATTTGAAATGTAATTATGGAAATAAAATTTATTCCTTTTCCCATGAAAATGTCATATTCTTTAAAGTTGTTGCTTTTTTTTTTTTTTTAAGAAGCAGATTGTCAACACCCTCATATCCAATGGCATACATAATGGGTTGGAAAAATTCAGATGGAAAGTACATTAACTCAGGAACTTCATAGCTATGGATGCACCTGCAGCCTTGGGAATGAGGAACTATTTATACGACATTTAATAGGGGATTCAGCAACATACAGCTGCTGGGGATCTATAAGCAATTTAGGCATTGGGAAAATTGGTTTTATTCTGCAGTAGCAGAGGATGGTTTTGAGTACTTTTGAACATGAGAGCAAAAGGGAAGCATCTCTCTTGTAGCATGCAGAAATAACTATGACTTTTTAGAACATCTATAAATTCACTATTCTCCCATGAGCTTTTTTCTCTTGTCTCTCTGAAGAGGTTATTCTTTTAATCAGTTTCCCAGAGGGGGAGTGCATATATCTGTGTTCCTCATGGACTGTTGTATTAAAAAAAAAAAAAAAGCAAGTTTCTGTAAAGAATCAGGGCATTGGTGTTCACTAAGAATTCCCTGATGATGGAAAGAGCACCCATGTGACCAACCATCTGCCACCTGTGTGAAGACATCAAAATAGTCATTTCCCACTTCATCTAATGAGTATTGGTAGCAGAAGCCTCGGGTCCCAGACAAAGGTATTATTAGAGTACATTCTAGGTCAGATTATGTCCAACGATATAAAACAAAGTAAAGAAGTGGATATTGAGATGATTATTTTAATATTTTTAACTTAAAAGCAGCTTTTCCTAAAATTCGGTGATATTTCAAGATACTGCTGCTGTTATATGTAGCTTTTTGTATCTAATGGTAACTACCTCTAGGATGGGGGGAGGTAAGTAAGAAAAAATGGAAAAAAAGAAATCTGCATGATAATTTTGTTGTATATTTGAATGGAATAGCAACTTATCAGAGTAGATTTGCAGTTTCATGTGCAATCATCTTTTTATTACACAATGTTATGGAAATGCTTGGTTTATTCCATAAATTAAAAATATATATATTTTTTAAATCTCAATTACCTGGATAAGTTCCTCATTCTTCATTTCCCTTTATTTGTGTGTTCAAAGTCACACTTTGGAAAAATAGATAGAAAGGTAGTAAAGGCAGTATTTCTATACAATTTCAATAATAAACCACAAAACACCCTTCAGCAATCATTATTATAATCAAGTCTTAAATATCTCTGCTGCTATTATTTGAAAATCCTACTTTAATGTATTTTTTTTCTGTTGGGGCTAAAATTCTTCTATCCCACTAATTCTTATTTCAAAGTGATATTGATTTGTGTCTGCAATTGAGCATGCACATTTTTAACTCAAACATTTAATTACTTTCTTCAGTTTAACAGAAATGCAAGACAAATACAACAAATAGAGAAAAAGAGAGAAATTTAGTTTAGATGGAAGTTCTTCTTGGGTATGAAGGATAATCTTGTCGCTCTCCAAATGTCAAGTGGAGCAGAAAAGGTCTCTGAGCAATGGGTCTACTAAAGAAATAAGGCAACTCTTCCTAAGTCATTCTAGTTTGAAGTTATTAGAAAGACAGTAACCACAAATATTGAAAGGAGTGTTTGTGCTACAGTCACATGTTTATTATCCTTGGTTCTGGCCTATTCAAAAAGTACAGCAAGTGAGTTTTACAATTCTTGAATCGTATTTGTTTGCAGCTGAAATAAAAAATTCAAAGAAAAATGATGATAAAATAACCAAATAGCCACCCACAGACAGGTGGGGAGATCAACACATACATCTCTATATTTTTCAAAGTGAACATTGGATGCTAAAGATCTCATCTTTCTGGAAAAGAATGAAAACTCCAGGTGCAGAGTCTAATAGGCAAACCATCAGGAAAAAAGGGAAGAAACTGAGTAGGAGAGAGAGACAAAGCAACAATGGAAGGTTTGGGAGGAGTGAAAGGAACAGGCAATTGGCAACAGTACAGAAGGAACTGAGCTGTTTCTTTTTAAATCTCTCAATTAGACACTTTTATATTCTCCAAGAGGCATGGGGAGTTACCTATGCTATCACTGCCATTGTTAATAGAATATCAAGGGGATGGTCTGCTTAACTGGTGAAAATTTGCTCTTTTCAGAATTGTTTGTAATAGACTTTTCTGTCATTGTTTTACAAAGTGATCATTCCCTCGTAATAGATAGTTTGGATACCAGCTACACAACTACGCCCTTGACAGTTCTGCACCCACTGGTACGCTGTGCCCGTCTCATCCCCAAAGGAGGCTTCTAATGTTGGCTCAGAAATTTCCTAACGATTTAGAAAATTAAACTAATAACTTTCTGCTTGAGCTCTGGGCAGATTCTTTGTACCCCTGACCACTGTAATTAACCCAAACGACCTCTCTTGTAGATATGCCATATTTGCCCCCTTTCAGGGCACTGCCTTGAAAGAAGATCTGAGTATGGATCTTGATTGGTTATGAGATTATCAATAAATCAATATTTATTATGTGCCTACTGTGTGTTGGAAAGGGACATCAGCAACAAAGCAGTCCAAACTCATTCACAAAAATGGAAAAATTGAGACCCAGAGATTAAGTGATTTGCCTAAGGCCACAGAGGTAGTAATTAGCAGAGATAAGATTTAAACCTGGGTCCTCTGACTCCAGTGCATTATTATTTCCATTGTACCATACTGTGCCCAGGCAAAGAGCACTAGTAGGAAGGTCATCATCTATAGCATGAGCAGTCAGTGGACTTCAGTCTGTTATTCCCTGTCTAAGCCGCTGGATTTTCATTTGAGAAGAGACAAAGGTGATGGAACTGAATGATGGATAAGCCTGTTCAAGAGAGTTTGCTGTTCTTTTCTTCTCTGGTTTGTGGGTCTACAAACACAGTATTTCATAATGGGCATAAGGAAGCCAGAGAGGTCAAGGGTTTATACTGTTCCATCTCTGTGGCTCTCTCCCCACAGGCCCCTTTAGGAGGATAATGAGGGATTTTAGCACGACTCTCACGTCTGTAGGAAATACATGAGAGAAATAGCTACAGAAGATAGTCCAAGTCTTCCAGTCATCCAACTCTGCAGAGATTCTTGCTCTCTTACAGTTAGAATACTACTGAATCTTCTATCTGGAAAGAACATCATTATTTTACACATGAGGAAATGATGGCTTAGGGAGGTGAACCAACTTGCCAAAGGTCATGTGGCCAATTAGAAGCAACGTTAAAGCTCGAATCCAGGTGCCCCGACTCCTACTTTGGTCTGCTTTCTAGGATGACTTAATTATTGATTCTAAAGAGATAGCCTATGTAAAGCACTTTGAAAACCTTAAAACACTATATAAATCCTTGTTGTTCCTGTTTTTCTTCCCTCTCAGACTAGAATACAACCTCCTTAAAGTCAAAGATGTGTCAGGCAATTTTGTATGATCCCTAACATCTAGCACTGCTGAGCAGAGTAGGTACTTAATATATGTGTGAATTTGAATGACTGATGATCAAGGGATGGATCCTGTCAGGTCTGGTGGTAAAGAAGGAAGGGAGTTTTGGAAGCCTTGTGGTAAAGAGGAAGATCAAGGATAATTCATATATGTATTTTTTTGGTAAAACTTTATAACATGTTATTTAGTTTGTAATTTGCAATTTAGCATTACCTCCATTTGACAGATTATCAGATCTGCTAAAAAGATTGTTAAAGATGGCATTACTTCAAAAGATTCATAGTGATATCATGCTGTTTTAAGTACAGGATAAATTTAAAATATATGTGGAAATTGGCAGTGGAAATTCCTTATATCATTGGCCTTGGAAGAGTAGAATTCACCTAATAATCAAGCTATGTTACTTCACATTTTTTGCCAGTTAGGTCACTTTGCTTATGGAGACTTGGATTTGGTGTGATACTCATGTTTTTCCCATAAGCCTTATGGTTTTTATTGCATGATTTTGCATAATGAAGTGATTTTTAAGATTTGTTATCTGCTATCTTATGAAGTATAGAGATGTCCTGCTGTATAACTAGTCATATGACCATGTCTTCCTAGTTATTTCGTAGGTGCTGTATTTTTGCAGCCTAGAATGTTATGTTGCAGTTTCTACCACTTCCATACAAATTCTTCACTTATCAATATACTTGAGTTCTTTTCAGATGGGCTTTCTGTAATTTTCTGATGTCAATAACCTGATTCTCCCAGGATCATCTCTCTCAGGAGAGGTGTTTACAGATGTGCAGATATAGATTCTTTTTAAGACCAGGCACAGTCAATTTAAAACTTGCCTCCTTCTTTTCCTTCAAAGGAGAATAAACGGTTCTTCTTTTCATGTTCCCTGTCTTATTTTAACCTGATGCTACTATTGAGGAAACATCACTGTCTTTTTATTATTTAACTTTGAGTTTACTTTCTAAAAAACCTCCAAATCAGAAATTATTTGCCTTTTTATTATTTTAATTATTTGCTTCTGTATGTACAAAGCCACCACAATGAATGTTAGAGAATACTTTTTTTCCTCTCTTCTTAGTCATATCATCAGTTCATAACCATCTAATCAATTGCATGGTCTGGGCAGCCATCTGAATTAGCCATTCAAGATAATAAAATCACTGGAATGTAAAGCCCAGTCCAATTAATTTAGTGGCTTAGATATAGTCTGCTTTGATTCAATTACCATAAAACTTGTAAAATAAGCCTGATTTTGCTTGTAAACTCTATGAATAGGTTCAGATCCAAGATGGAAGAAAGAAGCCTTACTTTCCTTGATGGAACCCTTTCATAAAAGGCTATCAATGTTTCTCCTAGAATTTCCCGTGTCCACTCCTGCAGGGACGTATGTGTTTAACATATGATTCCAAATGTTTGAGGATAGAGTTGCCCTTTAACATTATAGTCTTTTCACCAATAAATATGTACTCTGAGGGTCATTGCTTGGTGAGCTCCCATTTGTGTGATTTTTAATTTAGTGGGTTTAATTTGCGTTATTAAGTTGGAAGAATGTGTTACTGGGAGGTAATTACTGTAAAGCTATTTAATTATTGATTTCCCCACCATAGCAGGGTTGACATTTTACCAGATATAATGAAGGAAAAGATATGCATTAACAGAATGCATATGGAACAAACAAGCATTTTAAAAGGAGCTGTGATTCATTTTAATAGATATACAGTAATTACCCAGGAAGTGTGACTGCTTCCTTCATCATGACATTAACGATTCAAATTAAGTGACAGAAGTATAATATATAAGGATATTATGAGTGTGTTTCAAACACTAGCATTGGCTTAAGGATATTTAAAACCTTCATGTTTACCAATGTCTTTTTCACAGTCTTTTTCTCTATTACCCTTTATGGTAACCATACTTTATTTAAAAATATTTGCACTTAGATGCGTTTTGTGCTTCATTTAGGAGACATATTCTAATTTGCATATTTTCCTAATGGTCTTAAAAATACAATTGTTTACCCCTTTGTAATCAGCACATGCACATTTTATTAGGCATTCATAAGATTAGTTTAAAGGTATAACTTCAGGGGAGAGAAGATTTCATTAAGGCAAAATAGCTTGGGAAGTACACACGTGTCCCTAGACCATTATAACCCTACTTCCTATATACTCCTTCTATTGACCCTTATCGTGATTTCTGTTACTAATGCATGCAGTCATAAAGTAATGAGACTCTTGTGCTTCTGTGTATTTTTTTTAGAAAAATCATTATTTAACAAACACGGGAATAACTTTTTGCAGCATTTAAACACTGAGATACATGAATAAAAGGAGAATACAGAACAGAACAGAAATTATTTTCTCTCCTCAGACTTTGTCATTGCTTTACAAGGGTTCTCGTTTAGTTGTTAACTCAGTGGGTAGTTTTGAGCAAGTCATTTCTTCAAACTAGGTCTCATTTTCCTCTGTAAAATTACGAGACTGAATTTTAAGTCATTTAACCTCTGTTTGCCTCAGTTTTTTCATCTGTAAAATGGGGATAATAATAGCACTCTCCATAATAATTCTGCAACAACTCCTAGGCTGGTTGTGAACATCAGATGAAATAATAATTGTAAAGCACTTAGCATAGTACCTGGCACATAGTAAGTGCTGTATGCATGTTGTTTGCTGGTGGTGTGAGTACTGTTAGAATTGTCTTCAACATAGATCCCCAAGAGAGCCAAAGATAAAAACTAATACTTTTGGAAGTAGTAAAAAACTGGAAACAAAGTTAAGAGGTGGCTAAAAATAAAGTGTTTATATGAATGTAATTGAATAATATTGTTCAGTAAGAATCAGTGAATATGATGAATTCAGAGACTCATGAGAAGACTTAGATGAATTGATACAGAGGTAAGTAGTCAGAACCAGAAGAATAATATAGACAGTAACTATAACAATGAAAACTAAAATTGAAACAAAATAAAATAAAACTCAACACTGTGTAATTATAATAAACCTGGCCTTAGAAAAAAGTTGAATAAATGATCCTTCTTCCTTCTATGACAAAATATAGTATTAGGGATGTGGAATATCAGAAATACTATTGATGTGCTGATTAGTTTTGCAAAACTGCTTTTATTGCCTTTCTTTTCAAATATTTATAAAGGATGGCTATCTGAGTAAAGGAGAAGTGAGGGATATGGTCAGAAGATAATATAAATATAAATAGTTTTAAGGAAAAATTATCTTTAAATATAATTAGTGAACCACATAAGAAAATCAGTATCATTTATTTAGAACTAGATAGGACACTAGATGTCACCTAGTTCAGATCCTTAATTTTACATTGGAAACTGATGCTAAGAAAGGCTAAATGACTTGCCCAAAGTCACACATGTAATAAGTGACAAAGCCAAAATTAAAACAAAAATTGTTACTTTAAAGTCACTTGTCAATTTGGATCTAAAACACTATTATCTGGTCTAGTAGTCAAATATATTCCATAGATTTGGTTCTAAATGATTTTGTTGGAAATTTTTAGTCATCAGGTCTAAGAACCACTAACTTAAACCTATTTAATAGGAATGATCAGTATCTATGAGTCCTTTGTTCTCTCTGCTCATTAGGGTCTTTTCCCCTGTTGGGCCGAAGTGTGGGAAAGTGTCTAACTCCCTATGGTCGTCAACCTTCAGTACCCCAGCTCTGCCTCTTTCTAGGTGACCTTATCAACTCATTCTTTGATTAGTGTAGATTTAGACAGCATAGGCTGTGGAGACAAAACATGTATCCTTGAGTTCACACTTTACTAGAAAACTCTTGCGTCTTCCTATGAATATGCTATATTTTACTGAATCTCATTCAGGTGACCTTGGCATAAGAAAGTCATCTCTACCTTCTTTTGCTTTCAAACTTTATGGCTACTTCCAAGTTTTCTGGAGCCATCTTAAATTATTTAAAAAAAACTTTATCAATTACTTTTTTTTAACATTATTGATATTTTCCAATGATTGCCTTCCCCTTTGCCTTCTCACTTAATGCAGTTACTTACAAGAAAGAACACAAAAGAAAACAGTATTTAATGTTCTTCACCTCTTGAAAGATCTGGGTGGGAGGTTGCTTCTCATACTTTTTTACTGGGGGCCAAGCTTGATCATTATGGCTCTGTAGCATTCAGCTGCAATTGTTTTATTTTTCTTTCCAGTTACATTGTTACAAATAAAAAAGTTATATGTTGTTTTACTAGTTCTTATTTCATTTTGCAATTCATTTATATCCCCCATGTTCTTCTGCATTCAGATTTTTCTTTATGTTTATAGCATAGTGTTATTCCATTGCATTCACATATATCAATTTGTTTAGTCATTCTCTAATCAGTAGACAACTACTTTGTTCCTTGGTCCTTAATATGATGAAAAATTCTATAAATATTTTGGTGTACATGAGGATTTTATTTTTATCAATGACCTCATTATGTAATATGCCTAGCATCAAATCTCTAAGATGGCATAGACATTTCAGTCACTTTCATAGAATTATTCCAAATTGAGGGTTGGGCCAGCTGCACCAACATGATATCGGTGTAAGTCTGTGTTTGTACAATTCCTCTAATATTGACTATTTCCATATTTTGTCATCTGCCATTTTTCTTGATGTGAAAGCTGATCTTCAGAGTCATTTTTATTTGTGTTGTTCTCATTATTAAGGATCTGTAGCATTCCTTCATATAGGTGCAATTCTCTTTTTGGGGGGGAGAATTGTTTGTTACTACCCTTTTACTACTTTGCTATTAGGAAATGATTTTTGGCCCCTCATGTTTCTATGACTTGCCTAAAGTGCTTTACTCAGCATAGAAATGGTAAAAGTAATAAAATAATACATAATGAAACATCTACAACATTCGCTTGCCAGCAACTTCTCTTAAACTCCTAGGCAGGAAATAAACTTCTCCAAGCTCAAGATTTCTGGGGAATATAAAATTTTGTTTGTCTAGTTCCCATAGCAGTTTCTACTCTAAGTGAACAAAGAAATATAAAAAACACAACACACTGATATTCCCCAATGATGTTTGTTGACTCATAATTTCAGTAGATGAAGATGCAAAAAATCTGGACTTGGGATTCTGTGAAAATGGGAACTCTTGATAACAAGAGCTTTTTTCATTTTGATGTACCATTGATGAAAGGGAGATCTGACTACTTCTGAACAGCTTCCCATCTCTTTGCTGAAGCTAATCCTAAAGAGGGAGTCCCACACACATTCTGAATGTGGTCACCGTTGTAGACATTAGTAAGTATAGCTTTTCAAAGTAATTATTTTGAAAGGATCAGCACTCTGTAAATATCTAATATTTATTTAAAATAATTTACATTATTTCATATCCCACCTCTGATAAGTCTTTGAATAGTTTAATCCATAATCCTTTGGAAGTCACTGAGTGAGGAGGGAGGTAAATTGGTTTTTACCACTCTTTTAGTTAAGGTCAAGAAAAGGAGTTTGAAGGACTCCTTCTTTTATGCTCATTTCACTAGCTGCGCATACATATATCCCCTATCCCCAACACACACACGCACACACACACACACACACACTCCCAATTGAAACATACCCTCCTTCACACATGTATTCCAATATGAGCTCCAAAAGATTAGCACAACCAAGGACAGATGGAAGAGGCACCAAAAATTTCAGATAATGGGAGCAGAGGGGAGACCCTTGTCACTTCTATACACTCCAGCATTAGCATCAAGCTTTAAATACAAGGAAGTAAAAAAAACGTCATTGTGAAGATGTGTAAAATACTAAAGACATATATATTTCATACTTAACATAATAACTCACAGATTGTATGATTAAGAGAACAACATATGCACTTCAAGAATGTCAGGCTTTGGAATGCGAATCACAATGTCAGCATTTGCTGTTTCAGTTTGTTTCTGTTAATGTTTCAAGCTTTCTGCATGGGCTTTTTCAGCTTCCATTTTACAAAACTTGGAAAAAAAGGAAAATGTGCTTTCCAGTCCTATCTCATTTCAGTTGCTCACGTGCACACGCACACACACACGCATCTTTTGTCCCCATGTCATGCTCTGAGTTTGTTTTATTTTTTAAATCAATTTATTTATTCCTTTAAGGTATAGGATCCATTACACAGTTCCTTCAAGAGTATTTAAAACAAATAGGAGTCAATATGAAATAGCTAAAACTCAGAATCCTCTCTTTCCATGACTGGCATCCTATGTCACTACAGAAAAAACCTGCGCAAACAGGTTTTGCAGTAGACCGTGAAAGCTCACAAAACCAGCTGTGGTGCGCTATCTAGGGAATGAATTTTTGTTCTTCATTTCCCCTGCCAAGATTCCCTTTTCCCTCAAGATCAAATCTATTGGCCCATCAACCTTTCTGGCTGACCTCAGCTTCCATCGTCATGCACATTCTCATCTAGCCGTGTCTCACCCTCAAGGGTTGGCTAGATCAAGGTCAGAAGTGGATTGATTTCAGTGCAGGATGTGAAGCTCTGCTGTCACCAGCTCCGTATGGCTCCCACTTCAAGAAGCAGTTTGTGTCAACTGAAGCTTTCGAATGGTTTTTCCTGGCAGCTGGAGCAGAGATCATTATTGTCACTCAAACCCTATACCACAAATACCAGGTTAGCTATGGTCGAATGAAAACGTTTGACCCTTGCATATAGATGGGGTTGCTGAAAACCCACGCAAGCTTTATATGTGAATAGGGGAATTTGTTGTTGATTTCCCTGCCAGGAAGGGGAGTATTATGCCTTGTGATGCAAAATGCAAAGAAATGTGCTAAATATTTCCTAATATTATAAGGATCTTAGGGTCATGGAATGAGGACTGGAGAAGACCTTTGAGGTTGTTCTTGCCTAACACCTTTACCAATGAAGAAAATTATCACTAGAGATATTAAGTGGCTTTTCTAAGATCACATAAGTGGTAACAGAGCTTAGATTTGAACCCTGGTCTTCTGACTTCAAATATGTGTATATAAATGCGGTACATAGAGCATTGGGTCTGGAGTCTGGAAGACCTGACTTCATATCCAGCCTCAGACACTGACTAGCTGTGCGACTCTGGGCAAGTCACTTCACCTCTGTTTGCTTCAGTTTCTTCATCTATAAAATATGGATAATAATAGTTCCTACTTCTCAGATTTTTTGTAAATATCAAGTGAAATAATCTTGGTAAAGCACTTAGCACAGTGCCTGATACTATCTAACTTTTTTAAAAATTTTCTAATTGGCTATGGAACATATTTCATATATACATATAAATATTTATTTTTATGTGTGTGTATGTGTGTGTTACCTCATTTGATCTACACAACCATCATGTGAGGTAAGTGCTATTATTATATCTATTTTCACAGGTAGGGAAATTGATGCTGAGAGGTTAAATGACTTGACTAGAGTCACACAGCTAAAAAGTATCTGAGACAAGATTTGAACTTAGGTCTTCCTGGCTGCATTCTCTCCAATGTTGCTTCTCCATCCCTCTTTCTACTATACCACAATGGGGCATAAATTAACACATAGAGATACATTTTCATGGTATAGGTATATTCAATTCATGATCATGCATATAAATGAGGGACCTAGAGGCTAGGAACACTTGAAAATCAGAGATAATACAAAAATTGTATTTTATACATACTTCAAACCCCCTTCACTAAGTTAATTATTTGGGATCGGCAGTGAAAGTATCAGACAAGTAGTAAAATTGATTAAGTCTCTCTCTTTTTTTCAATCTTTGCTATTCTCTGGAGAAGATGCTAAGTAGCAGTGAAATGAACCAAAGAAGGAAATTATCCAAGGGGAAAAGGAAGAGCCAAGGTCCTAGATATTTTACAAAATAATCAGCATGTTAAAAATTGAATTCATTATAGCTCTATCTGTATCTGTATGTTTACCAAATTCCTACTGTGATGTCTTCTCGTGGTATTGAGGTTACTCTGAATTCCCAAAGGCTGTGGTTCTAGATCACTATACTAGTAGACAGGTCCTATTAAGATGGAAAAAACTTTTGAGTCTAGGTCCAGTGATGTGTTTTCTACCTATTGTGTGAGCACCAGCCTGACTGAGTTCAGAGAGGCCCATTCCCAAGTTGGTTATGGAATAATGCATTTTTTATCCATGATGCTTTAGAACACTGAAACCAAGTTGTGGTCTATATCAGTGGAGATATAAAACCAAAGATCTGTGAAGTATTGAGGTCAGTCAACAGGCATTTATTAAGTACTTAGAGTATGATAGACACTCCAGGTGTCTGGGGGTGTGCTAAGCATTTGCTAACTACTAGGGGTAGAAAGAAAGGTAAAAACAGAGTCTGCCTTCAAGAATCTCATTTTCTGGTGGAAGAGACCATTGGCAAATATCTATGTATAGATATGTATGTACCTCTGTGTGTGTGAGTATGTGTGTGTGTGTGTGTTTGTGAGAGAGAGAGAGAGAGAGAGAGAGAGAGAGAGAGAGAGAGAGAGAGAGAGAGAGAGAGAGAGAGAGAGAGAGAGAGAGAGAGAACAATTGTCATCTCAGAGACCCACTTGAATGACATTTCCATTAATGCCACCACTACCCTCCTGAATATCCAATACCATAATCTTGGAGCCATCACATGTCTTCTAGTTAGTATTAAATGGAAACAATTTCAGCATCTGTAATAATTAAGCAATGGATACCAGTTATTTGTTTCTCCTGAACATTCTCTAAAATTTTAAATTGGTTTATAAAAGTATGTATGTCTTTTCTGTTTAGTCGTTTTCAGTCACGCATGACTCTTTGTAACCCTGTTTGGAGTTTCTTAGTCAAGATGCTGGAGTGGTTTACCATTTTCTTCTATAGCTTATTTTAAAGATCAAAAATGGAAGCAAATAAGGTGAAGTGACTTGCCCAGGGTCAAAAAGCTAGTAAGTGCCTGAAGTTGTATTTGGACTCAGGTCTTCCTGACCCCAGGCCTGGCATTCTGTTTGCTGTTCCAACCAGCTGCCTTTTCTGTGCCTAGAAAAATATATATTCACTGGTATTATATAAAAGAACACATTCACATGCTGTTATGAAAATGGTGGATTGCTTCCTGAAACTTACCATTACTGAAAAGCTTGCCAAAGTCTGCATTTCCTGTAGAACCTCGTCTGTGGGAACTTAAGCCAAAAAAAATTTGCTCTTCTATATACACATATTTAAAGAATGCTGAAAGGCCAACTGTCCACAAAAGGGGAGGCAGTACTTTCCTCTTGCTCTTAAGGATACATTAACATATCCATTCTCCTTTTCTTTGCATTTAGCCATATGGGGCTGGGAGATGTGCTGATAGGAAATTCTAAGCTGCAGACAAAAAGGAAAGATGATATGGATTCTCACATTAGGAAAACCCTTCAGTGAAACACCCTTCACCTTCTGGTACATGATCAGAGCCCACAGCTTGAAACCTCCTGGCAAATTAAAATAAGGAGAGCTCAGAAAGGGACCTATGTATAGGTGAACGGAAAATGTCAACCATAACTGCTTTAAAAAACTGTCTCTGTGCTTGTTCAATCTAGAATTTTGTAAGTTCACCAGGAGTCATAAGGCATTTTTGTACGTTGTAGATGATTTTTCTGAGCCAAAGATTGGTAGTGATTCCCTTACCAAAAGAAAAAAGGTCTAAGAGTAACATGGGTTACATGGTTCCCCCTTTCAAGATGAGGAAAACATTCATTCATGGTTTAGTGCTAAGAAGGGAAAGCCTGACAATGCTAATACTCCCAAATTTTTAGTTGATATTAAAACCAAGCCAGTATTTAATCATATATTCTTACAGTAATCTCAAAACAGCATCTGATTTGTTCAGATGTTCTAGGAGCCTGCATATTCTCATTCCAGGCTGTCTTTGTTCTGAATATAATCCTCCCCTTGCATGGCATCCCCACTCAATCTCTTCTCTGGACCACTCCAGTGTCTGATATTCAGAAACTTTTCTTCTAGAAATTTTGAGTTTCCTAGTTATTTGGTGCTTACTTACCAGTGATATCACAGGTAGGAAAGCATTCGGCTACTAGTGATTGAGACCCTCCCTCTCCCTATAAGACATCTGGCCTTCTTCCTTATGGCTGAGGAATACTGTTGTGTTGAACTGATCTAGGTGTACCCATGCTAAATTTTGGAGGTACCTGAAAAGAAATATGCCACTGCAAGTATCACCTGTGGCTCTTAGGTCTTCTTTAAGTTAAGTCAAACTCATTTTAATTCCTGTCCATATGATAACTTTTTAAAAAATATATAAAATTGTCCCTTCACTAACCTAAAGATCCCCATTCTTTCAACTGACTATTTTGTGACATGGTATTTTTCCTCTGGACACTCTCTAGATCATTGGTACTCTTCAAGTATACTCAGAACTAGAAAAATCCTCAAAATGGAGTCTTATAAATTGGGGAACAGGGAAGGGAAGGCAGTGATCACTTATTTATTTTTTTATTTTTTTTCACTTTTTAAAAAATTTATTTATTTATTTAACTTTTTACATTCATTTTCACAAATTTTTGTGTTCCAAATTTTCTCCCCATTTATCCTCTCCCCCCACCCCAATACACCTAGCATTCTAATTTTCCCTGTCACCAATCTGCCCTCTCTTCTATCATCCCTCCCTTCTCTTGTCCCCATCTTCTCTTTTGTCCTGTAGGGCCAGATGACTTTCTATTCCCAATTAACTGTATTTCTTATTTCCTAGTAGCAAGAACAATACTCAAGAGTTGTTCCTAAAACTTTGAGTTCCAAATTCTCCCCATCCCTCCCTCCCCACCCATTCTCTTTGGGAAGGCAGGCAAATCAATATAGGCCCTATCTGTGTAGTTTTGCAAATGACTTCCATAACACTCGTGTTGTGTAAGACTAACTGTATTTCCCTCCATCCTATTCTGCCCCACATTGTTTCCATTCTGTCTTTTGATCCTGTCCCTCCCCAAGAGTGTTGACCTCAAATTGCTCCCTTCTTCCATTGCCCTCCCTTCCATCATCCCTCCCTCCCTGCTTATCTCCTTCTTCCCCACTTTTCTGTACTGTAAGATAGATTTTTGTACCAAAATGAGTGTGTATTTTACTCCTTCCTTTAGTCGAATGTGATGAGGGCAAACTTCATGTTTTTTTCTCAGCTCTCCTCTTTTTCCCTCCACTAAAAAGTTTCCTGCTTGCCTCTTGAATGAGATATAATTAACCTCATTCCATTTCACCCTCTCTCCTCCAACTACATTTCTCTCTCACCATTTACCTTAATTTCTTTCAAGATATGGTCCCATCCTATTCAATTCACTCTGTGCTCTCTGTCTCTGTATGTGTGCGCATGTGTGTATGTGTGTGCATGTGCACACATGTACATGTGTGTGTATGTATGTGTGTGTGTGGTCCCACCAACTACCCAGATACTGAAAAGTTTTAAGAGTTACAAATATTGTCTTTCCATGGAGGAATGTAAACAGTTCACCTTTGGTAAGTCCCTTATGACTTCTCTTTGCTGTTTACTTTTTCATGCTTCTTCTCATTCTTGTGTTGGAAAGTCAAATTTTCTTTTCAGCAGTGGTCTTTTCATCAAGAATGCTTGAAAGTCCTCTGTTTCATTGAAAGACCATGTTTTCCCCTGAAGTATTATACTCAGTTTTGCTGGGTAGGTGATTCTTGGTTTGAGTCCTAGTTCCTTTGACTTCTGGAATATCCTATTCCACGCCCTTCGATCCCTTAATGTAGAAGCTGCTAGATCTTGTGTTATCCTGATTGTATTTCCACAATACTGGAATTGTTCCTTTCTAGCTGCTTGCAAGATTTTCTCCTTGACCTGGGAGTTCTGGAATTTGGCCACAATGTTCCTAGGAGTTTCTCTTTTTGGATCTCTTTCAGGTGGTGATTGATGGATTCCTTCAGTACTTATTTTGCCCTCTGGGTCTAGAATGTCAGGGCAGTTTTCCTTGATAATTTCATGGAAGATGATGTCTAGGCTCTTTTTTTGATCATGACTTTCAGGTAGTCCCATAATTTTTAAATTGTCTCTCCTGGATCTATTTTCCAGGTCAGTTGTTTTTCCCATGAGATATTTCACATTCTCTTCCATTTTTTCATTCTTTTGGTTTTGTTTTATAATTTCTTGGTTTCTCATAAAGTCATTAGCCTCCATCTGTTCCATTCTAATCTTGAGAGAACTATTCTCTTCAGTGAGCTTTTGAACCTCTTTTTCCATTTGGCTAATTCTGCTTTTGAAAGCATTCTTCTCCTCATTGGCTTTTTGAACCTCTTTTGCCAATTGAGTGAGCCTATTTTTCAAGGTGTTATTTTCTTCAGCATTTTTTTGGGTCTCCTTTAGCAAGGTATTGACCCGTTTTTCATGCTTTTCTTTCATCTCTCTCATTTCTCTTCCCAGTTTTTCCTCCACCTGTCTAACTTGCTTTTCAAAATCCTTTTTGAGCTCTTCCATGGCCTGAGCCCACCGGACATCCACCTGGGATGTCTGGGATACAGGGGCCCCGACCTCTATGTCTTTCCCTGATGGCAAGCATTGTACTTGGTCATCAGAAATGAAAGGAGGAAGGAACATCTCTTCCCCAAGAAAGTAGCTCTCTATGGTCTTATTTTGCTTCCTTTTTCTGGGCATTTTCCCAGCCAGTTACTTGACTTCTGAAATTCCTCTCCACCCCTGCCTAGATCTGCCCAGCTAGTGCTTGGGGTCTGAGATTCAAATGCTGCTTCCCAGTCTCAGGGCTTTCAGTGGCAGGTAGGCCTGCTATTCAATGTGAGCTTAAGTTCTGGTGCTCAGGTGGGGGCAGGGCCACCTCCCAGGCTCAGTTTCCTCAGGGGCTTTATGCAGAGACCTTCAGTAATGGAGCAGGTGGGGGCAGGGCCGCCTCCCAGGCTCAGCTCCCTCAGGGGGTTTATGCAGAGACCTGAACTTCTACCTTCTGCTCTGAGAGTCCCGGGCCGCCTCCACTGCCTCTGTCGCTCCCTCTGCTGCTGCCTCCCAAGGGGGCCCGAGTCACGGAGACGCCCTGCTCCCCTCTTGGCCAGCCCAGAAGTCTCTCTCACTGACCTGTAGCGTCTGTGGGTGGAGGGACCTTCCTGGCTGCCGGAGATTCCGTCCCTGAAGCCTGCTTGGATCTGCTCCTCTGGGGCCGTGGCTAGGGCAGCTCAGGGGTGGGCTCCGCTTTCCAGGCTGTGACGGACCCCTGGGGACAGCTCTCCAGGGCTCTCTGGAACAGAAATCTCTTCCACTGTGTTTCTGTGCGCCTTGCAGTGATCCAGAATTTGTGGGAAGTTTTTCTTACAGGAAATTTATGGGCTGTGGATTCGGAGCTAGCATACGTGAGTCTTTCTACTCCACCATCTTGGCTCCTCCCATTGCAGTGATCACTTATTAAGTGGTCACTATGTGCCTGACACCATGCTGTTTTATAAATATTTTCTTCTTTGATACAGTACAGAGTAAAATTGCACTATCATTCTTCCTTCTATCTTTTCCAGCAGATTAACTCAGTTATCATTTCCTCTGTCACTCTCTAAACTTGATTCTTTTTCTATTTACTAGTTTTTTTTCTTCTTGATGACTACAAACATAGCCAAATCTTCCTCATTCTTAAGAAAGAAAAAAATAAAAAAAAAAACCCTCTCACTGGATCTTAGCATACTTACAAGCTATCATCCTCTTTCTCCTCCCTCTTCTCTGCTGAACTTCTTGAAACTGAACTTCTTGAAAAGCCATCTATTTTCAATATCTCCACTTTGACTCTCCCTCTATAATTAAGCTTCAACCACGTCATTCAACTGAAGTTCTCTCAACAGTTATTAACTGTCTCTCTATTGTTAACTGTAATGGCTTTTTTTCCGTAGCCTTCCTCCTTCTTACTCTCTGAGCAAAACTTAACTCTCCTCCTACATAGTCTTAATTTTCTGGATTTGCATGAGGCCACTCTCTTCTGGTTTTTCTATTATCTATCTGACTGTTCCTTCTTCCTCTCATTTGCTGGTTTTTCTATTACCTATCTGACTGTTCCTTCTTCCTCTCATTTGCTGGATTTTCATCCATGTCACATTTACTAACAATGGATATCTGACCTGGATCATTTTTTCTTCTTTTTATGCTGTTTCACTAGGTGTCTTCATTACCTCCCATGGTTTCAATTGTAATCTCTCTGCAGGTAGCACCCAGATCCAAGTAACTAGCTCTAGTCTCTTTCTCGAGTACTTCCTCTTGAACTGTCTTTTGCACATTCTACACTAGATAGCTCATTGACATTTAAATGTCTGAAAAGAGAAGTCATTATCTTTTCTCACAAAACCATCCTTCTCCCTTTTCTATTAAGGAGGTTGTGCTTTTTCCAGTCACTTATGTAGAGACAATAGATACAACCCTGGACCTAGAGTTAAAAAAAATCTGAGTTCAAATTCAGCCTTAAACACATACTAGCTATGTAATCCTGGACAAGTTACTTAATTACTGCATACCTCAGTTTCTTAAGCTATAAAAATGAGGATCAAGTACAGCACCTACCTCCCAGGGCTATAAAGATCAAATGAGATATTTGCAAAGTGCATAGCACAGTGCTTGACACATAGTAGGTGTTTAATAAATGCTTGTTTGGTTCCTTGTGAACTTCAAATCTTTACATATGCAAAAAACCCTAAATCTTGTCAATTCGATTTCCACAACATTTACTTGAATATGTCTCCTCTCCAGTCATACAGCCACCCCCATAATTCCGGGTCTCATCACCCTTCGCCCTAGTTAAGGCCCTCAACAGTAGTTTGCAATCACTTCCAGCCTCAAGTAGCTCCCCACTCCAATCTATCCTTAATTCAGTCACCTAAAAAACGCACTCCTGACCATGGCTCTTAAGTCAGCTGTAGTGGCTCAAATTAACTTCAAGATCACTTGAAGATTCAAGACCTGATTCCTTCCTGTATTTCTATCTTTATTTCTTTGCAGCTTTGACCAAATGCTACTAGTTTTGCCATCTGGAGAAAAAAAAAAGAAATCTAAACCTCTTTCTCCTTTTTCTTCTCCTTTTTCTCTTCCTCTTCCTCCTCCTCCTCCTCCTTGTCTTCTCTTTCTTCATGAATGAATAAAAAAAAATGTGTTAAGTACTCACTACAAAATATTGGGCTAAGTGCTAAGGATATAGTTAGAAAAGCAAAGGTGCTTGCTTTCAAAAGGCTCATGTTCTAATGCAGAGAGGTAGAAGATTTTCAGCTGTAAGTCAGATGTAAATGTCCCATGTTCTTAGGGTACAGAGGCAAACCTGATGGTAAAGCATCTTCTTCACTGTACATTGGCTAGACGACCTGAACTGTTCTTTCCCTCCTTGTACCATGGTTTAGCCAGATGGTTCTCCTCAGGGTTCCTCATATATCATCATATATCGTCCCTCAACTCCATATTTTGCACTGGAAAATTTTCCTTCCTCTCCTCTACTTCTTAGAATTTCTGGCTTCCTTCAGATCTCAGCTCAGGAGCCCCCTTCTTTAGGAAGCCTTGCCTTGCGCCCACCCCATCTGCTAGTGCTTTCCCAGCTATCTTGTATTTATTTTATCTGTATCTTGTACATAACTTTCCATGTGCTTATTGTCTTAACCCTTTAGAAAGTTAGCTCCTTGAGGGAAGTAGCTGTGTTTGCTTTTTCTTTATATTGTTGGCACTCAACACAATACATAATAATTTCTTAATAAATACTTGTTGATGGACTCATTCTATATATTTTTTATTCAGCATAAAATCATGTTTACTCTTTTGGCTGCCAATTCACAAAGTGGATTCAAATCCAGCTGGTAGTAGTTCTTTTCCATATGAAAGCTACAACCCCTTTCTTTGGCACCTATGTGGTTGATGTTTTTTAAACTCATGGCAGAACTTTATATTTAACAACTATAGGGGCTAAGTCAAGTATCTTAAGAATGACTTCTGCACCATGGGGATCATAGAAAACCCCAGAAGTAGTAAAAATTGCTTTGGTGAGAGAATTTCCTTAAATTGATTAGGTATGGCAGTATTTGTGATTTTCCCATGCCTTTTGTTCTTACTGGGACCTGCCCAGTCACTGGTGCTAGAAATCTAAGTGTACTTATGTATAGTCTTGCTCTTTAGGTTCTCCTCACTGTTTGGTACTTACCCTTCTGCTTGCTTGTTCACTTTTTCCCTGAATCCTGACCCTCCCTGACTGCGTACTTGTTCTCCTGGCTGGTCATCCACTTTGTTACTGGTTTTTGCTGCGTGTCAGCCTTCCCTAGTCCTAGCTCCTTTAACAGTGACTCTTAGCTGCCTGTAGCATGGCACTGATATTGATAATGATAAGCTTAGATGTGACCATGTTTGAAGGGAAGATGATCCATAGTTTTTCAAATCCTCCTCAGCACGATGGTTCCAAAATTCTATAAAATACTTCATCCACGCCAGAAATGTCTGCTTTTACACACTGAAATGGAATCAGACATTTCAGTTATCACTGATTGCTGTCCTTACTCTCATTTTTAAAAGTATTTTTGGTTAAAATACTAATTTGCATCTTATTATTTATGCATTTGCATACTTGGTTCCAAAGTCCTTAACTTCAATTATGTAAAAACCAAACAAAGTCGAATCATTTGTGTAACTTTCTGTACTTCCCAGATGCAGGGCATGACCTGCATGAAATAAATAACAGGTTTATAAATCAATCTGTTTAATCACATGCCATGTTAGGAGAACCAAGAACCCAAGGGAGTTTAGTAGCTCATCAGTTAAAGAACTGCAGAGTCTCAGGGCTCTAAGGGATCTTTGCAACCATTCAGTCCAACCCATGCTCCTTCCCCCCCAAAGAATTCCCTGTGTAACAACCTTGGCAGGTAATCAACTACCCTTTGTCTGAATACCTTTCTCTGTAGAAACATGGAACTCATTGTCCTGGTTAAAAAATAAATTTATTTTTTTAAAGAGAGAGCTGTCCAGGCAAAGATCAAATTATCCACAGAAACACGTATTTACCAAGTGCCTTCCACATTCATTCAATCACTCAGTCTTTTGGTTAACGTACATTAAAAGGAGGCATTACCATCTGATTTACTACAATACCCTAAGGACTTTGGGACCCTTCCATATGACTTGCAGCTGACATCTTTCAGTTGTTTTTGTCCTGTCTTCCCACCATAGTATGAGCCTCTTAATAACAAGGATTGTCTTACTTTTCCTCTAGCACTTAACACATTCCTTTGCACATAGTACACGCTTAATACATTATTTTTTTTTTATTCATTGATGACTTTTTTCTTTACATAGGGCAAAAGTAGAAGCAATGGGAAGAAATTTCAAGAAGTTTAGGCTTGATGTCAGGAAAAAACTTCCCCCAAATTAGAGCTGTCCAAAAGTAGGATGTATTTACTCCACTGGGTATCAGACTTCCTCTTATTAGAGGCCTTCAAAAAGAGACTGATAGGCCAATTGTTGGGGATGTAGTAGTAGGGGATTGTTTTGTATTGTACTGAAGGACTACTGAGATCTCTTTCAACTCCATATTTTGTGACTCAGCCTGAGTAATAAATCAATTATGTCTATTATCAGTTATATAATAAGTCAATAGTTTAGCTCCATTATGAAGAACTTTAACCACAAAGCTGAGGAATTTGTTTTTTATCTTAGAAGCATGAGGGCAACATTGAAAGTTTTTCATCAGAGGAATGACATGGTTGGAGTTGGGCTTGGGGAAGATTATTTTGGTTACCATGTAGAAACTAGATTAGGGTAAGAAAAAATAGAAATAAAAAATTCAACTAAGAGGGTAGGACAGACCTGCACAGCTTAGTAGTAGTTAGGGAACCAAAATTAAAACAGGCTAAACTTCTTTGGGCTGCGAATAGGTTTTTAGTGACTCACTTTCCTGGTAAAGATATAATTCATGATTGAACTTTTTTGAATAAACCATATTTCAAAAAGGAAAATTTCAATTAATATCAATTAATTCCATTTATTATTTAAGATTTTTATGTATCATTAAGTAGCTCCTCAGACTGGAGACAGACTGATGGTGGATGGTTGCTGCAGGTCCCATAACAAACAGCAGAGAGTGTACAGTGGCAACTCACCTGCCAAGCTACATGATGGACACAGTAGTGACTAGTGGAAGATGGGTTAAGCAGGGCATGCACAAAGCAGGCATCACACCTTTCCTTTCTTATGTGTCCCCTACATCTTTGTGGGCCACAAAAGGCTGCAGGCCATATGTTGTACAGGCCTGGGCTAAGACAAGCGGTAAGGAGGGAATGCACTAAGATTATAAACATTTGTGTGCAAAAACGGGAAGAGATAGAAAATATCTTGTTCTTAGTGTTGTCGTTGCTTGTCTTTCATTCTCCAAGAGGGCTGTGCAAAATCACCTTCTCCTCCAGAGCCATCTGGGTCCAATGGAGAGTTACAGATCAGAATGACTGGATGTGGCTCTCTTGTGGTGGTTAAACCAATAGGACTGCTCAGAGATAGACAGACATAGACACCTGGACAGACTGACATGGATGCCTATGTTAAGGTGTGAATGCAAGGACCCCAACACACACAGGAGGGTCTGCTATCACGGTTTCTTACATCTGCATTTCTAAAAGGAAAAGCAACTTTGGAGCAGTCAACAATCACTCTAATCAAGCACATGTATCATTCACTTAGTTCAGGGGAAAAAATCAGAACCCTGAACTTCAGAGAAAATATAGAGAAATAAAGACAAACAGACAATGCTTTCAGCTGCCTGACATAAGCAATACATGCATCACAGATCAACAGACAGATCCAACAGTCTGACCATTACATCCATACATAGTTACCAGAGAGAGAAGCACCAACATCTGGGTTTTCAAAGCCAGTGGTCCCCTTAGTGGCTGCTCAGAGTCTCCTATGGCCAAACAAACACTTCCAATGAGTAAGCCCCAAAGTAAAACCTCACCTTAAAGTATTTATACATTTTTTAGAGCCAGAGGGCATCCCAACCTTTGAGAACTAGTGCCTCATTGACAAAAGGTGTGGGTTTTAACAAAAAGTGTGGACCTTCCTAGAAATCTTCCCTAACCAAACTCCCCTTAATGGGCAAGCCTATCAATGGGTGGGGAAGATCTTCCATTAAGGAGCAAAATTATATTAACAATAAGCAAAAATGCATTATTAATACATAAAGGAGAAGGAAGAGGCAAGTATGGCTCCATGATTTTAAACCTGAATAACTAAAAGGATAGAAGCATCACTACTCAGACTTCCATTATGTCCATGAAAGTTTATCCTAATGGTTTCTGAAATGTCAGCTGCAAAATAACAAACATAAAAGCAAAAGCAACTAGGCTAAAAAGCCCTGAAGCATAGGTCCAGATCATTTTTTAATACCTTTTCCCATCTTCTCTGTCTCCCAATCTAAGTTGAATGGCTAAAACTCCCTTCACACTATTCAACCTTAGAATCTTGCAAAAAAAAAAAAATGAGCAGAAAAAAAATTTAATCTATTGCTGTTTTCAGAACTGACTTAGAGTATTTTTATTTCATCTGTTTAAGTCAGCTCTGTGTCATGTAGTTATAGAATGAAACTGGCTCAGCAGACTTTTATTGAAATGAGGAAATAGCTCTTTCTGGAAGCACTATTCTAATGTTTTTTGGTATTTCTCCATTGTAGGGCTTGGTTTTTGATCTAGTAGACTGGAACAGTGGCCTTGAGAGACTCTGGTCTATTAGATCAAGTCCTAATTTTGGAGTTCTTTGAGTGCACAACATGGAGCCATTATAAGCTATCTTGTGACAGCTGATTTAGACAATGTTTAGTTTGCAGATCAGGGATCCAATAGTTGTCTTAATCTGTTAGGTCAATACAAATCTACCCCTATACAATAAGTTCACTATGCAATAAAAAATGCTTATGAGTCATTCCATTTGTTTTTAAGGCATGTGAATAAAGCATGTTTTATGTAATATTTAATGTTCAGGTATACTATAAGAATCCTATAAATAAATAACCTCTGATATACTAAAGGATCATGTTCTACAAATCATCAATATTCATTATAATAGTTTCTTATAGTCATTATGACGTGAACATATAGGTATTTTTCAAAGATTATACCTTGCCACTCAACAAGCATATATTAAGCACTTACTATATACCCTGCTCTGTGCTAAATTTTGGAAATGAAAAGAATAAACAAAGATAACCCCCAATACACTAACATTCTAATGGGGAAGACAATGTGTGTGTGTGTGTGTGTGTGTGTGTGTGTGTGTGTGTGTGTGTGTATATATACATATATATGTATATATGTGTGTGTATATGTATGTATATACATATATATGTATACAAGATAAATATAGAATGAAAGACAGATAACCTAAGAGGGAAATGGGAGGGATGAATTATAAAATAATATACATAAAGGATCTTTGAAAACTTAAAAGATGAGTTTAGTTTGAGGAGGGCAGTTTGGAAGCTGAGGGAATAGATGACTGTGAAAGAAATGCTTTCCGGGATCTAGGTTGCCCTCAGAGGTCTTTTCCAATTCTGTACTTTTCTGGTTACTTATTTTTGGTTTAGGGTGCTTTCTAGTACCTAATTCCCAAAAGACCATGAAAAAGGATGCCTCCTAGCCTGAGATGATTACTATATCTACACAAAGTACAGAGATAACTGTCATTGAATGGATAGAAAATGACATGTCATACTGACCTAGCCCTTTGAGATAAATATAAATCACATATATTTCACATGCAAAAGCTTATTTGGCAGGGTCTCTATGATTAACACTTATTGATTTCTCCAGGGGATCTGGTCACAAGAAGCTTTGCTCCATGCAAGCATGGAGAACAGACATAATTTCATATGGCCTACATAAAATGCCTTTCTTGAATGACCAAGGAACTGGAGTCTATGCTCAGTGCACATGCTAGCATTCTTCCAAGAAGAGAAGGTCAAATGATTCAGGTTATGTTTGCAATTCAGTCAACAAATATTAATATTCATTAAGTACCTACTATGTACCAGACACTAAGCCTAGGCTTGGGGAAAGGAAGACAAAAGACAGTTCCTACTCTCAAGGAGCTCATTGTTTCATGAGGAAAACAATATGTAAACTATGTACAAATAAATTGTATGTAGGACAAATCTGAAGAAATCAACAGAAGGAAGGTCCTAATTTTTTTTTTGTATTCTTTTGTTTATTTTTTCAGGGATCTGTGAACACAGATCACAGATAACATTAGAGATGGAAAAAGCAGTCCTCCATTTTGTATCCCATTGGATGTCATGGTGACCTTACAGTGGTGCTGAGTTCTTATTGGATACAGTAACACAATAGTCCCTCTCAGGTCACCTATAATCCTTTAGCGTCAGGGTTGTCTCAGGAACCCTACTGATAGATGAGTAGTCTAGGTCTGGGATCACTTAATAAGAGATTAAAACCTTGGGGCCACACCCACACAAGTGAGAGAAGGTCCTAAAATTGAAAGGGATCAGGAAAATATTCAGTTCTGTCAGATGTGGAGGAGATTAATGAAAGGAGTTATTTAGAACTAGGAAGGGGAAATTTTTGATTGTCAAAAACTGTTAGAGAATACAGTCTGTAAACTAGGCCAGTGATTTAGGTTGAGTGGTTAGTTTGAAAAAAAGTCATTCATGGTTTTTTGGGTAGCCTGGGGGGAGGTCTCCAGTAGAGTTCTCTAGCAATTTGTGCTTAGCCCTGTGCTATTTAAGACTTCGATCAATGATTTGGAGAAAATAAGGCATGTATACTTATTAAATGTTCAAGTTGCCATAAAGTTAGGTTTGAGAGCTAACAAACTGGATCCCTGAGTCAGGATTTTAAAGGGTCTCAATAGGATAGAACACTGGACCAAATCTATAGGATGAAATTTAACAAGAATAGATGTAAAATCTCATACCTGACTTGCAAAAAATAAACTCATGGGTATAAGATATTGAAAAAAATAATATGGCAATTCGTCTGAAAAAAGAATCTACATATTTTGATGGACTGCAATCTCAATGTAAATCAACAGTCTGTGCATTTCAGAAAGTGAATGAATTCTTAAACTGTATTAGGATGCATAGTGTTCAGGAATTAGGAAGCAGTATTTTTGTTGTGATTTCTCTTGGTCAGACAACATCTATCATCAGCTCAGTGTTTAGAAAACGTACTACATTATACAGAGAATATCCAGAAGAGGGTGACCAGGAGACAATAAATCTAGAGTCATTTCATGGAAGGATCAGTTGAAGGAATTGAGGATGTTTCACATAATGAAGAAGTAGAAGAGAATATCTTAGTCATTTTAAATATGTCAATAAATGTCATATAGAAGAGGGATTGAACTTGTTCTGTTTTGCCCCAGAGGGAAGAATTAGGAGCAATGGGGTCAAGGAAGAATTTCAAAGAGATAAATTGAATCTTCATGTAAGGAAAGAAAATAATTAATAATTGTAAGTTAAGTGGCTTCAGTCATATTGAACTCTTTGTGACACCATTTGGGGTTTTCTAGGCAATGACACTGGAGTGGTTTGCCTTTTCCTTCTCCAGCTCATTTTATAGATGAGAAAAGAGAGGCAAAAAGGTTAAGGGACTTGACCAGGGTCACACAGCTGGTAAGGGTCTGAGCTTGGATTGAACTCAGGAAGATGAGTCTTCTTGATTCTGAGATAAATGTTCTATGCACTGTGCTACAATACATTAGTTCAAAGGAGGTACCACATAGAGAGGTTAATGTGGACCAAGGAAGGTCAGGACTTCTTGCAGGAGAATTTTTATCAAAATTTATAGAAAAGTCAGGCCACAGATGGGAAAAAGTGTCTTGAGAGACTGGGATGTACAGTATCATATATGATGAATATGCAAGTTGTATGTTAGCATAACAAGTATATGGACTTGGCTGGAACGGGATAGTGTGATGACAAGTTTGAATGTTTGCTGTTGGAGTATACTTATGTGATTACATTCTTTTGGTTCCTGAATATATAATCACATATGTATACCTTAATGAAGGTGGCATGTAAGTAGCACTTAATAAATGCTTATTGATTGAATGATTGAGTAGTAAGCTAACCAACAGTTGTTTATTAGATACCTACTGTGTACCAGCCACTGTGCTAAGGCGGGGAATGAAAGGAAAAGAAAAAGCAAAAAAACAAAACAAAACAGTTCCTTTCCTCAAGTAGCTAGTCCAGTGGAGAACTTCTCATTCATTGAAATTAGAATAATTTCCCTACTAGAGTAAATCTTTGAATTTCATGAATTTATTAATTTCCCCCCCCTCTTTCCATTTCCTCTTCCCCATATCTCCAAACTGCATTGTAGTGCAGTAGAAAGTTTATTGGATTTGGAGTTCGATCACCTAGATCTGAATTCCAATTCTGCTGTATATTAACTGTATGACTTTGGGTTATTGAGTCAAGCCCTCTGAGGGCTTTGTCCTTTCCAAATCTAAATGTAGAATCCTACAGTGTTATGATTTTTATCTGCACTGAAACTTTACAGCACATCTTTTTAAGTGGTTGAACTAAAAAAGACAATTTTCTGGTGATTAGAGTTCTTTTAATGGTTATTCAGATCTATTTTCTTTCTGTCCCAAAGCTAGGATGATTAAACAGTGACAGATACTGTTTCCACACCCAGCAGTGGCACTCATTTGCACTTGTTAGCCATGTATGTGCTGCCCAAGATTTGAAGGCTGACTTACACTTTTACTCTGTTCTCAAGTTGTACCACTTTTCAAGCCACTTAACACATCTCAAGTGTCTGGATGCTAACAAACTGTTCTTTACTTCACACATGGCTCCAGTGACTCTCACAGCTGCCCAAAAGTTGTTTTTTTTTTTTTCCTCCTACTAACATGAAAATATAATGGAATTAAATGTTGATACTGAGAGAGCATTTCACAGCTGGACTTTACATTCCTATCCAAAAAGCAACAGTCTCAAAACCCTAAAGTGAACAATCAGCAGCAAACTGGCAGTAATTTGCTCATTTCTTTCTCAACTTGTTGACAAGATCTCCAGAACCAAAAAAAGTCATGTCACCTTACAAAGACATGGTTTTGTATCACTGGAAGACTATGTGAATCGAGATTTTATTTATAAAATAATGGAATTATGTAATGGGGGCAGGTATGCCCAGTTCTTTGAGTATTTGCTGGGAATGACCACAATTGCCAGTAGGAAATAGGGGAAATGGCATTTTAATAACCACAGATGATATAGGGGCAAACACCGCAGAAAGTACAGAGACAAGTGGTGAGAGTGGTGTAGAGTTGATGGCCTGGGGATGGGGGATGGCAGGCAGCAATGCAGAAGAGAATGAACATCACAGAAATGTGGATTACAGTTGAGGGCACTCAGCATGATGGACCCTTAGGAGGTGGCGGAGTACATGGGGGAAAAGAGATTGAGGTTTCATTTTCTATTGTTCTGTGGGGAACATACTAACTCTTTTCTGTGCCACCTTGGAGTTAGCTCATTAACATATCTAGATCATCTCAAAGTTGTCAGTAAACCGTTAAAGTTAATAGGTCCACATTATATCAAAATTATGAGGAGCTTTTGGTGTTCTGCAGATGTCTGGAACTTGTCTGAGATTTATATCACAGAATCATATATTGATCCCATATATATTATTAGGATATGATTATTGGTTAATATATGATACAGTTTGAATTCTAATGAGTATAAACAAAAGCATAAGTTGATGATAATTCAAAACAATTTAAGGAGTTAAAAGATTACTAATAAATGGGAGAATCAGAGAAAGCTTTAGGAAGATGAACTAGCCTTGAAGGTAGATAAAAATCAGAAAGGTGAAGAGGTGAGATTGCCTCCTAAGCATGAGGGACAGCTCATACAAATGATCAGAGACAAGAGAGAGAAATGTGAATTCCAGAAACAACTAGTTTGGCTTGAAAGTAGAATATAAGAAGTAGAATAGGGGGGAAATAGTTGGAGAGATAGGTGGGAGTCATGTAAAATATCAAGGAAGGTGGAGAGAGTATATATTTAATCCTAAGAGCAATTGGGAGACAGTGATATAGAGTTCAAAATTGTGCCTTTGGAAGATTCTTATATTTTCTAGTTGTACAGAGAAAGGGTTAGAGAAAAGAGAGACTGAAAACCAGTTAAGGGTCTGATAAAATCATCCAAGTAAGAGGCGACTTGAACTAGGGTGGTGGTTATTTGAGTGGAAAGAGGAGATACATGTGAGAAAAGTTGCAGAGGAGTGATCAACAGAACCTGACAACTAATTGGCTATTGGATGGAGAATGAAGAAAAGAGAACAACCAGGAAGACTGTGATGCTGGGAACAGGGGCGGCTGAAAGGATGATGGTGTCCTCAAAAAAAATAGGCAGCTTTGAAGAATGGTCAGCTTTGGGAAAAAGACAATGACTTAAATTTCGGGTGTGTTGAGTTTAAATGTTATTGCAACTTTCAGATGGAAATTCCCAGTACGCAGTTGCTCATGTCAACATAACAAGAGAGAAATTAGAGCTAAATCCATAGATTTGAGAGTCATCTGCATGAAGGTGATCATTGAAATTGTGAGAATGTGCATAGGGCAGGAAAGGATGCCCAGGACAGAACTTTGGGGAGAAGGAGCAGATGGGCAGGTAGATAGAAAACCAGGAGAGAACAACATCCTAAAGACAAAGCAGGAGAGAGAATAGAGGAGGAGAGAACTGTCAACGGTGGTAAAAGCTACAGAGTTCAAGAAGCATGTGGGTTGAGTAAAAGTCATCAGACACAGGGGTAAAGAAATCTTTGGTAACCTGGAAGAGATGTGGTTCAGTCAAATCATGGAGTGTAAAAGCCAGAACAAAGAGTTAGCAGGATGAAAAAGTAAAGGCAATGTAACTGGAAAGTTCCTTCCAAGAATTTAGCAATGAATGCTTTTTAGATTGAAGGTATAGAATAATAATGAGGTCATTTTAGGTGATTCAAGTCCTGACTCTGATATTTTCTGCCTGTGTGACCTTGGGCAAGTGACAACCTCTCCAAGCCTCGGTTTTCTAACTTGTGAAATGATGGCGTTAGACTAGAAGCTCATCCCTTTTAACTCTATGTTCTGGCTCCTCTGATCCTCAGAAGGGAACTGCTCCTTTTGTGTATGGGGAAAAATAATAAAATCCATTCATGAAAAAAGTCTCAGATAAAATGAGAGATGAAGCCCAGACTATTCTGAATACCTGATTGAGAATTTCTGCTTAGATCAACACAGTGTTGGAAGGAAGAACAGTGACTGAAGGACTGATGATGGCTAAGCATTCTGTTCCATCAGCCCATCAAAACAGCATGTGACTGTTTTTAGAGTTTTGAAGTTATAACTGACAAAATTACAAATCAAATAAATATTAGGGAACTGTGAGGATGTCATATAAGGACTATAAGATTCCTAGTAGGCAAAAAGATGGATTTCTTGAGTTTTGCCTGATAAGAAAAATAAAAAAGACATTAAAGCATTAGTAGATGTTAAGACACTAGCGAGAGACCTGGTTTAAGAAGTCCACAGGAGGAAAAGCTTAATGAAGTTATAGAACACATAGAAAGCTTACAGTTCTGTCAGTTGAATTTTCATCTGCTTTGCTGAGAATTTTCTGATAGGAAGAGAGGCCTTCCTTGGCTAATTGTGTAGAGCAATTGGTAGGAGATTTGAGAGTTATTGGAACTTATTACTCATTGAAGCCATAAAAAGTCTGAGAGAGAAAAAAACTCTCAGGGGTAGAGTTGTCCTCTACTGTCTTCTTTGATTTGAGGAGAAAGAAGGGATAGGAGGATCTCTGTTTTGTTGTGCACTATATTGTAAGATGCATAGACAAAACAGGTGTACTAGGGGGGAAAACAGAATACCCCGATACATAAAGAGCTCAGCAGTTTTAGGATCTAAGGAAACAGCTTTGTCCTTGATATGGTATGATGCTTTTTTCTGTGCCCTGTTAATGGTGGGTATGAGTGAAGAGCTTGTTGCTGCTTTGTTTCCAGAGTAAAAAGGGGATAGCTTTGCCCATCAAGAGAACAATGAGGAGCCAAAGGGGAGCAGCTAGCAGAGAATTTGCTTCACGTGGCTCAGATTATTCCCGAAGCGTCTGAGGACATATAGTCCAGAGTTGTGTTACCCTGGGCATCTGAGTTTCCCCACTCTTGGACCTTCCTGCTAGGTTCGGGTGTGACTACGCTCCTTTATGAACCATGTATATTTTGGAGGGATTGGAAATGTGATGCAGCTTTATGATTATCTCTTATACAATGATAATTCCTGCTGCAGTCTTTTATTCGGGAATTTATGTTTGATTATTACGACCTTTGCCTTTGATGAATAAATGTTACCATAATTATTACTTTTGCTTTATTATTTAATAAAATGTTTTATGTTTAAGAGTTAATGGTGTTGTAGCAGCTGATTTGGTATGAATGGGAAGTAGTTTATAGTATAGTAAGAATATATCACATATGAGTTTTATCCCTATGAACATGAGAAAGACTCTGAGAGAAAAACAAAATAGAGCTGCAAGTGTTAGAGATTAGAGAAGATTCCCTCAGAGGAGAGAAATGGGTACAGGTGCCATGACAGACATCAGTCTGCACTGTCCATGTGGTAGGGCTAGTGCCATACCCATGTTCCATACAAATAAGATAAGCCTGAGCTTTTACTTGGAAGATGAAAGAGTTGAAATGACAGAAAGAGATTAAGGAGAGAAAAGACAAGGTTTGAAACAGCTGCTCTGGAAAATGTGATTATCCACAAGAAAATCTTTCCATCAAAGAAGAGTAATAGATAAAGGCCCAACTGATATTTCATAACAAATCCTACATGTTTAAAAGTCTTCCCCTAGCAGTGTACAGAAGCCTAGAAGTTAGGGAAAAGAATTCAGCTATTTACTCAGAGTTGAAGTTTGGTGTGATGACAATGACAGTAGAAGGGGTTCAAGGAAATTTGGTAAAATTTAACCAGTCAATTATAGGATCAAGAGTGTGAAGAGAGGAAAGGGAGTCCAGAGTGGAAAGGGGGTGATGAAGAACAAGAACAGGAAGGTCTAGCGGGTCTAGAGGTTATAGAGAGGATGAAGGGTTAGTTTAGGGTGAGACGGAACAGTAGGAGGTGGTCATCAATGAGGAAATATTCAGGGTTTAGAATCTTTTAGTAATACCTTCACCCGTAATTGTGAAGTCTAAATTATCTGAAGTGGAGATGAAACAAAGAGATAGCTCATGATACTGATGAGCTGGAAGGTCAGGATGTTCAAGGAGATATCAGCATGTATATGTTAAAATCTCCTACTAAGAGAACAGGTATTGAGGTAGAGAGGAAAATTTTGAGCTAGATGTTATACTTCTTGAGAAAGTAAGGAAGCAAATTTTCAGTTTTGGAGAGACTATGAGAAAAGAGACACACTACTATATGATTCATAAAACTGTGAATTTGTCCATCCATTCTGGAAAACAATTTGAAATTGTGTAAGAAAAGTTATTAAATTGACTATATGTGTTGCATGAGCAATCATAGGGAAAGTATGCCCAAAGGAAGTAAAAGATAGAGGGAAGACCCCATGTATTCCTATAAAATTGTAGCAGTACTTTTTTATAGTTGTCCCAAACTAAAAACAAAGTTGGTACCCATCAATGGAGAAATAGTTGAACTAATTGTTGTATGTAAATGTAAATGAATTATATTGTATTATGAGAAATTATGAATATTAAAAATTCAAAGACTATTTGAAAACTTGAAGAAGGAAATAAATAGAACTTGGAGAAAAATGTGTACAATATAGTAATATAAATGGCAGTTGAACTCTGATGCCTTGCAACGCCCAATCTCTGTCACAGAAAACAAATGACATAATTTCCTTCTCTCAGTAGAGATAGGGATTATGGGTATGAAATATGGTAAATGTTGTCAGATATAGCTCTCTTTTGGTTGGTTTTACAGGATTATTTTCCAGTTTTACAAGGGAGAATCCAGTAGTCCCTAGAGTACCATGAGAAAATGATTGGAGAAAGAAAGGAAGAAAGGAAAGGAACAAAGGAAGGAGGATGAAACTTTTAATAAGAAAGGAAACAGAATAATCTGAAGGCTAGCAGATGATCACAACAAGAATATGAACTGAGCTGATTGGCTACATAGGTATTTTTTTCTGGCAAGTAAAACATGGCATACCCATTACTGCCTAACCATGAAAAAGGTTCCAGTGGGAGAAGGGTTCCAAGCCCGATCCTTGAGATGGGTCAGAGATTGAGCTTCATCTTCCAACAGGGGTAGAAATTAGATGAGTAATTATTAAGGGCCAAGGTTGCCTTAGTCAAATTGACACCTGCTAAATACCTTAGCTTAAAAAGACCAAGGTCTCCCACTGCGTCTAGGGTCATCTCCAGTCATCCTGATCTCTCTCGCCACTAGACCGAGATGGCTCTGGAGGAGAAAGTAAGGGTGGTGACCTTGCACGGCCCTCCCTCGCTTAAATCCCTTTCACTTACATATCATGGCATCGCCTCTCTGATGGCATGGTCCTCTTTGACAATAAAGGACAAACAACAGCTAAGGGCCTAGGCATTATTGTTTACTCAGAAGAAGTTTCCTTGATACTAAATAGGTACTCAATTCCAAAACAAGGAAGACTACTAATTAATTCCTGAGAAAGTATTGCTCTGGGACCCCACCTTCCTGAGTCCCTCATAAAAATGAAGGAATAAGTGTTGAGAGAAGACTGAGTTTTTATGCATTTTATATCTTTTCTCTTTCACTCCTAACAGGCATGAAATTAGACTTGTTTCCCAGAAAAGAAATTATTTCCCAGAATTATGAGGTATACCAGATGACGTACAGATTGTACAAGGTCTAGAAAACTGGTGCTGAAAACTGACTCTAGGGGTCAGCTCAGGATGAGCACTGAGCAACTGATTGCATCATTGCATTATCAATCTATTTTTGTCATTAAAATAGCTAAGTAGCCAGATGAAGTTATTTCATCTGCCACAATGATCAGATTGAGTCGGTCACTAGACAGTTTTGACACCTCCAAACAAGGATAAGTCAACTCCAAACCAGTAAGTGACCTTTGTAGACAAAGACTGTGATATAAAATGTACTGGGCAATATAGCCCCCTCCTTATCTTAGCTACTTCTCCCATGACTAAAGAAAGAAGCACTCAATATTATGTGGAACATGAACTGGGCTGATTTATCTTCTACCACCTTGGAAAATTCACACGCTGGCTTACAACTTCTGTGTCTTTCCCTTTAATTTACATAATGACATTGTGCCTATGCATTGCACATATTTACTGGAGGATAAAGCAATGCCAATAAATCCATCTAATTAATGAGGCCAACTACTTATAGATGTAATTTCATAGATGAAATAGCTTTTCAACCGTTTCTGAAAACCACAAAAAACAATTAAAAGCACATTCATGTTCTGTTGCAAACTATGTAAATCTAACACATTTCAAGAAGTCCTTAATTAGAACTGTATTTACAAACATGGCTATTATCATTTATATCTGTGCTTGTTTTCTTCATTTACTTTTTTCCATAAGAAATCTGGTGTACAAAATAAGATCATTAAACCACAAAATTGTCTTTAAAGAGACTTTTAAGGGTTCTGATTTAAATGACAACCACTGGAAATTCAATGCCAACCCAAAATGTTGAGGCTAATTGTACTTATCTTATAAAAACCAAAGTTTCTAAAATAGTGTTGGACTTGGACCTAGGAGAGATTTGAGTTTGAATTGTTCCTCTGACATGCGAAAGTTTTATGACCATAGGTACCCTTTAACTCTCTTAACCTCATATCCCTCATCTGTGAAATGTGTCTCACAGGGTTGTTTGGAGTCTTGACCGAGATGATATTTTCAATGTCCTTTGCATATCTAAAATCCTATGTAAATGTCTGTCATTATTGTCATTTTCATCATCATCGTCATCATCATCATCATCGTCATCATTCAATGCTTTCAGCACTGGTCATAAGATTATGGGCAAGTCTCTTAGTTTTTAAGATCCTCAGTTTTCTTGCCTGTAAAATGAAGATAATAATGCTTGCACTATCAATTTCATAGGATTGTTATGAGAAAAATATTTTGCAAAATTAAAGCAAGTCTTTATTATATCATATACTTTCCTATATGCCTTTTTTCCATCTCAACGAAGCTTTTATGAAAACAATCTATATATCTATCAAGGACATCTTTTACAAAGACTTTAAAAGAGACTAGAGAAGCTTTCACAAAGAAAGAGCATATCTTTATATCTTATGTCACAATTGACTGAAGGGTGAAGAGAAAATTGGATCCCATTGTATCTATTGTTTGTTCACTATTTTAAAAAATGGTTAATTCACTTTGTAACTTGAAAGGCTATCTTCCAGTGTGAATATGTTAGAAACATTCAGAATTTCTTCAAAGTATAATATCAGAGATGGGAGTATATTGCTAGGCAAGAGTAAATTAAATAAGTAAAGGATCTCATAGTGGGGATGTAGTATGAAAAAAAGTGCATCAGTCATTGAGAGAAAGTGAGGAATTATCAGCAGGTAACTTGCACACTCCAGTGGTATGAACCTGGCATCAAGACCCCAAGTGCATGGGATTACATAGCCACTGAGCATCCATAAGAAGTTATAAACAAAAGTCTTAAAGGATGAGATGGCATAAACTTGAACCACTGGAGGAAATACCCACACAACCAAATCATAAAATCTTACCATGGCTAAGTGTGGTGACATTGTATGTAAAATACATATTTAAACTAAATTTTGGAATGTTATAAAATACAGAAAAAAATAAATGTCCTCCCCACTCCAGAGAAGAAATATACATCAAAGAAGACATGTAGGATTATTTTTATGGTTGTTCAGTTGTTTTTTCAGTTATATTCATTTGGGGTTTTCTTGGCAAAGATACTCAAGCGCTTTTCCATTTCCTTCTCCAGCTCATTTTACAAATAAGGAACTGAGGCAAATAAGGTTAAATAATTTGCCCAGGATCACAGCTAGTAAGTTTCTAAGGCCACATTTCAACTCATGTCCTCCTGACTCCAGGTGTTACCTACCTTCCCTGGGAATTCTGGACTATCCTTGTAAAATCCAAGATTTTTTTTTAGGACAGCACATTTAGGTTGCACTTCACCAGAGGAGGTAAGCAGTTCCCACTAGTGTATGTCAATGGCCATGGCAGACAAAAGGAAAGAGGGAAAAAACACAGAGGTAAAAAAATTATATCAAGACAAAAAATACATGAAGGGGAGAGAGACAAAGAGTTGGAGGGTACTGCTAGTGATTGTCCACAGATGCCACTTGGTACCTAACTCCTAATCTGAGAATAACAAAATTTTACATCACAGGGGGCATCAGAGATTGTCTAGTCTAGCACACACCTGGACTCAAATTCCCTTTACTCTATCATCACCAAGTGGTCCCCAGCCACTGGGGAGTTATTTTGTCTCTCTTGGATACTATGCATTTGGCTTAGAAATTTAATTTGCTGTAGATATGTAAGTCTGGCTACTTCGTTCATACCTTAAAACAGAAAGGATATTGTTTGAAATTCTGCAAAGAAAAGTGGAATAGATAATGATGGTTCTTTCTTCTTTGATATTTAGTTGAATTCTATTCAACCCATCGTCAATTAGTTATTTACAACCAACTTTGTATTAGGCACTGTGCTAGTTACTGGGGGTATAGATAAAAGCAAAAGAAAATAGCACCTGCCCTCAAGGATTTCATATTCTAATTAGACAACATGCACATGTGTATGCTTATGGGATGTTACATCACCAATGCTAAATAATATAACTAAGGATATGCTTGACCCCTTGATACTGTCATCAGGTGAGAACCTCTCAGTTATAGAATAAGTTACTCCATTAATGGTTTAAAATATATGTGAATAATTCGAGGACAGCTCCATTGAATCTGTCAATCAATCAGAATGCAAACTAGATGTGAATAAAACCCTTTGTCAGTTTGGTAGGAATTAAATGTTTTCACTCATGGGATGAAATGAGATTGTAGTACCCAGAAAGGATTTTGGGATTAGTTAAAAAATCATGCTGGGCTTGGAGAAATCAACAAGCTAGTTTAGAATATAGCATTCCAACAGAAGGATAGCTATATCCTTCAACAAATTCTACATAAAATAGCTATCCAAAAATGATGGAGATATTTATCTAGGTCTTTCTATAGTTACTGGGACAATGTTGAAGTTATCTATTGATTTTCTTTCTTCATTCAAGAGTATGATTCACTTCTCAGGACAGGAGCATATGAGAGAGTTCTGAGTACATAGCAAGAAACAATCCAATCCAGATTTGATGAAATACAAATTATTTGTCACATAAAGACTTCTTGAGGCCATTTTGCATCTGAAAAACCCATGTTGTGGGTTTTTCTCCATTCAGTGATAATGTATGCCCCCTCCCAAACTGAAACTTCATATAGCATATTTTAGCTGAGCAAATTTTTGTAACCAAAATATATGTTTTATTGTTTATAATCTAATGCTCTATTTTCTCTAAGTATATGTAAGAAGAGTTTTTAACATTATTTTTTAAAAAAGTTTGTGTTCCAAATTTATCTTCCCCCGATTGAGAAAGCGAGCAATTTGATATAGGCTCAAAATATATATTCTAGAAAATATATTTACTAGTATCAAAGATTTAAATATGATAGTAGGGATTCATGTTATTAATAAAAGATTTCCTTTTCTTCTTATCTTTGTATCAAGTTCATGTTTGAAAATGAAAGGAGATAAGGATAAACCAGATGCTGAAGGGCCAGGGAAAATACCTTTATTTTGGTTCTACCTACCTAGAAAAAAATAATATAAAGAATTATGACAATTATCTCACTAATTCAAAAAAACCACAAAACATTATTCCCCCAATATCGCACAATTCCAGGAAGAAAAATGTCCTATAGCTTGGTTTATCTAAATGATTTCATCTACATCATTTTGCATATTATATTTGCATTAATTTGTCATCTGACTCACTTTAAAACCTTGTTGAATTTATATAGCATTATAGTTATATAGCATTCTAAGATTTATCGAGTAATTTCACATACTTTTTCTCATACTTTATTATCAAAAAAATAGGCAGTACAAGTATTATTATACTTATTATGGAGATGAAGTCACTGGAGTTCAGCGATCTTGCTTTGCCTAGGGTCACACAGTAAACAGTGGTGGAGTGAGTACTGTAATTCAAATTTCTTGCTATTTTATTATATGGCTTCTTATTTCCCCTCAACTGACCAGGTCATTTAGTCATAGAAAGAAACCTGAATGTCCTAGTTTCATGCAATATTGCACACAAGATGGAGGAAGTTTTACATTTCTGAACACCATGCAAATGCTAGTCACTGACATTCTAGATAGGGGATTAGGAAAGCTCTGTGCCAATAACCATCTTTTATTTTTTTCCCCTCCTGGCATGGGATAACATCTGATCAAAACTAATGGCCCTATTTGGCTACTGTCATTCTGCTCACAGGGCTAATTGAAGTCACTGGTGAACAGATAGGGACTCCCAGGAGGAAGATCAATGATTTCATTTATTGTAAATTACACTATGGACATTTCAGTCTTTGCAGAAATGTTCCTTTTAGGTGACCCAAGTGCTGCTAAAATGACATCTGGGGCCATATTTAATGGTTTGGGACACATCTATGGTGACACTTAGATGGACCAGAACCTAAACTTCTTGCTTTTTCTCATCTTCCCACCCCCTATTTATGGAGCTTTTTCATATTTTAGTTAGATATAAACAGACCTACAATCATACATATCCGTCATTTCTGGTATTACTTGAATGTCTGATTTATCAGTGTTCATGGGCCATGGAAACAATGAACAGGAGTTCACTGGGCATGGGCCAGTTGGCAAAGTCACACAATCTTTTTTTCTTAATGCTTCCCTGTGAAAGACAGTATGCTATAGTGGAAAGAGCAGTGTCTCTGGAGTCAGAGGACCTGGGTTCAAATCCTACTACTAATATTTATAACCCATGTGACCTTAGATAACACACTTAAACTTCTTGGATCTCCATTTCCTCATCTGTAAAATGGAGGAGCTGCACTACTGGACTCTGAGATCCTCTCAGCTCAAGATCAAGGATGCTGTGGACCACCATATTGAAGATCAGAAGCTTGTTCCTATGAGGCAGTCAGCCTCTTCATTCTGCCCTTAGTAGTGGTGATTCTTCTCACACAACATGGATTGTTCAGTACATGTTAATTACTGTCGGTGTATTTGTTTGTCAGTCTCTATGTTGGCTGTCCATGCGTCACTTGAAGCCACAAAATCAGGAGGAGAGGCCATCCTTCAGGCTTTTCATTCTGCCTTAATCAAGGCAAGCACAGGCTCCAGGATAATGTCTGAAGAAAAAATTCCACATCACATTTAGAAAAGAAGTCAGTGCTCCTGATTTCCTTAAGCCTCACCTCCTAGAAGATGATTTCTCTCTTTTAAACTAGATAAGCATACTCTGAACTTAAAAATAAAGAAGGAAGACAGAGAAGCTTCCATCTGCTCCAAGAGTATACCAAGTCTCTGGTCTCCCTGCCTCATAGTTAAAATTTTTTTTTCAGTTTAACAAGACTTTATTCTCTCTCCCACCACCTCCAGCTGAAAAATGAAAGCTCTTAGAACAAATAGGCATAGTCTAAGTTCCTCATTGACCATGTCCGTATATTTCATTCTGCATCTTGAACCCATCACCTCTCTGTTAAAAATTGATAGGATAATTCATCAGCCATCCCCTGGACTCACAGTTGGTCACAACATTGATTAGGGTTGTTACATCTTTCAAAATTGTTTGTCTTTACAATGTTAAGGTTACCCTTGTATAATTTGTTCCCTTGGTTTTACATACTATGCTCTCCATCAATTGATGGAAATCATCCTAGATTTTTCTGAAACCCTTGCTTCCATCATTTCTTGTGAAACAATATTACTTCCATTATAGTCATATACCATAGTTTGTTCTAATTAATAAAGATCACCTTAGTTTCCAGTTTTTTGCCACTACAAAAAAAAAAAGCTGCTATTTTCTTCTGGAGCAGTAGTATCAAACATGCTGCCAGAAGCACTGTCTGTTGGGCAGAATCAGGTTAAATTGTAATTGGGAAATATTTTTAAATAAATAAAATACAATAGAACATAGAGAATGTACAGGACTTGGAATCAGGACTCATCTTCCTGAGTTCAAATCCAGCTTCAGACACTTACTCGATGTGTAACCCTGGGCAAGTCATTTACCCCTCATTACCTCAATTCCTCCTGTATAAAATGTGGTAGAGGCCGAAATGGCAAACTATTCCAATATCTTTGCCAAGAAAACTTCCAAAAGGGATCATGAAGAGTCAGACATGAATAAAATGACTCAACAGCTACAACAATAATATAAAGGAAGTAAACAAAAACTGCCTTTAAAATCTTAATGCATCCTCATATTTTTTACCCTTTTAAAAATCTGAATACATATTTCATCTTCTTTGAAAGCAGCCTTTCTGTCAAAGAACATTAACTACTTCAACAAACACACACACACGCGCACACACACACACACACACACACACACACACACACACAGACCTGGAAGAGAAGGGGACTGGCGGGTAGGGGCAGAGGGAGAAAAGAATGATCTCTCTTGGTTTCTGGAAACCATTTAGCAAGCTCTCTCGTCCAAAGAACAAGACCCTCCATTTGACTCCAAGAAATTATTTTCTGTGGCAGCTTTCCATCAGAAGAACCTGTTAGTTGTGTCCATAAAAAGCCAGAAATGTTTCGATAGTAACTTTTACTCAAACCAGTCCATGAGGTCCATTTATATAGGAACAAAAATGAGAGACTGTGAAGTATTTTTCATCCTAGTCAGATTTCTGTGTAGTTAGACCCACTGGTTGGATTTATGTTAGTGGGTTTCTGTTTTATAATTAAGCTAGTTCATAGAATTCTTCTACCTTCATAAATGAAACACCCCAAAGTGAGTTCCTTAGTAAATTTTGCCATGGAGGATGATAGTTTCATGAAATCTTAGAAACAGAAGGAACCTCAGATTGTAACCCACACTTGGACAAAAATTCTTTCCATTTCGTATTTTTCATGTGGTCATTTAGGCTCTGCTTAAAGATAATCCAGTTACATTATTTCAAAAATGTCAATTTCCTTTTTGAAGAGCTTAAATTGTTAAAAAAAAATTCCTTATAAAATCTTCAATTTGCCTCACTTCCACCTATTGTACTTAGTCCTATCCTTAGGAACCCAGAACTGCAATTCTCACCTTTCTTACTCTCACACAACATGATTGAAGATAGTTGTCTGGCCTTCTCCCTCCCCACTAAGTCTTCTCATTCCCCAGGGTAAACACTCCTTTTTAGTTTTATCTGGTCTTCAGATCTCATGAACTCCTAAATTGGCTTCCTTGAGACACTGTCCGTATTATTAAAGTCTTTCCTAATATGTGTTCTTCAGAAATAAACGTGATACTCCAGATGGCTCATGAGAGCAGAGTGCAATAGGACCATCTTCTCTCTAGTTCTGGACTTTGAGTCCAGTGTAAGATTTTTATTAGTTTTCGTATTTGCCACGTTGTGCAATTGAATTTGTAGTCCGCTGACCTCTATTATTGATGCCGTAGTTTCTATGACAGTTGTTGTCATTGAATTGTTTCAGTCGTGTCTGACTCTGTGTGACCTCATTTGGTATTTTCTTGGCAAAAATGCTAAAGTGGTTTGCCATTTCCTTCTCCAGCACATTTTATTTATAGATGAAGATCTGAGGCAAATAGGGTTTAAGTGACTTGCCCAGGGTCATACAACTAGCAAGATTCTGAGATCAAATTTGAACTCAGGTCCTCCTGACTCCAGGGCAGGTGCTTCATCCTCCACACCTCCTAGCTGCCCTTCTGTGGGAATTATTGGCTATTAAAATATGATCTTCCCCTTCCCCAATATTTGATCAATGTACTACTTGATGTCTTTCTCCAAGCAACACTTATGTTCTGGAGCAAATCTTCCCCTTCCTCTTTACTCAAGGCAATGTTAGGGCTGTGGGCAATGAACTTTAGTAAAGGAAAATCTGCTTTGAAATGTATTTATTTGAATGCGTGTCAAACCCTTTTCTTTCCTTTTCATCCAACTCTCTGCTGGCAGCCCCACCAATAGGGGTTGCTGTTCTTAAAAAAAAAAATAGGCTATCTTTCTTTTCATTGTTTCTCTATCTCTTCTTAAGATCAGAGCTCTGCGGGTGGATATTCGTATTCATGTTACACTAGCAAAGGCAAAAAAAATGCCCATCAGTTCAGACTTTCAAGTACATAATCACCTGAATACAAGAGGCCTCAGCCTTGGGAATAGGGCTCCTGTGGCTTAGATTGCAAAATGCAACATTCGGTGACCTTTCTCAGTCTCCATCATTTTAATATTCAGACATGATTGCTCTCAAATGAACAAGATCAGTCAGTAGTTATCTGGAACAGGGGTGGGAAGGGTGAGAGGGAGCATTATTTTAGAGAAATGCTCCTTAACTTGCTATTGAGACTTCAGTTCCAGGAAAATAAAATTCAAGGACTCCAGGGAAGTGAAGCTGCAAAAAGTGTAGAAATGCTACTGGACCATTTTCAGAAAACCAAGAGATTCTGACTGATTATTAATTAGCAATAATCATACTTTGAACATCATTATGTTTTTAACTTTTCCTTCACAGCATTTTCAGATGTGTATTTTGTTTTATCTATCCACCCTCCACAGAGCAGTAGTTGGGAAAGGTCTAATGGTCCCTGTTTTACAGATGAGGAAATATTATTTTAGTAAGAGCATGCGAATATTATTTTAATGTGCACATTGGTATATTGGGTATGTCAGACAAACTCCGTAACGTTCTCTCCATCTCCCTGACTCCCTAAAGAGATTTTCTTTTTCTCTGTTTTTATTTTCTCTTTCATTTCTATTATATAATAGGCTGGGTATTGATGTGATAGGAATAGACATTAAAGACTGGAAAAGGAGAAAGTGCTTATCACATGATGAGGGTCTGGGATCAATATTCATTGCTCCCTGACAAGGCAGACCATTTCTGGTCTCTGTCATCTCATTTAGTGCTTTCTGCCTTTTCTTCCTATTCATAGGGTAATAGAATTTTGGAACTAGACAGGACCTTAGAAGCCATCTATCCCAGTACCCACACTTTAAATGAATACAATGAAGGGTCAGAGAATTTAAGTGATTTCTCTGAGATGAAACAGTTCATCAGTGCTAAAGCTGGGATCAGAATCTAGGCCTCTTGCTCTCATTTTTTCCTTTGCACTAATCGTAATGTCACATTTCTTCAAGCGTTCTTAAAATGAAATTTATGAACTTGATTTTTAGTGTATTTTGATAATTTCAACATAATTGGTTTCTTTTGCAACCCCATATTTTATTTTACACATTTAAAAATAGCTTTCTGAGAAATCCCTTTGGCTTCATTAGATGTTCAAAAGAATCCATGACACACCCACAGAAAAAGGTTAAGAATTTTTTTTTTTTTTTTTTTTTTTTTTGGAGCCTGAGCGTCTCTATTTGCCCAGCCTAGAAGTATGGTGATCACTCATAGGATCAATCCAAATATATATTGGAGTGGTTTGCCATTTTCTTTTCTAGTTCATTTTACAGATGATAAACTGAGGCAAACAGGGTTGAGTGACTTACCCAGGGTCACACAGCTCATAAGTGGCTGAAGTCATATATGAACACATGAAAATGAATCTTCCTAATTCCAGACCCAGTTCTCTGTCTTCTGTGGCACCAAGGTGCCCCAATCCACCTAAATACCATGAAGCAAAAGGCTAAAGCAATACAATAATGGTCATCAATATTAAATAACATCCAATCTCCTTAAATCCTGGTTCCTCACTCCTGATATCCATTTACTCAGCACAGTTTGCCTTGAATACCAGACATCCTGTGACATCATCTAGTCCTGAACATATCTTCTCTTGAACATTCTGGAACAGGCTTCAGGGAAGCTCTGAAGGGGTCTCTGCTTCTCTGGTTCCAAGTCAAGTGTACAGATTCCCAGATAATTCTGTTAACATCTGCCAGTAACAAGACTCAATACAGTACAACCTCTTAAATTTGGTTTTCCAATACCTAGTTTATATGGTGAAAACTTCCTTAAACATTATGTTTTTTGATCCTGTTGACAGCAGAGCTATAAGAAGACCGTAAAATCAGGAACCCATAATTCACTTGAAACTTCAGAAAATTTCAGTTTTTACATCTCACTTGCTGTTTTCCTTCTTTACCTAAACCCTGTGCCTGATATGGATAATGCTATCAACAGAATGAAAGACTTGACTTCAGTGGGGAAGAACCTAAAGATGGGGAAAACTACCAGGAAAACTCAAGGGAATCAAACCAATGATTTGGATGAAGAGAACAGAGCTAGAAAATGCTGTACGGAAAGCCTAAAGTGAGAGTTAGTCTTGTTTACTGGGAGAAAGTTTAGCATCAGATTATAGAAAACTGGAAGAACTGCTTCAAATAAAAACTTCATTAATCTTCCTCAGTATTCTAAATTTTTTGGCTGAGCTTTTCAGCTGTCTTTCTGGCTGGCTGCATTTTCCCCTTAGAAATCTTCCAAGGTAACAGAATCTACAAACACCACTAGACACGATACAAGACATTTTCCTCCATTTTACAAAGACATAAAAACACAAATAATACAATAAGACAAAAGACATTAGTTTGTACAATTTTTTAAAATTTGTAGTAATTAAAAGTCCTTTCTTCAGGACAAATTTGGGACCCATTTGGATTTTTATATATTGTATATCCATCCATCTATCCATCTATCTATCTATCTATAAGATATATGTCTTAATTCCTTTAATAATCAAAAGTGTCAAATTGAGGCCAAAATAAGCTATCAGCTGAATCTCTTGCTAATTTGTACTAATTTTCACATGATTCGACAACTTCCACTACCAGCTTGTTAGTCACTTACCACCTATGGCTATTTGTGACATATAGTATAAGTCATATATGTATATAGTATATGTGACGTATAGTATATATGAAGATATATACATATCCTCAACTTACGGAGGGGAGTTACCACTTGTTCTCTCAAAGGGACTTCACAGGAAATGACACCCCAACAATTATGGAGACTTATGGCAACACCTGACCCACAATGTAAGGGCTTATGTTACCTCAGAATTTGAAATCAAGCGGGAGAGTTTAGTGTCCAAGGCAGTCTTCCATAAAGTCTAAGATTTAGGGTCAGAGTCTTTTTTTGACCTGACTTCACTCACTAGCAACTATGATCGGTGAAATCTAACATAACTGAGGAAACAAAGCTTTTTTTAGTTTTTGAACATATCAGTTTATTAATCGATGCATGCTGATTGCAAGACAAATCAGTACCAGGCCTCTTCAGCTTGGCACTGGACTTCTAATACAGGGGAAAACCATTTTTTTTTTTACACATTAAAAGAAAACAATTAACAAGATAAAAACCAGGATACAACACTGGGTAGTCTGATTTTTAATTGTAGGAAATATTAAGGACTTTCCAAGTTGGAAGGTAGATGAACAAGTTTCTGAAGTTAGGGGTGAGGAGAGTGAGTAGGTGGACTTTCCCAGATGAGAAATGGAATGTCAATCAATCCCATGATTAGCAAGTAGGTGGAATTTACAAAGAAATGAATCTTTAGTCTCAAATTTTAGTCAGTTCGGTTCACACAATTCTCACAATTCTCTCACAGCTCAGACCTTCCGAACTCAAACATTCTACCAGTCTCAACCTCCCTAACAGCAGGGAATATAGGCATGCACCACCCTGCTGAGCTCTGGTTCCTTTCGCAGAGACTTCTTCCATAATTTTTTCAGTGATTCAGCCCCCAAAGCAATGCACATTTCTTTGGATATCATCATTATTATTAAAATTCAATATTACCTCATTGGATAATGTTAGCCATTCCATTTTAGGTGTGAGACAATTTCCCTGGCATTGCTGATAAACTTTAATCTGTAGTAATGATATGTTTGTGCAAACTAAACTCTGTCCCCAAGTATTATAATACTCTTTTGATAATTCTGTTGTAACAGGCTGCACGCACGTGAATTTCTTATATGGAAAAGACAATACATGCCACTTTGTAAAGAATAAGCTTTTGTTATGTGATAGCTTACAATATAATATTACCAACTGGAAGAGTGCAGCATTTTATTAGAGGACTTGATTTTGTGAATTGTAATATATTGAAATCATGTCATATAATAATTGCAGTCCTTTGTACTTAATGTGTTTTAGTCAAGGATCTTAAAATAGTTGATGGCCTCATTAATCCTCAAAATACCTTATAACTCAATAAATGGCAATTCTCAAATTCCTCATTTGAAGGATAAGGAAAGTGTGAAAAGTGGGACCAAGTGAATTGACCAAGGTCACAGAGCCAATCTAGGGCAATGAAATGATGGGAACTCAGAATGTTTGATGGTTGACTGTGCCCAAGGAATATGTTATCCCCTGTGAGATAATGCAACTGAAATTTCAAATGGGACTCATGAATCACTAATACAAGCTTATGTGAAATTTTTTTCAGAACAGATTTATATTCTATATTCTGAGTTCCTATTAGAATAATTTCCATTAGTATGATGTGTTTATTCAGAATCACTTTTTAAGCAAAATTGCAGTTGAGTAGTATACAATCGACAACCATCTCGGGCTGTCTCCTTGTATGAAGGCGTGAAATTAAGAACTGTCTTATAAAATATATTTGCTTTGGTCTAGAAATAAATTGAAAGATCCCCTATAGGTTCTGCCCATACTTTCACCAAAAAAATTCATTGAAAAGTCAGGGTGTCTGTGTTTATGTGCATGTGAAGATGTATGTATAAAACTGCTTTTCACATAAAATTCAAAGCCTAGCTATGTTGTTAAATTAAACCTGTCTTTCCTGAATTTAGCCAAATTAGTTTATGTGTATACATAGCCATGACATTGTCATATACATTTCCAGTTATTTATAATATATGTATATATATGTATACTGGTGTGTGTCTATATATATATATATACTCACATATGCATACACACATATATCTGTGTCTATGTCTATCTATATCTATCTATTAAAAATAATTTGAAACTCTGACTTCTAAATCTTAAAATCTTATTTTGCTACATACTGTAGAAAAATTTTTTACATACAAACATAGTTTGATATTTGGTGCCCAACCTTGATATAGGCAGAATGTACATTCTTCTGTCATATAATTTCATAACTTCTTCCTTTCTCACAGTCTCTCCCCAGTCTCAGTCTGAATTTCTCTTCGACATCACAATTCAGTTTAATTTGCTTAATTTTTATTAAGCACATCCCATATCTGAGGCAATTGATGCAATCTCGTCAATTGGAAAATCTTTGGGATTAGAGTTTGAATCAATGTTCATCAGAATATTGGATTTGGAATTAAGAAGATTTGTATTCAGATCCCACCTCTGACTCTATGTAACAATATCACTTCATCTTTGTGTATCCAGGCAATTCTTTAATCATGAATGAGTTGTTTTGGTGAAAGACATTTCCACTTCTTCCCTGTTGTTGTTCAGTTGTGTCCAACTTTCCATTTGGGTTTGTTTGGGTGTTTTTGTTTGTTTGTTTTTTTGCAAAGCTGTGGGGGTAGTTTGCCATTTCCTTCTCCAGATCATTATACAGAGGAGAGGAACTGGGACAAACAGATAAGTGACTTACCCAGGGTCACAAAGCTAATAAGTGTCCAAAGCTGGATTTGAACTTAGAAAGATGAGTCTTTCTGACTTCAAGCCTGGCACTCTATCTACTGCACCACATAGTTGCCCCATAGCAATGAAATAAAGAAAATCTATATATTAAAGTTGTCAATAATTTACATGTTGTAAACTAAAACAAATAATAAAATAATTGTAAAATAAAATAGTTCGATAGTCTTCCCACTAAGATCTTACTGAAATGACCACCCTTCTGAGAGCCTGGGAAGGAGGAGGAAAAAAGAAATAATTTTGAAGCCTAGGGCAATTCCTGGAGGACTAGTCAATTTGGGGAAATCAAAATGATGTTTAGGATCAATCACCTAAAAAGATTGCACCTTACCAGATACTATAACTCAATATGATGTCAGAGCTCAAATGATGTTTTTTGTGAACTGTAACTACAGATGATAGGGATACATTTAGGAGGATGAAGGCATTGGATACTTATGAACAACGAGGGGATGTAGACTATTGGAAGAAGAAAGAGGGGGCAGAAAGATAGGTTCCAAAGGCAAACTCAACATTTAGAAATTTTACCAAAGCCCCATTCTCCTTTTTATTCATATGAAGAGCTGACTACAGGATAGGCATGACATGTTGATGGAGGAGAAAGTAACTTTTTGCTTCCAAAGGAAGGAATTCAAGTATTTTTAACAGGTTTGTTGTTTTTTTCAATGAAATGTCTATTATGTGCCCGCACTGTGCAAAGGAGTAGGATAAGCAAAAGGTTATCCCTGGCCTCTAGGAGGAACACCACCTCATATATATAGATATATATATAGAGAGATATGTAGCATTCATAGCTTCTTGGAGAATAAAAGGCAATTTAGGGGAGATGAATACTTCTCAGAAGACCACCAAAATATTGAGATACAGAGGAGGCAGAATGTCTCCTTTAGAAATATTCAACTTATCGCCACTCCTAGGTATGTATAAGGTAGCATGACATGACATGACATGACATGACATAGTATTATAATGTAATATAGTACGGTATGGGTTGGTATGTTGTTATATGACATAATATCATATGGTATGTAGTCTGTATTGAGAGACAGGAACTTCCAGTGCAATGTAATATAATATACACATATGTTTTATAGCTGTTAATTTCTCAGAATCTTCTCTATGCTTTTTAGAGGACATGAGCAAACAAATATTTTTGCATTTATTGTCATCCCTACAAATAAACTATTGTAGTCTGAGGTAGCAATGCTAGTGTATAATACATACTCAGTAGCATCTCTTAAATATATTCACAATTGTCTCATAAATATTTTCTCTCCTGTTTTATTTAGTAGTAACATGATTAATCAGTTTAAAGAATATTATACTACTTCGACAAATATGTCACATAAAATATCTCTGTTTTGGAACTCAGGATTCTGAAAACAACTGGCTAAAAGAGTAAGTTATTGTCTTAATTTTTTAAAACAGGAAAAAATGAAACATTTAAGAAAAATGTCAAATTATTTCATTTTGAACACATGTAATTTATATGAACAAAATCATATTTTTAATCAGTAGGACCTAATTCAGAAGATATGCCTATGGTAAACTAAGGGTTCAATATTTATATTTATAGTCATCATGAAAAAAGTAGGATGTGTTGAAAAATTCTTTTGAAAAATGAAAGGTTTTCTTTAAATAAAATAGAAATCAATTTTTAAAAAATTGTTATCAACGTTTTTACAAAAATGCAGACTAATTGACAACATACCTTTTATATATTTGTACTTCACTTAAATAGTCTTGCCCTTTGGCAATGTTCAAGCTGTTTCTAAGTGTGTGGCAGCAGATCTAAGCAAACCTGTGGTCAGGCTGATGAAATTTACATATGGTACTGTAATTATCTAAAAATGTCTCTGGGAGAAAGAACGGACCATGACTTAACAGGAAATGGTTCTTTTAATGGCTGTACTGCCAGGAGTGTAGAAACCATGGTAATTAATGAGAGAAATTTAGTCTGGTTACATGTGGCTTTAGGAGAGTATACTATGGCATTACAGAAAGAATGGTAGATTTAAAGTCATAAAGACCTGGGTTCAAACCTTGCCTCCAATACTTAGTAACTGTGTGAGATCATTGAACTTGTCTGAGACTCAGGCTCTATCCTTTATCCATTATTAGACTGGCTACTTTTGAGTAAATGCAGATCTCATTGAAGACACTTGATACCTCTTAATTCCACAGCAACATTTACAGAAACAGAGCATTCAACTGGACCTTGCACAGAGCAACCTCGTGATAATAGTAGACACCATTGAAAAGCATGCATGTTTTATGCCTCACTCAACATTAATAATTTAAAAGGCTATTCAACATAGCAATCTCTGTGATTGAATTCCCAGAGAACCTTATATAATCTTAACAGAGTTGGAAAGAAATTCAGAGGTGACTATGAGCCCAAAAAGGAGTGTCCTCCAACACCAGCTCTCAACTGCAACACCTGCAAGATATCCTACAGGTTGTCATCTAGCTGTTGCTTGAAAAATGTAAGTGAATGGAAACCAATAACCTCTCAAATTACCCCATTGTAATTTTTGGTAGCTGTAATTGTTAAGAAGACTTTCCTTACAACAACCCTATATTTGAAAATGGACACCAATCAACCAACCAATATTTGTAAATAATATGCAATAAATTCATATATACTATATATAGATCTTTAAAACTTCTACTTGTTACTCCAAGTTCAGTACAACAAAGCAATGATCAAGTATCATTTATGTGCAAAAGGAACATTACAAGTCTCTGGGAATCCCATGGAGAACTACTCCATCAAATGATAACCCTTCAAAAAATTTGAAAGAAATTATCATATGTCCTCTGAATCCTTGCTTCTTCAACACCCTAGTTGCCCTTCTCTGAATACTTTATGACTTATCAGTGCCCTTTGAATATGGTACCTAGAACTGAACACAGTACTCTAGATAAAGTCTGATTATAGGACTGTCCTTTCCCTAGGTCAGGAAGCTCTCCTCTTAGTGCAGGTCAAGAATGAATTAATTTTCCTGGCTGCCAAAACATACTGTTGATTCAGATTGGACTTGCATCTACTAAAGAAAAACAAATCTTGAACTCCTGTCTTGTACTTAGAAAGTTGATTTTCCAAAGCAAGATGTGACAGTATTTATTCTTATTAAATTTCAAATTATTTGATTCAGGGGGGTGGAGCCAAGATGGCGGAGTAGAAGGACTCACATATGTTAGACCCACAGCCCATATATTTCCTGCAAGAAGAACTCCCCACAAATTCTGGAGCACTGCAAGGCGAGCAGAAACACAGTGGAAAAGATTTCCATTCCACAGAGCCCTGGAGAGCCATCCCCAGGGGTCCATCACGCTCCGGAAAGCGGAGCCCACCCCTGAGCTGCCCTGGCCATGGCCTCAGAGGAGCAGACCCAAGAAGGCTTCAGGGACGGAATCTCCAGTGGCCTCGAAGGTCCCTCCACCCACAGGCGCTACAGGTCAGTGAGAGAGCCATCTGGGCTGGCCGAGAGGGGAGCGGGGTGTCTCCATGGCTTGGGCCCCCTCGGGAGGCAGCAGCAGAGGCAGTGGCGGAGGGAGCAGAGGCAGCGGCAGAGGCAGCAGCGGCGGAGGGAGCAGCAGAGGCAGAAGTTCAGGGCCATTACCGAAAGTCTTTGCATAAACCCCCTGAGGGAACTGAACCTGGGAGATGGCCCTGCCCCCACCTGCTCCATTACTGAAGGTCTCTGCATAAATCCCCTGAGGGAACTGAGCCTGGAAGGTGGCCCTGCCTGGACCTGAGCACCAGAACTTAAGCTCACATTGAATAGCAGCCATGCCTGTCATGGAAAGCCCATCTGAATCTCAGACCCCAAGTACTACCTGGGCGGATCTAGGCGGGGGTGGACAGGAATCTCAGAACTCAAGTAACTGGCTGGGAAAATGCCCAGAAAAGGGAAGAAAAATAAGACTACAGAGAGCTACTTTGAGGGGTTGCAGATGTTCCCGCCTTTCAGTTCTGATGACAAGGAGCTATTTTTACCATCAGGGAAAGATGTGGAGGTCAGGGTATCTGTATCCCAGACATCGCAGGTGGATGTCCGGTGGGCTCAGGCCATGGAAGAGCTCAAAAAGGATTTTGAAAATCAAGTTAGACAGGTGGAGGAAAAACTGGGAAGAGAAATGACAGAGATGCAAGAAAATCATGAAAAACGAGTCAATACCTTGGCAAAGGAGACCCAAAAAAATGCTGAAGAAAATAACACCTTGAAAAATAGGCTCACTCAATTGGCAAAAGAGGTTCAAAAAGCCAATGAGGAGAAGAATGCTTTCAAAAGCAGAATTAGCCAAATGGAAAAAGAGGTTCAAAAGCTCACTGAAGATAATAGTTCTCTCAAAATTAGAATAGAATAGATGGAGTCTAATGACTTTCTGAGAAACCAAGAAATCACAAAACAAAACCAAAAGAATGAAAAAATGGATCTCATGGGAAAAACAACTGACCTGGAAAATAGATCCAGGAGAGACAATTTAAAAATTATGGGACTACCTGAAAGTCATGATCAAAAAAAGAGCCTAGACATCATCTTCCATGAAATTATCAAGGAAAACTGCCCTGATATTCTGGAACCAGAGGGCAAAATAAGTACTGAAGGAATCCATCGATCACCGCCTGAAAGAGATCCAAAAAAGAGAAACTCCTAGGAACATTGTGGCCAAATTCCAGAATTCCCAGTTCAAGGAGAAAATATTGCAAGCAGCTAGAAAGAAACAATTCCAGTATTGTGGAAATACAATCAGGATAACACAAGATCTAGCAGCTTCTACATTAAGGGATCGAAGGGCGTGGAATAGGATATTCCAGAAGTCAAAGGAACTAGGACTCAAACCAAGAATCACCTACCCAGCAAAACTGAGTATAATACTTCAGGGGACAATATGGACTTTCAATGAAACAGAGGTCTTTCAAGCATTCTTGATGAAAAGACCAGAGCTGAAAAGAAAATTTGACTTTCAAACACAAGAATGAGAAGAAGCATGAAAAAGGAAACAGCAAAGAGAAGTCATAAGGGACTTACCAAAAGTGAACTGTTTACATTCCTCCATGGAAAGACAATATTTGTAACTCTTAAAATTTTTCAGTATCTGGGTAGTTGTTGGGATTATACACACACACATACACACATGTGCACGTGTGCACACACACATGCACACATGCATGCACATACAGAGACAGAGAGCATAGAGTGAATTGAATAGGATGGGACCATATCCTAAAAGAAATTAAGGTAAATGGTGAGAGAAAAATGTAGTGGGAGGAAAGAGAGTGAAATGGAATGGGGTAAATTATATCTCATTCAAGAGGCAAGCAGGAGACTTTTTAGTGGAGGGAAAAAGAGGAGAGCTGAGAAAAAAAAGAAACAAGAAGTTTACCCTCATCACATTTGACTAAAGGAAGGAATAAAATGCACACTCATTTTGGTATGAAAACCTATCTTACAATACAGGAAAGTGGGGGAGAAGGAGATAAGCAAGCGGGGGGATGATGGAAGGGAGGGTAATGGGAGGAGGGAGCAATTTGAGGTCAACACTCTTGGGGAGGGATAAGATCAAATGAGAGAATAGAAACAATGGGGGCAGGATAGGATGGAGGGAAATACAGTTATTCTTACACATCACGACTATTATTGAAGTCATTTGCAAAACTACACAGATATGGCCTATATTGAATTGCCTGCCTTCACAAAGGGAATGGGTGGGGAGGGAGGGATGGGGAGAATTTGGAACTCAAAGTTTTAGGAACAGCTGTTGAGTATTGTTCTTGCTACTAGGAAATAAGAAATATAGGTAATGGGGAATAGAAAGTCATCTGGCCCTACAGGACAAAAGAGAAGATGGGGCAAGAGAAGGGAGGGATGATAGAAGAGAGGGCAGATTGGTGATAGGGAAAATTAGATTGCTTGGTGTATTGGGGTGGGGGAAGGGGATAAAAGGGGAGAAAATTTGGAACCCAAAATTTTGTGAAAATGAATGTAAAAAACTTAAAAAAAAAGAAAAAAGAATTATTTGATTCAGTACAAAGTTCTAGACAGTCAAAATCTGTTTGAATCCTTTCCCCATCATCTATTACGTTAGCAGATACTCTAAGTTTTATGCTGTCTGCAAATCTGATAAACATGTCGTCCATACCTTTATCCAAGTCATTGATTAAAAAAAACCAAAAACCACAATGAAACATGGTTGCTGGGAAGCACTACTAGAGAACTCTTCTAACCTGTCATCCAAGCATTATGTCTATTCTTTGAATATAACCATTCAAACAGCTTCAAATGTAGGTAAAAACCACCTGGCCCATATCACTGAATCTTTTGCATAAGAGCAACATGACTTTGTCAAATGCCTTAGAAAAATATAGGCAAACTATACCTATGGCATTGCCCTGATATAGCAATCTATTAGCCATGTTAATGAAGTCAACCTGCCATGGCTTGTTCTTGACTAAACTATGCTGGGTCTCGTTGATCACTTTCCTTTTCCACATGTTTATTAAATGGTCCTTAAATAATATTCTTTAGATTTTTGTCAGGAATTGAAGTAAAGTTCACAGGCTTTTTTCTGTGTTTTTCTGAAGCAGGAAATCTGTCCTCTTATTCTGCCACACTTTCCCAAATTAACACTAATTTTTTTCTATTTTAAAATAAAAGATATTTATTTGTATTTTTTATTTTCATGTCACATGTATTTCCCATGTATTCAGCCTCCCAAGGGCCATCCTTAAAATGAAGAATGAAGAAAAGGGAATAAAAAATTCATCAAACCAACCCATTTATTGAAAAAGTATGACATTATATGTTGTATTCCAAACTTCTATAAAGGAGTTATATTAGGGGACAAACTCAATTATTATATTTACAAAGGATGCAGTTGCAATTGTTTCCTTGCCAATATTATTTCCATTTACATTTTTGGACTCATTTTGGCTTTGTATCAGTACATAGCAGACTTCCAATGCTTCTTTTTAAATCCTCTGGCTTTTAAAATCCTCCTAACCTGGTCCTCTCCTACTTTTCTAGCCTTCTTATACCTTAAACTTCCACCTTGTCCTGCTTTCATGTACTCTGCAATTGAGTCATAGTGTCTTTCTTGCTGTTCTAGCGCTAGACTCCATCTCAGGGATCTAGGCGTTTTCACTTGCTGCCTCCCATTCCTGGACTCTCCCCTTCCTCATCTCTACCATTTGGATTCCTTGGTTTCCTTCAAAAATCAGGTGAAGTCCCACCTTCTGCAAGAAGCCTTTCTCAGTCTTCCATAATGTTCGGGCTTCCTTCCATCGATTTTCTCCTATTTCTCCCGTTTATATCCTCTTTTTGTATAGTTGTTTGCATGTCATCTCCTCCATTAGTCTAAGTTCCTTGAGAGCAAGGACCCCCTTTAGCTTTTTTTTTTGTTTTTATATATCCTCAGCCCTCATCACAGGACCTAACACATAGAAAGTGCTTAATCACTGCTTGTTGGCTGACTGACATTAGTCAACTATTTCTTCCGACACAGTAAAATCCCATTAGATGTGTGTACCATGACTTGACTAGCCATTCTCAAATTAATGGATATTTATTTTATGTCCAGTTCTTTGCTACTGAAAATTAGAACTGTTTTAAATACCTTGGTACAAATGGGATATTTTTTTTTTTTTGTCATTGACCACCTTGAAGTATATACCTAACGGAAGTCTACTGCTTTTGCCATTTAATGAGAATATTGTTTGAAGTCATGAAGATAATATCCTCATTAAAAAGCCTGACTCTTTTGGCTTTTTCGTTGTGTTCCTATTTCTACATTCATTCTTTGTTTGGATACTAATGGAAGATGCAAGTTGTCCCTTGGTTATTCCTCACTCTCATCACATGACATGTTGGCATTTTAAAAGCAGATTTGCGTATGCTGCCTAATGACACCCACTTCCCAAAGCTTAAACCAACCTATCCTCTTTTTCTTGTTCAGTCCAGGTCTCAATTCAGGGTCAATATACCGTGTCTGTCAAAATGTGTATACTGAGTTCTCCAGGTTTTCTATCCAACTGCATATACTGTTCTGCATAAACTGCATATAAAAGTCATTCTTCATCCACATTTTTTTTCTGTGCTCAGTTAGATAATGATTAGATTGTAAGCTTCTTGGGGGAACAATCCTGTTCCTGTAGATCAAGGATGTTTTTTCCTATTTTTGGTACTTACTTGAACCTAAAGGGGTGAATTAGGAAGTTTTAAAAAAAATTTCTTTCTAAATAATAGATTGGTTTTAAATATAAATATGAATTTCATAGATTCATTGAATTTTAGACCTGAAAGGGATTTCTGTCATGATCTGATCAATTCATTTTTCTGCCAAAGACTAAAAATTAGTTCCAGAAAGACAAGGTGAATTACACAAGGTTGCAATGCAGTAAAGCCATATTTTTCAGGTGCCAAATGAGTCGTATTAGTGCTTTAAGGAAGAAAAGACAATAACTGAACTGGAATAGTCTGTGAAGGCTTCTTTGATGAGCTAGATCTGGAAGGATCCTTTTTTGGAGTGACAAAGATGGGGAGAAAGGTGTTTGAGGATGTATGGATGTGACAGTGACATGAATATAGGAATAAATTTAATGGGAATGCATATAATTTGTTTAGAGAAAACTAGGTACCGCAAATGCCTGGAATACAGGGGTTCATGGAGAGAAGAGAATGAAGTATACCTGTGTAACAGTAAGCACCCCGACATACACAGAGGGACCTGCTATCACAGGTTCTTAGATCTGCATTCATAAAAGGAAGGGCAACTTTTGAGGGATTAAACATTACTTTAATCAAGCACATGTATCAATCCTTTAGTCAATCACATATGTCATTCACCTAGTTCAGGGGAGTCAACACCCTGAACCCCAAAGTAATCAACAGACATGGCTTCCTTTGTCTGACCATAATTCAACAGACAGATACAGCTGTCTGACCAGTTACCAGAGAGGGAAGCATGACATCTGGGTTCTCAAAGTGGGGGGGTGCTCCTTAAAGCAGCGTCCCAGAGTCCAGAGTCCTCAACTGGCCAAACAAACACTTTCAGTCAGTCAGACCCAAAGTAAAACCTCCAGAGTATTTATTTATACACTTTTTAGAGTCAGGGGGCTTTACTCTGTGACCCAGTGCCTCAATAGAAAAAACGAAAGGTACCTGGGACCCTGCTATAAAACAACTTCCCTAAACAAGCTTCCCACAATGGTCAGGCCATCAGTGGATGGGAAAGATCCTCCTCAGTCACATTCAAAGAGGCATTATACTTCTTGATTATACTGAAACAAAAACAGCAAAAGATTCTACTTTACTTGCCATTACAACCTGGAAAGGTAGGCTGGAGCCAGATAATACAGGGCCTTAAATACCATCAGAGAACCAAATTTGAACTTTATATTGTCCACAGTCTGATCTTGAAGGTCTTTGAAGTATGCAATTTGGCCTGCATTTCAAGCTGTCCATCATAATCAATTTTTTAAATTGACATACAGGTAAGGCTGATGCCAAGGTTGATAGTATAATTTGTGTGAAATTAATGATATAAAGGTGTTCTACTGCAAATACAAATTTGAGACTTTTCAAATTAATAAGTTTCCTGGTAGGGTGGGAATTCATTAACAGAAAATCAGAAAACGTTTTCAGAAAAAACATCCTTTGTGTCATGTTGATCGTGCATTTTCAAACTTTTGTTTTTAGTGAATGAAAAGTAAATTAACTGGGGGAATGGGAGAAATTTGGTTATTATTCTTTTCAGGGAATTAAAATCATTTTTATGGGATCAATTCTGTATCATTATATTGTTATATGATCATTCCATATTTGAAATCCTTTAGCATATGCCGGACCTGGAGTCCAAGAATCAGGTCTGAATTCTAGCTTTATTTTCTATCAGCCATATATATGATGTTTGGCAGTGACTTAGTTTTTTGGTGCCTACATTATTTCATTTCTGAAATGAAGAGATGAGATTAAATGATCTCTAAAGCCACTTCTAACTCTAAATCTTGCCCCAGGGACATGGTATGGTGGATAGAGTGTGGTCCTAGAGTCAGGACGACCTCGGTTTAAAGTCAGTCTCTGATCCTTAGTAGCCATTTGACCCTGGGCATATCGGTTAACCCTGTTTGCCTCAATTTCCTCATCTGTAAAATGAGCTGGAGAAGGAAATGGCAAACCGTTCCAGTATCTTTGGCAATAAAACCCCAAATGGGATCATGAAGAGCCAGACACAACTTGAAACTATTGCTACAAAATTAGTTTATTTTAGAATAAATGGATCTGTTCTTAACAAAAATCTTATGCAGAGCATGCAAGCATAGATTATTCAGGTAAGCCACATTTGTCACAATATAGTATAGCATGACAGCTTAAAAATCTTATATATATCTAGTATGATTGAAAAAGATTCAATTATGAGATTTGCAAAAAAAAAAAAGGATGAAACATAAAGTAAGCTGGAACAAAATAATGTGGTGCAAGCCTTATCTTTAAGGAAAATATTGCCTTCAGTTTCCTCCTATGTATTAGTTATGAGCCTTCTTGAAAGTTTGATTATCTTTAGTTAAAAAAAAATGCTACTGACATGAGACCTTTAGTTCTCAGAGCCATAATATCTTCTTGTACTAGGGATCTGTTAAAGGAATAATAAGTGAAGAATGGCAAGAAATGATGAACTAATTGTCTTAAAATTAGTCATCCTGTCTCTTTGGGTATCAGACTTTTGGACTTGTGAGAGCTATTTTCATCTTTATATTGTAACTCCTTAAAGTTTGTTCATTTTTACATATATAACTTTACTACTGTGGTGATCGTTATCTCTGTAGCAAAACTTTTCAAAGAGGAAAAGGAATGTCTGTTTTCAAGAATTTTAAGAAATGTTGGTTAGCCAAAGCCTGATTCTTCAGAATGAGAAATTTGTTTTGACTCCAGCTTGATTTCCAAAGGGGAACTTTGCTTCAGCACAGGAAAACTAGAGAGGGATATTATGACAGAAATATAGGTTGGAAAAACACTTTATTATTCATGCAATGTCAAAAAACTGTGAGGAAGTTTTCCCCATATAATGGTCAGACACTGTGTGGCGAATTTATGGGAAGCTACTGACAAAAGGAACACAATATAACTTTGCAAGGATGGGTTGTGGTCTATATCAGAGGTGTCAAACACATGATTTCTGAGCCTCTGAGCCACAACATTCCTGAGTGCAGCCCAAAGTAGATTAAAGTGCAATTGGGAAACATTAAACAAAATAAATTAAAATGAAATAAAACATAACATTCATGGGGCTTTCAAAGTCAATATACAATCCACATGGACCATTATGCACAGTTAAGTGGCCCCCATTTCTGCTTGAGTTTGACATCACTTGAATACATCGTTAGAGGGAGGACCCCTATGAATGATCTCACAAATCTATTAGCATCTTGGAGTATCATTAAACACTGTAAGTACCTTTCTCTAATGTATCTAGTACTGAAATATTATTGACAACCATAGCCTCCAGGATTTAAGATGGGCAAGAAATATTTTCATGGGAAATAATGCCAAACAATAGAAAATTTTTTTTCAAAATCCACTTTACAAAACTGTTGGTTGAGTCTTGTAGCATTTTTAGCTGCAACAGGAAGGGAGAAAAAATGCGCCTGTGCATGTTTACATGTCTACATTGTAGAAGTAAAGAAATGTTACTCTCATTTTTTTATCCCTTCTCATATTCTACTGTAAAGGAAATATCATGTATTTTTTAAATGGATAAAGAGACTAGAAAAATCAATCACATACAAAAGTGCTCCACACAGGGTAGACGCTCAATAAAAAACCTGTTGATGGAATGACTGACTGACAAATTTTATCTTGAGATGGTCTCTAGGTTAGCATTTAGTTCTGGTTCTTGGGAATTAATGCTTTTGAAGAGTAGCACTTCCAATCTTTTAGAACTCATTGGTTCTGCCTTTGATTGATTGACAATGCTGTTGAGCTATTGGATGACATCTATCACATAGGCTTAGCTTTTGGTTCATAAATCCTTTCCCATTTATTTCCCATATATATGCATGGTATCCACAGCAGTAATATGAGCTTCATAAATTTCTAGATAGTGTTAGAAAAAGTACACGTTAAATGTTAGGAAATGATGTGGGGTAGTGTAAAGGGGACTACAGTTAAAGTCAGAGGAATTGAGGATGAAACCTATGTTATCCACTTATTCCATTGTGATCTGAGACAAGTCATCTAAGCTCTCTCTAGACTTCTTTCCTTCATCTGTACAAGGAGGGATTATATAAAAATTATCTCTAAGGTCCTTTTTAACTCTTAATTCTATGATTTTACTTACTTCCAGATTAGAAATAAACATGTGTTTTCTCTTTACCTTTAAAAAATAATGCACTTGACTCAACCAGCCTCTCAAGCCACCATTCTACATCTCTAGGAACATAGCCAAATTCCTAGGAAAAGCTGTCTATACTCTACTTTCACTTCTCCTACCATTACATATTTTTATGCAATATGGCTCCCAACCTTATCATTCAACTGAAATTGCTTCTCTAAAGTTCCCAGTGATCTCTGAAAATGTCAAATTCTTCGGTCCTTATTCTACTTAGCTCCACAGGAAAGAACTGTTACCAATAAATGGAAGTTATGGAGAAGAAAACTTTGCTTTGAGATAGAGAAAATTTCTAGTAATGAAGTTTTTCAAAGTGGAGTGGGTTCACAGGGTAATGTTCTCTGCAGTATTTGACATATTCATAATTTTGCTCTTTTCGTCTACCTGCCTGTTATTTGTCCCCAGTCCTCCTTTCCTTCATCATCCTTCATTTGTCCAGTCTGCTAACTGTAGGAATAGTCTAAAGCACTGCCATAGTGTCTTCTTTCTCTACATCCTCTCTTTCTGTAGTGTCATCAATTTCCTCCCATAGATTCGATGCAGGTGACTCCTAAATCTGTATACCTAGAACTAGTCTTTCTCCTGAACTTCCACATTACATCATCAAATATTGCTGGACATCTTTACTTGGATCTTTCATAGACATTTCAAACTCAGTGATTCCAAAATAAAATGTTATACACCCCCCCTCCCCAAAGAAATCTACCTCCTTTCTCAATTTTCCTATTTCTTTCAAGGGTACTATCCTTTCTTGTATGATTCACATCAGACACCCTTGACCTTTCATTTCACTCCCACCTCCATACCGAAGTAATTGCCAAGTCTTATGAAGGTTATCTTTCTATCTTTTATATCCATCCCCCTTTCTCCACTCATGGTCTCCAACTTAATTCATGCCCTCTTGATTGGACTATTGCAAGAGCCTCCTTGCATCAATAGTCTCCTTTTCCTACCCCATTTTCTACAAGACTACCAAAGTGATAGCTCTGACCACACCTCTCCCCTGCTCAAAAAACTCTAGTGACTCCTTATGGTTTCTAAAGTTTATAAACTCTTCTGGCACTTGAAACTCTCCATGGTCTTACCCAACTATACTTTTCTAGGCTCATTACACATGATACTTTCCAGTCAAACTGGCCATCTTGTTATTCCTATTACTCAAAATTTCATCTTATTTTTCTGTTCCTTTTGCAGGTGCTATGTCCCTTGCATGAAATATACTTTTTAAAATTCCAGAGGTCAAAAAGGCACCAAAATCTCAGAGTTGGAAAGACTGTTAAAGACCATCTGGTCCAACTCATAACCAAGGAAGAATCCCCTTCACACACTACAACAAATGGTCATCTAACTTTATAGAAGACTTCCAAAGATAAGGAACTTTCCAACTTCTGAGAGAGCCCATTCCCCTTCTAACAATTTCATTATTAGAAAGTATTTTTTCTCTATCTCAAAGTAAAGTTTTCTTCTCCATGAGTTCCACCCATTGTTTTTAGTATTCTTCTCTGGAGCCAAGCAGAATAAATCTAATTCTTACTGTTCCACATGGCAAATCTTCAAATACCCGATGCTTGTCATGACCCCTTTTAAGTCTTGTCTTCTCCTGGTTAAACATTCTCAGAAGTTTTGGACTGTTCTACCTTGACATCCATTGCAGCTCTAAATGTATGAGCCTGTGATCCTTTAAATGGGCAAAGATATGACATCTTTATCCAAACTGAACAGACCTTTTCAATTCCCTTATTTATTTTGTCATAACCCCAAGAATCTGATACAGAGTGAGAACCAAGAGAACAACATATACAATAATTCCCATGAACACAAAGAAAAGCATCAGAATTATATTAATTCACTGACCAATCATGGTTCAAGAAGAGGGAGATAGGTTGGTAATGAGGTATACTTCTTTCTTTATAGAGAACTGTCAGATCATAGGTGAAGAACCTTGTAGATGTTGTCTGTTTTGTTTAACTGTGGGGATCCAGGGACCGGAGAAAGGTTTTGGAAATTGACAGTGATGTAGGACATAAAAGTATCAACAAAACATTTTTTTAAAAGAGAAGTCTATATAGAAGACACAGAGCCAAAAGCCACCAATACCCTCCACCGATCTTCCTTCTGATAAATAGTGTAATTTTTTTTCCTCCTCTCTTCACTGTTTAACTCATGGCTTCAGGTCAAAGTTCTGAAGTGACAAACAGAGGATCCTGTCTGTGCTGACATTTGCTCTTGAAGAGAAGAAAATTAGATTTATGCAGGTCTAAAACCATGAACAAATGTCAGAATAAAGACAAATTTGTTGTTTGAAGGTGGAATCCTAAATAAGAAAGCAGCAACTTCTTCAAGATTTTTTTTTTTTTTAGCATCCTGACCTCTAATGGTTTTTCCACAGGAGACTTCATAATTCAGAACTTCTTTATTTCCAAAAAAGAAATTTCTTATTCCACTTGTCTGCCTCCTGGCCATCATATGGTACATATATATCCAAGTTTGGTGGGGAGATAACTGGTAATATATAAGCATTAGCTGGCTTTCTACTACTGTTACCTCTGTCCACTATCACATCAACATGACTGCAAACAGTAAGTTCAGTGGCTTATTGTTACCAAAAGAATTGGTTCATTATATTTATTTTATTTTTCCATAAAGGGGATTTTGTAGTTATATTCATTTGTTTTTAACTTTTGACAGTTTACTAGTGGTTCTTATATTAGTTATTTTGCAATTATCTGCCCACTTCACCATCCAATGCAACTCTAAATGACTCCAAAACCAAAACAAAACCCAACATCACCACCACAAGCCAAAAAAAAAATAACTATCCTGCAATATAAATCAACAAAATAGCTACATTAGCAACACACGTACCCTTCTACCCAAAGGGTGAAAAACTGATCATAAAGACTTGTCACTGAAGAAAAATCTGTTTAACCACCTTTATGATCATTTTCACTTTTATTATTTCATCAGTTCATATCAGTCTTTCAAATTTCCCCTGAAATCCTCATATCCTTTATCCTTTGTAGTATAATAGTATTTTATTGTATTCATATACCACATTGTGTTGAGCCATTCCACAATCAATGGACACCAACTTTGTTTCTAGTTTTTTTGCAGCACAAAACAGTAATAATAAAAATGTTTGTATGTGTATCTATATGTATGCATATATATATATGTATGTATGTGTGTATATATATACATATATATGTATGTTTGTGTGTATATATATATGTATGTGTGTGTGTATGTGTTTTGTTATATCTTCACCTTCCTTAAGGTACATGTCCCAAATGTTCTATCTCCAGGATAGAAATCTTTTCACAGAATTGGCGTTTCTCTTATCTGCTCCCTGTCAATAGAAATGTGGGAGACTATAAAAGTAGACTGTCATAGACTTATATCAGTTGTAGTTACTATACTCATTACATTTGCTGATTGTTTTCATTGATAAAAGGGAAGGTTTAGTTTCAGGTTAGAGGATGGGAGTAGGTCACATCCATCAATGCCTATGATAAAAAAACAAAAAACATCAATAACATTTTTAGGGAAAAGGAAAGCAGAGAAACTGAGACTTTCAATATTTATTGCTTAAAAGTCATCTTTGGAATTAAGTTTAATGATCATTCCACAAGAACCATCCTATAGCCAGAGGTAGTGCATGAGTAACATTGATATCATTCCTCTGGTCTTCATTCACTTGCTGCAAAGAATAAGGACAGTCTTGAAGTTGAAGTTGGGGTCCTGGTGGGAGGGAAAATAACCAGGTATTACTTTTCCCTTAGAAAATATTCTTAGAATTCAGACTCAGATGCCCTGAAGTTTAATTTAATAAGCACTTTGCTCTCCTTTAGTGCTCAGATTTCCATAACTTGATGCATTCACTCTACATTGCAAATACTCTGGTACCTCATTTCTCCTGTCCCTGTGAAATCTGTCAGAGCAAGTTTTCATTAAAATATGCAGTATGATCTATGTGTTGTTTGTTCAGTAAGTGCTGTAATTAGTCCCCAGCCACAAACTCAGTGAAAAATATTTAGAGGAAACATGGATTTACAAATAACCCAACGGGTTATGGAAAGATACATGGTAAATGTAAGCAAGCTTCAGAATGTTATAGATGACAACTTGATCTCCAGAGTCACTTGCAGTGCTAAATTCCAGAGTCCTATCAATTACATATAAGAAAGTTGAGTTAATAAATAATAAAACAGTAATTAAGATTATCATTGTTATGAATAATCTGAAAAAGATATCATGGCTTGATCATGTAGGTAGAATGAGAGGACAGATGATCCATTGAAGACCTGAAAAGATCAATAAGAAAATGTCCATATAAAAATAATTCCTCTTTGTGTAGAGATTTACAGTTCATAAGGTGCTTTCCTTATCACAACCTTCTGAGATGGGTAGTGTAAGCATTATAAAACTCTTTTCACAGGTTAGAAAACTGGGGTGCTTTGCCCATGGGGACAGAGACCATAAGTTATGGGACTCGTATTTCACCCACTATAAGTGTGAACAAAGGTGGCACAGGATGAAATCATCAGAGTTTGAACATAAAAAAGAAACGGCCTGTTATGTGGGCATTTTAAATTAGATACAGCAGACACCTTTCTTTTCTTGGACAAATGTTTTAAGATTTGTTACTGGTCCATCTAAGAGCATAATCTGCTTTTTTATTAAGCCATCTAATCTATACATATTCCTCCAAGATTATAAAGCAAGCAGCAGTTTGGGGACTTGAACCAGGTCTCTGACTTCAAATCCAGGACTCTTTCCATTCTACCACACTGCTGCCAAGTGCTGGATCTTTTCTGGCTAAAGAAATGGGCAATAACCATCTCTACTTCCTGGTTTTCTTCAAATCTCAGCTGAATTCTCATCTCTGAGAAGAAGCATTTCCAAGTTCTTCTAATCTTAGTGTCTTCCCTATGACATTATTCCCAATTTAACCCTATAGATACCTTTTTTGTACATAGTTTTTAGGTTGTCTCCTCCATTCTATGAGCTCCTCAAGGACAGACAATGTCCTTTGCATTTTTTTTTTTTGTATCTCCAAACTTTTCACAGTGGCTGGCGCATAGAAAATGCTTAATAAGTGCTAATTGACTGACTGATTGAGAGTAGGTAACCAATTATAAAAAGGGCTATGTATTGCAAAACAAAAGTCATAGGTTAAAGTTTCCCTTAGAACCTAAATAGCCATGAGTTTCTGTCCTCTCTGAGACTTCAGTTGTCTCATTTCTGCAATGAGGGGATTGGATTAGATCTGGGGTGGGGAATTTGTAGCAGGTTCCCCACCCTTCGATTAGATGATCTCCAAGACTGGTTCTAAATGTTTTGGGTTGTATGCTCCTAACCTAATAATGCATAAACACTTTGAGATCGGGGGCTTTTTTTTTTTTTTTTGGTAGAGTGGGAATGTAGAGTTTTGTCTCTGTCCCTAGAACCTAGCACAATGTCTTGTACATGGCTTAATGAATGCTTAATGTGTTGAAGAGAGAAAGATGGGAGAGCTGGTTCAAATTAGAAAGAATTCACTTAGACCTTCTCTGTAGCCCTTAGAAGCTTTATTGACGCAAAAGCAGCAGGCCTGAGATTTAGCAAGCAGCTAAACAAAGGCACTGATATAGAAAAAGGGTCACACTTATACAGGGTGATTTTAGGGTTTCTTTATGGGAGTTGGAGATCTAGGCTGTCTTTCAAGATAAAGAAGTTTTGAAAGATTAAGACACAAGATGAGACACAAGATAAGGGAGATAAGGAAATTCCATTCCCCAGGATGAGAGGTGGGGTCAAGGAATATTGTGGTGCAGGATAAAGGGAAGTTTTGTAGTAAGGGGAGACTTTAGGGCAACTTCAGCTTAGAAAATAAACCAAGGGCTTCACAAAGTCAATCCTTAATATTATTTTTAACTCTTAGGACACTGTTTCTATGCATATCATTTGGATTAGTGTCACTAAAAGATTTGGAGTTAAAAGACTTGATTTTTAATTCCAGTTTAGCTACTCGTAACCATTGTAGGCTTAAGTAAATCACTTAGCTTCTCTCAGCCTTATGTTTTTAATCTGTGAAATGCATGAAAGGATAGCTATAAATCCCCCTTCCAAATATAAGAACTATTAATCTATCAGAACATTTGTTAAGAGCCTACTATATGCTCTACACTGTATCTGATGGTACGCATGAAAGTACAAAAGTGAGCTAGTCCCTGCCCGCCAGGAGATGATATTCTGTTGGATCCCATGATCACATGATGACTAAATGTCCTTTTAACATACCTTATAGAATTAAAATTCAGATTCTGCTTCCTGTGCTTCAGTTGATGATCTCTATGGTATTCTGATACACACACACACACACACACACACACACGCACACACACACACACGCGCACACACACACTTCCCTCTGGATTTTTAGGATTGCTGACCTACTTAGTTTCTGGATATTTGTGATGATTTTATTTCTGGTGTTTCCAAGAAATCAGTTTTGGTTTGCTTTTCCTATTTGCATTACACTGACAGCAGGGTTCCTTTGGGCCCTTCCCCAGCAGTGCTTTGCAATTAAGCTGGCTGTTCTAAAGATGGTATCAGGGCAGATCTTGATGACTTTGTCATCTCGAAAGACTTTCTGGGAAGCATTATCAGAAACAGAGAATGAACAATGTGCAATTGCCCTTCCTCATGCCAACCCTTTTACATGAAACCCCTTCCCTGACTAATTCCTCCCTGGCAAAATGCTACTTTGCATTTCAACTCAGTTTGAAAGTTACATCTTCCATGATGATCTTTCTCATTTGTGTTCATAGAGAACTAATTATACCTTTCTTAGAATATTTAGCCTTACAATAATTTTTGTGCATGTCTCTTTGAACATTATTCAGGGAAGCTACATGGCACATCAGATAGTGCTGTACTTGGGATCATGAAGACGTTTTCAAAACCCACCTTAGCCACTTACTATCTGTGTGCCCCTGAGCTAGTCATTTTATTTTCCAGTCTCAGTTTCCTCATTTGTAAAATGGGGGCAATAATAGGACCTCCTTCCCAGGGTTATTATGAGAATCAAATAAGATAACATGTGAAGTACTATATAAATGTTAGCTATAATGATAGCAAATATTAATTATTATTCTGGTTTATTTCCCATACCAGAAGACAATCCCCTTAAAGAGTAATACCTTGTCTCCTTCTTATAACCATCACAGTGCCTAGTAAGGTGCCTTCAACATAATGTATTCATTGTTGTTGCTGAGTTGAACTGAATTCTCCAGTTAACTACAGGGATAGATTTAATTGGGTAAAACAATCTATATTCCTATATCCCTAATCTAGATTCCATTCCCTTTTTTGAAAGCCTCAAAAGGACTTGTGGGATGAACTGAGTTTATCATTTTGAAAAACAAAGGCTTCATTTGTCAAGACCTGTGTTTTCAAACTATAGCAAGATATGAAGTGAAAACATTGAAAGCGTAGCCCTACCCATCTGGAAGTATCCAAGCTTTCTGATGAGAAACCTGGCCTATTATTTCTGGGTACTTGGGCTGAAATCTTACAAAATGGATTTGGTGATTGCAGGATTCGTAAAGAAATTCAGAGCTCCACCGAGGCAGTCAAAGCATTAAGATGCAAAACAGCAACTAATGGGGATGGACTGGGACACGATATCACTGAAGGGAGTTAGAGAATGCTGATGGGGACCCCTCCCAGGCAAACACAGTTTTAAAAGATACAGACAATGGTGACCATGTTTAGGCCCACAAACCCCACAAAATGTCACATCGTAGAAAATAAGAAGGCATTTAAGACATGGAATATATGGCCAAAATGACAACTTTTGTTCTGTAACTAAAAACCTGAATTCAATTCCACAAAAATGTTTGGAGATGATGCACTGTTTGGGATTGTTACAGAGGTGGGGTGGAGTGATGGGGTGATGGAGACGTTCTGCTCCTGAGGAAAGGATGTAGCTTAGCTCTAAGGGTACTCTTAGTCACTTAATTATCCAGAACTCTCTCTTTTGCTTTATAGAATCTTGAGGAACTCACATCACCAGTGTTTTCTTTAAGGAGAAATGAACAGCTCTATGCCTAGAAAAATAAAGACAAGGCAAATTGAAGAGTGTATGTTGACTAATTACGTTAAACTATAAAGTGTCCATTCCCACAAATAAAACTAATATCTTGTGATGTGATTGAACAAATTAAGTGATGTCTATATGCAGGGTACCACGTTAGGTGTTAGAGATGGAAAGACCAAATTAACAGGCTTTGTCTTTGATGAGCATACAGTGTCGACAAGGAGAATATGACATGCACTGAGGTTAGTCAAAACAAAGTCATTTCAAGGAGAGAATACTAACAGTTAGAAATGCACCTGTCATGTGCCAAGCACTGTGCTGAGCACTTGACAAATATCGTATTGTTTGATTCTTATAAGCTTCTTAGGTAGGTGCTATTATGATCTCTATTTTTCATTTGGGAAAACTGAAACAAATAGCTAGTAAGTGCCTTGGGGGAGACTAGAACTCAAATCTTCCTTACTCCTGTTCCAGTGTTCTATCTACGAACCACCCAACTGCCTCAGGCTCAAGAAAAGTCTCATATAAGAAGTAAGACCTAAACTGTACTTTGGAGGAAGCTAGGTATTCCCCAAAATGATGGGCAGGAAAGAAATATGAAAATGCACAGAGAGTAGGAAATGAAATATTGTGCAAGATGGACAGCTAGCAGCCAGTGTGACTAGAACAGAGAGAATACTGAAGAAATCTAGGTAGATGTCAATGCTTGGATAACTTTCAACACCAAGTAAAGAAGTTTAAAGAGAACTAAAATAACAAAAAACATTCTGAATATTCTGTATTACACACTGACACAAATGATGCATTGGCATGTTTGCTATGTACTTCTGTTTACTTGGAAGCATTTCCACAGGGATCACCTCATTTTTATTTCACAACTACCTTCTCTAGGTATGAACTTGTACATTCTGTAGATGAGAAAGCTTCCAAAAGTTACACATATAAGTAATGGCAGAGGCAGAATGAGGATCTAGCTGTCATGAGTTCATTTTTCACTGCAATCTCTACTAGACCCCACTGATTTAATGTGAAAATCAGCCTCAAGTTCTTTGGGCAGGAAAGAAAGAATGATTGTTTGCAGACAAGAAATGATTCCTAAGGAGATATAGAAACAAACAAGATAGAGTCTCTACCCTAACGAAGCTTTTATTGTTTTGTATACATAAAAGTAAGTACAGTATATAAAAATAAATTTGGAGGGGGGCACTATGCTCCCTTTGGGAGGAGTGGAATAGGGAATAGCATAGGCTTTGTGTATGTGGGAACAATTGAGCTTTGATAAAAATGCTGAGAGACAGGGGAGGAAGGAGTGAATTTTAGCCATAGGACATCATAGCCTATACAAAGGTACAGCAACAGGAGATGGGATTTCATGTATTAGGGACAGCCCAATAAGGCAGTTTGATTGGGAAGTAAAGTGCATGAAAAATAGCAATGTGTAATATACCTAGAAAAATAGTCTAGTAGTTCTATAAGAGTATTAGTTTTATACCTGAGTGGATGATGGATAGAGAAAGGAGATCAATTTGTAAGTTATTACAATAATCCAAGAGAGACAAAAACTGGGACCTTCCTGAGATAGTAGCTGGAGAAAGGGTGATGAGCACAAGAGATATAAAGGTAAAATTGACAAGTTTAGGGGATTGTTTGGATCTAGAGGATCAAGAAATGTAAAAATTTGAGAATAACTGAGTTGTGGATCTGAGTGACAGGATGATGATTCCATTTCATAGAAATAGTGAATTTAGGGGGAAATGGGTTTGTAGTGGAAGATAATGAGTTCTGTTTGGGATTTATTTACTTTGAGAGCTCTGTAAGGGTATCTAGTGGAAACTAACTGGTAAATAGTGATATGGGAAGAAGAAAGACTGATGCTTGATTTATAAATTTGGGAGTCATCTGTCTGGGGATGATAATTGAACCCATGGAAGATGAAGGGACTACTGGGAGAGAAAAAAAAAGATATAGGATTGAATTTTGGGTTGTGCTCTTTGTTAAGAGACAGGGTAGAGATTATAACACAACACAGAGATAGAACAAAAAACAAGGAAGAACATTATTATGCAAACCCAGCTTTCTAAGAAGTATCCAGCAAAAGCAGAGCACCATGGATTTAGAGCTGGAAATCAAAAAGGCCATTTAGTCCAACATACTCATTTTACAGATGAAGAAATAATACTCAAGGACATTAAATGATTTTCTGATGATTTTCATTTATATAGTAAAGAAAAGAGGTTGAATTGGAACCTTGGATTCCTGAAGTAATACTCTCTTTTTTAAATTTTATTCTTAATTTAAGAAATAAAACAAGCATTTCCATAAGGTAGTTGGTTGGTTGTCCTTCGTCTTTGAAGAGGACCAAAATGACATCGCCATTATAAAGTGAAATTTCAGTGTGTCTGACTGTGGCTAATCAGACCGATATGAGCTTGGAATGCTCTAACACAGGTTGGGCACAGATAGTCCATGTGAATATTTGGGGTGGATATCCCAAATTTACACATCCTGCATTTACTTTGTGCTGTCTCAATTCTGCTTTGCTCATAGAGTACGGCAGTTTTTCTTATGTGGGCATGCTATGCTGAGCAGTCCTGTGCCAGTGTCTCCCCTGTTGCACAGTCAAACCCAAAGTTTTTGAGAGAGACCTTGAGAGTGTCCTTCTATCGTTTCTTCTGACCACCATGTTATCGCCTGCCCCATGCAAGTTCTCCATAAAATAGTCTTTTTGTCAAGCATACATTTTGCATTCGAACAATGTGGCCAGGCCATCAGAGTTGCACTCTCTGAAGCATAGTTTGAATACTTGGCAATTTAGCTCAAGCAAGGACTTCAGTGTCTGGTACCTTATCATGCCAGGTGATCCTCAGAATCTTCCTAAGACAGTTCGAATGGAAGCGGTTCAGTTTCCTGGCATGGTGCTCATAGACTGTCCATGTTTCACAAGCATATAACAATGAGACACAACAGCTCTGCAGACCTTTAGTTTGGTAGTCAGTCCAATACCTTTTATCTCCCAAACCTTTCTTCGGAGCCTCCCAAACACTGAGCTAGCTCTGGCGATGCATGCATCAACCTCATTGTCAGTGTGTACATCTCTGGAAAGTACACTATGAAGATAGGTGAACTTATCCACTTCATTTGTTGTAACCGATGGTTTCACGTACGGATGGTGAGGTGGTGGCTGATGGAGCACCTTTGGTTTTTTTGGTGTTAATTATTAGGCCAAAAAGAGCACAGGCAGCAGAGAATTGATCCATACTTTGTTGCATCTCAGCTTCAGAGGCTTCACTGAGTGCACAATCATTTGCAAACAGAAAATCATGCACCAACACTCCCTTCACTTTGGTCTTGGCTTGTAACCTTTTCAAATTGAAGAACTTACCGTCGGTACAGTAGTTGACCTTCATGCTGTGTTCATCCTCATTGAAAGCATTTGTCAACATGGCTGAAAACATTATGCTAAAAGGCATGGGAGCAAGTACACAGCCCTGTTTCCATAATATAGTAGAATAGGAAAAAAAGATGATTGCCGATGAAACTACCAAATCTGTTATGTATAACTTGCTATTCTGTTTAAATGTATAATCAGGTTATCGTGTAACTTTCTTTTTTTCCCTTTATTTCTTCCTTCCCACACCCCCTGCCCTGGAGATGGCTACCATTTGACACAAATATATAAACTAATGTATATATGTTATATGTAAAATCATGTGTATATATGTAAAATCATGTATGTATGTGTAAAGTTGTTCTATGCAGTCTTCTAAGTTCTTTTTCTGGGTATGGATAGCATCTTCCTTCATAGGTCAGAAATACTCTTTCTATTAGATCATAAGATGATGGCCAGTAGGGTCAGATGCCATATTGTGGCCAAAAAATAAGGACTGAGAAAAAAACTATTGGATTTGGCACCTGAAAAATCATTGTTGACTTTATAAGGAACAGTTTCAGTTGAGAGATGAGGTCAAAAATCAGACTAAAAAAGGCGAGAAACAGGAGAGGAATAGCAGCAGGGACTAGATGCATTTCCATAACAGAATCTTAAGTCTCTTCTGTTTTGGGCAGGTAGATGACGGGATGGAATCAGCTTGGCATCTGAAGTCAAGCAGACTGACTTTGAATCTGGCCTCAGAAACTTACTAGCTGTGTGACCCTAGGGAAAGTCACTCAGTTTCCTCATCTGTAAAATGGGGGTGTATTAATAGTGCTTCCCTGCCAGCATTGTTGTGAGGAAAGAAATAAGATGTTTGGAAAGCACTTTGCAAACCTAAAAGCACTAAATAAATACTGGCTATTGTTATCATTAACCTGTTATGATTTTCAGTGGTCTATATGTGATTACTATAGGGACACAAAATGTTTTTTTAAAAAAGTGTTTAGAGCTAAAAAATAATTTCATTAAGCCAGAGGGGAAACCTTAGTTCAGGAGTTTTTAATTTTTTCTTTGCTTCTTTGGACTCCTTTTGAAGACTGGTTGAAGCCTATTAACCCCATCTCAAATAAAGGACAAATGAAATACATAGGATTGCAAAAGGAAAACAAGTATATTTATATACAGATAAAAATTAAAAAGAAAATTCAAGAATTCTTTGGAAGTCTATGGACTACAGGCTATGTTTTTCCACCCCAGCATGCATATGCATCTCCTATTTATATAGTACTTTTTATAGCTTCAAAATGCCAACACATTAGCTCACCTGAGACCCTGACTCCAAGGCCCCAGTGCTTGCTTTGAGGTGCTTCTCTTTCCCCCAGGCACTGGCAGAGAGCCATGTCCTAGACATCCAGGGCCATGAAACCGGATGGCAAGGGATTTCATTTGGCCTAGCCTCCATCCTCTTCAAGATTTTAAAACAGTCACAGTGCTGTGGTATTCATCAAATCAGCAGGCATTTTAGCCAGTCTATCAGGAGGACCCTCATGTCTTCCGTGGTCCATTTAATTAAAGATAGTGATACTTTCCTGCCCAGCTCTTTAAAACCCATTAGAATTAACCTCTGTGAAATGACTTCTCCAGGCTGAGACTAGGGCGTATTTACTTAAAATTAGCACTCCAGTGGATTAAAACTGTGATAAGCACTTCTCTTTGTATTGAGACACACAATTGGTAGGAGTATGTGAAACTTCCAGAGGAGTGCAAAGTCTGAAATTACTGGTACAGAATTCTTGAATAGCTAAACCCATTAGCTTGTTAGCCGGATGGGCCACACAGAGGCTTGTTTTCTAAAGTCAGCCATGTACTTCATTTAATTGCACAAATTAGAAGATAGTTAACTCTTTCTGAGGCCTCAAACTGACTTACAGCAATTTTAATGAGATATATGTGCAGAGATCTGGACTAGGACAAATTGCTTACACAAGGTAAATAAAATTTACCTCATTTGGTCCATTAAAAACGAATGGTATCAGGCAAGGAGGAAAGTCCTTAGAGTCTGAACTGGTTTGGACTTGGGAGAGGAAAAAGGATTGGTTGAGAGGTGAGTTAAAAAAATTATTCAAGGGGAAAATGTTTACTTTCATTAACATCACAAAAAAACAATTTTTCCCCATCATCTTTTTGGATCCAGTTCTTTGTTTTATTACCTTAATTAGGATAAACCATAAAATTTTGACATCTATTTTTTTAAGCTTTCAAAGAAAGTTGTGTTTTAAAACAGAAATGAAGCATATGTAGACAAATAAAACATTTATGTTCTAACACATTATCTCATTAAACATTTTACAAAGTTTGTGAACTCCTCATATAACCACACATCTCATCCAAGGCAATCAATGACTGACTTAGGAGGCTGTGAGATTTCCCCTTGGTGGAAGTTCTCAAACAGAGACTAGATGACTATTTTCTACATAGGGATTCCTTTCTGATGCCAGTTGGACTGGAAAGCCAGCCTTATTTCAAACTCTAAAATTCTGTGCTTCAGTAAAGGGAGTCTTCCTCAGTCTGAGCAAAACTATACTTAAGTCCAGTGAGCGTCTCTAAGTGTGCTAAGTACTCACCACTGATTTTCAAACCTAGATGGCTATGCAATTACCTTGAGCTATGCATCTCTTTTTACAAATGCTTACTAGTCATCTTGTCAAGGAACCATTGCGTGCTCCCCAAGGAAAAAGAAAACACTGATATTTTCATTGCAGAGATGTGGTATTTGTGGTAGTTGTGGGAACTGTCTACATTAAAAATTAAGGAATATAACAGATCTGGAAAGGAAAAGGAAATAGACTGATTTTTTTTTTTAAGAAGTAGAAAATGTGAGAAAAGCATTTTTAATTCATCAGTTCCTATATAAATATTAGTTGTTATTATGTAAATATAGTATATCCCTGTAAGGAAGAAGGATTTTGCTATTCTTTTTAGAGTTTAGTTTCTCAGGATACATGACCATGGCAATATCTAGTTTCCAGGTGTTAGATAATGACTCCCAGAACATCCCCAGGGATCCTAGAAAGTAATTTCTAGAATCATAGTGATAGTGCCACCATGACTGTGCCATGAGATATGGAGTGACATAATGTGATATTTACTACACCTGTGCCCAATGACAGTGTTGCTAAAGTTAACCTGTGAGGCCATTGCTGAGCAAGATGCCTGCTTTGTCTATTGCCCTATCGAGCAAGTGGGAGCTGGTCAGTGAGTGGGGAATCCATAGGGGGAATCCATCTGGGATTTGAGCGATGCATGTACCTGCCTCAACCAGCCCCCATCGAGACTTGAGGGGATTTAAGGGAGTGTATAAGCTGTGCCTGTCTTTATTGATCCCATCAGGATGTAGTGATAGTTGTTCCCCCGTGAAAAGGGTGATTAGGGAATGCTGTAGGAGCTGGTGGTCCTATTATCTGCAACTCTGTCTTAAGGAAACTGGATAGAATAAAGTGAAATTATTAACCCCACTGAAACTGTCTTCCTGTCCTTCCTATCTGACTAAATCAAAAATGAACCTGTTAGAGGCTAGAATCCAAAAACTCCAGTGGCTCTTGCATGTGATTTATGAAACAACCCCTTTTGTTGAAAGGGAAATTCTTCACTGGGGCTTCTACCTTCATTAAGGAGGCAAAACTCAGGACAAAGAGAATTAAAAATGATTTTATTTTAAGTACCTCACGGTAGCAACACATTGAGGGACAGATCACTGAAGATCTGCAATGACTTCGAGGTAGGCATAGCTTGTATAGGTAACTTTAATATAATCCAGATAAATCCACCTCAGCAAAAGAGGGTTGGGCTCTTGCATGTCAGCTCCTCCCCATGGGTAGCAAATACATGACAGTGCAGGCATAACAAAGAGCAGGTGATACAAAAAATTGCGGACTTGGTGTCTCCTTTCCCACCAGAGCCTCCCCCAACACTTTGATTAGCAGGGCTGGGAACAGTGGGTAACTGAGTCAATATAACTTTCAAAACTTTCTTTGTCTCCTATTTCCTAATTACATGTGGGAGAATGCTAGAGTTGAAAGGGACCTCAGAAGCCATCTCATCTAATCCCTTCTTTTTTTTTTAATCAGGAAGACAATTAGGCACAAGAAAGTTAAACATCTTGCCTAAGACCACACAAGTAGTGTTAAAGGTGGAATTTGAACCCGTTTCTTCTGACTCCAAAGGGAAGATGCTTTCCATTTTTATGTCTCTGTTTCATTTCTTTTAGATTTTATAGTACTTCAGAGGGAAGGGCAGCTAGCACAGCCCTGTATTATATAACTAGAATACTGTACTACTTTTGGTATGGGAAAAGGGCTGAGAGAGTACCATGTTCAGTAAGCATTAGTTATTGATTGGAACTAATGAAGTAGGAGGTGAGAAGTAGATGGTCCTCTCCTGCACAATTAGGAGATAATAGAGAACGAAAGGAAGATACTCTACGCAACAACAGACCTCCTCTTATTGGAGGTCCTGGAGAGCAGAAGATTTAGGAGAGAAAGGTTGCTATCTTTAGGTACTTGAAGGTCATGTGAAAGAGGTTTCAGATGTGCTTATCTTGGTCTAGAAATGCAGAACAAGGAGGAATGAGTGTAATTTGCCTAGAAATGAATTTGTTTGACATGAAAAATTTCCTAATGATTATGTCCTACCCAAAAGTGGAATGGCCTGCCTCTGGAGGCAAGTTGATGCTCCTTCCTGGGTCTTCAAGTCAAAAAATGTATTAAGTGCTTACTATATTCCAGATACTGTGCTAAACACTGGTATATAAATACAGAGGAAAATAGTCTCCACCTTTAAACAGCTTACATTATAATGAAGGAAGATAAAACATTAAAATAAGTTTAAAGAGGAGAGAGTGATAGCTAATCGGGCATGGTGGAGAAAGTTTTGTAGATTCAGGATTCTAGAAAGCAATGAAAAAGTGAACATCGCCGATTGGCCAAGACACTGTTCCATAAAATGGAAATTCTAGAAGAAACTGACCAGTCAGAGGAAGGGGCCACAGGACTAGGGGAATCTTACAAGGTAAAAAGGCTGCTGGTCATGATGGAGATCATATCCAAAGAGCCAGTAGAAGAGCCTAGAGAGAATGAAGGAGTGAAATAGAGACTAAATAACCATTTTTTTTTGGGGGGGGGGGGAATTAGGAGAATAGTTATGATTCCATGTAGGGGATGCCTGTTCAGGATCAGTTAAACTAAATAGCCTTTGAGGTCCCTTCCTATGCTGAGAGTTTGTGATTTCTAGAAGCAGCCAATGCCAAATGGAGAAGTACACCAATTCTGGCAACAAAAATAAGTATTCTCCTAGAGGTTATAAAGCAAATGCCCAGTTACCGTTGGGATAATACAGCCTGAGTATGCCCTTAGTTGCTTGTCAAATCTATCTTCTCACTTTCTTGTCGCTCCCATTTCCAGAGCATAGGTTAATAATCATCATCATTATTATCATATTATTATATTTAGCTTTTATATAGAACTTTAAGGTTTGCAAAGCTCTTTATATGTTATCTCATTTGATCCACACATTAAGCCAATGAGGTGCTTGCTATAATTATCACCACTTTATAGGTGAGGAAAATGAATCTCAAAGAGGTTAAGTAATTTGCTCAGGGTCACATACCTAGGAAGTATCTGAGGCAGGCATATCTGTAAGACACAGGGAAAGAAACAGGCAGAGAAGCAAAGCACTATCTGACTATGGGAATTAAAGTAGGAAATTAGCTCTTGGTGGCAAACTCAGTATGTTTGACATACATAATCCCCCTTTTACACATTTAGCCGCAGAACCACGCTCTGCAGAAAACTTAGCTATGATCATTGCAAGCATTGGGTGGAACAAAAAGTCTGGCATGTTAGAAGCCTTATAAATAAACACCATTTCCTTTGCACACATCCCAGGCAAAATTTTTGTTCCAAAGAGAACACTCCTGTGGTAAAAAATTGCTTTTGTCATACTCTAAAGAAGGTTGTACTTTACAGTATCATAGATTTAAAGCTGGAAGGAAGGGTCGAGAAGGAAAAAGCATTTATATCATGTCTGCCATGTGCCAGGCACTGTGCTTAGAACTCTATAAATATTATCTCATTTGATTTTCACAACAACCCTCTGAGGTACCTGCTATTATATTATAAATAAAGAAACTGAGACAAAACAGAGGTTAAGTGACTTGTACAGTCATACAATCAGTAAATGTCTGAGATCTTCCTGACTCCAAGCCTAGTGGTATAGCCACAGCACCATCTAATTGGAAAGGACTTTATTTTATCAGTGAAGAAGCAGAAGTTAGATGATTCGCCCAAGGTGACAGAACTAGAATTCAAAGCCAGGTTCTCTCACTCTAAATCCACCACTCTTTCTGTTGTCATATGTTACACTAAAAAATTCTCAGCCTACCTTGAAAGCAATCAACATGTCAATGGAATCATGTTCTCACCATTTGGGAGATAATGCCTGGAATGAATTAATAAATGGAAAAATGAATGAGTAAATCAGTCACTCAATCAATCCACTAGTGGGTGGTATAGCCTTTAATTCCTGTGTCCCTTTTTTATCCTGGAAGTTCCTTGACTGTGTTCTCTCTTTTGCAGTATCTATCCAATATTCCTCTAAGTAGTTTAACTTTATGCAGGTACCAGTCCAGTCCATCGTTAACTTTGCCTGCCATTACATAACTGCCTCAGATACCTTAAATATTTCCATTTTTATGGAAATACTTGTAATTCCACTATATGACCAATTATAGTCAAGCAAGCAACAAAAGTTTACTATGAGCCAGGTAGAGAAGTGGACGATGCAGATGTAATTAATGGGGAGAGAGCTGACCTGGAAGCCAGGAAAACCTGCGTTCAAACCTCTCTGTACATATATCTGTGTGACCCGGGATCAATCATTTAACCTCTAACTTTTTCAGACAGACAACTCATTAAGATTCTAAGTTACAAGGAATGTATTTACTTGCACTGATAAGAGGGAATTTCACCTGGTACTTTTCTATGCTGAAGAAATCACACATCCAGTCTCTGTCCTTATCCCTATCCCTTTTTGCTGGGGAATGGAGACGCAAAGACAAAATTGAAACAACCTTTTTATTCTGTATTATATTTTATCAGGACTAATTCTCCATTTCATTGTTCTTCAATAGAACCATGGTTTACTGGCATGATCAATAACCCCTTCAGAATTTAGTAGATAGTTTCAGAAGTTTCTATGATCTAAACACACCTATCACAGTATGTCTAGCTTTATTAGGATAACCCTCCCTAAGTTAGGATTTCCCTTGGACAAATCTATGTCAGAATTGTACTTGAAGCGTTTCCAACTTGGTAGGATATGCTAAAGCTTGGGCTCTACTAGCATTATCTTTGAGAGTCCAGGATCACTTCCAAGTTACCAAGAACTTCAATTTAAAAAAAGATATATTCCTAATTTACTTAAAAATACTGACCCTATATATAGTTAAAGGCATTTCTAAGGCTGACCCCGAGGTTGCTGCTTGTAAAATTAGCTTCTATGTAGGTATGTTTTGGAGTGTGTGTGTGTGTGTGTGTGTGTGTGTGTTGGAAGGTCATTTCTACTCATTTCAACAAATTGCTGTCAGGACTAAGTATGGCACTGAAATAGAATGACCACAGGTAAAAGCTTCTTGAAAGTCAGCAGCAACATTTGCTTGAATGGCATCTGGGAATGGTTCTGGAGCTGAATACTAAGAATAACGATGTCAAATTATGGTAAACCTCAGTCATTTTTAAGGAAGTGATACGCAGCCCAAGCAGGCAAAAACGACCACAACCATTCCTTTGTAGAAGCTTCAATTATGAGCTTGAGATAATAAGCATGAGGGCTGCCTCACTAAATGGAAACCAGAAGGAAAGACACCGTAGATGTCTACTCTTGATTTAGGGAAATGAATGGAAATTGTCTAGAATTCAGTAAACTTTATGTTTTTCTTGGAAAGATCAAATTTGCACATGGATACACACATACTCACACACACACACACACACACACACACACACTGCTCTTTGCTCTGTTATGGCATAGGATAAACCTTGTTTAGCTTATGTGGATTGCCTTGTGTGGACTTTCAAGGACCAAGCCATCTTGTTAAAGAACAGCTACCTACTTACCAACAGTAGGCTATTTCTAGAATAGATAAAAAGATTAAAATGGAAATATATTTGAGTGAAAGTTTAAAATATTTTTCTCTAAAAAATTATTTCCTTTCATAATCATGCAAATTTATCAGAAACTGAATTTGCAGTTAAATGCTCTCACGTTCATACAGAAACATTTAGTTTAATGCCTCCATTTAAGCATTAAAATATATATGACAACATTCTTTTGTGACTTAAAGTTACAAAACAGAATACAAAGTATGGCTAAACATTTTTTCAGTTCCAAAACATAAGAATTATGCACTGGGTTATAAGTAAGTCTCTTTGAAGGTTAAGAGAATGGTAGAGAACACAGAAAGAATGTTTTCTATTTTCCATTGTCAGGAAAGTGCTTTACTAAAATGCTATCTCCTCATTTCTACCAGTGATTACATCAGATCTCTTTAGGCTAGCTGAAATATTGGCCCTTTAAGAACTGTAGGGAACAATCCCACCAGGCTGCTGTTCTTGCAGATGCAATAGAGTCCTTAGATTTCTTTCTTGATTGTAAATTCTTTGGACAGCCTCTGCTCTTTGGGAGCCATAGAGGTCTTGCTTAACTCCCAGTTTCCTTCTCTTGGATCTCTTGCTAACTGCCACTTTGTCCCTGAACCTTCCCTGCCTGTTTCCATCTATGGCCCATGTGACAGCATAGAGGTCTCAGTCACTGGATTGAAGCCTATGGGGCATAAAGTGTAAGACTAGAAATATGAGGTAGTGAATGTCTTTAAATGCCAAAATGATTTTATATTTGATCCTGGAAATGATAGGGAGCCATTGAAATATTAAGTATTAAGAGTATCAGTTATTTTTTATTTGGGTACCTGAGACCCATTTTATCTTTCCATCAGTTTAGTAAAATTTGGAGCTCCTTCTCCCTCTCCCCCCAAATGAAGAACTAGCACACATGCAATCAATAGCATTTAATTTAAAAGAAGTTCAAATTACCAGTGGGGAGGGCATCTTGCTCTTGTCCAGCCTTCTCACTGATCTATACATTTCTTATTTTACTATGGGACACTGAGTTTGCACCTAGGGAAGTCTTACCTTCTAGGTGTGTTAAACAAAGCAAAGCAAAAAATTAAACTAACGTGTTATCAGGTTTTTCTGGATCCGGCACTTTCTGAGATTCTGTTTTCAGATCACTGCAACTTAACTTTTTGATTTGTGTTAGAAAGATTGCTTTGGGGGCTCATTTCAGTTTATTATCTTTCAGCAACCGTATGACATCCACTTAGCCCTCTTTACTGCAATTGTATCCTGATGAGATGAGATTGCCCACCACTGCCACATCACAATAACAGGGAGATAAAATTCATTCTGCCTGGCTATCTTTGGATGAACTGTGGGGGTCCCATATGCATGAAAAGCATCTGTACAAAAAAAAAAGATAAAAATAATTCTGTATTCAAAGTCACTTTTATTTAAAGCAGATTGAACTATTTAAATAAATCAGTAAAAGGAAAGAATGGGACTGTAAACTTCAGAACCTGACAATAGTATTTTCAGACTGATTTTATTTGATAAAACAATTCTCTGTGAAATGAAAGTTCAAAGTTCATTGTTTCTTTTTCTTTTGAAGAACTTTCAGTGGGAAAAGTGAATTTTTTTAATCAAATAAAACCAATTCATGAAAATAGCTTTTTGTTTGTTTGTTTAAAGAGGCACAATGGGATACTCTGAAACCTTTGAGATGGGATTTACTCTTCCTCATAATCATGACCTGGTGTCAGGGGAATATATGTGGTTCCCAAATGTCTTCTGTGTATGAACTCTACCTATTGCTACACATGTCCATTCCTTACCTGATTCGCAAAGATTTTATAATATGGTGCACAGCCTCCCTAGGAGGATCCTAGTAGATCCTCCTTCACTTGCTGAAAAAGAGAAGATATGCTTTGCACTTGAACCTTCTAAATGGACCAAGTTGAGTAGAATAAACAATTAGCGGAAACATTGCCTAATAATAATAATAATATTGATACTCATCATAATAACTAAGATGCCGAACTTAGAGCTGGAAAAATCATGTTCTGGTTCAATGCTCTCATTTTACGAGTATGGAAACTGAGGCCTGGAAAGGTTGAACTCCTTGACATAGAATTTAAACTCAGACCTTCTGATTCTTGATCCAAGTATTCTTCTTCTGTACCACTCAGCCTGTCATAAGAGTCAGAAAAAGACTGATTCCCTTAGCATGACATTGGGTGGAAAGACCTACAAAGCATTAGGAAGAGTCACTACAACACTACAGTCCTTAGCTCAACAGCACTCCGTCAAAGGGATAGTGTAAAGATTCTTAGATACTGGCACAGCTAGGTAACTTCTGAAGCTCCTTTCCAATTCTGGGAATTGGTATTAAACATATGCTTTTTAATGTTAGCTGATTTAGCTGATTAGTTAGCTGATCCAAGATCACTTTGCCAACTAAGAACAAGTGATAGGAATTTTTTTTTTTTAACTAGCCCCATTCACCCCATATCGTCTTTCACTTAAAAAGAAATTGGCCATATGTTTATGTTAGCCCACTGACCCTTTTATCAATAAGGAGAATGACATTGGATATATTATTGACCTCTTCCCTTTGGACAAAATCTGAGGTCACTACTAACTCATAGGCAACTTTCCCTTCTCTACCAGCCTTCCCTTTTAGTAGCAACGACTAAAAAAGCAGTCTCCTTTTAACTTAGGAAAGTCATGTTATCAGTTTTTGAAGAAAAATGATCTTTTCCATTTTGACATCTGTTTCCTATCAAATAATGAACCTCAAAGGGTAATGCAGCATGCAATGTACCACACTCATCTATATCCAATACCACAGATAAACTTGGACTTAAAAGAATAGATTATAATTTGCCCTAAGGCATCTCAGAACCCTTAAATTTTACAAAGATAGATTGCAAAATAAAACTATCTTGCAACTGAACAAATGACCCTTGACTGCACAAAGTTCTCAGACAAGTCTCATAAGTCAGGCAAGAACATATAATTAACTCTACTGGGGAAGAAAAAAAAAGAACAGGAACTTAGAAGAATATAGTGTTTTGTCTTTTGTGGTTGACTCTGGCAGACTCTGGCACTCTCCCTATCAGTCCCTTGAGACTTGGGTTTTGAAATTTTAGGGAAAGCAAACTCACAAGAACTGAATCATTTAATGGGGATAGATAGATATACATAGATATTCATGCCCAATCAGCAGTTCAGTTGACTATAAGGGATCAAGGATACATAACTTTGGGGTATATAGAAGGCTCATGAAACCAACCGGGAAGCCTTACACCATTTTAAGACATAAAGTTAAGATGACGCCACCTGCCAGTTTGCTTTGAACTGCTCCTCTTATTGTCTCAGTGAAGGTGGACGCCCAGGAAGATAGCATCATTCCTTAAAGCAAAGATCAGTCTGCAAGGTGTCCCCCAGTCCTGAACTGCATGCGCTAAAGCTCAGCCTATTTCCAGTTATACATAGTCCTTACATCAATAAAGGGTGGTCATCTTCCTGTCTTTGTTCTGTTTGGAGAGGTGGTTCCATATATAAATCACTAGGTCACATAGAATAACAGGATGTGTGTGTGTGTGTGTGTGTGTGTGTGTGTGTAGACACAATGGAGCATTGAAACCAAATATCTACAAGAATATCAAGCTAACTACTTATAAGATAGATGATAGACAGCTAGCTAGATGATAGGTAAATGATAGAGCAAACTACGTAGAGAAATTGACATAGCTGTATAGCTATATCTGTACACAATGGTTTATGGAAGACTATTACAGATCGATATATGCATGTAAAGGAGAGGGTATGGGAATCATACATTGTTTCAAAACAGAAAGAGTAAAGAAAAGTTTCATCCATCTTTTTGAAGTTTCACCAATTTACTGCCTAGCCTATCCCTATCCTAAATACCTGATTTAATTCTTAGCTCTCATGTGATAGCATGCAAACTTTAAGGTATTCTATATAGACCTCCACATACTGTAACCCAAAGAACATATTATGTCAATGGAAATAAAGTCTTGCCTTCTTCTAGAATTGGTGAATAAGATAGAATAGATCCTTTCTCTAATAAGCTCTTCTACTCTGTATAAGGAAGGAAGCAAATCAAATGAGTTCTCTTAACTATACCATTAAAAAAGAGAGATTTTTAGGATGTCAAAATAAAATGCACATGGATTCATATTCTTACCTTAGTCTAGAGCATAGCCTTGACACCAGAAAATCCTGGATACAAGTCCTGCACATAGTGGACAAGTCTTAACTCTTTGCTGTCCAGTGAACCCCTCTAATGATATCAGTTGAGGAGACATTTCTCACTAGGAGCTCTCTAAATCAAGGAAACCAAAGAACTGGACCACCTCCTCCCCAAAACCCCCACCCCCAATCTCATTTTGTCCTCTGACTATCCTGAGCTGGGGAAGGTATTATTAGCCCCATAAACTCAGCAGGAAACTGAAACTGACTTTCTAGACTTTTTGACTTTCTAGAACTGGAAATGAATTTGGAAATCAAATTGCAGTCACCTGATAAATGAATATTAATTAGTCAACTCCTTCATTTTACAAGTGAACAAAACCAGGGCCAAAAGAGTTCAAAGGTACATAGCCAAGATCATATGGGTGCTCAGTTGTAGAACTTGTCCTAGAATTCAGGTCTTCAACCTCCCTCTCTGAGTCTCCTTCCATCATACTGTACATTTGGTCAAGATTAAACAAATTTGAATCTAGATTTCTTGCCTTCTTTTTTCATTCTATCAAAATATTAGAGAAATATCTTCTTTTTGTTATTCCCATCCAGTTTTTAAGGACTTATAAACCAACTGGGTAAATATGTCCTCTAGGTTAATTTATATTGCCTTAACCTATGTACTTAATCCCCAATTCACAGAGACTCTCTCTCATTTCCTTTTGTATGTTTGAGAAGGAAGAGTTTCCAGCATCCATACTTGCTAATTAGGCAAATATTATAGAACTTGACCTAGGTACACTCTGCCCACATGTGTCCTGCTGTTCATGTCTCAATCAGGGAATAAGTGCAAGACTCTTCATTAGTAATTGTACTATTTTAAAAGAGCTGCCATATTTGAATTTTTAAAACTTTCTTCTTCCTTCTTTTCTTTTGCTCAAGAGGAAACAGGAGAAAACACAGATGTAAGTCGTATAGGAAAAATATGCGAAATTCAGTAAACATTCCATGGATATTAGTACGTTGTATATCTAACCTGTTTTGACTAATGGATTATGTTATCTCCTGAAGATTTAAGATCTACTTTCTTTCCTTTATCTTTCATAAAACAACCTAAGAGATTTATTCTTGAAAATGAAATATCTGGAAGAATTTGGACAGTGCAGAGTCATCTTTTCTATACAGTTTTTTCAACCTTGACTCATTATCAAAAGTTTTCCTGTCAGGGCAACCTAATGAAGTACAGACGAGGGCTGGCAGGCAGGAGAAAATAGTGTAATATACTTAGAAGATCTGAGTATGAATTCTACCTCACATACTTACCAGCCATATGATCTTGGGCAAGTACTTAATCTCTCAGTCTCAGTTTCCTCGTGTGTAAAAGAGAGATAAGAAAAGTTACCTATATCATAAGGTTGTTATGTGAATCAAATGTGATTATATCCATATATTATATATAACATATATATAAATATATCCACATATGTATGCATGTGTATATGTATGTAGTGTATGTATATGTGTGTGTGTATCTTTGTAAACCTTAAACTATTATGTAAACGTTAGCCATTACTATCGTTGAGCAGCTAAGTAGTAGAGTGGATAAACCACCTGGCCTACAGTCAAGAAGATCTGAGTTCAGATTTAGTTTTAGGCACTTAATAGCTGTGTGACCCTGGGCAAGTCACTTCCATTTCCTTCAGTTTCTCATATGTAAAATAAGGCCCCACTGGAAAAGGAAATGAGAAACCACCCCAATATCTTTGCCAAACAAACAAATCAACCTATGGACAATATCCATGGGGTCACATAGAACTGGACACAACTGAATCACAAAACAAAAAAATTGCTATCATTATTACTCATAATAATATATACTTCACTGACTAACTATATGATCTTAAGCAAGTCACTTCTCCTATTTGATCCTCAATTTCTTCATTTTTCAAGTAGGAATAAGATACTGTTTTCCTTCCAGCTATCAATTAGTCAATCCAAAAGCATTTATTAAGTCCTACTGTGATCTGGGCATTATGCTAAGCACTAGAGATTACAAAGACTTCACAACCCTAATGTGCGTATGAGTATGAATACCCACATATATGTATATATACATATCTATACACATATATGAAGTAACGAATTAAGGACTTACTTCTGATATGCACGTATATGTAGTACCTGTATATATTTATACATGTATATATATATACACAATATATAAATATTTATACATAGATACATATCAGATGTTCAACTTCAACAGCTTAAAAATTTCCCTAAGACTTTTGAAATATATATATGTATTCATGTGCACACATACTCACATGTAACTACATGTGGAATCTTAGAAAGTTGCCTGGGGGCAATAAGAGATTGAATAATGCCCATAATTGGATAGCTATTATGCTTCAGAGATTGGAGATCTTTCTGACTCCATGCCTGGTCCTCTATCCATTATGCTGAGCTGCTTTTGAATCTACAGAATTATTCTGTCGGGGGAAGGGAGAGAATAAACATAATTCTTTGAATATTATATATATATATACACACACATATACATACATATATGTGTGTATACATAAATGTATACATATATGTACTTATATAGAAAATACCATATCATTGATATTGTATGTATATAATGTATGTAGATAGATTGATAGATAGATAGATGGATGAATTATGAATCCTCTAAAGTAGTCACATCATTCAAATTTGAATTGTGTATTTCCATTAATATTGAGCCAGTTAGCTTATTTTACATAACTATAACTGTAAATATTGAGAATTGAAATACATGTGACTATTTTAGTGGATTCATTATTCACACTAATCGGACCATAGGGGATATATATATCAATGATGGAGTGACATTATATTGTTGACCTCAACTATCCTAGTACCACCATAGTAAATTTCCAGGCCTGACTAACATCCCCTGTCCCCAATTCGTATAGAGTCTTAAGCATCTGAAAGGGTTGCTTGTTCTTTGAATCTATTTGGATCTGACCTTGTCATCTAAGCAAGGCACAATCAATGTGGTTTATAAAGTTGCTATGTGAATAGAAGAACATTTTTCATCTGTGCTCATTATACAAACTCAAGCATTTATCTTGGTAGTATTGTGTAAAATCTGTGAGAGATTTTGTTTTCTCCCTACTTTGTGAACGATATAATACATGTAACTGCTGCAAAATGATGGTAGGCCACTGTTGATATTATAGGCAGTTGGAGTAAATTTAGCGATAGAGATATTTTTGTCATTGGATCACGGAGGTAAAGCTAGAAGGGGTCTTAACAAATTAGGTATTTATAGGATCATAGATTTAGAGCTACGAGAGAACTCAGGAGCTTTTTAGTTCAACCCCCTCTTTTTGTAGGTGAGGAAATTGAGATTAAGTAACTTAACCAAAATCACACAGATGGTGGATGTCAGAGATGGAAGCTGAGCTGGAATCGTCTAACTCACTGGCTAGTGCTCATTCCATTGTATTACTCTGTCCAACCTCATTTATGAGGTTCAGAGAGAATAAGTAGCTTTCCCAAAGGATCATAGATAATATCAGCAGAGTTAAGATTTTAACCGAGTCCCTTGACCCCAATTCTTACTGTCCCACGCCACTGAGCAGAGTTACTGTATTAAGATCAAATAACTCCAAGGATTCAGGTGGATGTTTTTAGCATTATTTTTGAAGTACAACTGTGGAAGTTATGGTGAAGCTTTTTTGGCATGTCATTATAAAAAATCTGTGATGAGGAGAAACTGAGGCACAAAGGTTCAAGCATCATCAACTTATTAGCAAGGCTAGCAAGTAAATGAGATCAATGGGTTCCTTAATAGCCAAAGACTCATTGGACAGCAAGAACAACTCTTTTGTACAGTTAATTACTTAAGGTCTGGTGATGCAAACTAAATTAAAACTGTGATTAGATTAGTGCAAAGATAAGGTGTGGTCTTACATTTGGCTTAATTCATAGAGGGGATTTCCAGATCCCATGAGAAGGGGAAAAAAAGATAATCTCTTCTGGAAAGTCTCATGGTGAGCAAATATCCAATGACCAGTTGACTCATATTCCCCCACAGTCAGCAAAACTCACAGATGAAGTCATTATTTTAGACTGTAGCCCATGGGAATAGGGAAATTATTCTACCACTGAAGCCTATGCAATCAAGTCCAAAAATGATCAATAAATATTAATCTTAATGATTAGATATATTTTTCAATCAACAATTAATAATATAGAATAAATCGAGTTATTGGTTTTCAATTTCACAAGTGTAGGCATGGAATGTCTACGAAAATCACTTTTGAAAACGAAATAACAATTGCATCAGAAAATAATTGCTTAAAGAATTATATACATCACCAGAAAGCTGCGATTGTGCATTTGATCCAACTGATCAATCAAGACATGGTAGATGTAATTAAGATCCACAATTTGCTCTTAAATTATCAATTGGAGACGGAGTCAGTTGGTAAAATTCACAAACCAAGTATTTTTCAGCAATTCTAAAGAATTGATTGATATTGGCTCCTCCTCCTACAGATATAATTCATAACCTCTCCAATATCTTAATCTCTTAATAGAATCACTATTCATGACTTTAGGCAGCTAAGTGGCATAGTAGATAGAGTACAAGGCCTGAAATCAGTAAGACTCATCTTCAACTCAATTAACCCTGTTTGCCTCAGTTTCCTCATCCGTAAAATGAGATAGAGAAAAATGGTAAACTGTGCTTGTGTCTTTGCCAAGAAAACCCCAATGGGGTCATGAAGAGTCAAACATGACTGAAACAACTAAACAACCACAAAATTCATGAGTGCCCCAATACCATATGGTATCCAGGCTTGTGGTGTTAGATATCTCTGACCTCAAGCTGGTCCTTGGACAACCAACATAAACCAAGAGCCCGTTGCTTGAGCCACATTTAAAGATTTTCCAGCTTGATAGAATCTGCCAAATTTGTTCTGTGTTAGACTTGCCTTCAAGAACTTAAGGCTTCCTCCAAGCTTCAATGAGTAATAAAAGTAGAAGTTTAGTGGAGGAAATTGTTATTCAAATTAATTATCATTTTATAGCATCCAAACAAGAGAATACAAAGCATATTTCACAGAAAACTCCCCCCCATTTGGATCATAGAATTCAGAGTTGGAAGATTATCTCTTCAAATTCTAGGGAATTTGAAGATCTTCCCTAACCCTTAATAGACCCATAGGAGTATATCTTGTAAAGAGATGCTAGATTCTGAATGAACGGTTCTACTTTACTTAATGGTCAAAAAAAAAAAAGTATTGACATCCTTTGCAGGTCTTCATTTTTCTTCTACTTTATCTACTTCCGTTTTCATCTCATAATACTCTCCGGATGATTTCACTTAGCTCTTTTACCAAGTTTTCTCTAGACTAGTTTACTTTCTACTCTATTTTTCTTGGTTTTGTGAGGATTAGAATCGTAATCCTTCACTTGAACATTTTACAACAAAAAATTTATGTTTTAAATCAGTGTTGCTCATGACTACCACATCTCTAATAAAGATAAAAATGCTTCTTTAACTCTTTAAGAATAAAAATGACAAATAATTTATTATGGTAAATTTCTATATAACATTATTGTAGTCTGAAACCTTTCATATGTATCACTTTGCATAATCAATAACTTATTTAAATGGATTCAGGATATTTTTTTTACATATGAGACAAATGCATGTAAAATGACAAGCAGCAATAAAAGGTGATGCGTAATAATAGCCTCATTAAAAATAAGAGATTCCAAAAATTCTTGCAATTTAGAAATTTTATTAATAGGATTAAAAATAATATGTAGGGGGCATTCCAATATGTTAGAAAAAGGAGGTTAGATTAAAAATTTACTAGATAAAAGTAATATGTTTCAAAGGATAAAATAGCATTATTGAATAAATCTAATGGAACACTTCAAAGACCTGTAATTTGCTTCATGATTTTGTCCTCGATTTCAGTCACTCACTCTTAGAAGATGACCTTGAGAAGTACTATTATGAAAAATGTTCTACTCTACTTCTTGTCTATTGATGAATCCCTCCAAATTAGGTTGGATCAGTCTTCTAGTGATGTTCTGTCACTAGACCCATTCCTGAAGGCTTAGCAGCTTTACAGAATCTTCCAAAGCTTGTAGAATCTTCTTCAGTACCCCAGGGACTGAAAAATCATTTGTGTGTAATAGTAAGCACCCCAACATACACAGGGGGCCTGCTATCACAAGTTCTTTGATCTGCTTCTCTAAACTGAAAGGCAATTTTTGAGGGATCAACTATCACTTTAATATCAAGCATGCACACACATATAAATATATATATAAATATATATATATATATATATATATATATATATATAGAGAGAGAGAGAGAGAGAGAGAGAGAGAGAGAGACAGAGACAGAGTGCACAGGGTGAGTTGAATAAGAAGGGATGATATCTAAAATAAAATTAAGAGATGAGAGAAGAAAATATTGGGAGGATAAAGGGTGAAATGGAATGGGGCAAATTATCCCTCTTAACAGAGGCAAGAAAAAGCTTTTCCAATGGAGGAGAAGAGAGGAAGTGAGAGGGGAAAAGTGAAGCTTACTCTCTTCACATTTGGCTTAAGGAGGGAATAACGTGCTCACTTGATTTGGTATGAAAATCTATCTTGCACTACAAGAACGTAGGGGAGAAGGGGACAATTGGGGTGGGGGATGAGAGAAGGGAAGGCAAAAGGGAGGAGGGAGTATTAGAAGTAAACAGTTTTTGGGGAGGGACAAGTTCAAAAGACAGAATAGAAGAAATGGGGGGGCAGGATAGGATGGAGGGAAATATAATTAGTCTTACACAACATGACTATTATGGAAATCTTTTGTAAAATTACACAAATATAGCCTATATTGAATTGCCTGCCTTCTCAGTGGGGATGGGTGGGGAGGGAGGAAGGGAAAGAAGTTGGAACTCAAAGTTTTAGGAGCAAATGTTGAGAATTGCTTTTGTATATAACTTGGAATTAAGAAATACAGGTAAAGGGGTATAGAGATTTATCTTGCCCTACAAGACAAGAGAGAAGATGGGGATAAGGGAAAGGAGGGATGTGATAGAAGGGAGGGCATATGGAAGGAAGGAGTAATCAGAATGCAAGGCATTCTGGGGTGGGGGAAGGGGAAAGATGGGGAGAAAATTTGGAACTCAAAATTTTGTGGAAATGAATGTTGAAAACTAAAAATAAATAAACGTTAAAAAAAGAAAAGAAAAAAAACAAACACTTCAGCTGACCCTACAATATCTTCTATCCAAACTCCCTAAGAAAGACAGAGTTGAAAAGACACCACCTAAGTCATTTAGACCAACCTGAAACAATACAGGGAATCTCTTCTATGATAGATTTATATTGGGTAATTTTCCTGAGGAAATGGTTTTTGTTAATGGCTGTTTCTTTATCCATTTCCCATTTTCCCAATCTAACTTGTTTAGAATGGCATTGCTATGAATGCATTCATGCATTATTTTCTCATTTTTATTCATTTATTCATTTTTAATTTTTGTTGTAACAATTAAGTAGTCTAACTGTACAAATCCAACTGATTTTGAAATTGTTCTCACATCATTAGTCATTAATTTCCTGCCTATTAAAATAAAGTTCATTTGGGGGAAAAATATCAAGTACATGTATCATTCAGTTATTTCAGGGGGAAAAGTCAGCATCCTGAAGTTTAGAGAAAATACAGAGAAATCACAGATCACAAGCATGGCTTCCTCTGTTTGACAATAATCAATACATACATAAATTTCAATTCAACAGACAAGTCCAGCTGTCTAACCATAGTTACCAGAGCAAGAAGCACCAACATCTTTGTTTTCAAAGCTTGGGTGCTCCTTAGCGGCTTCCCAGAGTCTCATCTGGCACACAAACTTTCTTCCAAAACTAAACCCCCAAGTAAAACCACACTTCAGAGTTTTTATATACTTTTTATAGCCAGAGGTCATTACATCTCTTGAAAACCATTTCCTTATTAACAAAAGGTGTTTACCTTCCTACAAATCTTCCCAGGCCCAATAATGGGTGGGAAAGATCCTCCTTAATCATATTATTCAGCAGCATTATACTTCTTGGTATAGACAAAAACAACAAAAGCTCCTACTTTGCTTGCCCTCATATTATATTAAGCTATGATAAGTCATTAAGCAAGTGTAAGTGACTGATCACCAGATCCTTTGCTGTTGTGGTTGGGGTGGAGATTACAGACCACCAATTATTGGATGGGTATCTGAAGATACATAGGGGAACATTAACTGCTCTCTGGGTAGACATTGGAGATTATTGATATTAAATCATTTCTAAATATTATTCACTCATTTATCCAAGAAATATTTGTTGAACATAGTCTTCTCTGCATTCTTGTGAGGAAACCACTCCACAAATCTTGAAATATCATATGAGATATACATATGTATGTGCGTATGTATTTATGTGTGCATACACACATTTTATATGCAAGGGGATGTGGGGTAGGGATGCAGAAGTATGGTATAAAATATCCTTGAACTTCAGTTTAGTATAGTAAGGCATGTATACTGATAGCTATAGCATACTCCGGTATATACTGAGAGCCAAAAGAATTCAGTATGGGGGCATAAGTATGAGTTGGGTTGGCCATGAAAAATATCATATCATTGGTTGTGTAAGAGATATTTAGAGACCAGGAAGACACAGGGCTCTCAAACGGCACTGGAGACAGGTGTGTGTGTGTGTGTGTGTGTGTGTGTGTGTGTGTGTGTGTGTGAGTTTGTGTGTGTGTTGCAACCATTTGAATCATTCGTGTGAAACATGAAATTTGTGATGCATAATCCTTTCTCAGGTTCTTCATTTTACCACCAACAAATATTTTCTGCGTGCCTACCATGTGCAAGACACTTTGCTAGGTGCTGGGGAAGATATAATAGGAGTGTAAATACCACTGTCCCTTTCCACCTCCCAACCTCAAGAAATTTTCAATAGATTTCAAGAGAAAAGATATAAGTCCATAAAAAATAAGTTAATATAAGTTAGTATATGTGACTGACATGGCCTAATTCATTCCAGAGAAAGAAATGTGGCATCTCATCCAAAATCAGGACTTTCCATAAGACAGAAGAGATAAGTTGGTTTGAACTTCCTCTGTTGGGCTTTTGCAAGTTAAAACATGGAGGTTAAATTTATTACAAGTGAAGGGACCTTCTTCAAATATGTGACTTTCAAATAATTCTTTTCCAGAGTATGTGTGTGTTTTACAATATAAAAAGTAAACTTGCGATGAATCTGTTTACAGTTTTATCAATGATGGTGATTTACCAACTTCTTTATTCTACTTTGAAAGCTATATTTGGGCAATTTTCCAAAGAATTCCTCCAAAATAAGGTAGTTTAATTATGTGCCATACAGTGTGTCAACTCAACAAATAGTCTGGAGAAGAGGAGATAACATTGACTTTTTTGGGAGAAATAATTTTAGAAATTTGTATGTGTTAGAGCAATTGAGCAGCTGATATAAATTGTGCTAATGTGTCAATTACACTTGAACAACATCTTTGGAATTTGGGTGCATTCTGTCCTGGTGATGGATAGATGGAACATTAGTAAAATATAGGACAGATGCAATTCTGCTAATAAATGTAAATGAATTCCTCTTTGTGTCGTCTGTCTCTAAATTGTGACCTATAGCTGGAATCAGAAACATCAGTAAAAGAAATCGGCAACTGCAATATTTAGCATTCCAGATGTAGGAGCAGAATTAGGTCTAGAAGATAGATTTTTATGGAATTACTGCACCAGAGCTTAAACAACAAGACTCAGTGTAATACGTGAACATCTGCTGGCTATTTTCAGAAAGCTGTCATTCTATTACAATCTATTAAAATTAATTTTAGTTAATCCCTTAGTGGTATTGCCCTTTTTCCCAGGTTTCTCACAAAAAACATGGTATATGGTTTACATTATTATATACTAGACATTTGAGGTGTAATTGTGGAGGTGTGATTCTATTTTGGGAACTTTGTATTATATGTTTTGGATTTTTTGGTAACAAATTATCTTAAAGGTGTCTTTCATCTACACTGAGGTTAATATAATAAATTATATGTTTATGAGATTAAAGTATATCCCATTTTAAAGTTGTAGTAGGGCCTTTGTTATCATAACATGATAATAGCAAATCCCCAGAGTTGTATTTTTTTCTAGATTCACTTCAGTGTTTGAAGAACTAAGCATTTTATGATGTTCACTGTCATATTTGACTTCATCCTTTTGCTTCTTTACAGGCTACTTGGATGGTCTGAATATGAAGGAATTAGATTCCAACATATTGTTTACAATTTCTGCTAATATCTTGAGCAAGCTGGATTAGGTTCCAAGCTTAGAACTGATGCTCTATAATAACTAATGGACTTGGATACTCAAAAGCCTGGGAGTTCCTTGTTTTATTGACACCAATGATTTCATTTTAAAATATCCTGCTTACCTAAATCTATCTCAAGTATGGATAATTTTTGTCATTCAGTCATCCAGAGCCAAATCCTTCTAGAGGTTGTAAAGGACATTTTTTAAAAGTCTCAAAAGTGACTGAAACATGGTCATCGCTTGTCCTCTACTATCCATGACAGCAGTATAGTCCAGATCCTCAATTTTCACCATTACTTCTCTACAAGGTCCTTAGGAGACAAGATAAGAAAGACCTGGGAGAATTGCTGATGCTCACTGTTTGCTGGGCCTGGGGTGCCCTACTTCCCTGGCTCCATCTTCTCTTGCCTGAAACTGGTCCAGTTTTATATATCACCAGTTACATTCTCTTCTTGAGGGCCTATGATCACAGAAGGTTAAAACAGGGATTCTCTTTCTTTCCTGATGGTAATGCTCATGTGTCATTCTCTCATGGTATCCATTCCTCTTCCATTACCTTTCAAGGTTGAATCCTTTATCCATGGATTCATATCTCTTCAAATTTTTTGTCAGTTTCTACACTTGACTCTGAACCTGAAGGGTATTTCAAATGCTTATTTTACTTGGACCTTGCACAAGAAAAGGCACTTTCAGTGGTCTGTGAGGATTGATTATATATGGTGAACTGCGAAACTAGCTATTTTCTCTGGGTCCTCCCCCCAGTCTTGGAATGTTGACATCACTTCTTCCCCCAGTATTTCTCCTCCCATCAGGTATGGTCTATGTTCAAATAATTACCCTTAGTTCTACCTCTGCAGAAAAATCTTTGTGTGTATGGAAGGGAGCAACGTGGAAAAGCAATGTGACAGCCTCTCCCCACCACACAGCTACACTATGAATTTTTTTGAAGTTTGTGTTTTCTTTCGCTCTTTAGCTCCACTTTGGGAATGTAATTTTTTAAAAAGTACCAGTCAATAAAATTCTGTCTCATCCGGCTTCTTAGCCCCTAGCCAAGGCAGAGGGGAGAAAAAGTTCTTCCCTGAGAGAATACTTGCTTGCTTCTCTCTCTCTCTCTCTCTCTCTCTCTCTCTCTCTCTCTCTCTCTCTCTCTCTCTCTCTCTCTCTCTCTCCCCCCGCTTTTGAAATTTCTCTTTCACAAATAATGAAGCACATAGACCAAAGTTATGAATAATCAAATCTTAGGTAGAGTGAGCCTACACTTTGAAGGCAAGAACTGTCTTTCCTATTTGTATTTGTTTCCCCATCACAATTCAGCGCCCAGCTTATAGTTTGTACTTAACAATACTTTTTCATTCATCTAGTTACTTGATCATTAACAATATAAACCAGAAACAGAGAGTGATTAGAAAGGGATGCATCTGTATAGAAGGGGATAGAGAATCAGTCTATGTGTTTGTGGGTGCTTTGGGATTCATATCACTGACAATTTGTGGGTGTTCCTTTATAGAATCTTGGCACCTTGGCTGGTACCTCTAAGTATAGATCCCTGGAATATCAAAGTTGCCCCTGTATTGAATTTGGATTTAGGGAATAAGAGGAGAGTGAAGATTAGTATAGGGTGTTATGGCACATGCCTCCAACCAGTGCATACAGCTGATAAAAATTAAGTACATACTAATCCTCTTGGTGTTCCCACAGAGCAACCCCATTTCTGCAGAGAGTGATTAGAAAGCTCTGTAAGATGTGATATCTCTCAATGGCATAGTTCTGTACTTCAAATAGAATCTGCAGGAAAAGGGAGAACCTTGGACATACCAGCAGAGTCAAGAGCAGCATTAAAGTGTGAGAGAGCAGGTTCATGACAATATCACTTTCCTGTGGATTCCTGAAAGACAACAAGGAAGTGCTAGAGTACATAGAATCAAATAGTCACCCAACAAACATTTATTATCTATCGCATGCCAGACACAGTAAATGGAAAAGTTTTCTTAGTAGTCTTCCTTCCTGACCCAAATGTTTTATTGAGATTATTCACAATATTTATCCCAGTTTGATCTTTCACATTATATTAGATATGGTGAAATAGATCTAGGAATCAACTATGGCATTTCCTCTTGAGTAAGAAATTATTCTTCAGTGACTGCAGTCCCCCAGTTCTGCCTTTTGATAAGAGAAGGATTACCTCTTGTAGCAACAGTGAGATTAACAGGGACCCATTCTTGAGAAAAACAGCTTTTGTCCTCATGAACTGCTCGTAAAAGCTATACTAATGAACTTGCTATTGAAGTCTGTATGCACGTCATAACTTACCCATAGTGGTGTTTATTTGAATAGTACTTGGTACCAATTTCTTAGTAAATAATGTCAATGGTTTCGTTGCTTTTTAATGACTTCCCCATAATATGAGTGATTCCTGAATTTTCTTGTTGCTTTGTATCAAAGAATGACATCTTGGGATTGTAATTGTAGCAAACAAACACTCTCCCAGGAATAACATGATATGTGGGAATTGATGACAGTTCTCCCTTGGAATTTTTAATTACTGTGGACAGAAAAACAAGAAACACTTAATTATTAACTTTTTTTTATGTACAAACCACCTCTGCAGATGTTCCTAATCAAATGAAAGAAAAGGAGTCACATGGTCCAAGGAGTGTGACTATGAAATATACAATAGGAAGTTGCAGCTGGGTTAATGTTAGATAACATATCTGTCTTGATAAACAATAGTTCCATCACTGGAAGGGTAATTTTATGTGACTTATTGCATTTCTCCCTACTCCAAATTATGAAGAAAAGCATTGTGGCAAAGGTACCATTACTTAGTACACTGTCCTCTCCATTTAAGGATACAGAGGGCAAGATATGGGTATGAGTTAAAGGGAGATTTGGATGCTTTAGTGAGCTAGAAGTTGCATAATATAAAATTGTTGCACTGTCCCTGTCATTTGAAATGGTGCCGATTTTGTTTGGCACAAAACGAATTTAAAAATTGCTTGTCTCCATGAGTCCCTAGCTCAGTGTTCATATAAATGCTGAGTTTTTAATACATGACTACTTTCCCTTATGGAGTTGAATATAAGTCAGAAGACTAACTTCTCCAGAGAAAAAAAAAGGATCTGAGTCAGGCTGTCATGGAGCAATGACAGATGAATTGGGCTTGTAAAAGGCACTGAAGCATCCTATTAAAAAAAAAAGTTGAGATTTTTATGTACCCAGAAGCAATCTCAAAATGCAAAGATGCCCTTTAAGCTTTTATGGGAATGGATATAAATACCCTCAAACTCATCAGTATATCCACTGGTAATGTGGTTGGTTTCCTGTTTTGGTTTTAATATATATGTATGTAAATCATATATATATATATATAATATAAAAGAGATATTTTTTCCTTTTGGTGATTTGGACATTGGAACACCATAATCTGTAGCCAAGTTTGCAAGTAAGAACAGACTTTGTACCCTTCAAAGGACCAGAAGAATCATGTACAGGGTCTCTTGACAAGGGAATTAAAATATCAGAAGAGGGACTTTTTATGGGTCCTGTGTAATCTTTTCCATTACTGCAGCTCAACTGTAATCTTATCCTTTTTTCTTCTCTCTTCCATCTAGCTGATATGGTCATACAGACAAGAAGCTGCTTAAATGTAATGTGGACCATTTTCCTAAATGTTTCTTTTAAAATAGAATTCCTCAGCAAAATTGAAATCAGAATAAAAAGCTTCTTTTAAAGTATGATCCTGGAACTAGACTGAGAAACAGAAATGAGGCTTTCTATCTAGGTTATGTTTCTGCATGGTGTGACTTTAAAAAGGAATATTCAGGAGAATAGGATTGAAATGAACTCTTTCCCACCCCTCCACAATTTGATAATGCTAAGCTACATTAGTGAATATGAACAGACTCTTAGGAATAATTCAGGATATACCTATGTCTATGATGAAAGCAAAGTGTAGCTCAACACAGCTGATCTGATCAGCTTGGCCATTTTCAAGATCCTTATTGATTAATATTAAGGAGGCATGAAACAAGGAGACATGCCTTTTCAAAGGTCCTTGTTTTTGTCATGAAGATGGCTGGCATAGATTCCAAGTGGAAGAGAATTTCCCTGTATCCATTCAGGGTCTCTGGGTGCAGGTGGATTTTGATGACTTGTAGAATCTGTTATATACAGTTTCCATTCAAAAGAATTCGACTTAATTCTCCCAACAAGAAAAACCTACTTTTTGCTTCTCTTCAAGACTATAATATGCAGTTGCAAAGAGAATCCATATGGCCAATCCATCTGTACGGTCATCTCAAACATTGAAGATGAATGATGAACTGGATCTATAACAGTTATTGTTCAGTCCTGACTGATTCTACATCATCCTCTTTGGGGTTGTTTTGGCAAAGATGCTGGAGGGGATTTGTTATTTCCTTCTCCAGCTCATTTTACAAATGAGTAATCTGAGATAAAAAGGGTGAAGTGACTTGCCCAGGATCATGTAGCTAGTAAGTGTCTGAAACCAGATTTGCACCCAGGTCTTCCTGACTTCAGACCTTGTGCTTTATTCACTAAGTCACCTAGCTGCCCATCTATCATGTAGACTGAACATTTTTCACTGTTGTTCAGTCATGTCTGGCTCTTCATGACTCCATTCAAAGTTTTCTTTGGAGTGGATTGCCGTTTCCTTCTCCAGTAGGCTAAACCCAAAGGAAGTTAATAATAATTACCAGCAATTAGCATTTACGTAGTATTGTAAGGTTTACAAAGGTTTGTAAAATACTTTAGTAATATCTTATTTTATCTTCACAATAGGCTGTGAGGTGGATGTTGTTATTATCTCCATTACATAGATAAGGAAGTAGAAGAAGACAGAAATTAATTAACTGGCCCAAGACAATGTTGCTAATAAGTGTCTAAGACTGGATATGAACTTGGATGTATGGATATCTTCCTGACTACAGGTTTAGCACTCCATTGCCTGTGCTACCCAGCTGCCTAGGTTCAAGATTTAAAATACAGTAGGAAAGGAAAGAAACAAACATTTATTAAACACCTACTATGTTATGCACTGTGCTAGGCACTTTACACTTTGATCCTCAAAATAACCGTGGAAGGTGGTAGGTTTTATTATTATTCCTAGATTGCCATCAAGGAAACGGAGGCAGCGAGAAGTGGAGTAAATTGCCAAGGCACATAACTAGTAAGCTCATGTTTGAGTCAGGATCCAAGCTTGGTCTTCCTGACTCTGGATCCAGCACTCTATCCTCTCCTGCCCAGTAAGCATTCATGGACCATAAATCCAATTAGCAACCACTTCAATACTTGAGAAATAAAGGAATCCACTTTCAGAAGCTCTAAGATAAAAATCCTATTCAGCACCTCTTGTGGAATCGGTGGAGTAGACAGTACAGCAACAAGTGCTGAGGTGAAGATTTTGACCCATTTTCTCATGGGCTAAGCCTCTTTCTATTTCAAGAGAGAAAAAAAGATGCCTTCTTAAGAGGCCAAGGTAATTCACCAGCTGTTAGGGCAACCAGCTGGTGGGGGAGAAAGGAAAAAAGATGGGAGGTCATAGGAATAAAAAGTAAAGGAGAGAAAGGGGGCTCTGGCTGCAGCTCAGTGGGGTCACCAACACAACTGTCACATCTGAAATTTAACAAAAGGGTAAACTGAAGCCATTCTCCGAGCAAGATAACATTTATCAGCTGAGGGATGCTGCCTGCCAATAAGTGGGTCAATGAATTGCCTCCTTTTATACCAAAGACCCCAGCAGAAGGACAGCTCCCCTTTTGTGGGTTTTGGAGAGAACAGAACAGGATCGATGACATTGTGGAATTGGGGACAACATAATTGTTCAAAGATCTGAGGCACAGGAAACAACAGGTTGGTTGGAAGTTTGGTAATGAGGGCTGGCAATGACCCGTCTTCTTCTCTCATGAGACTAAGAAGTGCTCATTGTTTGAATCCAGGTGCCAGATAGTGGCCCAGACTTTTGGACAAAAGATAGAAGGTCCTACTCCCTTTGTGTTCACACGCACCCCCTAAGGTTACCTCAAGTCCTTGATGTAAGAATAAATCAGTGATTAGCAAGAAGGCTGAATTTCTAAAATTAACACGTTACATACCACCTGAATCTCTGAACCAAGTTCAGAGACAAAGAGCCATGACTTAAGCAGTTACAGGACAAAGTCAATTAATTGTAAATCAGGCCAATAAATAAATGATGCAGAATTGATCCCAATCTTCTCACAGCTCTGCCTTCAGAAATTCCTAAGCACAGCAATTGAATTATTCCTCTAGGAGAGTCCTCCAACGCCCCATCTGCTATTGACATCAATCCTGTACAGTTTCTACCATGGGCTAGAAGTGAACCAGAGAGGGGGTGGTTGAGCTGTTGCACAGGGATTTTAATTATTCTATGATACTCTCTGAAACACCATTATCTTTCTAATATCAGTATTCTTCTGGTAGATTAGTTTGGATATGAGTCATGAAATGTCAGTCTCTGAATAATTTAAGCTATGAGTCATCCAAGTGGCAAATGGTGGGCATGAGTAGGTGGCAAGATATGACTATCTAAGGCAGCTATGGGGCAGAGTAGATAGAGGGTTAGGGTCAGATTCAAGAAGTCCCAAGTTTTAATCTTAACTCAGACACTTGCAAGTTGTATGACCCTGGACAAGTCATCTGACCTCTCTGGGAATCAGTTTTATCATCAGTAAAATGAGAGAATTATACTGTATGGTCTCCAAGATCACTTACAGTTCCATGAACCTGCGGTCCCATGAGAAGCAGTATAAATGATTTCATCAAATAAAACTAGTAATGGATGTGGTTTGGTCATATATTGAGTGTGAAGAATAATAAACCACCAAGCCACAATTCCCAGGCATATCTATTTACTCAGTATCAAGAAATTCCAGAAAAAGGACTACAGCATATTGAGTGGACCTTGTGTGGAGAATCTACAATAGAATATGGGCCAAAGTATGCAAAATGAGAAGATATTAATAGTGATTTGTATCACAAATAATATTCACAATCCTGAAATTATATTTATATCACTGGAGATAATATTCACAGCACTGAAATCACAGAACTATTGAAGTTACCAAGTAAATACTCATCACCAAAAACTTGTATGGCATTCCGTTATATTCCAGAGAGTTTTTTTTTAATCAGTGAAAGCTTTGATCTTGGATTGCATTCTAGGAATGTGGTTTCAATGGGGAACATTGCTTAGGGCCTCTTCTTAGTCATTCAGAAGTTACACCTAGGAAGGAATTTTGAATTTAGTGGTCACAAAAGATGCACTAGGACTGTCTCTCGTAGAGAACTGTGGTGAAACAATCCAATCCTGTTCACCCAGTTCATTGGGTCGAATGTACAATATGGCCTAAACAAGTTCCAGTGTCCTAAGGCTCAGGTGGTCGCACTTTAATCAATTCTAGCTGACAAGTATAGAAACTAACTGTTGATACCATCCTAATAATAATGACCTTACATTTATAGGAATAGTGCCTTTTGTTTTTCAAACCACTTATATATTGATACTCATATTCGACCCTCATATCAGCCATGTGAGAAGAAATGCTCTAATAAGCCAATGGATCCATGACCTCATTGATGTAGATGTTCTTTCCAATGCTATTTGTGGCTGCCTATACCATGCTGTGTAACTTCCTTTCATGTCCTCTCATTAATTCCCTGGGAGTTTGGGGGAAAATTGCTCAACTTTATGGGAAATTTTCTCATGTTCTCCTGACATTGAAGGAAAATAAACAGAGAAAGAAAGTCAGGATTAAACATCCTTTTTTTAAATAAAGAAGCTGAGATTCAGGGAAAAATATCTTGCACATGGCCATTCAACCAGGGAGGGACAGACTAGGACCAAATGCTTCTATTTCTAAAAATATACCCCAATTTATAGCATTAGTACCATCATCCCATTTCTCTTTGTGAAATGGTCATAATATGAGTATGGCTCACAGTCATCCTCAGCTCTGAGAATCTGCTTGGGTACACATTTAATTCTCACCCCCTGAACCTTAAGTAAAGAAATCTCTACTCATTTGTTGTAGACTTCCCTATACAGCCTCTTACTATCAGATGAAAAGGTACATTTAAAGGCAACTGGGGATAAATGGTTAGCTTATCTTCCGGGAAGGCTATCACTTCAGTCAAATTGACCATCAGCTATATTTACAGAGTATAGTCCTTCACCAGACCTTATTTAAGAGTAATATTTGCATGCATCCCAGGCCTCCACACATTGCCATTTGTCATTGAGGTAGCAAATTACATTCATCAGGATCCATTCATTCTCACAGTATCGCTGAATACAGGATTATCTTGGCTGTGTCAGCTGCCCTATGACTGGAAACTGTGAAAAATGGAGGTCAACTTCAGATATTCCACACATGCATCACTGTGTAACCCTCTTCAGGGGACAGTGGGTATTAAGCTGAGAAAGATTAATAGCGCTTAAGTCATCATGTTGATATAGCATAAAACCAAAATCTGTGGATTGATGAATATCTTGCTGAGGCAAATGTGTTTTTAAACTTCTCTTCTACTACTTGTGAATGAACTATTGTTGTCTTCAAGGGAAGATGTGGAGAGATTGACTGTCTTTTTTTTCCTTAAAAAAAAAAAGGTCAACATTTAAAGGGTTTTGTGTTTTCTTAAATGTCCAGCCAGTGAAATAATTTCTCTTGGTTGACCAAAACACTGTCACACAAGACTTTTTAAGTCTTGAAGTACCTCTTAGATGAAAGTGCCTCTTTGTTAGTATAATAGAACAGAATGCATATTTTCATTTTAGAAAACTCATTTGTGTAGCTGGTCATTGATCATTGTTCTGCCTCATTGGATCAGATTGTGAGGGCAAAGGCAAATGATTCATTTCCTCTCCAGTGCTCAGTGTTTAAGTGTTATCTGACTCTTTGTGACCCCATTTTGGGGTTTTCTTGGCATAGGTACTGGAACAGTTTGCCATTTCCTTCTCCAGTTCATTTTTCAGATGAGGAAACTGAGATAAACAGAGTTAAATGACTTGCCCAGAGTTACACAGCTAGTAATTGTTGGAGGTCAGATTTTAATACAATTCTTCTTGACTCCATGCCTGGCACTTTATCCACTGTAAAACCTAGTTTTTCTATGCATTGGTCTTTTGTTAATATATGCAAATTTCCTAACAATTGGCCTCTGGCCAGATTTACTTATTTGAGGATTGACATCATAGAACTGAGAGAAAGGTTGTCAGTTCAGCTTCCCTCATTTTACAGATGAGGAATATGCCTACTTGGTTTTCAGCTTATCTTCTTGAGTTAAAATCTGGCCTCAGTTTTCTCATCTGAAAAATGTACTGGAGAAGGAAATGGCAAACTGTTCCAGTATCTTTGCCAAGAAAACCCTCAAATGGGGTCACGAAGAGTCAGATACAACTTAAACAACTAAACAAAAGCAAGAGTCAAGATTTGGGTACGGATCTTTTCCTGAGGAGGCATGGATGAGTTGTGATCTGCACTATAGACCTCTTTACTAGCTAGACTTCTCATTCTCCCTTAAACCCCTCCTGCCCTTCCAATCCGTTGCCAAGTCTTGTCATTTCCATCTTTCCAAATTCCTCGTATATATCCTTACTACTTTCAACTCGCCACCCTAATTCAGAACTTTAGTACCATTCTCTTGGAGTATTACAATAGACTTCTGGTTAGTAACCTTGGCAGGAATCTTTTCTCCCACTCTAATTGATTTTTCACAAAGCTGCTAAAGTAATTTTTCTAAAATGTGAGTATCACCATGTCTCTTCTACTCAATAAACTCTGATGCCTCTCTGTTGACTCTATGATCAAATATTATTTCATCTTTATATCACCCTCTTTGATGTGTTATGTTAAAAAAGAGGCATCATAACATAGTGAATAATCAGCCTTGAACCAACACAAAAGCTCAATTCCCACTTCTAGCACATATTGTGACTCTCAGTAAGTCACTTACTATCTCAGCATTCTGAGCAATTCTCTAATATGCTAAGTTGAAGGAAAAATGCTGAAATGTATTAGTAGACAAAGTTTCCTCACTGGGAGTTCCCTATACCCTAATGCCACAGTTGTGGTCCCTTCCCTATTTCTGTGTAAGTTACATCATTATTAGTACAGTAAGGCATACGTGTAATATAAAATATGCACATATTTTCATATATTATGGGTTCCTCAGATGTTAAAATTATAATGCCAAAGGAAAAAAAAGAAACACACCAGTCAATTGTTTCAAAATAAAAGCTTTCCACATTAACTGCTGATCATCTGCTGCTAGATTCTCGAGCAAGATAAATCAAAGGGCTGATATTCAAATACCATAGGGCTGTATGTTGAAAAAGTTTGGTTCTGTTTTTACTGGTAGGGTACATGATCAGAAATATTTTGAGTCCACTGAATAAGGGGAATCACTACAATTCAAACTGTATAATTCTGTTGTTCTCTTCTTTGATTTCTAGGATATTAACAATAACTAAGGAAGACAGACCAAATAACTGAGCCTAATATAGAATGACCACCTCTGGGAAAAGAGAAGTAAAAAGCAAGCAAATGAAATTACCCACAGATTCTCAGCGTGGCTGTTGAGAAGCTTGGGATACCTGTCCCAATCTTCTTGGTCCCGGGCTGGATTAAGGGTTAGGGTGGGCCACCCCAGGTCCATTCCACTTTAAATTAGTCTGGATCCAAATCCAGAAATATTCATTTAAAATCTTAGCAGTCTCAGCCATACAGCAAATCAAATAGCCATTTCATTCTACATTCTTTGTGGTCCAGCTGTGGCTTTGGCTAGTTACACATTGCTCAGCATTAAAGAGGATGGAAAGTAATACATTCTACATCACTTAAAATAAGCAAGAGGTCTTGAAAAGGCTTGAAAAGTGTTGGCAGAAAGAGGCTGAAGGTAAATAGTGTCAATACTCATGATTAGTGCAATGCAAAAGGAAAGAGCCATAGTGGCTAATCTCAGCTTGCATGACCAAGTAAAATTTTGGCTATAGCTGCCACATAAGAATCTCTATAGTTGTTATGGAATAAAGTCCATTTTTACATGTGATGGGTTTCTCAGACTTTTTTATTATAACGTGTAAGGATAAAAAAAAGTGCACCAGTCAATTGTTTTAAAATAAAAGCTTTTCACATTCACAGCCCATCTTCTGCTGTTAGATTCCCAAGCAAAATAAATCAAAGTGCTGAATTTCAAATACCATAGGCATTTCCATGGTAACAGAGGCTGAAGTGCCAAATAAAGGATTATAATTCCTTGCTGAAGCCAACAGATCTGTATATGATCTGTTCAGTTCTTAACATTACAGGGACACTTAAAAGCAAGGAACGGCAACCAAATCATGATGCAAAGATAATGAAGGCCAGAAGAAAGCCTTGATCTTGAAACTAATGATGTTCATGAATAAAGGGAAAAGGAGCAGGGATTTATTTATTTATTTGTTTGTTTATTTTACCAATCAAGCCTTCTTGGATCTGTATAAAGCCAAATCTTTCTAGTGCCTATTTGGGATATAAGTAAAACGTTTTTAAAATGGACTTACTCCAGCTCTCTAAGTTTCAAAGAATCATGAAATTATAAAATGGTAAATCTGGAATAGCTCTGAGAGATCACCTAGTCCAGGTCCTCATTTTGGTGGTGAGGTAACTGAGAAATATTCAGTAATGCAATTAGGGGGCCTCTGAGCTGGTTGAATGAGCAGGCCAAAGAATAGTAATGAATGGACTGATGTCATCTTGAAGAGATGTTTGTGATGAAGTACACAGAGAGAGAGAGGGAGAGGGAGGAGAGAGAGAGAGAGAAAAAGAGAGAGAAGGAGGGGGAGAAAGAGAGGGAGAAAGAGAAAGGGAGAGAGAAAGGGAGAAGGAGAGGAGAGGAAGAAGAGAGGGAGAGAGAGAAAAAGAGAGAGAAGGAGGGGGGGGAGAAAGAGAGAGAGGGAGAAAGAGAGAGAGAGAGAGAGAGAGAGAGAGAGAGAGAGAGAGAGAGAAGCAAGCAAGTATTCTCTCCGGGAAGGAAGAGAGAGAGAGAAGGAGAGAGAGGGAGAAAAAGAGAGGGAGAAAGGGAGAGAAAAAGAGAGAGAAGGAGGGGGAGAAAGAGAGAGAGAGGGAGAAAGAGAGAGAAAGAGAGAGAGAAGGAGAGGGAGAAAGAGGGAGGGAGAGAGATAGGGAGAAAGAGACAGAGAGACAGAAACAGAGACAGAGAAACATCTCGGATAACAGAGTTAGGATACTGTTTATAATCTAAAACACTGAGTTGAACCTAATTATGCACATTTTCATTGTGTTCCTATACTTAGGGTTCAGAGAATCAACTAAATAGGGAAAGTTATAGTTCAACAACAATTCGTCAAATGCACGGGTGAACCTTAGTGGACTTCATGCTCAGTATGAGACAGCATACTGATTTTATGTAATGCTGCATTAACCGAGATATAGTGCCCAGAAGGAGAAAGGCAATAATAGTCTAGCCATTTTACACAGCTTGATCCATATCTGGAGTATTACAGTGATGGGGTCTAAATTGGAAGTGGGTTGAAATCTGGGATTATTTTAATTGCATCATTCAAGTTATATGAATATATTTTTAGAAGAATTTAAACTGTTATTTTATAGCCAGGTGATTCAGTCTGTGTTTTTGTAATCCAGTAGACTAGAAATAGTCTACTAATAGTTTTCCAATGCATTCTCGTAATAAGTCAATGACAGTCACCAGGACCATTCAGTTTTTTTGCGTATAACACATTTCAGTTGGGTAATATATCAGAACTCAAGGAGCATTGTACTAAGACATGACCTAAACTCCTTGTGCCCTCTTCCAGCATCAATCACAGGAGAAGATAAACATGGGACCTGAGTTAACACTACCGTCTTTGTAGATGTACTTGAAGAATGAGACACATTAACACGCACAGTAGAGAAAAATTAATGGGCTTTTGTTTTTAGAGAGACACATGAAATATTCTGAATGTCTGAATAAAATAATTCCTCTAGAATTCATGAGTCAGTACAGCAGATAAGTTTAGGTTTAGCTCATAAAATGGAGATAGAAGGAAGTTTAGAGACAGTGGTCTTATGACATCTAGAGAGACCTCAGTTTTAACCAGATTATTTTAATTAATAAGTATATTTAACCAGATCATTACTGCAGTTAATAATATGATGTCCTGTATGTTTGAATTACTTAGATTTTTATTTTATAGTAAATTAATAATTATTGATTCCCATAGTAAATAGCAAACTACTCAAGAACAGGAACTTTTTTGGTTTTTGTCTTTCTAGCCTTAGGAGATAATTTTATCTAGAAATTATTCATGCTTAATAAATATTTGCCAAATTGACCGACTAATGTTTTACTACCACGACTCTTGGTACCAAATGATATTTGTATACTTAGCCCTTTGTAGTTTCCAAAATAATACATTAGATGCACCTGAAAATGATTTTGTAAAACAACAAACAGTATATGTACCTGTGCGTGTGGGGAGTGGTTATTTTTAATTCTTAGATCTTTCAAGGTTATACCCTCTAATATTGCTTATCCCAAGATCTCCTCTTCACAGTTCTATTTATTGTCGTGTATGGTCTGCAGTGAAACAGGATAAAAGAATTTGTACTTGGTTTGTTCTTCAAATGGTAAAAAATTAGCAATTTTCATAGACTCATGTAACTTTAGAGTTGGGGGGACCTCATAAGTCACATACGCTAATCCCCTCATTTTATAAATGAAGAATCTGAAACCTTCCAACATCCATGAACTTGTATCTGTAGCCTCAAAACTTTGAATCATAAACAAAAAACCACTTCTAATATCCTCTGATAAGGAAGGGAATAGTTAGGAAGATACAGAGATATGGGTTCATGACTGAGATTGAAATGAAAAAAGCCAGAGTCCCAAGGATGAGTGATTTCCAAGTGATAATACCCATCTCATTCACTCTACCTTTATATTCTGGCTTCACCACCACCCCTCCTCAAGCCAATTTTATTTATTAAAATAACCCTTGCCTGGCTCCATCCCATTTCATAGGATTTAGAGCCAGAAATGATCTTGAAAATAATCTAGTCAACACTCTCATTTTATAGATTATGAAACTAGTAATTGGTGAGAATAAATGGCATATGTAATGCACACAGTTAGTAAGTGGAGAGATGTAGCTGAGATGAATCTTCAGCGTTCTCCTTCTTGCCTCTGGATTTTCACCCTGTCCAGATATCCATTGCTCTGGACCTCACCTCAATCCAGCTGCTCCAGCCACTCTCTATGTAGATCTTTGTGCCAGAGTTGCCACCAAATTCCTTAAACCTTCTAGGTTTTCTAATAAATCCACACTGAGATATTAAGGACTGATGATAGGAGAGATCAGTAAAGAGTCTAGGTCAAGGAAAGATTCTTTGTGAATGGTGAGGTCCTCCCAATGACTTCATTTATGAATAATTTGTTGATTACATTAAGCCCCAAGATACTAGAGAACCTGAGATTTTTAAATACTCAATGGAGTTGGATAAAGAATATTTATTTCCCAGATCTCAAAATACATCTGAATGAACAGCTATCTAGGGATCTTGTCCACTGGTATGTATATCTAAAACAGTCAATACAGATGAATGAATTGGGCTCAAGTTTAAAAAAAGGAAAAAGCAGGCTGTATTGTTCATGAGAAATTGCAAAGCTCTTTCACTGATGCCAAACTTCCCAAAACAGCCAAGACCTATATTTTCAGTATAAATAAATACTTTATTTGTGTTACTGTATAATATGAAGACCTGAAATGCCAAACTTCTGAAGAATTAAAGATGAGTATCACACAGAAGAAAATAGAAAGGTGCAAGCTGACCTGTAGTTATATACACCTAATTCATCTGGCATAACACCAAGGTTGGCTAAAGAAGAACAGGAGTAAAGGATGCCATGAAGAGGTTGTATGGCATGAAGAGAAGATGGGCCCACCATATGTCAAGAGAGAAGGATGGCCAGTGGATAACCAGAGTGCTCTGCTGGTACCATCAGGATACTGGGAGAAAGTGAGGAACTTCACCAGAACATTAGATGTACTCTCTATAACCAACTTTTGGATGGACATGGACAAATATGCACACGATACACAGGCATGAATGAATTGCAGTCTAAGTCATTAAAGAGGCCTTGGCTGAAAGCATTTCATAGCTAGAGCCCAAAGCAAAGGGGAAACTCACATGACCATAGTGTTCAGATTTGGAAGGGACTTTCAAGATTATTTACTTTAACTTTTTAATTTTTATAGTTAGAAAAAAGTCATGTCCCAGAGAGATCAAGATCCTTGCCCATGGCTGAAAATCTCTTAAGTTGCAGAGTTTATAAAACAGAGTGTTTTCCTGCATCCTTTTTCTACTCTGCAGAAACCAATACCTGTTATCTAAATAAACAAATCTTTCCTTTCTGAACTCAAATGTTATCCTATTGTGGACTGTGACTTCTAGTCAAAATTCAAAAACAAACTAGATGTAATTTATGCCTTAGAGTGCTTGTAAATGATGCCATTCATTTATCTTAAAATGATGTTTTCCATGGTAATTTGGCCACTATCATTGTGCTAAGACATTCTAGACAGTCCCTAGAAGGAAGTGGGTAGCCCTTGATAACTTAATTTGTGAATTAATGCATTGTTTGGAACTTCAAATGCATCCTACCATAGAAACAATGTTATGTGTGGTGGTTATGTTCTCAAGTGAGTACAGAAAAGCCTATTTAAAACATAATGAATCTGATTTATAATCCTTTTAATAACTCTTTTATGGAAAAAAATGTGTTAGATATTCCAACTTGGGACATTGTGATCATTTCCATTCCCTATCCCTACTCGCCAAATGCAAAGTTACTTTCATGCAACCCTGGCATTGATGGTGAGGACTCTTCATCTCACTGTTCCTACACCTTGGGAAACAGGAGTTCCCTTTAATTAAAGGCAGTATTTGTAGTCCCTATGTCTTGAGACAAGAGCTGCAAAAGGTTGTAGGTTTAAGGAATTTGAGAATTTAAGGAATTTAACTAATTATTCTTAAATTTAAGGAATTTAACTAATTATTCTTGATAGCTAGATGCTAAGCTCAGTGTGTCTTCAATGTATCTTGGTCTTACAAGGGCTGAAGGTCTGGCAAGGGCTCTTAGCACCCTATAAATTTTCATGTCCAAAAGCAAATACTAATAGGCTTTTATCTGCTGTTATGTCTGTCCCCTGAAGAAGGCTGTTAGAAGCCAGTGGAGCCATTTCCATATGTGGCAACACAAGGCAACTTCCATTTCCAACTCCCAGCCTAATCTCCCAACCAGGATGTGGAGAACCTCTGGTTCAAAGAGGAGCAACCTTCCCTTTGACTTCAGGCTTTCCATTTCCTGCTGCAGCTGTTCTTGAGAAGAAAAATGCAGAAGTCAATGTGGAATGGGAATCTATCTCCTAATGTGCCATTGCCTCACTGAAACAGGGCCTCCCATCTGACCTTTTGCTTTCCTTCTTTGTATTTCACTCTTCTGTAACCTAATCTACAGCCTTCTCTGCGAAGAAAGGGATGACTTCCCCTGAATGACGAATATTCTCACACCTGTTCATATCTTAAACCTCACAGTGATTCTGAGCTCCTGTTGGTCATCATCCAAACCCCAAAACCCAATTCCTTATTCCCATTTCCCTCAACCTTCCAACCCCATAGTTCCAAGCAAACACTACCCATTGTGCCTCTTGGAATGCCCATTCCTTGGGCAATTAATTTTCCTTCACCCTAACTCTTATCCTATCCTCCTCCTTCCATTTTCTAGCTATTATTGAAATATGGAACTCCCCTGATGACATAGCCTCCAAGACCATCCTTTCTAGTACTGTTGTATCTCCCCTTGTTTTTCTTGAATCACTGGTCAAAGGGGGGAGCTGAATATTCCTTACTCTCCTTGTAGTTTTCCTCCTACCTCCATCAGTCCAGTCCTCTGTTGAGGTGTATGTAATTCATATCTATTGCCCAATCAAAATCCTTGTAAGAGTTGTTTACAGACCCCTAGATTACTCCCTTTCCTCAATGAGTTCTCTACCTAGATCAAAACTTTTTCTATCCACTCCAACATTTGACTTCATATTAGGAGACTTCAACAAACATATTGACTGTCCTTCAAATACCCTAATAATTCAGTTTCTCAACCTGCTCACTTCTCATGACATACTCCTCCACCCCACCTCAGTCACAAATAAAGATAGTCATGCAATTGATCTTTTCTTCCCCCACAATTATATCACTTCCATTTTCAAGAATTTGGAAACGCCCTTATCTGATCATAATCATTTGGCTTTCCACCTCTCCCTCTACCTTCCCTTACCAAATGCTGCTCCTTGTATGCACTATCACCATTAATCCTTCAAGCCCTCAGTTCTGACCCAGAACTTGTACTTTTTTTCCCTCATCTTAACTCCTTGGTGAACCAGTTCCATTCTATACTGTCTTCTTCCCATAAGTCCCTTTATATATTGATGAATATGTCCTAACAAGTATCCGCCTTAGAACACTATCAAAATCAGCCACTTTTGCTCCTATACATGTGCTGCTGAATGAAGGTGGAGAAAAGAAGCCACTGGGTTTTTAGTACAAATTTGTGTTATACAACCTCAAAGAGGCCTCGCCTCTATTGCATCTAGATAATCTTACCATGCCTCCCTTATCAATTCACTATCCCTCTTTCCACAGTGGTTCTCCCAAACATTTTCATCCTTTCTCAAATTTCTCCTGGCTTCCCTGCCCATAGCCTCAGAACTGAGGTCCTTGCCTCATATCTTACAGAAAAAAGTTAACACCATTCATTGTAAGTTCCCTGTTCTCCCGTCTTCTTTATATCATTCTAATACCTTTTGCCACTTTATCCCCTTTCAACTCTCATATAAAATTGTGGACTTACTTCTTACTTACTAAGGGCCACTCCTCTCACTGCTGAAGTGATCTCATTATATCCTATCTCTTCCAATAGATTTCTTACTTTTTCATCCCACTCAGTTATTTTCAATCTCTTCCCATCAACTGCTTAGAAACATGCCCATGTCTCCTCCATCCTAAAAAAAAATCATCACTCGATCCTTCCATCCTCAACGTCATCCTATATCATCCTTTGCCCTTTGTAACTAAATTCCTTCAAAAGGCCTTCTATAGTAGGTTTCCCCTCTTTCTTTCCTCTTCCTTTCTTCTGACCCCTGGCCTCTAAACACTGCACTGTTTGCCATTTCTCAAAAACAGATGGTTCATCTCTCAGCTATGGTCATTTTCTCTGGCTGTCTCCCATTCCTTTCCCTCCTCATTTCTACTTACTAGCTTCTGTTGTTTCATTCCATTTCCAACTAAAATCCCATCTTCTCTGGGAAGGCTTTTTCTGATCCTTCTTAATTATATCACCTTCCATCTTTTAACTATTTCTTCTCTATCCTATATGTAGTTTGTTTGTATTTGTTTACATGCTATCTACCCCATTAGATTATGAGCTCCTTGAAGGCAGGAGCTATCTTTCATGTCTTTTTATCTTTGGTGCTTAGTACAGTGCCTGGCATGTAGAAGACATGTAATTAATGTTTACTAAATGATTGACTAACTGTAGGAAATAACGCTCTAGTTTGGAGCCACTTTCATAGTGCAGTTAAATATTCAAGGCTTTGGTGAGTATACTATTTTAGGGCAAGGAATTTTGTTTTAGTATCGATTTGGAGAGATCCCAGATGGACATCGACCTCAGACAAACATTGGGGTGGCCTTTTGGGGAGTTTTATGGCCTGGGCCTGGTCATGTCTCATGGAATGACTCCAAACTGCCATAGAAGCTGGAGGCCTTTGCCCATTTAGCTCTATCTCCCATTACTTGTGGAGATAAGAAGGTGGAGCATCATATCTTCCTTATTCCTTAGGAAGAAGCTTTGTTTGGTTTTCCTTTTGGGTTTTGGATGAATCATTTGGTTGATTATTCATGTCTCCTAGGTAGCCTGCAAAAGCATACAAAAAACATGCTCCTTTGTCTTCTTCTGAATATGAAATTGGGTCATAAATGCAAAAGTAGACACATGGAAGCTGTTCAGCAGGCAATGTCTCAGCAGCAATGGTTTCTTCCCCCCTCAGAATTTTTCGAACAAATTCCTTTCACAATTGAAAATCTTGTGTAAAAAATTGAGTCTGTGTTCATAATGTTTTAGTTTTACACTTGTATCTGTATTTTCAACTGGTATGTGCCATATTGAAAGTTTTATTGACCTCATGTCCCTGTCATCTAATTAGCTTTTATTTCTGTTGCCTTTCTGAGTGTATTAAGTTGAAAGCAAATGGCTTCATGTAAATTAAACTGCAGGAAAGCTTTTTAAGCCATTCTACAATACTAAGAGGTTCAGGAAATACATTTCTTCAACAAAGAGAGACTGAAAAAGCTCTTTGCTTACCTATTTATTTTATTGTTATCCTTCTAGACAACTCTCGTGTGATTCTTCTGTCAAATAGAGAGGCTACCCACCCTGTCAGAATACTGCATTTCATTTTTAGCCTTCTCCAAGGTGACTTGTCATTTATTATTTTTATTAGATTTAAGCAGTCCCTTTTCTCCAAAGAGCTTATGGTAGCATATACATAAACAGTAGACATTTACTTCAGATCACATTAAGCTATAACCATGAATGATGTTCTTATGTTAAAAACAAATATAGTACAGAAACAAATGAACAAAAGGAAAACCTTTTAATTTGTGCACATATAAGGCCATATTTACCCCCAAAATTATCTAAATTTTGACAGTTTTTAATGTAAATGTCTCTTGTTTCTTATAGATGGACCGGATCATCTTTTGTGTCTTCTTGGAAGTTGACTTCAAAATTTTCAAGAAGAAAATGAGTGAATATTTTCCTTTAGGTAGGTAAAATAATTAATTTATTTTGGTTTATAAGTACTTAGAAAAAAATTGACATGATTTCCCATTGTCTCTGTTTCTACCCCATTTCATCTCCTAAACACGATTCTTTTCTCCTAAAAACAATCACAAATGAAGTTTCCATGTACACTTATCTCAAGCAGCTTGTGCAGCCTTTCCCCACACCTATGCTTGTCAATTTCCTATTCTTAGGCACTGCACCATTCCAGAGTGGTTCCACTTAGGACTAACTACTGGGAAAACTTCATGTGCTAGATCCCACTTAGGCTTTCAATGAGCATTCAATACTTGAGTTATATGACAGAGAGAGAGAGAGGGAGAGAGAGGGAGAGAGAGAGAGAGAGAGAGAGAGAGAGAGAGAGAAGAGAGAGAGAGAGAGAGAGAGAGAGAGAGAGAGAGAGAAAGAAAAGGAAGGAAGGAAGGAAGGAAGGAAGGAAGGAAGGAAGGAAGGAAGGAAGGAAGGAAGGAAGGAAGGAAGGAAGGAAGGAAGGAAGGAAGGAAGAAAAAGAAAGAAAAAGGGAGGGAAAGAGGAGAAAGAAAGAAGAGAAAGAAAGGAAGGAAAAAACAAAGAATGAGAAAGGAATGAATAAAGGAAGGAAATAAAGGAAACCAGTCTTTTCTCAGAATACTTGGAGGAAAGTTAGTCATTCATCTTCTGTCACACATTTATTTAAAACTTAAGAAAACCTAAGGGATATTAAAGAAAGCAGACTCTTGAGTAATTGATTTACTTTGACTGAATGTATCATTAGTTAGACTCTGTTTATTTCTATCAAGTTTTTTCCTCCAGAATTACTATTCCTGCCTCTTAAATCTTTGGCTTGTTTAATGCCTTGTTATTTTTATTGCACTGTTAAAATAACATTGCACAAAGTGTCTTCATTAGAGGTGGCAAGAGCAGTTTCCAGGAAATTTTGAGCCAACTTGAACATTGTCGGTTCAGACTTTTCTGACAGCATCTTTTTGAGATTTACATTTCCATTAGAAGTGGCCTTTTATTTATTCGGTGACTTTGGCAGGTTCGAGAGTGAATGAATGACTGCCTGAACAAACTTACCCCTCTTAAGTAGTCCATCACACTGAAACAGTAGAGTAGGAGGAAGTACAAGGAGATTAGAGGGAGAAAGATGTAACAGTCCAGAGTACATTCACACTACCACCAAAGAGGTTCAGTTCTTTACTTCAAAGTAAATGGTGTCCAATCTGCTTATTGCTAAATGAAATACCTAAGTGCCCACAAATTGGGGGAATTACTTATTTCTGTAACCTGTAGAGGGTTCCATTTTCATAACCAAGGTTAAGTTCATGATCATAAACTCCTTGAGGACAGGTATTGTGCCTTCTATTTAAGTTTTCCGAGAGATTCTAAGTTCCTCAGGAAAAGTGTAAGCTCCTTGAGAACAATATCTTTTAGTGTGTGTGTGTGTGTGTGTGTGTGTGTGTGTGTGTGTCCGTCTGTCTGTCTGTCCATGTGTCCCCAGTAGTGGTTATAAGAGTACAGAACACAAAGTAAGTCTCTAACAGTGTTGAGTAGAATTGAATTGCAGCAGCTTATACTCAAAATGGTGACTTTTATCTTGGTGTATTTCCCTTGAAAGTCACCGTTAAATAACCAATCCTATCCCTGTATTTTGAGTTTTCTTCTGTGGGATTTCATGATAACATAACAAACTCGTGTTGGCAGACTGTAGTAGAAATGTGTCTGATAGGAAGTCCAGAATAATCAACAAATATATGAATTCTTGGATTAGGATTATTTTGGGTTTCTCTACCCCATTTTTTTCAAATGAAAATATGAGAATTTTAAATAACTGAATACATTTGAACTATTTAGTCTTATGAAGATCTAGCCATCAAGATTATTTCCAATAGCTGGAAACTAAACCTAATTCTACTTTTAAGTATTTATAAAATCTAACCCCTGAACCATATTAGAAGCCTTGAATCTATTAAGAACAATGTAAACAAATTAGTAGCATATGAAACTTGCTACTATAATTTGTTTTTAAAATGTATCTCAATACTTTATCTAGTGAAATTTTATTGAAATCATGCTACAATTGCATATCAGTGAATTAAGAAGCACATAATGCTCATAAAATTATTCCATTGCATATATTACAAGTAAATGTCAAAAAACTCACAAAATTTAAGTAGTTATTTAATATTGACACACGTCATTTATAAATTCTAAATATGTGATATGAGAAAAAGCAGACCTCTAATGGATTGATTGATTGCTAAAATGGGTGATATAAATTCAGTTCAGATAACATGAATTCATGTGTGATTTATAACTAAAACATTTTTGGTAAAATTAATTTATTGAAAGTGCCTCTTTTTTGCTGTTCTAACTAGGGTTTCTCTTCTTAATAGATTATAATTAGTAATTTATAAAGGGACTATTTTTAAAGATTATTGTTCATTATGATAATGTCATCAAGAAAAATGAACATTTAAGTATACAAAACAAAAAAGGGTTGCATGTGAACTTCTGTTAAGTTATTTCTTTTAAAAATTATATGTTATATGTGTGTATACACATACATATATTAAATTTAACATAGTAACACTTTTTGCTACCATCTAAATTTCTTTTTGTTTCTATATATTTTTAATTTTATTGATTTTCTTTTTTGCAATTATATTACTATCAATTAGTTCACCATTTTCCCTTATCATCCTTGGAAGCCCTCCCTGTTATTTAAATTTTGCAATAATGTTTCATTACCTTATTATGCCATAGTTTGTTTGGCAACTTCTTCATCTGATAACCTACTTTTTCCTACTACTTTGCTATTATTAGAAATGCTAGGAATATTTTTGTATGTATGCATTCTTCCCCTGTCTCTTTGAGCTCTTCGGGTTACATGCCCACTTGTGATGTCACTGGGTCAAAGTTTACCCATAGTTGGATGAATGTTGGGGATATTATTTTTCAAATAATATTTTCTTTCATTCATTAATTTATTCAACTTTTTTAGGTACTAATAATGGGGCAGTCAGGTGATACAGTGAATAGAGTGCCAACCCTGGAGTCAGGAGAATCTGAGTTCAAATCCAGCCTCAGACACTTACTGGCTATGTGACCCTGTGCAAATCACTTAAACCTATTTGCCTCAGTTTCCTAATTGGTAATATGAGTTAGAGAAAGAAATGTCAAATTGTTCCAGTATTTTTGGCAAGAAAACCCCAAATGGGGTCACAAAGAGTCAGACATGACTCAATAACAATGAGAACAACAAATTATAAGCAATCTACTGTACTATGTTAGGCATTTGGAGGAATACAGAGCCAACAAAGATGCTACCTTCCCTCTTGGAGTTCAGAGTCCAGTTGGGATAGTAAACGGGCACAGAGTTAAATAAAATGCAAATGAATGTGTGAGAGGGACAGAGGAGAGAGAGAGAGAGAGAGAGAGAGAGAGAGAGAGAGAGAGAGAGAGAGAGAGAGAGAGAGTAGAGAAGGGGGAGACAGAGAGACAGCGAGAGAGAGCTAAGTATTATAAAGGACAGAACACTTCCAGGTTAAGAGATTAAGGAAAGTTTCATAGAAGAAGTATCATTTGATGAGGTTGTCTTTAATGGTTACCCTAAACTATCAGTAAGAGAGTTCTAACATCCAGAATACTCTCTTGTACTGTACCCTGTTCAGACCATATATGGAATATTGTGTTCAATTCTGAGTGTGACAGTTAGGAAGGACATTGATAAGCTAGAAATCTTCAAAAATAAGGCAATTAGGATCTTGAGAGAGCTGGATAAAAACCAGCATGAATTGAAGTAATTGAGAACATTTAGTATAGAAAAAAGAAACTTCAAGGAAATGGTGCCTATGAGACTATCCTACAAGTACCTGAAGGGCTGTTGTGTGAAATAAAGGTTAGACTTGTTCTTTCTTGACTCCAGAGGAGGGAACTAGGAAAACTGATTGAAAGCTGTGAAGAGGTAGACTTTGGCTAACCATAAGGAAAAACTAATGAGTTTGTCCAAAATTGGAATGATCCTCTATAGAAGGTAGTGGAAATCCTAGGACTACCTTCAAGAAGAGGATGGATGACTCTTTTACTTGTGATTGGTAGAAGGACTTTGGGGCCACATATAGGATGATTTATATGTCTCCTGAAGTGTCTTCCAACTCAATTATTAATTTATTTAGTTACTACTATGCACAGACATACACAAAGAGAAAAATGATGTGCACTTTGCCCTCAGAAATTCTATATTCTGCTTTTTACTGGGGAAAAAATCAGCATGCACACACAAGACAGATAGAGATGTATATTGATATATGTATGCATATATACAAATACTATATATATATATATGCATATAAACATGCACATATTCATCACACATTACAATGTAATTTCAGAGAAGACATACTAATATTTAAGGTTATCAAGAAAAACCTCTTCTAGGATATGGCACTTAGGCTGAACTTTGAAGGAATGTTGTGTTGCCAAGTAACAGAAATGAGAAAGGAGTACATTCCAGACACCATGGAGAAAAATAGACTGTGCAAAGGTATAAAATATAAACAACAGCAATTAGCTCAGTTTCACTGGATTGTAGTATATGCGAGGGAAAGAAATACAAAATGAGACAGGAATGATACTTTGTAGCCTATAAGTAGAAATAGAGCTTATTGACTTTTGAGTCAGAGTACTTTGAAACCCAAAGGAATTTATTTTTCCCCTAAAGTCAATAGAGAGCTACCAATACTTTTTGAACTGGAGAGTGATATGATAGGACCTGTGCCTTACAAAGATCACTTTGGAAGCTAAATGGAAGATGAACTAAAGAGTGTAGAGACAGGAAAGAGGGAAACCAATTTAGAGGCTATTATAATAATTTACATGACAGGTAATGATGGCCAAACTAGGTTCTTTATTTGGAGAAAAGTAATGGATGTGATATATGCTGTGGAGATAAAATAATGAGTTCCATTTTGGATAAGTTGAGAATGGGACATACAGGAACTATCCAGTAGGCAACTGGTAATGACAGACTGGAACTCAGGAGAGAAATATGGGTTATAAATATAGTTTTGGTAGTCTTCGGCATAGAGATTGACTGAGCTCATGAAACCTGATAAAATCATCAAGACAGAAAGAATAGAGAGAGAAAAGAGTTAAACCAGACTCTTGAAAGGCACCTACAGTTTGTGGGGGGGGGGGGGCATGAATGAAGATGCAGAAAAAGAGATGGAGAAGAAGTGGCCAGATCACTAAGAGAAGAACTTAAAGAGCAGTGTCATGGAAACCCAAGAAGGAGAAAGTATCCAGGAAGAGAAGGTGGTTAAATATCAACAGCTGTGGGGAGTTCAAGAAAAATGAGATCTGGGAAAAGGGCATGGATGTTTGCTAAGCTAAATCCTGTGATTCTGTGTTGGATGGATTAGATGTCAAAAATTACAGCTTAGGGGAAAACAATCCCAGGATTGAGAAGCAACAGGAATTACGGACACATACGTATGAAACCAAAGAGAGTGTTCACATTATGAAATAGGGTTCTTCAACTCTTTTAGTTTAAGAAAGGGTTGCTGCAGAGCTGATTAATTCCGAGGCTTTAGTATGAGCAGAAGCTTTTAGATCAACTGCCAAGCTCCTCTCTCCCTGTCCTTCTCCTTCTCCTTCTCCTTCTTTCCCTCCCCCTATAGCAGCCTCACAACACCCTTTCTCAGAAGGTTTTCTGATGATGGAAAAATGGAATTTCATCATTGACTTTTCATGCCCAATTCTATTACCCTCCTTGAGTTCAAGAAATACCATTATGTGCATGCAGAGAGATATATGAACATGACAAAACTAGAAGACAGGACCATATTGCTGTGAAAAGCAACTAAAAAGTGACTGTCATAAGGGGGGCATGTATTAATGTAAAAGGAAAGAAAATAGCAGAGCTGATTTTTGCTAACAGTTCCCTATCTTCCTGTGGGGTGAAGCGTTTTTGATTTTCTACTTCCAGATGTATTATGTGGAAGTGCAGTTTGGCAGCTTTATGAAATTACCCTATACTTTAGTTTCAAATAATTTATAGTTACAGAGTATCACTATATGGCCTCCAGCAAATAATATTTGTATTATTCAACTCAGAAATTCGTTTGTTCTTCACATAAAGGGAACATGTCATCCTGTATGTTGGATCTGTTGCCTGTAGTTTTCAGTAGAACATAAAAAACCAGGAGAATTCATTGCTTGGAATATGAAAGTCATTTTAGGATTTTCATCTGAGCCTTCACAGTGAAAGTTTAGGACATTTATTTTTGCACCCTGCTCCTTTAACAATATAGAATTTATAGTCATAGGCATCTATCATAAGTTTATAGTGCTGTAAGTAATCTCTAGAGGCCCTACAACCAGTTCTCCTTAGAAAGAGCCAACTTTCAAGTTCTGTTTTTCCATCTACTCGTAGCTTTGAACTCAGATCCACTCACTGTCTTGAGACCAATTCCTGTCCTGGCTAGAGGTACCTAAGGATCTCTTATAGCACTGTGATTCCTATACTTTAGTTCATTCTGATTCCTGGTGTCTCTATCTAACTTTTCTGTTTATTTTGAATTCATACTTTTATCTAATGTAAACTTGGATATCCATCTTTCCTTAAGTCATTTCTTTTCTTTCCACATTCTTTACCTTTAATAATGGCTAACCCTTTAGTCTCCATTTGGCTTTCTAGACTTTTAATCTCATGCTTATTGTAGCAAATTATCCACCTGATCTTCTCTGATTTCTAGTAAACTGTCTGGCTCATCCAACCCTAGCACCCACTTGGTACCAGAGTAGTAGTTCTGTCCATTTGGAATATGGAAGTATATGTATATGCATGTATACTCCCACCCCACTCTGATATATATGTATTTATGTATATGCTTGTGTATATACCCCAGCATTTCCATATATGTGTATATATGTGTATGTGTGTATATAAACACATGCAAATACAAATCCATATATGTACAGATGGGAGTACACATACACACATAGAAATAGATAAACAGATATATATGGTATGTTTGTAAATGTCTAACAATTGGTCCTCCAAAAAGGTGGCCCACTTTTAAGCTTAACCTACATTATTAACTTTTTATCCATCACCTTCTTAAGTACATAGTATCAACAAAATGATAAATCAAGCCCGACTTTAGTGTTTGCTGACTTCTGAGGTATAAATGGTCATGCTGGAAATTTCATAACCAGCTCTCCTGAACCAGTCTGAGCTGGCTCTAGCACACTTCTGTCTGATGCATATTCCAAGAAGTAAAAGTTTATGTAGAGGACACTAAAGAACAAACATATATATCTATAAACTAGTCTCTTTACACATTAAACAAATAAGCTAATTGTTTTGCAAGCCCAGAGATTATCCATTTATTTGTAAGGACTATTAATGCATGATATTGCTTTGGAATCTAACAAATATACTTACATTTCACAAGTCTTGAATTTCACATCAGAGAGGCAAGCTTAGTCAATTCTTTCACACAGAAATATCTATGATTAAATAATAAAGCATTAGTTAAACAAACTGGCATTTGCCTTTTGGAACTGAAAAATAAATGCATGAATTTCCGAAATGATCTTCCCCACTGAGAAATTAGCATAACCTATTCACTGCCTGGGTGATATTACTGATGGTTGTTCTTTTCCAAAATTTTAGGATAAGGAAGCTTAGTATGATAGGAGCATACCAAATTCCAGAATGGAGATACTCATCCCCAAATTATCATTTCTGGGGAAGAACATTAGCAACAGAACTTGTTTCTACATTTGAGAAGTGTAGTGGAGATATATTTGGCAAGATATGGAAACTGGATGAGGGAAACAAGGAAAGCATTGGAAAAGATTCCGAGTTTGCAATCCTGAGTAAAAGTGAAGGTGGTGGTACCCACAGTAGCAACAGATAGAAAAAGCCTATCAAGAATATATCCTGCTATGACAGGATTACATATTTAAACTTAAAAGGGATCGTAGAAAACATCTAGTCCAATTTTGTTATTTAATAACAAATAAGGAAATATAAGATAAGGAATATATAATAAGGATAAGGAAACTGAGGCTTAAAGAGGTTATATGATTTGCCCAAGGTCCCATGGATAGTAATTGACAAAGCCAAGATCAGAAGCTTGGTGCTTTGGTTCTGCATTCAATGTTCGTTCCTCTACAACACTGTCTTGCAACTTAACAAAATAATGCAAACTAATTCAGTTGATATAGGTACATTTGATTATTTTAATGAACCAATTGACTCATGGGAAAATTGAGAAAAATTGATTGCAAAATATGATTTGGAATTCAGAAATGAAAGAGTTCAAAGACATGTATGCTGTTCAAATGAATCATATCTGTGTGCCTGGAATATCTTATTTAGAAGAGAAATCAATAAAGCAACAGGTATTTATGAAGTGTCTACTAGTGACATGTATCGTAGGTAATGCAAAGGTAAAAGCGTGTGCCCTCAAGTCAAGTCAGCAAGCATTTACTAAGTGTCTCCTATGTGGCAGGCACTGTGCTAAGCACTGAGTACAAAAAAAAGGAAGCAAAACCAGTCCCAGCAGTCTAATAAGAGAAATAGCATACAAACAACCCCCTACAAATAAGATATAAACAGGATAAACTAGAGATGATTCAGCATTTAAGAGGATAGGGAAAGGCCTCTTGCAGAAGGTGAGATTTTAAAGAAAGCTAGGAGTTGGAGGTGAAAAAGATAATTCCAAGCATGGCAGATAGCCAGTAAAGATGCCCAGGTTGGGGAGATTGAGTGACTTGTATGAGGAATAAGAAGGTAGCCAGAATAACTGGATTGTAGACTATTTGATGATAGTAAGGTGAAAGAAGTCTATACAGGTAAAACGGGCTAGGTGACATTACACTCTCTATGTATGAGTGTTAATGCATATATGTGTCCATGGGTATGTATCTGGACCCCAATCCTTCTCTCTTTCAGCTGACTAAAAATGTCACTCAAACTTGTTCTTGATGTTGTCAGATGTTTTTATTTTGTTTTGTTTTTCTTAAAACAGGATGAAATATTGATGCAATTGACTCTCAGGGCTCTAAAATGAGGATGCTATGTAGCGATTTCTTATCATTTTAGCTCCTGGGTTCCCACTGGTGTGCTTCCCACTTAAACAAGTTAGACAATATGTCACCATTAACTCTTAATCATGAAACATTTACTAAGCCTAATACAAACCAAAATAATTTTAATAATTTAGTTCACATGTAAACCTTGCGCTGTCCTACCAATACACTCCGGTTTATGTGGGGGAAAGTGAGTGCAAGTTTACAGTATCTATCAGGGAGCACAAGGGTAGTGAAATTCCTGAAACATTTCACATCTCTAGACTGCAGGCTTTCATGTCCTTCCTCTGCTGAAGGAACAAAATGCACCATAAGTTACTTCCTGGGTGAAGGTGTTTCTTCACTGGCTGCCTACTTGAAAAAAAGATCCTTGGTTAGGCTCTGAAGCTATCATATTTTATTAGCAAAAGTAGTTCTGCTAGTCCTGGGCTCCTCAGAACTATTCAGATATGATCCCTTAAAGTATGCTTTAAATGGTTTATTCCTCTTAGGACAAAAGCAGCAAAGGGGGAAGACTAGCAAGACTCTCCTTTCCCCAACCTGCTCTGCTAAGCAATGGGGGATTTTTTTTCTTCCTCCAATCAGCTAAGTTCCCAGCAAAGTTTACAAAGCCTGTCTTCTTCCAAGAAGTTTAGGATTAGGTTAGGTGACTTGCAAGCTCTAAGGCCTTCTCAGCTTTCAATCTAGCTGGCTTTCTACAAGCCGTACATTCATCTGGACTCAGCTAGGCTATGTTCCTTTAAAGCATCAATAGATAGTCTCAGTTCTGAGTCCTGCACTCAGCTAGACCCACCAGAGTGGTCTCCTTTCAAGAAGCAAGTGGGAAATCTTCGCTCTGCTTCTATATTTTTTCCTTTGCTTCTATCTCAGACTTGCTTCTTTGATATCCTGAATCTTCTTCCTCAGTTTATCTTCTGCCTCAAAGCAAGTTCTCCTTATATGAGGTGACAAACCTCTTTCTTAGTGCGACAAACCAAAATTCACAATTTTGTCATACGTGCTACTAACAGGCAATATACAATTGTCCCATCATCACAAAAAAAGTTATGGTTATCAGGATTTCCTTGCTATCAGTCTCAAAGCTCCCATAATAATCATATGTAAATTAGCTCCTGAGAAACAAAATGCTGATCATCTCTGTCTTCAGCCTACGTATCACCAAGGCAATTAGGTGTTAGAGTGCTTAGAATCTTGGACATGGAATCAAGGATACCTGGGTTCAAACCCTTCCTCAGACTTTTACTAGCTGTTTGACTCTAGACAAGTCACTTAACCTCTATCATCTTCAGTTTCCTCATGTATAAAATAGGGATGCTAATGGTATCTACCTCCAGGGTTTTTATGAGAATAAATGAGATATTTGTGAACCTTAAAGCAATATACACACACTTTATATAAAATAGACATATTAAGTTTGTTTTTGATGGGAGGAAATCTTCATATAGAATGTGGTGCTTCAGCTAACCTTTGATTAAAACTTAGGATTCCACGAGGCAGGCTGTCATTTCCAGGTTTGGTGATAGAAAATGAACTGTCATCACAGGGAACAGCAAGACCAGATAGGTAAACTAGATTATGTGAAGGAGAATGATATGAAATGAGACTGGAAAGGTGACTTATGAGGGACTTTAAATACCAGACAAAGCAATTTGCACGATATCCTAGAAGCAGTAAAGAGCCTCTGGAGGTTATTAAATAAGACAGTGACGTGTCAGACTTATGCTTTTTGTGAAAACATTGTGATCACTAAATAAGGAACAGATTGGGGAGTGGGTATACAAGGCAAGTAGACTAATTAAGAGGCTATGCTAATAATCCAGATAACAAGTAATGAGAATCTGAACTAATGTGTTATCTGTGTGAGTAGGAAGAGGATAACCATCAATCACTACATACAGTGAGCACCAAGTGACAGCATGAGAATAAAGTTAATTCTGCCCTTGTTGAGTGAAACCCTATCCTTCCATGGAATGTGGCGACCATTGTTGAAAACTAGCTTCACTAATGCAAATGTTCTATGTTGACAAATTTGGACAGAACTAGAGTAACTCTAATATTAGGCTTGGAAGCTGAGACATGATTTTAGGAAATAGGGAGTCAGTGTGTGTGTTTATCCTTCATTTTTGAAGACCTTACCATCAGAGAAATGATGACATCACTTGCACTTGACTTTGTTTTTGAGTGAGGGAGGGCTGTGCAGGTCACCAGCCTCAATTCTCCTCCAGAGTCATCTGAATCCAATGACCAGATATTCATCAGGATGACTGGAGATGACCCAGGATGAGGTAATTGGGGTTAAGTGACTTGCCCAAGGTCACACAGCTAGTAAGTGTCAAGTGTCCAAGGTGAGATTTGAACTCATGTCCTTCTGACTTCTGCACTGGTGCTCTATCCACTGCACCACCTAGCTGCCCTAGGGAATCAGTACAGGTCACTGAGCAAGGGAAGGACATGATGAAAGATATCCACTACCTAGAGACCTTGACCTATCAATGAAAAGATCCTACAGGTCACAGTTTAAATTTTTCAGTATCGCCAAGAGACACACATTGTATTGAATCTGTTGATTCTTTGATTTAGTTATATCATAGAAATCTCTTTTTATGGGAAAAAATGTAATTGGGGAACAAGCAGAGAACTATTAATATGGATAATTATCTGAAGGTAGAGTATTTATTTGTTATAAAAACTAATCAGAACCCTAACAAAGAATAAATAGAAAGTGATATTACCAAACATGAAAAGAGCTTGCTATATCATATATTGATATCTTTATGTAATGTTAATTCTTGATTTAGGAATTTTTGTTCTTTTTTTAAATAGAGGATAGGTAGAGCTATTGATGTAAGCTATCTTTTTTTAGTAAAGGAAATTCTTCACAAAGGTAAGAATCCACAAGAAAGTCTTTTAAATGTGAATGTAAATCTGAGAATGCAGTCTATTAGGAAACTATTTCCTTTCAAAATGGAGGATTTTGTTTTGGGGGTTTGTTTTTTTGTTTTGTTTTTGCGTTTAAACCCAGCAAACCCCATTTCAGTGTATCAGAATTTTAACAGATTAGAGACCAAAGGAAAACTCTCTACTTGGCCTAAATGATACATCCTTGATCCAGTGGTTAGTTTATAAAAGGCATCACACAAAGTAACAAGATCTGGAACTTTCAAAAATTCAATTGTTTGCTAGAATTCTGGACATGTGAGCATATTCAGTACATATATTACATAGAATGCTTCTGATTGTGTAAACATCCCAAGTGTGTTAGAAATGAGATGACTGTCGCCTTCAGAAATGAGAGCTGTTTCTACTGGATAGACGTTGAAAACTACAAATTCATTTTACCTTCATTGAAAATCTAGTTGCCTGTTGCTGTAACCAAGCAACATGCTAACAGAAGCAAGCAACCTACTGATCTATACCAGTTTTGCTTTGCAGTTAGGTTTGAGTATGTAGGGCACATAGCAAATCCTAATAAATGTCAGGAAGAAAAAAAAGCGAGACTGGTTGCAAAGAGTTTGATCTCATTAAGGAGTTGTCAACTGGATGGAACTGGCCTCTAACCTGTGGGTTACTGGAGCTTCAACAGAGTAGGCTAGAGACAGGAGAATCAGGAATCAAACAGAAGTTGAATTTCAAAGTGAAGGAAACAACTTGCAAGCAAAGACACTTGGGCCAGGGTCTTGCCCCTAGCGGGAGGACCCCAAGCAGTGTGGGGAGATCTCCATACTTATACCAATGGCTGCACAGTAAGCTGGAGCTCTGACAAGGAGGAGTGATGGTAACAATGAGACAAGATTGAGTCATACATAGCAGGGCTTCATGACCACAATATGGGTACTTGTCTGATGCTTGTCTGAGCTCCGAGAATACCCAGTACTGGTCAAAGCAAGACAATAATTATGTGATTTTTTGAGAGGATGAGATCATCCAGAGGGTGAGCACAAAGGATTGTTGTTATGCCAAGCTCAGGGCACAGCTTGTTTGCCACACCTTAGCTCTGGAAAATGGGGTGCTTTATAATATCTTAACAGAGTTTGTGATAAACAAAAACAATACAAAAAGAGGCAGCCAGGGTCAAGTATGTTCGCTGCTGCTTCTTCCATGATCCTTACCATATGCTTCTGAGAGTTAGGTAAATATTATGTGCAGGCTGATTCTGCTCTACGGCTGGGAAGATGGCAGCTCTAATTAGATGTGCATAAATGAACCTGCCAACCAAAGAGGCAAGGAGAGTAATCAACATGGAGAGGGTATGAGGCTATTACATTAATAATATTTCAGAATGTTATGATAAAATGCCAGATTAGCAGATGAGTGAGCAGGAAGAGGTTTTTGCAGTGAAACTCTCCTCTCTGGTCTTTTCCTTTCTCCCTATGGCCACTCTGGCCTCTGAATTGCCTTTATCACATGGCATTTTCTATCTGTAGATGGAGATGAGACTTGAGTGTATATGATGATTTATACTGCAAAGCTCAGGCAGGACCTGTTATAGTAGGAGCAGCAATAGTAGGAGGAGAGCATGGACAGTCATTGGATAAACTAATCAGGGGGAAATGGAACAAGGGAAAGTAGCTTGGAATAATGGGATGGACATGCAAATGAGGACCATGTAGAATTAAGAAGTCATTAATTAAATGGAAAGAAATACAAGATGATCTACATTTAAACAGCCTTTATCTTAATAGAGAGAGAAATACCAAACTCAAGAGAAGGCCAGGTTGTCAGCAGCTGAATGTCAGGCCCTAGAGCACTCTGGACCAGGAGTCAGATCTCACTTCCAATCCTGTCTTCATCACTGATGTTGTTGTAAGGCAATGTAGAATATTAGAATACTAGGAGTTAGACCTTCACATGACCTTAGACATCATTTAGTAGAACCCTCTTATTTTACAGTGAGGAAGCTAAGGCTTAGAGAAGTAAATTTCCCAAGCTCATACAATGGATACTTGTTCCCATCAGTGACAGAGTTCTATTCTCTTGTGCAGATCACAGCCTTCACATTCCATGTGATTCTGAACTATATCCTTCTACAGCTCCTTCCTTCCACCCCTCCCCCTTAGCATCCCTACTTTCCTTCAAAGATCATTTCAATGCCACATCCTATTTGAAGCCTTTCCCAACCAGCCTACCTACTGATCCTCTCCTCTCACCCTCATCAACTAACTACTTGTATTTCTTCCATATGTATTTTGAATATACTTATAGTTATAAATGTGATCTCCTGTTGGAATGGCATCTCCTTGAGGACAGGGCTGTGTCATTTTTGTCTTTGTGTTCTCAGTGCCTGGAATATAGTAGATCCTTACTGAATTCCTGATTGTTGCTTGAGATTGATTGATTGATTTACCCAACATGCTAAAATCTTTGCTTCTTTAGATGCTCCTTGATACTAGTCTAGCACCCAGGCAATCCTATTGTTTAGTCCTGATTATCACGTCATAACTAGCCTATTTCCTTAGACATGAAGATGTCCTTGATGATGTCATTTACACCATATGCATTCATTACTGGCAATATGCTACAGCCTACATACACCCACCATGTACCTTTCTGCTGCCCAGTGGGTCACCTAGGAGGTTTATTTTTCTGAGACTGTGGGATTCAAGAATTTCTATCTGTGGAGCATTACTCGGAGGATACAAGTTTTAAAAAAGATGGGTTTATATAATATAGCAGCAAGTAGCATGAGAATCATTGAATGCATCATGTTTTGAGGATAAAACATAATGGTTCTAAAAGCATGGATTCCATCCATAAATCATACAAGTAAAATGAACCCACACTTGGACTGACTGAGTGACATACATAATGACTTGACTACTGAAGTGGGCATCTGCCATAAGTAAAAGAAAGAAAAACCATCATGGAGAAGGAGATATGAAGGAAGAATCTACAGGAGAGAGGAAAGGAAAGAGACCAACTTGCATAGTTTTCCAAGCCCTGCACATCTTTTTTATCAATGAAGTTTATAAAATAGGACCAGAAGGATCCTACAGATGCTCATGTTGGCTGAGGACCAGCTGGTAACAACTTGTCGTGGTTGGTAGTTGCCCAAAGTTCTACCAAGTGTCTCAGACAGGGGTGAATTCACTGCTGCTCCTGGTTTCTGTGTGATGAGATTTTCATGTATGTGATTTTTGTATTTTCTACAGGACTGTACTGGAGTTAATAGTGTCTCCTTCCTCATTCATTCTCTGGGATTGTTTGTTTGGTACTTCAGTTTAGCCAGGTTTGTGTGAAATCACAGAAGGAGATAATCAGGGTCTACTTATTTGTGTGAGAATGTGGGTGGAAGGGTGAGGAATGCTCAGAGAAAACCACAGAAATCTGCTTTTGCCGCTGGTATCTGTCCATTTTATGCAAATACAGATCATCTCCAGGGAGGCTGTGACAAATTATTATAAAGAGAAGAATCACGGATGCAACCTCTTCTAAGAAATGAAGCCTCAGAGAGACATCTTGACATCCAAATGAAATAAAAACAGCACACAGCCTTTTCTTTTAGCAGAAATAGGATCTGAGTAATTACTCTGCTCTACAGTCACACACATGGCAATAGAGAGGCTAATGAAATCTTGAAAGAGGAATTCTGTGAGTTTTCTTGGAGGCCGCCTGTTGTCCTCTTGAGGGATGGAGGTTGGAGTGCAGGCTGTCAGCATAGCTTGCAGATTTACTCTCACTTCCCTCCTCAACAGACTGTAAGTCTATCTATTAGCTCAAGCCAAAGTGATGCTTAATGGACAGGTCTAAACTTAGAGCCAGGAACAACTGGCGTAGAATACATTTAGTGCCATTTAGTGGCTGTGTGGCCGTAGACAAGTCATTTAAGCTCTTTCAACCTTACTTTCCTCTTCCGTAAAATGGGAATTATAAAACTTGTACGGAATTATGGTGAGGGTCAAATGAGCTGAGTTTTGCAAAGCATTTTGTAAACATTAAAGTGCTGGAAAAATGTCACTGACTTTTCCAATTGCTGCCACTGCTGCTATTTAGCCTGATGTAGGGGCTGGCCAACAATGCAAGAAAAAGCTACTTCTGTCATAGCACCTCCCTGTCAAGTTTCTTGTGAAAATCAAATGGGATAATATTGTTAAGTGCTTAGCACAGTGCCTGACATATGCTTAATATTTATTAATAAATACTAAGATGTATTATTAATAATCAAATAATTAAATATTAATCGAAAATATTTCTATTTGTTCTCTCCCCCTAAAGCACATGCCACATGACAGCCCATAGAAAATAGAAAATCTCTAATTACCTAAAAGTGACTTTGATTATTCCTTATTTTTTTTCCAATAGCAGGACAACCTAGCCTGAAGTCAGCAGCATGGAGCTCAGCAGCACCCAGCTTGTAGAATGCTATGTGCTATTTTTTAAAACCTTGGGCAAACTTTTTCATCTGTTTACTCACTTGTAAAATGAAGGGGTTGGATGCAATGAGCTTTCTCTCTAAGGTCCTTTCTAGTTCTAAATCTTGTGAATCCTTCCATCCCAGCAGCAGGTCACATGGCAGTCACCCCATCTCCCCTTTGCTTACAGGAGTACTAAGGAAATGTCCTCCTGTAAAACTGAATGTCAGGGAAAACCTGATAGTATTTGCAGTAGAGGTTTCTGGTTTATTAGAAAATCTCTTTTCCCAAGGACCAGGAAAGTTTCTAGGCCTTGGTTAGATATCAAAAATTGATGCAATGAGGAGAAAAGTGGCAATTTCTCTTGCTGCCCTGGAAAAGTCTGACTTTCTGTGTGCTGGTCTTACTTGTTTAAAGAAGATTTGGGTCACTCAAAAGTATTCTATTTTTCTTTCTTTCTTTTTCTTTCCTTCCGTCTCCCTATCCCTCTCCTCTCTCTCTTTCCCTCTCCCTCTCTCTTCCTTCTCCTGGCCTATATTTGTAATTTCATTGGGATTGGAAAAAAGGGAACTCTCCTCAAACAGGTCAACATTTTCTATTCATCTTATAGTCGTAGAGTTGCCTATAGCACTAAATTAATTAACTTGCCCAGGGTCAGACATTTAGCAAATGTCAGAGACAAGATCTGAACTCAGGTCTTCCTTGCTCCATAGCTAGCCTTCTACACATAAGTCCATGCTTCCTGAATCTATAGTTAAATCAATATCTATGTCTGTATCTCTGTCTATGTACATAGTATATATGTGAGAATGTGTATGTGTGCACTCACAATGGCATGGAGATCTGTAGATACTTTGTCAGTCAATGAACATTTATTAAGCACCTATTCTGTGCTAATCAGTGTGTTAAGTTATGGGAGTATAAAAGGAGGCAAAGATGGTTTCTGCCATCAAGGACCTTACAATCTAATGGGGGAGATAAGTAAACAAATATGTACAGAAAAGCTATATACAGAATAAAAAGGAAATATTTAGGAGGAAGGAAGGTGCTATAATTAAGAGGGATGGGCTGAAAGATTTTCTACCGGTGATGAAAGTTCTAGGTAGAGAGTTCAAGGTAGTTCCCAAGATGCAGTGGGAAAAGTGAGTTGGGGTCAGAAAAGCTAGGTTTGAATCTTGACTCTGCTACCCACTAATTAATTGTATGTTCAAATTGTTTGCTGTTGTTTCCATTTCTGACTCTTCATGACTCCATTTGGGGTTTTCTTGGCAATGTTACTGGAATGGTTTGCCACTTCCTTCACCAGTTCATTTTACAGATGGGGAAACTGAGGCAAACAGGGTTAAGTGATTTGCCCATAATCACACAGCTAATAAGTGTCTGAGGTCAGGTCTTCTTGACTCTAGGGTTGGCACTCTATGCACTTCACTACCTAGCTGCCCCAAAGATTGCTTATTCAATAATAAATAAAACAAAGGAATTAAAACTATATTACCTCCAAAGTCCCTTTGATCTCTAAAATATGTATCCTTCTGTTTTTCTTTAAGAAAGTATGAAGTATTTCCTGTCAACAAATCATTTCTTTCTCAGGTCACAGGTTTCCTGAGTAAGATAATGATTATTCAACTACTCTTCCCCCTAAGGTAAGGAAGGGATTATTATAGATCTCAAAAACCCCAGAGAATGTCCCATAGCATTCATTTCCATCTCTCTTTTACTTTCAGGAGAACTCAGTAGTGCCCTCCTTCCCTCCTGCCCCCTCAGTCAATTCATTCACTCCAAAGTCCCAGTATTCTGTAATTTACAAAATTTTCTCTAGTAGGATCCCATTACTAGTGGGGAGCTAATTGGGTTTAGAATGTGGATCCTTGAACAAGGTAAGAATGTTAATCATCTTTATATATTTTGCATAGCACTAAAGAACAAAAAGTTCTTTGTAATAATCCTACATAGATTTAGGTATATAAAAATGGCACTTATTATTTCAACTAACATCAAAGAGATTCCCTCTGATGAAAAGGAAGCTTTCGCCTTTGTGAGATCTATCTTTATTCCCATAAAGGGATTTTCTTGAGTATATATATTTTGAATACACAAAACAATCCAACCTGATGGATTGCTTTCTATTTTGAAATAGTATTTATACCATTTTGGATAAGCACTTTCCATACCCCCTTCATTTTTGTCCTTTAACTGAGAAATATGAGGTTTTAAGAACTGTTTAAAGGGCAGCAGACACACACATACACTCTATGCTTCATCAATCCCACTTCCATATAGGAGAGTCTTCAAACAGCTGATGAATTTTGAGTGGCACGAGCCAAGGCTCTCAGTCAGCTGTCATTTCTTTGTAAATTATCTTACTGCTTTGTGATTCTCTAGCCTGAGCTCTTTAATAAAACTTCTGCTGAAAACAGTTGCATTTACATGATTTATGATAGATGTTAGTGTATGATATCAATTGCTGCTGAGTCAGGATGGATTTGATTCATTAGCTGTGTGTAAAGTAAAAATGCTCTGTATTGTTTAGCATTATCTGCATTTTTATTTATTAAAGCCTCTGTCATACTGTTAGAAATACATTTAATAGTTTGCAGGTTTTTAGTAGCATTGAATTTGTGTCTTAGGAGAGCTTTTTTCTTAAGAAGCATTTAGTCTGATCACGCAAGCCAGTGAAATCCTCATATAGACATGAGAGAACTTCCCTCTCTCCTCTTAAAGTGCTGGGGAGAGAATAGTATTCCCCTCTCTGTAGTTCCAGATGGTGCATTGTTATGAAGCCTTTATGGAGGGCTAGAAGAGGAGAATTATCTGAATATTTTATCAAATTCAGAGAAGAACCTGTGAAGAGTTTGCTTTGTACCATTTAAATAGTTATTCAGTTAGCAAATTATTCTTCCAGGAAATTCCTCTATTCATTTTTCCTTATTCATAGAAATCAATGAAAGAAGCAAAAATATGCATCATTATCAAAGCTTTAAAGTTCTGACAATTTTGGTACTGAATACAATACAAACCATAAAATCATAGAATAAAATTTCCTTTTTAATATGTAACTACATGTAAAGAGAATTCTTTCATCTACAAATTCAAAGTATTTTCAAATGCAGATTATTATTTTATGAGCATACTATATATGAACAAATGAATTTTAATTAACTAAAATTATGAAATGTTTCACTATACTTTCTTTCCCTTCTTCTAAGCAAAAATATTTACTAATTATCCAATGATTAATGAATCTTTGGGGAGAGAAATCAGAGGAGATCAAGGGATCCTAGTATTATAGGATTAGAGATCCAGAGGCAGAAAAGACCTCAGAGGCCAGCTAGTTCAATTTTCTCATTTTATAGACTTAGAAACTAGGTTCAGGCATAAAAGAAGCATTCTCTGCCCTCAAACAGTTGCCATATAATTAATGGAGGAGAGAAACTAGTATGTGAGGATTTAAGAACTCCAATAAGCCAGGCCCATTGGGATATTCCTGTAGTCCCTACTGCAGCAAAGGTTGGAGATTATGTATTACTTGAATTCAGGCATTCTGGGCTATAGCAAGGATAGAGCTGATTGACTGTCTACACTAAACCTGGCCTGCCTCAGTATGATGAGCTTCTCAGTATGATGAGAAGGGGTGAACAAGTTAGAGTTTTCCATGCCTGGCTAGCATGTCCATCCTGGGAGACAAAGGGAAGCATAATCTAAAGAAGAAAAAAAAAAGTATAACAAAAACATGAGTAAATTGCAACAGTGGCCATGCTGCTTTGCTTTTGAGAAATGTTATGGACCATGAATTCAAACTGACATTCACATATAACCATTCAAGCACGTGCAAATAATACTGAAAATAATAACTAATTTATATAGTGCTTTTGAAAAGTATTTTACATACTTTTTCAGATTCCATCATCCCAACTACCCCTATGGATTAGGTGCTATTATTGTTTGTCTTTCACTGAGGAGGAAACTGAAACCCAGAGAGATAATAGGGAGACTGGTAAAGATAGAAAGATTTGGACCCAGGACTTCTAACTATAGTACCACACTGTCTGTTTGTGAAAGAGTGAGGGATGATGGTAATAAGGACAAACTGTGGGGTTTTCGGTTTGGTTGGTTGGTTTTCAGTTCTATTTTTCTGCTAATTTTTAGCCTGGATGAGAAAGAACTAAAAAGGCTAGTATGGAGCTGACACACAAGATAAACAGTGACACATTAAGAGAGTACTTAGCAGCCCTAGATGGGTTCACGTCACTAGATCCAGGTTAAGTACAGGCTACTGTACTAGAAGAACTGTCAAGTGTCATTGCTGAGCCAATGAGTCAATGACTGGCAAGTGTCATTGCTGATCTTGGAAATATTTTGGCAAACAGAAGAGACTCAACAGAACAAGAAAGGAAGAAGTGTCCCATTTTTCCCCAAATGGGCTATAATGAAGCCTATAAAATAGAGGCTTTGATTCTAAGGGATATTCTACAACATATTATTAGATAGATGGGTAGTGAACATCTGGAATAGGAATTGGTAAGACAAAAAACCAATATATTTTCATGAAAAAGACTAACCCCATTTCCATTTCTGAGAAGGTTATTTGTAAGGTACATTGGGGAAATGCTGCAGATACTGCAGATATAGTTCATCTGCTTTTAGCTGTGGGTCTCAATAAGCTTCTTATGGCATTCTTATGGAAAAAATAGAGAGATGTATGCTAGATGATATTATAAATATGAATTGTAGCATATTTAAGTGGATTAAATGGCCAGCTACAAAATGTAGTCATTACCTTGCACAGAAATATCTAGTGGAATGACCCAAATATCTGGGCTTGGGTCAGTGCTATTTAACATTTACTTCAGTGACTTGCGTAAAGGTATGGATAACATGCTGTTCAATCATTTCAGTTGTGTCCAACTCTTCATGTTGATTTCCTTGGTAAAGATACTAGAACGATTTTCCATATTTTTCTCCAGTTCATTTTATAGATGAGGAAACTGAGTCAAACAGGATTAAGTGACTTATCCAAGGTAACATATCTAGTAAATATCTGAGGCTGGGTTTGAACTCATTAAGATGAGTCTTCCTGACTCTAAGCCCTGTACCTATTGCCCTATAATAGATAACATATTTATTACATTTACAGATAACACAAAGATAGGGAGATTGGTAACTAAAATGTTAGGTTTAGGGAAGTTTAGAGAGTTTTAGAGAATAAAGAATCCAACTTGATGATATAGGGCCTTGAGTTCATACTCTACCAGGATTGATTGAATGAATTATCATATTCATCTTGGAGAAGACAAGACTTCAGGGACTTTGAGTATTTGAAGGAATATCTTATAGAAAGGGGTTAGATTGCTGTTTGACCCCATAAGGAAGAATAAGGAATAACGAATCTAAGTGGCAAAGAAATATAATTAGACTTGATATGAGAAAGAGATGTCTTAGCAATTTAAACTATTCAGAATGGGCAACGCTGGGGGGTAGTTATTTTGTCTTCACTAGAAATCTCACAAAGTCTAGGTGCTAACTTCTCAGGCATGTTGTAGAAAAATTTCTTAATCAGATATTCATGCAGCGGGGTGGTCTCTGAGATCCTTTACATCTCTGGGATGCTGGGTAGTCACTGTGGGTATATAGAAATGTGAATTAGATTCCAAGAGCTCAATGTTAATAGCTATAACTATTGTAACTAGTTACAGACTTTAGCCAGGGGATATCTTTTAGCAGTAGGAAGTGGTAACCTTTTGGATTCTCACAAGTGAGAATATCATGTCGCTAAGAATCATTTGTATAAGTTCCATAAACACATACATTTCTGTGCAAAGATAATTCTCTTAACATAATATGGTTCTTTAAGCTAGGAAGTAATTCAAAAGAAATTGTTATTAATATTTATTTATAATCAGCCAGATTGCAGTCTCTCTTTGAAGTTGTTAGGCATTAATTGACTAATCATGTATAAATTTTTTCAGTCTCAGTAGATTCCCTGAGGGTACATGGTGAAGCGAGTGATAGAACAGAAATTAGGAAAATCTGGCACAAATGGCTGCTGAGCTTTCTACAATTAGAATTAAGGGATTTTGCCATTATCAGGGGTCCTAAGGTACATTACTTTGGGATGTAATCTTTTCTGTTGTGGCCAAGAGTAATGATTTAATCTATATTGGGAACTTCCAGTGTAGAAATCTAATGTCCTCCCCGCCTTCCCTATTAATTCAAAACATTGATTGATCTACAGACTTTAGTATTAGGGAATGTGGCCAAAGTATTGAAAGATTGAATGACTTATCCATGGATTTTCTTCTTTTTATTTTTCCTTATCTTTGGATCTTGGCCACCATAGGGATTGCTTTGATACATACTTTCACACTAAGTTGCTCATGATGAAAGACAAATCTTACACTTGAAATGATTTTTATTCGTGTCTGGTGCATCCCACAGGGCAACAAATAGATTTCCTCTCCATCACATAGTGTGCTCTGTATGCAGCTTTAAGGGTTCAAGTTCTTTATTTTCTGTTGTTGTCGTTGTTGACTAAAGGTTGCATCTTCCAATGGCATGCCAGTTAAATGTTTTGACTGCTTAGAGGAGAGTCAGTATGTATTTCAGCTAGTGGCATAGTGGATAGAATATTGGGTGACACTAAGCAAGGCAACTTCTCAGACTCAATTTTGTTTGTCAATGACATGAGGATAATGATAATAATACTTATCTCACAGGTTTGTTGTAAGAATCAAACAAGATAATACATGTCAAAATATTTTGCAAACCTTAAAATTCTAGTTATTATTTTTAATTGAATACAATTAAAGTTAATGTGTAGAAACAAGTCAAAATACATCAAAATATCAATAATATATTCAATGTGCCTGCACTGCTTCTTTGGTAATGATATTCCCAATAGCTTACCTGAGGGGGGCCAGTTAGAGCATTTTAGAGCAATTAAGCATAAAGACCCGTGAGAATGCCGCGTGAATGAAGATAGAGCCTATGGGAAAATTTTCCTCATCTCCGTAATTATTAGTGCTATCTTTCTCTTCAAATTATCATATAAATACTTATCTGTTAATATATTGAGCCACAAGAGCTACTACTGGCCATTTGCCTAAACCTGTTCAACAAGAAGAATAGATACTGGTTATGTTCATCCCTTTGGTTATAAGTTCAATTCATCTCCAGCAGGGTCCTTGAGAGAAATGCTGAGCTCTCTCCATGGTCCTCAGAGAACCTCCTAACTCTGCTCTTTAGATCTGCCTCTTTTGTGGGTGGTAGTTCTCACTCTGGTAGTCTAAAGGTATGGTCTGCATGAATTTACCCAATTAGACTCTTATCTTGGTTGAAGCAATTGATAAACATTGATTACGCTTCTACTATGTGCCAGGCACCATGCTAGTCACTGGGGATGCAATAGGAGGCAAAAGGCCTGCTTTCAAGGAGTTTATAATCTAATGAGGGATATAACAAGTAAACAAATATCTAATGAGGGATAAAACAAGTAAACAAATTATATATATTATATATACACACACATACACACACACACACACGACAAATAAGAAATAATTCACAAAGGGAAGGCAATGGAATTAAGAAGGGTTAAAGAAGACTTCCTAAAGAAGGTGGAATTTTAGTTGGGATTTAAAGGAATCCATGGAAATCCAGAAGGTGGAGATGAAGAAAGAACATTCTAGGCATGAGAGACAGGCAGAGAAAATGCCCAGACAAAAGATAGAATATGTTGCTTGTGCGATAACCAGTAAACCACCTGAACCAAGAGATTATAGGGTCAAAGACTTTGTGTTTGATAGTAAGCTATTAAAAGACTTCAAAGAGTTTACAGTGAATGTCAGCCTCAATTTTTTTCTGTAAAATATTAGGCAAAGTTCTCACCTGAGAAAGTGAAGAAAAAGAGAATCATGGGAGGTTTAGGGAGAAATTGAAAGGTTTAGAAGAGGTCCTGTGGAGAATGAGATGGTGAGTTGATAAGAGAAGTGTAAGTAATGTCAGTATTATTGCCTAGTGGCAATTTTCAGTGGACTAAGTCAGTGTGTGATTTTCTCTACCTCCATGCAGAAGCAAGTATGTAGCAATAAAGACAATTAAAAATTGGAGTGATCTAAGGCTGAGACTTGGCTGGATGTAATTGGTAATAGGACAAGGGAGCTACAGATTTAAGAGAGGAAGACTGTGTAGAGTTGAATTGGTTCACCAAGGAGTCAAGATGTAGAGAAGAGTGTCTTGTGCAAGGAAGACTGCCTGGGAGAGAACTGAAGGGTCAAAAGATTAAAGGTAATGGTGTGGACAAAATATAAGCTTTTGTAAAGGAAGATGAGGAAAGGGTGATAGATTATGGAAAGGGATTTTAAAATTCTTGATAATAGAGGTGGTGCATACACCTATTAGATTGGCTAATAAGACAAAAAAGTATAACATTGGATGTTAGAGTAGATGTGAGAAAACTAGGACACCAATGCATTGTTGATGGAGTTGTGAACTGATCTAACCATTCTGGAGAGCAATTTGGAACTATGCTTAAAGGTCCATAAAATTATGCATAACCTATTGATGTAACAATACCACTGCTATATCTCAAAGACATCCAGAAAAGGGAAAAGGACTTAGTGTTCAAAAATATTTATAGCAACTCTTTTTCTGATGGCTAAGAATTGGACATTGAAGAGATGCCCATAAATTGGGAATGACTAAACAAGCTCTGGTATATGCTTGTAATGGAATAATATTGTGCTATACGAAATAACAAGCAGGCAGATTTCAGAAAAACCTGGAAAGATGTACGTGATATAAAGTGAAGTGAGCAGAACCAAAACATTGTACACAGTAATAGCAATACTGTTTGATGAAGAACTTATCTATTCTCAGCAATATATTGCTCCAAGACAATCCCAGAACACTAATGATGAAGCATATTATCCAGCTCTGGATGAAGAGGTGATAGTGTTTGAATACAGACTGAATCATACATTTTTCATTTTCTTTCTTTCATTTTTTTCTTTAACTTGAGTTTTTTTGTACAAAATGACCAGTACGGAAATGCACATGTATAACCTATACTGGATTGCTTACCATATCAGGAAGGGGAGAAGAAATGGAAGGAGAGAGGAATAGAATTTTAACTAAAAATGTTTTTAAAAATTGAATAAAGAGAAAATAGAGGCGGTACATTTGTGCGTGATGATAAGATTAAAGGTATAATCATCTTTGTGTGTATCTGAGGTGATATAAAGGAATAGGTCATGAGGAGTTAGTAGGTTTATAAACTGAGTAGTTGGAGTATTTGAGGGAGAGTCAGTATGCATGTTGATGTCCCCTAATGTGACCTAATATAATGGCATATGTGTGTATATGTATATATATAGTGGGTGCTATATGAAAGCTTATTCCCTCCCCTTCTCTTCCCTCTCTCCCCTTCATGCTATGTTTCCATTCAGACATATTAGCATAGGCTAATAGAGTTGATCACACAAACATGATCTGAATGCATATCAATTTTCATATACACAGAAGGAAAAAAATCTAATATATATATTAAAAACAACTACTGAGTGGGCTGATTCAGTCTGTAGGACCCCATCAGACAGGCATCCCATATCTTATCTAAAGGTCCTCCCCAACTCCAAGTGTTCCAGGAACGTAGTTCAGAAGCAACGATTCAGATCTGCCTTTTGATTGTTCCCATCAGCCCCTCAAAAGTGTCCCCCAGCTACTGTGGTGCTTTTAATTCATGATCCTCCATGACGCTGTCCAGTCAATGGAGAAGTCAGGACAAAGTGTACTGATTGCAGATCCAACCACTTTCCCTATTCACCATTCTGCTGATACTTGGGACCTTTAATCCCACACCTCCCACTCCCACCCAGCAGCTAGTTCAAAACTGGGATTTTTGAGCCCTGTTCTTTCCTTTCATTCTGGTTATTCATAGTGCAGCAGTGGAGTAGGCTTGAGGGGATTCCCACAAATGGAAAAGAATTCTTCTGGTGTCTGCCATTAAACCCTCTCCTCCCCTCACCCTGGCTCTCCTCCATCATCTTCCTCCCCCCTTTATAGCACTTCATTCCTCGTTCCATGCACCTCACGGTTCCTTTGTGTATATAATATCAAGTTCAGGTACATCTGTGCCCTGAGAAGAAGGCATGTTTGTGGGGCCAAGGGAGTTATACATATTGTAGTCTCCCAATAGAATGTGTGCTCATTGTGAATGAAATCTTTTTTTGTTTGATTGTTTTTTCCTTGTGTCTCTAAATCCCAGTGTAGTGACATGTATGTTGTAGGGTTCTAATAAGTGCTTTTAGGTTGGATCAGATTGAACTCGACTGGTGTGGATTGTGTCAGGAGAGGAAGAGGAAAAACAGGGAGATGTACTGCTAAACTAGGCCAGAACGTAGTCAGAAGAATTGTTGCAAGCAGCTGGTTTTGACTATGCAGTAATGTCTTTAATATCAATGAATATTATTGTTTAAAATGATATATGTAACAGACAACAGAACAAACAAATAGGCCTTTCAACATGACTGTACTTTATTACATGAAGAAATTTCTCCTCAATATGCATCTTGGAATCACCATGCAAGATACACTTTATAAATGTAGGAGGTAGATAACATTAAGGATTCAAAAGGAAATGGTCTTTCTATTAAAGTATATTGTCCCCACTGAGAAATCTATCCCACGCCATCCATCCCTCCTTAGCTCTACTATGTTAAACTTTTAATCTTCAAAAGATAATGGGGGGAAGGGATACTTTTACAAAATTGCTCATATACTGTTATGCTATTTTGGGCACATAAAGATTGGGTCATTCTGCTACAGCTGCAATAGTCAGAAAAAAAAGATTGCTTCCTTCCCCTTCTTGACTGTGGCTACCTAAGCCTCTCACCCTAAATCACTTTTTTAAATAACCCTAAGGCTCAGTGATGAGGAAAGATAAGGAGTATTTTTGTTTTATTTTGTTTTTGAGAAATATAGAGTCTTTAGAATATAAGCTCCTGAAAGTCTGGGACTATTTGTTTTTACCTTTGTGTCTTCAGCACCTAGTACTTGAATGAATAAATTTGAATGAGTATATTCAAATAAAAGAATGAATAACAATAGCTAATATTTATATAGATCTTAAAAAATCTGACTTTATTATTATTAACAACCCTGGGAAGTATGTAATATTATCCCCATTTTACATGTGAAGAAACTGAGACAGATAGCAGTTAAGCAAGTTGCCCAATCTCACACCTAGTACATGTCTTGGGCTGTATTTGGACTCAGGTCTTCCTAACTGCAAGTCCAGTGTTGTCTACCTACTGTGCCATGAAGTTGTCACAGGTTAATGAATGAATGCAGATAGTTATCTGGCTTAATCAGCTTTGATGTCAGGGCAGAGCAGAAGCAGAGACCTACTATAGCTCTCCCCCAAAACCCTTCAAAAAACCCTGTAAAAATGACTTTAAATAAATTCTAGGGTAGCAGAAGCCACAAAATGATAAACTGAAGCAAATTTCCAGCCCAAGTCAATCTGGAAAGTCGACGGGAAGGGTCTTTCACACCAGGCTAGGAGTGGAGTGCAGTTTGGCATGGGTCACTCTGGCACTGACTGAGCAGGAGCAGGTTCTTGGGGGACTGAATCACTTGTGGATTCCAGACTTCTCAACCCACAAACTTTAAAAACAGCTTCAAAGGTCAGAGGGAAGAGTCTCTCACCTACCTGAGAGGGGAACATGGCCCCAGCCCCAGGGTGACTGCAGTCACTGCTGAAGCAGAGACTGCTTTTGGAGCCCTGCACTTAACAAAGCTCAGAAGTCAAGTAACTGGCTGGGAAAATAATAAAATGGGGAGAAAAGGAACAAATTATAGATTCTTACTTTCTCTGCGAAGAGTCATTCTCCTACATCATTAAGGAGGAGGAAGATCAAAACATGCAACCAAAAGAAAACAAAACCAAAGCTCCTGCATCCAAAGCCTCTAAGAAAAATATGAATTGTGCTCAATCCATAGAAGAGCTCAAAAAGGATTTTGAAAATCAAGTAAGAGAAGTGGAAGAAAAATGGGGAAGAGAATTGAGTGATGCATGAAAATCATGAAAAATGAGTCAACAGTTTGCTAATGGAAACTCAAAAAAAAAATGCTGAAGAAAATAACACCTTTAAAATTAGATTAACCCAAATGGCAGAAGGCTCCAAAAAGCCAATGAGGAGAAGAATGCCTTAAAAAGCAGAATGGGTCAAATGGAAAAAAAGGTTCAAAAGCTCACTGAAGAAAATAAGTTTTTAAAAATTAGAATGGAGCAAATCAAAACTAATGACTATGAGAAATAAAAACATTATAGAACAAAACCAAAAGAATGAAAAAAATAGAAGACAATGTGAAATATCTCATTGGTAAAACAAGTGACTTGGAAAATGGATGCAGGAGAGATAATTTTAAAATCCTGAGCTACTGGAAAGTCATGATCAAAAAAAGAACCTGGACATCATCTTTCAAGAAATTGTCAAGGAAAACTGCCCTGATATTCTAGAACCAGAAGGGAAAATAGAAATGAAAAGAATCCACCAATCACCTCCTAGAAAAGGTCCCAAAAGGAAAACTCCTAGGAATATTGTATCCAAATTCCAGAGTTTCTAGGTTAAAGAGAAAATATTACAAGCAGCCAGAAAGAAACAATTCAAGTATTGTATCAGTATAACACAGGAATTAGCAGTTTCTATGCTAAGGGATCAGAGGGCTTGGAATATGATATTCCAGAGGTCAAAAGAGCTAGGATTAAAACCAAGAATCGCCTACCCAGCAAAGCTGAGTGTAGTACTTCAGGAGGGAAAAATGGTACTTCATTGAAATAGAGGACTTCCAAGCATTCTTGGTGAAAAGACTAGAGGTGAATATTAAATTTGACTTTCAAATACAAGAATCAAGAAAAGTATGAAAAGATAAATAAGAAAGAGAAATGATAAGGGACCTATTAAAGTTGAGCTGCTTACATTCCTACATGGAAGGATAATATTTGTAACTCATGAGACCTTTCTCAGTATTAGAATAGTTGGAGGGATATATATATATATATATATATATATATATATATGTGTGTGTGTGTGTGTGTGTGTGTGTGGCTGTGTGTGTATGTGTGTATATATGTATGTGTCTGTATGTATATGTATGTATGTATTTGAGGTTTGAGAGGAATGTACTAGGAGAAAGGGAAAGGGAGAAGTAGAATGTAGTAAATCATCTCACATAAAAGAAGCAAGAAAAAGCTTTTTCAATGGAGGGGAAGACAGGAGGGGTGAGAGGGAAAGAATGAACCTTACTCTTACCAGATTTGACTTCAGGAGGACAACTTAATTGGGTATGGAAGTTTATCTTACCCAGCAGGAAAGCAGGGGGGAAAGAAAGGAAAGAGGGGGAGATAATAAAAGAGTGTAATGGAAATCAAAATAGGATCTTTTGTTGTTTTTGTTTTAGTATAATCAAGTGCTTCTGATTGAATCTTCCCTTTATCAATCAAGAGTCTTTGCAAAGAGTAAAGTACAGAAACAAGAGTTTCTTTAACTAGAAATAATATATGTATTTGTATTGTTAATTATTTTAATGTGATAAAAGAACTTCCCCATCCATTAATTGGCCTGCCCATTAAGGAAAGTTTGATTAGGGAAGATTTGTGGGAAGGACTAAGCCTTTTGTTAATGAGGCACTGGTTCTCAAGGGTTGTGATGCCCTCTGGCTCTAAAATGGTATAAACTCTGAGTTGAGGTTTTACTTTGGGGCTTAGAGTTTGGTAAAGAGATTTGAGGGCAAGATGAGGACTCTGGGAAGTCACCCCCCCCCCCAGCTCTGAGAACTCAGATGTTGTGCTTCCCTCTCTGGTAACTACAGTCAGATAGTTGGGTTCCAGCTGTCTGTTGAATTCAAGCAGAGGAAGCCATGTCTATTGACTTCTTGATTTCTCTGTATTTTCTTTAAAGTTCAGGATGCTGATTCTCCTGAATTAGGTGAATGATATATGTACTTGGTTAAAGGTGTGATACATGTGCTTGATTAAAGTGATTGTTAATCCCTCAAAAGTTGCCTGTCATTTTATGAATGCAGATTTAAGAACCTGTGATAGCAAGCCCCCCTGTGTATGTCAGGGTGCTTATTGATACAAAGGGACAGCAGATTGGGGAAGGGGGTAATCAGAAGCAAACCTTTTTGTGAAAGGACAGGTCAAAGGAGAGAACTGAATGGAGGGCAGGACAGGATAGAGGGAAATATAGTCAGTTTTTCATAACATCACTGTTATGGAGTTGTTTTGCATTACTACACATGTATAACCTTTGTTGAATTGCTTACCTTCTCAATGAGGGTGAATGGGGATGGGGGAAAGGAGAGAATGTGGAACTCAAAGCTTTAAAAATGAATATTAGTGGTTGTTTTTGCATGCAGTTAGGAAATAAGATATATAGGCAATGGGATATAGAAATCTATCTTACCCTATAGGAAAATAGAAGGGCAGGGGATGGGGGCTGTGATAGACAGTAGGGCAGATTGGAGGAAAGGGTAATCCTTGGGTGGTAGGTAGAGGGGAGATGGGGAGAAAATTTGAAATTCTAAATTTTGTGGAAGTGAATATTGAAAATTGAAGATAAATTTATATTTTAAAAAGTCAGCTCTGATGTCATTCTGTCCTGAATTGCAAGCCTGGTCAGGTTTCATTTAGTTCTTTCTATCCATTGTTTCAACCATTTCTCCTAAACTTGGGTGGAAACTAACTCATCCAGGTTCCCAGATGAGTGAGTCCACTTCCTCTGAAGTAACCCTAAGCAAAGTGCACTCCCACTCCATGAAAGTATATTATGAAGGAAATCTTCCCTTACCTCTCCAAAGGCCTTAGAGATAGAAATCTCCTGGATTTTTGAACTCTGACCCCCAAATTCAGTAATTTTACCTTAGCCAAATCCCCAAATAAGAAGTTTGAGCCAAACCCTACACTTGGTCAACTAGTAATTCTTATGTGCCTACTATGTTTCAGGCACTTTATTAAACCCTAGGAATGGAAGGGCAAAAAATTAATCTCCTTTCAAGGAATTCATATTCTAGGGGACAGACAACTTGCTAAAAATTGTGTTTATTTATACATAGGATAAGTAGGGTAGTCTGAAAGAGTAGGCACAAATATTAAGAAAAGAATTTTTGCAGAAGGTAAAACAGCAACTGAGAGTTAAAGGAATTCAGGGAAATTAGGAGGGAGAGAGTTGGAGGGAGAGAATTCCAAGCCTGGAGGACAGTCAGTGAAAATAAACTGGCATTCAGAGTGTTATATTTTAGAAACAGCAACTATATGAGCATCATAAGATCATAGGGTATAGGGATAAGAAGGACGATATATGCCAAATAGAGGATTTCATATATGAATCTGGGGGCAATAAGGAGCAGTATTGGCTAGGAGATGTTATGATCAGACCTACATTTTAGGAAGATAAGTTTGATAGCTGAGTTGAAATAGTATTAAGTAGGGAGAAATTTGAGGCAGGGAGACCAATCAGTAAGCGATTACTGTAATCATAAGGTAATAAGGGTCTACACCAGTTTGGTTGCTCAATTCCTACTTTATAAGGTCCCAGTTTTTTTTTTTTTCAAAAGTATTGCCAGTAGATTATGCAGGCAATTTCTATTTTTGTCTTGTTATATTTCTTTGTTGTTTATCTGTGTTCTGATACAAGGTCAAGTTTTATAAAAATTCCATATAGTGATAAAAAATACATATATTCTTCAACAGTCCCATTTAGAAGATACCCTAACTTTTATATCTTTAGTTCCTCAACCAAATCTTTCTTATTTTCTCCTTTGCTCATCTGTGTGTTTTAAGTATCTAAAACTGAGAGGGAAATTTAAGTTTTCTGCCAGTATAATGTTACTATCTATGAACTCTTTTGGCAGAAAGAGGCAGAAGGGAGTTAAGATTTGGAGGGGGAAATGATAGATTAAGTTCAAATTTGGGACATCCTAAGTTTGGGATATTTTCTAGACATTCAGGTGGAGCTTCATAGGTAGTACTTGAAAATACCAGAACGAAGCTTGGAAGAGAAATCAGGGTTTAATAAATCAGTTCATTTATTCACATATAGCAATTGTTGTATAGCCAGGCATTCTTTCAGTAAACATTTATTAATTGTCTACTGTCTGCTGAACATTCCATTAGATGCCAATTTAGGAATCATATTCTAGAAGTGATAGGAAAAGCCTTAGGGACATATGGAATAACACACACTACAATTTAGTTGATGCATAGGGTACATGCCTACTTCAGTTTTCATGTTTTTACCTCCTTGCAGGAACAGAAAATAAGACTTTTCTACAGATGATATTGAAGTTAGAATTAGGGAAGATAATCTCTCTACCAATCAGGTAGTATCTACTTATTCCTTCCTTCACTCAAAATGTAGAACAGTACCCACTTACTTCTTTTGTTTCAGAGACAGTTTTATAATGGAAAGTGTGCTAAACTTAGATTCACAAAGATCTGGATTCAAATCTTGCCTCCAATGCTTAACTTGCTGTTTGACCAGGACTAACTCTAAGTCTTGATTTTCCCATGTGTGAAATGGAGATGATAACACCTGCTTCATAGGGTTACATTGTTGTAAGGCTTAAATGAGATAATACATCTCAAGTTAATGTGCCATAAACCTTAAAACAAAATAATGGTGTTTTACATTATCACTCATTGATATTAAAGATTCCTTACAATTGGGGGGTGCTGTTATAGTGTATGATAGTATTATAATGCTATTTGCTAAAGATGAAACTGAAGTACAGAGATGTTAGTACAGAGGGATATTTATTAATACTGATCATTTAAAGACTAATTAATAGTCCATAATTATTTGCTTCCCATCACTTTCTCAAATTGACTGGATAGAAATGTGATGACAGAACCCTTATTTTTTTCACTGTCAAACTCTCTCACAGATGCTACTTGAATGTCCCCTAAAATATGAACATTTACACTAAAATCCTCAATGAGACATTTTATTATAAAGGTTAACATCTTTTTTGAGAAATCCTGGTTTCTTGCTTCAGCCGTCTTTCCAACATGGGAAGAATCACCACCACCATTGTGAAATACTCCTCTCTCTGCTAGGTACAGATGAGGTATTTTCCCCAGCGGGCAATGGTCAGAACCATCTCCCAATTTGATTGCAAATGCAGCTTTGGCCCATTCCATGAACCCCTCTGAGGCAGTCACTGGAGCTTAGTGAGCTGCTGCAAACAACTCATTTCTCCTTTTGCTGAACCTGTTCCAAAGGGTCAAAATCCATGTCCCCTGTTACAGCAGTTTGTGGGAGGGGAGAGACGAATGTAGCCTCTGGTAGAATTTTCACCTTGAAGAGCAAGTAATAGCCTTAGATGTTACTTGTAACTAAAGAAAACCAAGCCACTTGCCTAAAGGGCTTGAAAGTCAATAGCATTAACCTTTTCATCAAGTCTACTAAACTATTTCTCTTTTTTTTTCTTGTTAAATAAATGAAAGGAATAACTTGAGTAGTTATAGTTTCAAAGAGTCATGACTTTAGCATCCTGGAATTGTGCACTTTCAGAACACATGCCCATGTGACTTTAACAGCCCAAAGAGTAAGAATTCGCTTTCAACCCCATAATGATGCTCAGGGAGGGGAAATCAGTCTTTAGAACTGGGTGCAGAGGGAATAATTTGGAATAATTGGGTAAAACAGAGAAAGGTGAATTTAGATTGAAAAAGAGAGAGGAGGAAAAATAGCTTCTCAGTTGAGGTGTTGAATCATGACTCTCAGGAGCAATGCCATAGTTACCTTGACTAGATAAAGTCATGGAAGCTGTGATTTAATGGAGGTGAAACCTTACTGTTCTAGGGAAAGAGCAAATACTCCCAAACACTTTTTGGCTTCCTTAATTTTAATGACACCATGAGTATGAAAAAAGTCTTCCTTTCTTTGGAATAAGTCTGCTCATCTAAAAACAGAGCATACCCTGAAATTATGAGATTTAAAAAAAAATTGTTGAGTCAATCATTGCAGTGTTCTTACAGAGACAGACATTGTAGAGGAGGTAATTATTAATAGATTAAGTTAATAGTCTTCTGCCCCTCCCTGTTGAATGATGCATTTCTGTTTCTTGAACGTGTCTGTTTGCCTGGTAGAAAAGTTGTACAGTAAAATAGAAATAGGGATAGCCTGGGTCAGAAGCTACCCACTGGCTGTGTGATATTGGGTAAGTTACTTAATCTTTGGGGCTCAGTTTCCTCATCTGCCAAATGGGGATATGAAAAGTACCTGTCTTATGTAGTATTGGGGTTTTTAAATCCTCAATAATTTACATAAAATGGTTTCCTAGATACCCAGAGTAAAATAAAACTTTCTTTCCACATTTAAAGCCCCTCAAAACCCTAATATGTTTTCAGACTCATTGGACATTGGATATTATTCCCCCTCCCACACTCTGTGACACAGGAAAACTGACCTTCTCTCTCTTCTTCCTACATTATACTCCATCTTCCATTTCCCTGTCTTAGCATGGACGGTCCTCAATGACTTGAATGTGTTTCCTCCTCATCTCCATCTCGTGGAGTCCATAGCTCCCTTTAACACACAGCTTAAAAATCACCTTCCACCTTAAAACATTCTGATCCCAACTGCTCATGCCCTCCCTCCCAAATTCCCTTGGAGTTAACAATTTTGCATTTATTCTCATCATATTGGTCTTTATATACCTACATATTTACTTCTTTATTGAATTAGAACGTGAGTTCCTTGAAAGTATGGCTTCTTTCATTCTAGGTATTTGCATCCCTAGTTCCTGGTTCATATAAAAGCAAGTAATAGATGCTAATTAATTGATTAAATGACTTCCAAGTTTACAAGTGCTAAATAAATGTTAGTGACATTTTTTGAAAAAAAAAAAAGACTGTGTTTTGTTAATCACCAGTATACTGCTTCTCTTTTTGACTAAGAAGGAACATCTGGAACATGTAGTGGGAGTAATATGTTCTGGGCTCCTACTTGTCATTTAATTTAGAGAAGGTGGCTTATGCCTTTTATGCCATCTAAAGTGGTTGAAAGATTCACATGAAGAGGATTACATGTAATTGGCTTATCATTGTAATTACTATAGCTCTATGATTTCCACATACTTGAAAAATAAGGGAAGATCTTACTCATAAGATTATAGATTTAGAGTTGGAACCTATCTTAGAGATGAATTAATCTAACTCTATCATATTAGAGTTGAGGAAATGGAGGACCCAGAAAGGTAAAGTAATGTGTCCAAAATCATACAGGTAGCAGATGATAGGGCTATGATTTGAGGCATTAAGTCATCTAACCTCCAAATCCAACATCCTTTCCATTATTTGATACTGCCCTTCTCCAATGACCTATTAAGAGTTAACAAACATTTCATCACTCCATTCTTGCATATACACAAATTAAGGCTGTCTCTCCTAGACAACATGTAAGTTCCTTTGTATCTGCCAGTATCAACTGAGATTCTATCTGAAACTTCACTTCCTATTCAGAAAATTATAGTTTCCAAATTGTCTATATTCTATGGAATAATAATTAGACGGTTTCTTAACATATTTCTTTGAGTAAATTAAGGTTCTGTGGTTTAAATAATGTGGCTTTTCCCCCATGTAAACAACTTGCAAACTCTATACTTTAAGATATGGTAATTTGATATGGCTAATGTTATAAAGATGCATTTCTCTGTAATTAAGGTAGTAGTTATTCAAGAGACATGTAACCTATCACCTCAATCATATCTGAAGTCTTTTTAGCTTAGTAAAATCTGCCAGAGCTTACACTTTGCTGGCATAATCTTTGGGAAGCAAGGATCATCTCCAACCCACGCTGAGATTTTGGATTAATCCTTAATGGAAGACCACTTGTTGTATCCATAATAAATTCTTGAATGCAATATAGCATCTTTGTTTGAAATATATTTGAAGAGGCTTTTTCAACAACTTATAGTTGTGAATTCAATGCAGGCACTAGGCTCCCTGCTTAAATTACAAGGGCAAAAAAGTGGGATGATTTGTAGATTGTTTCAATTAGAAGAATTAGAAGGACAATGTTTCCTGGAACAGTCTGCTAAAGGGGAGTTAAATGGCTTAAAGACCTTTTAAAAAGAGGGACAGAATTCCAGATCATCTGGGTCTCCTTTAAATCTTGGCTGCAAGGCATATATACATTGACAACTTATAACAGATGTATGATCATATAATCTTGAGCCAACCCATGCCTCTTTGAAGAGGAAAATGATTTTTACAAGGGATATTATGAGAGATACTAAAAAATGGGAAAAATAATAACCTTTCATGTGTGATTTCACATATGTGGGAAATATTCATTCTGGCTCAAAGGCGAGTGCACTCAAGCCTGCCATTTCTGTACTGTTGTTTGTCAGTGAAAGCAGATCTACTCAGCCAAAGTTCAATGCAACCCACTACAATGGATGATGCCATAATAGGTTACTGAGAGGGAAACTGCTATAGACGTGAACATGTCACACTCTCCTGGTAAATACATCAATAAGAATTTATTAAATCTTTGTACTTTCAGAGGGATTAGAAGCAAAAGGTCTCTCTCCTCCTCCCAAGAAGAGTAAAGCAAAGAAGTCAGAAAATGTGAAAGAGTCTAATGAGGGTAGGTACCATTCATTCTCTCCCTAAAACCACCCAGTCACTGTTTATTAAAGAGAAAAAAATGGATCCCTTCTCATTTTTTTAAACTGACCAGGATATACTCAATTTTTACGCAGTGTTGGTGTCCCATGCATGCCTTAAGAAGCCTGTAGAGAAATCAAAGATCTATCTATAACTTAATAATTTTTTTTCAAATTGCTTACAGATCTATCCCACACACATACATACACACACACACACACACAGCTCCTTTAATCCTCACTGTAAGGATAAAGATCAAATAAAGATTTATTTGTTTTTCAGGGTTTTTTTTTAAGCAAATAAGAAAAAAAGGAGCCATGTTCCCAATATGTTGTATTTACTCTTTTTTGCAAAGTGGAAAATTGCAGGTTATCTTTACAAGTAACATTGTTTAAAATTGTGTGATGGTTAAGGTCAGAATCAATATACATTGCCCAATGACTAAGCTATTGGCTTATTGGGATAATTTGTTCTTCTTTGAACATATTCCCAGAATCAAGCTACTGCAATGAGTGATGAAAATACTTCCTGCTGAACATTTTATTTTGTTTTTGCATTGACTGCAGAGTCCATATTTAGCTCTATTTTGCAAAGAAAGGCAGCACTGAGAAGTGGAAAGAGTCTTGGATTGAAAGTCAGAGGATCTAAGTTCAGATCCTGACTCTGACACTCGTTTTCTCCTATGTCAAATGAGGCAGTTGGGTTAGATGGCTTCTAAGGTCTCTTCTATAGTACCTCTACATCTTGCTTTTTGACTGTCAAATTTTGCATCCTGCTTTTTGAAAGTCTAAGAACTCTTTTGGGTAAGCATGGTATTGTGTAGGGTTGCAGAAGAATTAATCCTAATGAGACTTAGCCTGACTGGGCTAATGCTCCTATAAAAAAGACCTTAATAAGGAATCTCTGGTTAACTTTCTAAAAATTGCTAGATATCAGGTGGTTTGGAGCAGCTAGGTGGTGCAGTAGAAAGAGCACCACTCTTGGAGTTGAGAAGATCTGAGTTCAAATATGACTTCAGACATTTACTAGCTGTGTGACCCTGGGCAAGTCATTTAACCCCCATCTGTAAAATGGGGGTTCACTAAAGAAAGAAATGGCTATCTACTCCGTATTTTTGCCAAGAAAACCCCTTGGATAACAGTTCACTGAGAATTCATTCTTTATTCATTCATTTATATATTCATTCAAGAACTATGTATTAATTTCTAGAGGAAGATAAAGAGAAAAATAAACTAGAGCCCTTATCCCCAAGAGATTTATCACCTAATAGAAAATTGTGTATGTAGAGCAACAATTAATTCAAAGTAGAAATTGGTATATGCACAAGACAAGCTTGAACAAGGTGCTATTAGAGTTTATGTGAGGATGATATCATTTCTGACCAGAGGATACAGGAAAAATTCATCAAAGATATGGCATTTGAATTGGACTTCCAAGTATAGGGATGATTTAAAGAGGCAGAATTAGAGTGGTAGGAGGATGGAGAAGAATCATAAAATGACTGGAAGATATGTCAGAAGACTTGTAGTCCAGCTTCTCCATTAGACAGATTAGAAAACTGAGGCCTCAGAATAATAGGGGTATTGCCCAAGGTCACCCAGCATTCTAGGCATATGGAAAAGTATAAATAAAGGCTGGAAGTTATAGGATGTGTTTAAGGAGAACAAGTTTTCCATTTCAATTTATGCAGAATACAGGAGAGAAAATAGTGTTAAGAAAGCTGAAAAAGGGGATGGCGGAGAGATTATGGCTGCTTTGAATGCAAGGCAAAGGAGTCTGGACTTTCTTTGAGAGGCGATGGGGAATGCTTAAAGGTTTTTAAGGTGCATATAATGTGATAAAAACCATACGTTAGGGAAATTAGTCTGACAGTGGTATATAGGGTTGTTGAATGGAGAGAGACCAAAGATGAAGAGCCTGCGGGGGTGATCACCCTTTTCCATCTTCTCTCACAACTCTGAGATTCTGTGACTGGATACCACTTCCAACTGATTAACTAGTCGTATGACCTTGGTTGAGTCACATCTCCTTAGGAATCCCAAAGTAGTTAATCTGTAAAAGGGGTATCACTACGCCTGTTATACAGGCTTGTGAAAGAAGTGCTTTGTGAGTGAGAAAACACTCAATACATGAGCCGTTCCTCCTGAGCTTTCTGCTGGTGAGGGTGAGGCAGGTACAAACATTATGTTGCTTTTCCCCTGGAGAGATGCATCCTTCACATTCCTTCTCATCAAAGGGATGTTATCCTTCAAAGGTTTGTTGTTTTTCCCCATTGAGAACTGCTCTTTTGCCCTTTCAGCTTGTCATGTTATAGGTGATAGAGTGAAGAGTGTTTTCTTCATAACATGGTATTATCAAGGGAATCCCTGCAAGTTACTCTTTTCCCAAAATGAAATGGTTCACTCTTCACAAAAGTAAGTTACTTTCTGAAACCTCTTCTCAGTGGAAGCCAGGGATGTGGATGTAGCTGCCCAGCCCCAGTGCCAGAGGAGTCAGCACAAGTCATAAAGATTAAGGAGATAATCCTTTTCACTTTTTAAGACAGTGCCTGGGACATCATCCTGTCAGTCACATCATAACTCTAAGAAAATTATGAGCATGTCCTTTACACTCCCAGGAACGGCATTGTTTGAAGTGTGGAGAGAGAGTCTTTCCGAAACTAGTCGATGCGCATATTTTACAAAAACAAACAAAAATGGAAAAAGATTTTGGTTATTTTATTTATACTTTACCTTCATTGTCCACTGCTAATCCCCGACTGCTGGATTATCATGAATGAAACCAGTATCTGTGTTTAGCTACCAGCATATATCCTCAGCAAGGTGGAAAACAGACTTACTCAGGGTTTTCTGGCACACATAATTGTATAAAATATGTAAGCTAGAAAAGGCAATAAAGATCACTTACTTAAAGTTCAACCTTACTTTTTAAAAAAAAATTTTGTCAATATCTTTCATTTTATATTTCCTAAATTTCCCCCTATGTCCTTCCTCCCTGTACTTGCCAAAGACATTTTTCTCATTACAAAGAATTGTTTTTAAATTTAAAAAATTAAAGAGAAAAATCAGTGAAAGTAATGGATACCTTTTTTTAAAATGTGACAACATAAGTAAGAATCCACTCTCCCAGACACTTCTCCCTATCTCAGAAAAGGTGTGTGTGTGTGTGTGTGTGTGTGTGAGAGAGAGAGAGAGAGAAAGAGAGAGAGAGAGAGAAAGAGAGAGAGAGAGAGAGAGAGAGAGAGAGAGAGAGAGAGAGAGAGAGAGAGAGAGAGGAGAGAGAGATTCTGCAACAGTAATTTCCTCAGTTTTGTGGCTGTTCTTCCCAGATATGTCATTGTGTTTGTTTTCCTGGCCCTGCTTGTTTTACTTTTCTTTAGTTCATTTAAAATCTTTCCATATTCCCCTGTATTCATCGTCATCATTCCCTACATGGGCAGCTAGGTGGTGTAGTGGATAGAGTACCAGACCTGGAGTCAGGAAGACATCTTCTTGAATTCAAGTCTGGCCTCAGACATTTACTTGCTGTGTGACTGGGCAAGTTACTTAATCCTATTGGCCTAAGTTTCCTCATCTGTAAAATGAGCTACAGAAGGAAAACCATGCCAGACTCTTTGCCAAGAAAACCCCCAAATGAGGTCGTGAAGAGTTGGACACAACTGAAGTGACTGAACAACAACCAATTATTTGCAACAGAACAATAATATTCTATTATATTGATACATCATTGTTTAGTCATTTGACAATGACGGGCATCTACTCTATTTTAATTCTTTTCTATCATGAAGAATGCTATTATAAATATTTTGGTACATGTGAAATCTTTCTTTTTTTATTACTTTTGTCTAATGTTGGAACTTGCAAGTTCTTTGAAGGCAGGATTTTTATTTTGCCTTTTTTTGTATCCTCAGTGCTTAGCATAGTACCTAGTAGATAATAAATGCTCATTAAATACTTATTGATTGAAAAGTTGATTACTGAGTGACAAAGCCAAGGTCCAGGAAAATGAAACAACTTACCCAAGATCTCTTAGCTTGTGAGTGACTGACCTCACATCCTGCGTTTTGTCTAACAGGCGTATTGCCTCTGAGTTCTATAATTCACTATCCCAGCCTCCTCCTCTGAACACAGCAATCGAACATTTTATGGTTTAAAAAATCACTTACCTCATAATAAGCATGGCATGGTAGAAAAAGTTATGGACCCAGTAAGGAAACACAAATTTGAGGTTTTAATCCTCACTCTGATACTAGATGACACTAACTTATCTTTTCAGTTTCTTTACCTATAAAACTAGAAGTCCCTTCCACCCCTATGATTCCAAGTAGCTAGTACAAATATTATTTTCCTCATTTTACATAAGAAAAAGTAAGGAAAAAGGAAAGCCCTGCTTCTCCTGAATTTTCTTGCTCTTTCAGCCAGCTGGACAAATAGATACCACTAGAGACATTCACTGCAGCCTACAGGAGTCCCTTGCTTCACTTAACAAATGATTCCAACAAAACTGGTTATAAATCACTTTTTAAAAATAAAATGGAGCTTATCGTATTTCTCTGATGAATCCTATTTTAAAACTCCAAGAGTTATTCCCATAAGGATAAAAATTTACCCATAGTATGGTGTGGCCACCAAAGGTTACACCTGTGCTTGGTAGGAATCACAACTTAATAGTATACTTCTCCTAACTCCAGGATTTTCACTTGATCATCAATTGTTTCAGGGTTCTACCACCACCAGCAAGACCTCCTTCTTAAGCTCCTTTAGGAATTGTACCTCTTTTTCCATTTGGCTAGTTCTACTTTTTAAGGAGTATTTTCTTTTTTCATTTTTTGGTGCTTTCTTTTCCAAGTTGTTGACTCTTTTTTTCCATGATTCTCTTGCATAACTCTCATTTCTTTTCTCAATTTTTCTTCTACCTCTAGTATTTGATTTTTAAAATCCTTTTTGAGGTTTCCCAGGAGGACTTTTTGGACCTGATACCAATGCATAATTCTCTTTGATGCTTTGCACGTAGGTGTTTTGACATTGCTGTCCTCTTCTGAGTTTGTCTTTTTACCTTCTCTGTTGCTGTACTAGCGTTTTGGTTTTTTTTTGCTCATTTCCCACCCTACTTCATGACTTTTAAAGTTGAACTCTGCTCCTGGGGTGTGGGGGGTTGAGGGGTACTGTCCCAAGCTCCTTACACCAGAGAAAATGGGGCAGGTCACTGGCTTTCTGGCCTGGGACCTCTGGTTGCTGGCAGGTCTGACCATAAACCTGGTATAGAGGGGTTGAAGGACACTCACTGCTGGACCACTCTACCTTTTGAACCAGGGTCTTCCGGGCCTTGGTTGCTGATCTGTACTGGAGCTAGTGTCCTCCCACTAGCTTGCGAAAATACTGCTAATGCCATGTTACTCTCTCCCTTTACCTAAATGAGACAGACCTTTCCTGCAGTCCTTCTAAGTTATCTTGGGCTGAAAAATACTTTCACCCCATCCTTTTTGTAGGTTCTGTCACTCCAGAATTCATTTTTAGGAATGAAGTTATTTTGAGGGAAATGGGGAAGAGCTCAGGCAACTTTTTCTCTATCATCTTCTTAAGCTCCTTTAGATCAGCAAATGCTTATTGTGTTTAGAGATGTGTTCCCTGCATGCTCACAGCTCTCAAACTTTCCTTCCCTTTTTCTTTTTGCCTGAATGTTTACATTGTGTTATTAGTGCTGGGCTACTAGGAGCCAGTCCTCACTTCACACATGGTCAGGACCTATGATACCATAAGAAAATCCATCTGCCAATGGAGATCAGCACCTGTTCTGCAACTTAGAAAAGTACCTGGTTCTTTGAGAGATTAAATGACTTGCCCGGAGTCTCAAGGGATAGGTCACTGGCAGGACTTGAGCGTGGTGATCCTGACTCTTAGGCCTGCTCCACAAAAATACACCCATGCTATTGACCAAATGGTCAAAATGCTCTATGTTCATGCTGTGCCTCCACTTAACCTGGTCTCCTAAAAATTCCTTAAGTTTGAAGCTTCCCATATTGTAAAATGAATTCATTCCCTGCCAGAAAAATTTGAACAGTTAAACATATAAGAAATGCTTTTTGATTGATTGAATTTATTTATAACAAGGGGTTCCTATACACATGTTCACATACCTACTTTGGGAATAGGAAGGGCTGATTAACAGCTAGTGATTGTAGCTGACCCTATTTTGCAAATCAGTCTGACATAGCATATGACAGATGGGGAAATCATTCCAGCTTCACTGCTTATAACAGCCTCCCAGCACCCACCCCTCACAGGACCTTATCCCTGCTTTGGCTTGCTCCAAACATGGCTCCCTGCCATAGTACACACAGCAGTGTCCTCTGCTGTTAACTGGGAGACTTTTCCACAGGAGCACAGATTTTGAGTTGGAAAGTACTTTAGAGGTTGTCTAATTCACTCCCATCACTTTTACAAATGAGGAAACAGGCCCAGAAAGTTTTCGTCATTTGCCAGTAGATTAAAAGGTAGAGAAAAATTTTGTTTTCATTTTGTTTTGCTTTGCCTTGTAAACCCTAAAACTACCTAGGTAACTTGCACATTACAAATGCTTGTTAAGTTGAATTGCCCTGGGCCACACAGGCAGAAAGGAGCAGGTCACTGGCTGACAGGATTTGAATCCAGGGTCTCTTAACTTCAAGTCCTACATTGTTACTGGTGGTAGTGGTGGTGATGGTGGTAATGTGTGTGTGTGTGTGTTTAATTTCAGCACAGCTGTCAGATACAGCCTGTTAGTCTTCCATTTACTAGGTAGTATTAATATGAATTTGCAGTCATCTTAGTTCCATAAATGGTGTCTATCCCCAAACACTGGAAGGGGAAAGTAAATAATATGACAGTGCAACGCTTGTATGGTCACAGAGCAGAAATAGCCTGAGGTCTGCGAGTGTTAAGCTCCAGAGTGGATTTTGCTGATATCAAAATAAGCGGGATCTCAATTGCAGAATGTTATCACTTTGGCCCACAGAATTAGCTTTTCCTTATTCAATAACCTGAGCTCTCTGGTGCTTAGGGCATTGGACTAAAAGTTCAGAGTCATGAATCCTTATGATGAGGAGGAAGAAAAATTATGGATTCCTTGGAGAAAATAAATTAAAATCAGATGTGTTTAGTATTTGTTTCTCCTGTGCACGTCTTTGTATATGTGCCTTTCAAGCAATCAAAATGCTTTTGTTAAGCTCCTAGTCTGACCCACGTGCTGTATAAAGCATTTTAAACTATTTTGAAATGGGAAGCTAGCAAATATAAAACCTGAATAAAATTCTGTCCACCAGTTTCTGGACCACAGAGATTTTTTGGTTATAATTATTATCATTATTACATTATTTGGTTTTATAAACATAACTCTGATATTCAAAAAAATTCAAGAGGTAAAATTTCCTGCCATTAAGGCATAGACATATTCAAATTATATACATATACATGTTAATGAAATCAACATATTGTGTATATATACATGCATGTGTATGTGTGTGTGTCAAAATTTGACAAATAATAATGCCTTAGAGTTCTGGTATTTTGGTACTAGATTTACTAATTAGCAGAGAGTTAATGATCAAGGTTCAAAATGTTTTTGTTTTTTTTTAGTTCAAACCTTGTTGAAAACTCTTGTGAAAATTTATAATAAATTCTCCTACCTCAGTAAATAGAGCCAATGCCTATAATTTAATCTCCTTATGACTGGAGATCTTACAGTGCCTCTGACTCATCATTCTCAATATAATTTCTAATTGTACTACTCTGTCCTTTAAATGGAGATGGAAGAAGTATAGGAAGCTGACATGAATCTGCATATTTTTTCCTGTGAAAAGGTTCTTTTTCCTATAGCACTACTATACTTGGAGGGAGAAATTCAGATATTTGAGGATTCTGATGAATCAATTTTTTTCTAGAATTAATGAATGATAATTATTAGGAATAAGAACAGTAGCTATAACATTTGCAAAAAAGATAGCTCATTTTAGTTTACTGGAAATTATGCCATTGTTTGAAGATTTTTTCACCAAAGTTATGTCATTTTTGCACAAGTAGCTTCTATTATTTTCAAATATTCTGATTATGTTTAATTCTTTGAAAATTAACTTTACTTGTCCACTTATTTTTCAACATAGAAAACTCAAAGTTTTAGATTCCACTGATGCATTTGGAGATGTTTTGTACATATGCTATCTTTTCTAATAATGATAAATATATGAAATAAGTATATAATTATAATTAAGGTGGAAATATTCAAGTTACATGAAGTGGTACCACTTAATTCTTATAAAAAATGTTTCCCTTGTGAACCTATAAAATGAGGTACAGGCTTATGCCTATTAACAATATTCCAACTCCATGACAGCATCACAGGTATAATGATCACCCTACAGCTAATATGGGATTATTGTAACTTCCAAATCATCACTTTCTTTGCTATCAAATCTCATCTACCAAAGCCTCCAATCCTTTGTAAGTGAACACAACAACATGATCTTTAGGACAGTGGTTTTGGAGGCTGTGGTTCATAGATGAGTATTAGGGTACACATTTTATATATCCTTTGTTTTTTGTGAGGGTATTTCGGTTGTTTCATTTTTAATAGGCCTACTAATCTAATAGACCATGGAAATGCTGGAGATATAATTTAACTATATTTTAATAAAGATTTTCACCAAATTTCTCATGCAGTCCATGAATTTTGTGTGTGTTTTTAGTATTGTATAACTATTTCAATAGTGTTTCCTTTATAATCCTAAATTCTTCACTTTATGAATACAAAAATATTATTTGTGCATACCCTTTGACACTGCAATACCACTACTAGGTCTGCATCCCAAAGATATTTTTAGAAAAGAAAGAAGACCTATCTGTACAAAAATATTTATAGTAGTTCTTTTTATGGTGGCAGAGAATTGGAAATTGAGGGGATGTCTGTCAACTAGGGAATGGATAAACAAGTTGTGGTATGGGACTATAATGGAATACTATCATGCTATAAGAAATGACAAGCAGTATGATTTCCGAAAAATCCAGAAAAACTTACATGAACTGATGCAGAGTAAAGTGAGCAGAACCAAGAGAACATAGTAGACAGCAACAACTGTATCATATGATGATCAACTCTAAATGACTTAGCTATTTTCAGCAGACAGTTTCAAAGAACTCATGATGGAAAATGCTATCTACCTCCAGAAACAGATTTTGATAGTCTGAATGCATATTGAAGCATACTATTTTTCAACTTATTTTTTCCAAGGCTTTTTTTTGTTCCTTTTTTCCTTTTTAATATAGAAATGTTTTGCATGAATGCACATATGTAACCTCTATCAAATTGCTTACTGTCTCAGGGAGAGGAAAGGAGGGCAAGGATTTGAAATTCAAAATTTTAAAATAAATGAATGTTAAAAATTGTTTATGCACTCAATTAGGAAAAATAAAATGTTATTCTTAGACAATAAAAATTCTGAAAAGGGACTGATAGACTTCACTGGACTGCCAAAATGGCAATGACAGAAAGAAGTTAAAATTCCCTGAATTAGAGCTCTCCAAAAGGAGAATTGACTTCTTCAAGAAATACTTGACTCTCCCTTGTAGGAGGACTTCAAGCAAAGAATAGGTGAGCATTGTTGGGAATGTCATAGAGACTATATCTTGTTCAGATATAGATTGGACTATCTGTCTTCTGAGGTTCCCTCAAACACTGAGATTCTGTGATTTGGATATTATGAGCATATTTTTTTCTATCATATTATGTTTCCAAAAAAAAAGGGTCATGGCTGTATGAAACATATCATCCAATAATCTGTGCAATCTTGATGATTAAGGATTTGCATGTTTTTAGCTTGTTCCTTGGAAAGCAGAAAGAACGTTTGACTTGCCCATGGAAGTAGTTTTATCCTATCCCTCCAAATATTAATGATCTCTTTTCTTATGTTAGAAAAAATACTTCCCTGGGCAACTGGACCATTGATAGAATGTACCAAACATTGATTGAAAGGTAGAATTTTCTTTCTAACCCATCACCTTCTCTGTAGCATACTATTCTGTTACTGACTGGACCAAAGGGACATTCTATCTTTAAGAATGCCAGACAGCAGTCCATGCATTGTATTCATAAGCATTTTCTTTAATTTAATTTTTTTGACAAGTGTAGCCAAGGGTAAAATCAGCCAGTCATAATTTTGACTCTGGCATCACTCAGATGTGCTTAGTGATTGATCAGCTTAGGAGGGAAAAAGTCAGGTGTGAAGAAAATAAGCTTTTTCTTTGAGATAACAATGTCTTGTCTTATCCTTTGCATTTTGAAATGCTCAAAATCTCTGGAAATAAAATGTAAGTAGCCACCCTGAGGATCAGAATTTACAGAAAGATAATATCCATCATTGAAATATTACACAGGATGGACCTGCTTTGGTGACACTCTACATTGGGCCTCTGGTTGGGACTGTGCTGGAAATCCCTTGTAGAACCCACACTATTTCCATCCTTACATCTTCCTGATAAGTCCTCATGGCATCTAATTCTAGTGGTAACTGATCATCAAGCAGACATGAACTGAGCTATGTGGTACAAATGGAAATTTATATTCAGAGAACATGGAGCCCAGTTTCAGAATCCATCTCTATGGTTGCTTACAAGAAAATTTGGGGAAAGTGTGTAGTAGGTGTGTGCACCCCAGAGATTGTTGATACATTAGATAGGTGACTGCCTACATGATATAATGTAGAGAAGGCATTTCAACCACATCTTCCCCTCCTAAATATTTGCAACCCTTGTTCACTAATACGTAACATTTCTTTAACAGCAGACACAGATTTGCATGCTAGAAGTTTAGATTCAGTTTACAATGCAAATTCCCTCTAAAGAGGTAATACTATACTAATATGTAGTTGCATACAAATTACCAGAATAAAATCCTTTGCTTTCAGTTTTTGTTTTTGTGTATTTGTTTATTTTTACTGGAGGAGGAACAAAGGAGCACTGGAAGCTGAAATAAAAGAGAGTAGAGAGTTAGGAAGGTAAGGGAAGATGCAGAATAGGGAGGGTGGAGCAGTTAAAGAAAATCTCTTTTTGGGGAAGAGTCAAGATAGTGGAGTAGAAGGATGGACCTGTAGAAGCTCTCCCCCCCATAGCCCATAAAATACCTGTAAAAATGACTCTAAACAAATTATAGAACAGCAGAAGCCACAAAATGACAGAGGAAAAGAGATTTCCAGTCCAAGACAGTCTGGAAGGCCTACAGCAAGGATCTGTTGCACTGGGTTCAGAGCAGAACACAACCCAGCCTTGGATACATGGCAGAATTGGAACAGGCTTCAGGGCACAGAGTCATGGGTAGCAACTGCAGTTCCCTAGATTTCTCAACTCACAAATGTGAAAGACAGCTTCAGAGGTCAGTAAGAAAGCTCTTTCCACTGGGTGAGAAGGGAGCATGGTCCAACCTCAACCCCAACCCCAGGGAGGTAGCAGCCACTGCAGCAGCAGCCTAGGGTTTGGAGCCCTCAACCTAAAGACCCTGGGGGAACTGAGCAGCTGATCTAGATCTCAGTTCTGAGTCGCTGTCCTGGGGTGAGGAAGAGTACTGGCGTGGTGGAGCTGGTGGTGACTGTGGAGAGAGAATCCTACTTGCAAATCCTGAGCAGAAAAGAGTGCTTGTGGTTGCTCCCAGACCAGAGCACAGATCAGGAGAGGAGTAAACTCCTGTCCCTTGATTGTGCCACCTCAGAAGAACTGAGAACTTAAGGTCCCCAGAGTATACCCTCCACTTGACAAAGGACTCAAAAGTCAACTAACTGGCTGGGAAAATGCCCCCAAAACGGGAAAAAAGTAAGACAATAGGTTACTTTTTGGTGAGCAGATATTTTTTTCCATCCTTTCCGATGAGGAAGAACAAAACATACCATCAGAGGAAGACATGAAAGTCAAGACTTCTATATCTAAAACCTCCAAAAAAATATGCAGTGGTCTCAGGCTATGGAAGAGCTCAATAAGGATTTTGAAAATCAAGTAAGAGTGGTAGAGGAAAAATTGGGAAGAGAAATGAGAGCAATACAAGAAAATCATGAAAAGTGAGTCAATAGCTTGCTAAAGGAGACCCCAAAAATGCTTAAGAAAATAACACCTTTTAAAAATAGACTAACCCAAAGGGTTTGGAACATGAGATTCCAGAGGCTAAAGGAGCTAGGATTAAAATCAAGAGTCATCTACCCAGCAAAACTGAGTGTAATACTTCAGGGGGAAAAATGGAATTTCAATGAGATAGAAAACTTTCAAGCATTCTCGTTGAAAAGATCAGAGCTGAATAGAAAATTTGACTTTCAAATACAAGAATCAAGAGAAACATGACAAGGCTGTAAACAGGAAAGAGAAGCTATAACTAACTCATTAAACTGTTCTGTTTACATTTCTACATGAAAAGATGTTATTTGTAGCTCATGAGATACTTTTTCAGTATTAGGGTACTTAAAGGGACTATACATACACACACACACACACACACACCTACACACATATGTGTGTGTAGGTGTGTGTATATGGGTAGGTATGTATGTGTATATTATATATGTGTAGGTATGTGTATGTACTTGTGTGTGTGTGTGTGTGTGTGTGTGTGCATACACACACATAGAGGGCACAGGGTGAGCTGAAGGGAGAATACCTAAAATAAATAAAATTTACTGTTGAATGGAATGTACTACGAGTAAGAGAAAAGGAGAGGTAGAATGTAACAAATCATCTCACATCAAAGAGGGAAGAAAGAGCTTTTACAATGGAAGAGAAGAGGGGGAAGATGAAAAGGAAATAATTGAACCTTACTCTCATGTGATTTGACTTCAGGAGGGAAAAAAACACACTCCATTGGATATGGAAATCCATTTTACCTTTCAGCAAGGCAAGAGGGAAGGGGATAGGGGAGGGAAGATAATAGAAGGGATAGCAAAAGGAATAATCAGAAGCAAATACTATTGTGGGAGGACAGGTTAAGGGAGAGAATGGAATAAATGAAGGACAGGATAGAACAGAGGGAAATGTGGTTAGTCTTTTACAGCATAACTATTATGGAAGTGCTCTGTATTGTTACACATGTATGACATATTGAATTGCTTGTTTTTTCAATGAGGTTGGCAGGGAGGGAGAGAGAGAATAAGAAACTCAAAGCTTTAAGAATGAGTATTAAAAATTGTTTTAGCATGTAACTGGAAATTAAGATATACAGGGAATAAAGTATAGAAATCTATTTTGCCCTACAGGAAAATAGAGGGGGGGGGATGGAAGAAGGGTAGGTAACAGAAGGGAAGACAGACTGGAGGAAGGGCTAGATGGGGTACATGCTGTCCTGGGGTGGGGGTGGGGTGAGAGGGGGAGAAAATTTTGAATTCAAAATCTTGTGGAAGTGAAAGTTAAGAACTGAAAAATTAATTATATTTTAAAATTTAAAAAAAGAAAATCTCTTTTTCACAATTTTTCTAGCTGTTGACTGAGCAGGGTAATGTTATTTTACCCCTTTGTGGCTTTCTATCAATTTAGACCAAAACATACACTTCCCTTTAGTGTTGCTAAAAGCATTGATGAAATGAGTAATATTCAGAAGAGGACAATGAAGATGATGAAAGTCCATGCATATTAATTCAAGAAACTGTTTAACTTAGAGAAGGGAAAATTCAGAGGGTGGGGAGGGAAGAGAAGGAAGGAACTTGCTAGCTGCCTTTAGGTTTTTGAAGGACAATCATGTGGAAGAGTGGTTAGCCCCAGAGGGACAAGTGGAGAGGGGAGCTTGGTCTGGGAAGTCACAGGGATAGTGAGTGGAGCCCCTGGACAATTGATTGACTTTTTGGATGGCATAAAGAAGCTAGGTATGGTCCTTTTTTATTAGAAAGGAAGTAAACATTTCTCAAATTCCTACTGTATTACCTGATCCTTACAACAGTCTGGGGAGGTAGGTGCTATTATTGTCATCCTGACTTTACAACTGAAATAACAGAGGCAGGCAGAAATTTAGTGACTTGCCCAGGTTCATACTGCTAATAAATGCCAGGCCAAATTTGAACTCCTGTCTTCCTGACACCAGGTTCAATATTCTATCCACTTTGCCATCTAGCTGACCTTTTGTTTTATAGCATAATCATTGTCTCTGGAGAGAAATAATTTTAGAGCATTTGACATATGGCATCAGATGCAGAGATGGCATTTAAAGGGTCATAGCTTTAGATGCTAATTTTTCAGCAGCACAAAGTTATTTTTAATGTTCCATTTCTGTCTAGTCTTTGATTTGCAATACCCTAACAGTTTTTGCTATTTTATTTCAAAATTTCAGCTTTATAACAAAGCCATAACTTTTTTATAAAAATTGCTAAAACCAACTCTTAATATCAGAATTGCCTAGATATTATCTATAGTTTCCAAGCACCTTTCCAAAGTGCTCCTATTTTCCACCAACTCTTGTCACACAGGCTCATAAGAGTCAATTCTAGAACATAATCTTATCCCTAGAGATATTATTGCTTGAAAAATATTATGCAGGGAGATCTTTCTACTGTATTCCCATTAGGCAAAACCTCAGTTAGGGTCACTAGAATTGTTTCCATTCTCCATCCATGGAAATCCCCATTGGCCACAAATAATCTTTGTTGTTTTAGGCATTGAAGTACACTCATTCTCTGAAACAACAACTACAAAAAATTGACAGCAAAAAAATTGGAGAGATCAGATACAGGTGGTGTATGTACATATCAGTGTTTTTCTAATTATTCAACCAATGTGCTGAAAAATGCTGAACCCTGAAGAAGATGGGTTGTATACTCAGTACCTCATTCAAAAACACAAAGAAACAGATTTACCTGGGTGCTTACATTAGCCTAGAGAGTGAAAGAAATAGCTTGAGGAAAATCACCTGCCCAAAGGTCAGTTTTGTTTTCTTTCAGACCTCTGGGTCTCATACTGCTGTGGTTATTACTACCATATTATATTAAATGAATTATCTGACAAGCAGTCAATGGTGGGATGAGCTACTTATTTTTTTATTTCATTTGAAGTTGAACCTTTAAATATTTATCATTATTTTATTGTCTTGGAGGTGATCTAGACCTATGATGTCACTGGCATAAGACATAAGAAATTTCAGGATGTGGAAACTCTAGTCACCACAAGAGATCAGCAAACTCTCTGGAACAGGATCAGATAGGTGTTGGGGAATAATACTAGAACTAGGATAGTGCTTTAAGACTTGCAAAGTGATACACATACATATATGTGTATATATATTTATAAAAATTTTTAAATATATATACATATATATATAAACTTATTCAATTCATAAAACAATAGTACCTTACCTCCAACATAGATGCTATTATTATCTTCATTTTAGAGACTAGGAAACAGACTGAGAAAAGGTGGGTGATTTGCTCAATGTCCCACAACTCAGTGATTGTGAGAGGGAGGATTTGAACTCAGTCCTTCCAAATTCCAAGTACATCACTCTCTCCATTATGCCACCTAGAGACCCTCCCGGTCCCAACTGAAGGACTGAACTACCTTCTATGGTCCAGGCTTCACTATGGCATAAGAAGGATAGAAGCCTGTCAGTAGGGCTGGGGCCAAGGACTTGTCAGTACACATTGCTAAGGGTATAGCCACCCAAAAATGAATCAAAGGGGCTGTAAAAAAAAAGCCTGTCAAATAGTCATAGCAGTGAGTATAATCAGAGGATTTATGAAGTAAGTTAGAACCGGTTCTAAGACACAGGTCCAGAAAGAGCAGATAGCTATGTAGATATGCATTATGTAAGTACTATGCATGTATGTGTAGAGTGTACATATGTACTATGCATGTAGTGTAAAGAGTATATATGCTAAGTGTATATAATGAATACTATACATTTATATATACATATATACATGTTGTATACATATATACACAGATGTTATATGTATGTATAGCTCTGTGTACATATGTATCATGGAGAAGGACAGAGAGAAAGAGACCTACTGTGTTGTGTTGCTGTTTAGTCATGTCCAACTTTTTGTTATCCCATTTAGGGTTTTCTTGGCAGATACTAGAGTATTTTGCCATTTCCTACTCCAGCTCATTTTGCAGCTGAGGAAACTGAGGCAAAGAGAGTTAAGTGACTTGCCCAGGGTCACATAGCTAGGAAGTGTTTGAGGCCAGATTTGAACTCAAGAAGATGAGTCTTCCTGACTCTAACACCAACACTGTACCATGTAGTTTGTCTATGTATGTGTGTGTGAATGACCTAAGTCGTAGGGTTACAGATTTAGTCAGCCTTCCTCAAACAATGGGAAATGCTCATCTGGGAGGCTCTTTTAAGCAAGATGTACTAGTTCCATCTCTTTCTGCTGGTTGAGTGCCTCCTCAGCAATAGCCCTCCTTGTGCTCATATGTCAGGATGTCTAACCTGATTAATTTCTTGCTATTTGAGTTGGGCATGTAAGTGGTGTAGTAGATAGAGTGCTGTGCCTGGAGAAGCCTCATTTTCTTGAGTTCAAATTTGGCCTCAAACACTTACTAGCTGTGTGACCCTGGGCAAGTCACTTCACCCTGTTTGCCTTAGTTCCTCATGTACAAAATGAGTCAGAGAAGGAAACAGCAAACCACTCAAGTATCTGTGCCAAGAATACCCCAAATGGGTCCATGAGGAGTCAGAAACAACTGAAAATGGTCAAACAACGATGACATTGGAAGTTTAGAAAAGCATACTGAGGTTGTCTCTATACACATGCCTCTAGAACAATCTTGATTACAATTATCACTTAAACCACTCATGCTGTCTCAGCATAAAAGGCTTAGACGATGGGAGAAGAGCTACAACTAATGGGTTTGACGGGAAATTATGATCAGCCTGGTTCTGTCTTTACATGTGCAGAGACAGCCACATTCTTTCAGGCCAATGCGGAGCAGTGCATCTGGCTGTCTAAATGCCCTGTGTGCTAGCAGAGAGTGACTTGGAAGCAGATAACAGCTGTGTAGCTAGTGATTTTGCTGCCATTACTGGCATTCAAGGGTGCATCTTAGCTACAACGTTCAGGTGAGAAAATGTAGGATTACTACTGCTGGTGGATTGATGAAATTAGCCTCCACCTTTGACAAATATGGCTTTTAGCAGAAGGAAGGAAACAGTATGATGGAAAAAAATATTTGCTCTTGGAGTCAAAACTCCTGGGTTTGAATCCAGGACACTTACTAGCTGTGTGACTGGACTTTAAGTTTTCTGTGCTTAAGTTTCCTCATCTACAAAATAGGCGTGATGGTTTGTCATTCTCCTTGCTCTGGCATTTTTGTGAGTTTCTAAATCTCCAAAACCTTAAAAGTAGAGGACAAAGAGCAACTTCAAACCAGTAAGACTCCAAGGTTTGGGAAAGGTACACCTCCTTGGTGAAATTCCCATGGGCAGCTACATGGTTCATTGAATAGAGGGGTAACCCTGGAGTCAGGAAGAGCTGTGTTCACATCTATCTTCAGAAAAATACTAGCTGTGTAGGACTCAGCAAACTACTAAACCTTTCTCTACCTCCATTTCCTCAACTGCAAAATGGAGATAATCAATGTACTTACCTCACCACCACCAGCTAGGATCACTGTGAGGTTAAATGAGATGATATTTGAAAAGTTCTTGGATAGCACATAGAATTGAAGAGGTGCTTAATTAATGATCATTTTCTTCCTTCTGTGAAGTTTTCCTTTAGATGACCATTTGAGCTAGTATGCTGGAAAGGAAGGTGGGGGTGGGGAGAAACCATAGCTTCATTTCTATCTCCTTATGTCTGGCATCTTGGGTGTAGTAGCCATGCTTTTCTGATTGGATATTTTTTTTTCTTTAAGCACCAGGCATCACCCTAGTGATAGGCTTCAGAAATAACATTGTCAGTGAGCAAATTATTTCTTCCAAGCATCTCAACTGTTAACTGTTTACTCAACTGTTCTTGCAAAAGTACATGCTGGGTTAATGTACTATACGTGAGTACTGAATACATACAGTTATTTATAGCACATAAGCTCCATAAGCAGAAGAATCAAAAGTAAAAGGTTTATATTTTGAGGAAAGATTTAGGATTTTAAGAAAATAGAGGAGTCCTTCATGAAATAGAATAGGAAGGGAGCAGTTAACATCAAGGAAGCAATTTCCAGATGAAAGAACTTCAGAATTGGAAGCTGCCTCGAGTTATTTAGCATGATAGCCTCATTTTACAAAAGAGGAACCTAAATCCCAGGAAGAATTTAATTCATTCCTGAGGTCATGTAGCTACTAGAGAGTCAGAACCAGGACTTCATCTTACAACTGTTTTTGTTTGGTTGGGTTTTTTTGTAGTTTTAATACATTTCTTCTAAATTTACTCATCTGGTTTACAAACAATGTCACCTTTTTAGTTTTAACGACGTCTTTTGTTTTTCCGTGACAAACCTTTCCATATCACCTCCATTCCTGGGGAGCTCTTTTATAACAAAGGAAAATAGTCAAGCAAGCCTAAAAGTAAAAAGACTTTATACGAATGTGTATGTTATGTAGCATCCTAACTTCAATTTAAAAAAAAAAATTTATCTTCCCCCCACCCTTAAAGAAAAGGGAGAGAAAAGAAAAATAAATTCCTTGTAACAGGTATGTATACTCAAGGAAAACAAATTCCCAGTGGCAGTATACAAGGACATACACACATATACATGAGTGCATATAACACGAAATTTAATGGTGTGAATATATGTAATGTTAATGGGATAATAAGATCTTCTCTGCCTATTAATAGGTCTCATATGGAGCAACTTGCCTAAGGTGGAGTTTGCTTAGGGGGAGGCTTACTTGTAGGAAGGCTTCCACACCTTTTGGTACCAAAGTTATTAGGCACTGAGTCATGAGGGTTGTGATGCCTTCTGGCTTTGAGAAGTATATAATTAAAGGAGATTGCTGACCCCTTAACAGTTGCTTTCCTTTAAGAAAAGCACATCCAAGCATCTGTGCTAGCAGGTCATCCTAGATATCCTAGTGTGCTCACTGTTGCAGTGTGTTATATATAGCAATAAATAGATATATAGAGAACATGTATATTGTCCATAACTAATAATCATACATATATATATATACATGTATATGCCCATATACATACACACACACCCTGATCATTTATTAAATTGCTACTGTGTGCTTTAGGTACAGTGGTAGGTGCTAAGGATACAAAGACAGAAATCAAATAGTCTGGTCTTTCAAGGAGTTCACATTCCCTTTAACTTTTCTATCATAAAAAGAATTAGTGTGGTATGAAGTCAAGCTTTTTTTTTGGTGAGGATTGCTTCCTTTTCTAAGTGAACATTAGCCCTACTTTTAATAAGAATCTAGAATTTTTTCAAGAATTGAAATCAAGGTCACTCCCTAGAATTTGTAGACTATGGTCTAAATGTAGGCCTGCTAGCCCTATTTTGAAAATCAGGACATGTACCCTTTTCCAAATCCCTTCACAAATTTTCCGTAAGCTTTCCGTAGTAACTTACAGTAACTCAGCATCACATCATCCAGTTCTTTCCTTACCTTGGGATGTCATTCTTCTGAACCTGCGACCTTGAATTCATTAAGAGCTGCGAGATATTTTTTTATTATCCCCCTCTTTTCATGGATATCAGCTTTTAACCCCTTTTATTCTCCTCTTTCCCACTTAAAGATCTTTCTCTTTGGTAAAGACAGTGTAAGCAAAATACAAATTAAAGAACCCTACCTTCTTCCATCACTGCTTTCACTATCCTCTCCACCCCAAGTGCCTGGGCTAGCCTTTCTCTAACCCCTACTCCCAATAAAAAAAAAGAAAATAGAAAAAGTTTTTTTTATTGTCCTTTGTTTTCCTTACCAACCCCAGCAACTTCTGAACTTTAGCACTCTAGATAGTGGTTATAAAGGTAAAGAACCATGACATATTTTCATATTTACCCTTTATTATCTGTCCTTGCTTTTAGTGATTATATGTGTACACACACATTTGTGTTCATGTGTGTATACACATTCCTTTAAAAACAATTAGGTGTTTCCTGTGCTTCCACATCAGACCCTTTAAATGCTTCCCGTTTTTCTTAAGATGTATGTGAGATTATTTATAACTTTCCTCTTCTTCTCTATTTAATTCTAAGATGGAGAGGTCAGTTGCAAGATGTCTGTCTCCCTCATTGTTGATTCATCTCCAGAAAACAATTTCTTTTTGTTGATTTCTCCACCTCTGAAAGATGAAATTAGCATCAAGGCAAGTCAGAAATTAATATCTGCTTTACCTTTGGCAGAGAAAGATCTCCAGCAGATGCCCAGATAATTGAAGTTCCCTATTGGTCGCTGTATCATTCCTCTCTGCCAGACTTAGGCTCTTTCCCCAAATTCTCCTACTTTATTTTTTCTTTTTGTCCTAGAGATTCTGTAGTATATTACCATTATGAGATTTCTTCTATTTCTACATCTGCTGGTTTTTCTCTTAAATAGCTCACTTCCATGCTTCTACTGTTTTGGGGTTTTTTCATATTTTCACATGACTAGTTCTTAACGAATAACACAACACTCCAGCCTTACCACCATCACCTTCCCCAACTGTTTACCTCTCTTGTTTCTTTTCAAAATCCCTTTGAATTTTCCTGGACTGATTCCAGGATGACAAATGTATATTCTGTCACCAGACTGATACTTGAAATCTTTTCAACTTGAAATGATGTGGTAGAGCCTATACTCCACAGAGTATAAGCCTTTAGGAGTTCAGGATCAACACTACTTCCTTTTTGACATTTTTGAAAGGCTATCTAGTAGGTGTCTCAGAATTAGTCTAAACAAAAACAGAGCTTATCTTTTTCTACCTAATTTACACATCTTTAGAGAGTACTTCCACATTACCATTATATAGGTTTTCAATTTCATTATGATTTTCAAGTCTTCACACTTCACCAGATATTTTTGTTTGTCTCTCTACAATGATATATTCCCCTCTTTCCACTCACATAGCCATCTCTTTTGATCATAACCTCATCACTTCTTGGCAAGATTATTTCAATAAGATCCTATTTCCCTATCTCACATCTTCCTACTCCAATCCATCCTCAGCATAATGTCAAAGTGACAAGTGATCAAGTCTCTGACCAAGATTCTCCAGTGGCTTCCTGTTACCTTTAGGATTAAATATAACCTCCTCTATTTGGCATTTGAAGCTTTGCATAGAATATCATCCCCACCACCACCACCTTTCAAATTACCTTGCACATTATACCCTTCAATGCACTCTTAAGAATATTAACCAAATTACCTTTTCTTACATGAAATGTTCCATATCCCAACTTCATGCCTTTGCACTGGGTGTCTGCCACATTTGGAATTCATATCCACTTCATTTCCACCTATTGGACATTTATTTTCCCTCAAGACTCAGCTCAAGTGCCTGCTACCTTTCCTGATTGCCCTCCAAAAAATCCTCCAATCCAAAGATTGCAATTTATTTATTTTGTGTATATTCCTCATATACTTCAACTTATATTAGTTGTCTTCCCTGACAAAATATCATCTTCTCAAGGTCAGCTATTATTTTGTTTTTGTCTTTGTGTCTCCAGCACTTAACAGAATGCTTTATCAACTCCTGTTGAGTGATCAATTGCTGCTGAGACAACAGAGTATGACTATAGTATAGCAACTAATATCATCACCACTATAAAAACTAATTTATGTTTACTGTGCCTTCCAAATCCGCCCTTGGAGTCATGATGGAGCCAGGGACAAAGTCTGAAATGGTTTGAGGCTGAAAGTTCTGCAGGCTTCATAAACATATAAGAAGGATCAATTGATTATAGAAATATAACAGAGTATTAGCGGGTTATAAGAAATAATACATATGAGGAATTCAGAAAAACATGAATAAAAAACCAGATAGATAGATGGGTGGATTAATGAATAGCCAATATGTGATAACAGCATCCAAAAAAGACAGATTGAAATATTAGATAGAATCTAATAAAGTGAAATTTAATAGAATAAATATCAAATCTAGAGTTCAAAAAATTCATCTTCACATGTCCACAACTTGGAAATGTAGTTAAAGAAGATCTGGAAGTTTTAATGAACTGTAAGATTAATATGAGTTTGTCTTAGCCCAGATTAAGAGAAGCAAGCATCCAGGAATAGGGAGATGCTAGCTTCACTGTTCTTACAAGGGTTATATCATATGTAAAGTGTTATGCTAAGTTATGGGTGCTACATTTTAGGAAGAATATCAACAAAATGGAAAGTGTCCAAAGGAAGGCAACCAGATTTGTAAAAGACCTAAAATTCAGCCCTAGTGAAAAGAACTAGGGGCATTTAGCCTAGAAAAGACTCAGAGTTGGGGGGAAGACATCTTACCTATTTTTAAGTATTTGAAGGACTGTTATTTGGAATTAATGAATGAAAATTGTTAAACTCTACATATACTAAGCACTACAGTTAGTTCCTAACCTAAATGAACTTACATTCTATTGGAGAAACAATCATATGAAAGAGTGATGGCCAAGGAAGGGAGTTATGGTCTGGGAAGTCACAAAGATGACAAGGGGGAACAGTAGAGCAGTCAAGTGACACATCCTTTCCAGAGTCAGTGGTGGTGTTGATTTGATTATAGTTCTGAAAAAAAGAGGTTGAGAGTGGAGAGTACAATCCTAATTGTATTAGGCAGAGTCAAAAATTGCAGGTGAATAGGGGGCTTCTGGAATTCAGGGAACACAGAGCCTAGTTCCTTCCAGGCATCATTGCTGGAGAACTAGTTCAGAGGATGGGATGGTAGCAGGTGGCAGAGAAGACAGAAAATGATCAGTAGAAGATGAAGCCACATCATCTCAGTGGGTGTTTAGCTTCCCAGTAGAAAAAAAGGATGATTCTTTTTCTTCTTAGTCCTAGTGGGCAAAACTTACAGCAGTAGGTGGAAGTCACATAGGCATATTTAAGCTTAATATCCGGAAATTTTTACTGAAAATTAGAACCATCCAAAAGTGGAACTGGAAACTTTGGAAAATGATGGATTGATTCCTGCTCACTGGAGAACTTCAAACAAAATCTGATTATTTGCCAAATATCTTGTTCAGTCATGGGTTGGTCTGTTTGGCCACTAAGGTAAATTCCAACTCTGAACTTCTGTGATTCAGTTATTCTGTCATAATTCTATGATTTAAGTGAAGGATAAAAGAGTGGGTAATGGTGCAGGGATATTTTGGAGAACTGAGATGGGCAGCTAGGGGAACTCATATGGTGTGGCCTCAATCTTGCTGGTTGTGTGGGAGGCTGAGCCATCTGGCATAAATGTGGAGGTAGGTGCTGCCGGGCATGTGAGGAGAGGAGTGGAAAAGTTTTGGAGCATTTGGTGTTTATATTGGTATAGTAGGATTGTTGAGCAGCAGTGAAGGCACGGCTGATGTTATATCCCATAAGTTTGTAGTAGATGAAATCACTTCAACTTTGTGCCTTCAGTGGCATAGAAACAGAAGCAAAGACATCAGACTGTAGAGATTAACCAGAAATTGGGAACAGCATAAAACTGATTTCTAAGAGATTCTAGGGTGTCAAATAGTAAGTATAGTAGTCAAATAAAATGATGCAGGGTTTGGTACAAAGGAGAATGAAGCCAGAATTGGGGAGATGAACCAGGAGTAAATGGAGAAAATACCATACAGTCCATCATAAATATGAAGGGTTCAGTTTGAAAGAGATAATATGAAAGTTGAAGGATAGAATTATGAGCAGATCATGGAAATTCAAAATTCCTGATCTTGGCAGTGATGTGATTTTGACAGATTGTGAAATAATATGTCATCGTGCAAGTAGAAATAGGGTAGGAAGGAAGTCATTGGAGTCAAAGAGGTTGAGGAATTGAGTGACTAATAAATGTTTATGGAATTTATTTGAATAACCTAATCTAGTTCTCTCATATTATGGATGAGGAAAATAATGCCTTGAGAGATCAAATTGCTTCTATACAGTTTTAGAGCATGTTAGCCCCAGAAATTAGATCTCTTTCAGTTATACCAAACTGGATCACTCTCACTGCTTCACATTTACATTAATTTCACCTGTATTTTCCCACTTCCAGTCTTCTCTCTTTCCTCCCCCCTACCATTATCATGTACAAGAGATCTCTAAATCATATTATTAGGATAAGAAAACACAGGTATTTCATTAGCATTCCATTTTCTACATGAGTAGGAACAATATTTAGGACCCTACCAGCTCTATGTGAATTCATGTGTTTTGGGTACGTTGTAAATTCACACACAGAGACACTTCAAGTAGCAAGACTTCAGGCACAAACACAAATTCCCATGCAGACCAAGAAATGAGGTCACACAAAAGAGCTGTGGCAAAGAAGGAATAAAGGAGAAAGTAACAATATGTATTCTAAAGTCTTGTATTGTAATGCCAGAAGGAAGAAGGGTTTGCTGTATGTCTTCAATAATAATCAAATGGATATTTATAATGGCCAGTTCAATCTTAAAATAATTTGTTAATTCTTTAAAACAAGCAATTTGACTGAACATTTTGCCCCAGAAAATTGTCTACAATAACAATCTGCAGTCACAAGGATAGACAGAACTTTAGACTTTCAGTTATGTACTGCTTGACAGAATAGCACTAATGATAATTTGATTAATCATGTAAATTTACATAGATCCATAATATTCAGGCTCAAATGAGATTCCAGTGGGGACAAATCAGAATTCTGGAGGACACTCAGAATAAGATATATAGTATTAGTCTTCTCTTTCTTCAAATTGCTGGATGTCCTGTAGATATCTTAAACTCAACTTTCCAAAACTGAATTTATTATATTTCTGCTCAAATCCTTCCCCTAAAGAAACTTCTCTGGTACTGTCTAGACCCAAAACTTAGGAGTCATCCTCAGCTCCTCACTCTTTTTTCACTCCTCTACCACCATGATGCAGGCCTTCATCACTTTACGCTTGGGTTATTGCATTAGCTTGTTGGTTGGGCTCCCAACCACAAGTCTTTTTCCACTCCATCCCCCACTCAGCAATCGAAGTGACCCCCAATTTTCCTGACCATATTACCCCACTTCCCCCTCTCTACTCTTTCCCTCTCTCTCTCTCTCTCTCTCTCTCTCTCTCTCTCTCTCCCTTCCTTTCTCTACCTCCCATTCTCCTTCCTTCCCTCCTTCTCTCCTCCCTTCCTCTTTCTCAATCAACTCTGGTGGCTCCATATAACCCTGGGATCCAATATAAAGCCTTCTGTCTGACATTTAAAACCCTTTAAAACCTAGTGCTCCCGTCACCTTTCCAGTTTTCTAATTCATTACACTCCTGGCTTGCTAGATGTTCATCGGACAAGACACTCCATCTCCCAACTGTAGGCATTTTCAAACTCTCTCCCTCCTCATCTCTGCCTCCTAGCTTCCCTGGCTTCCTTTATATTCCAGCTAAAATCCAACGTTCTACAGGGGGTCTTTCAAATCCTTATTAATTCTAGTACCTTCCCTCTGTTGATTATCTCTGATTTATTCTGTCTATATCTTGTTTATATGTTTTCTCACCCCTGGAGAGCAAGAACTATCTGTTAGCTTTCTTTGTATACCTAATGCTTAGCACAATACCTGGCACTTAATAAATGTTTTCATCCTGACTCTTGATATCCATTACCAAAAGATGCAGCGTTGTCCTGACCCTGGTAAACAGAGGGAAGATTGGTCAAATCCTGCCATATGGTAGATATTTCTTGAACTATTTGACAAAGCATAAATAGCTGTATAGCTCTATGATATTAAAATCTATTCAATATCATAAAAGAAGTAACATCACTTCATTAGAAATGTGCAAATGATTATCTTTTTACATAGAGTCATAAAATTTTCCAGGACTTTGGAGATCATCTAGTCCAACTCCTTTCTTTTAAAGATGAAGAACTGAGGCCAAAAGAGGGGTAAAATGATTTGTCCAAAGTCGTGCAGTGAGTTGTGTCAAGCCAGAATTGGCACTGGGCTATAATGACTCTTAGGTCCATTTTCATTCCACTTTCCTCCACCTTACCTCCTCTCCTATACCATGCACTGCACATAGTAAGCACTTAATAAAAGCTTGTGGAATTGAAGTAAATAAAGGCCTTCTGTAATCTGACCAATCCATCTAAAATGCATTTTTATTTCCTATTTCTCCTCTACTCCACTGAAGCAGATTACACTGCCTTTCAAATCAGTCATGCTGATGTCAATTCCTCCACTTGAAATCACCTCCACTAAATAGAAATCCTACACATCTTTTAATGGCAAGAACCAGCTTCTTCATGAAAGTGTCTAGACTCTATATCATCTCTCCCTTCACTAATCCTCCATTGTACAACACACATTTTAATGCTTAATTGTTCTGTGTGGGTTGCCTGTTTACGTGTTCTTGCCCTACCTCTTTGAAAGGAATAAGACACTATCTATTCCTATCTCCTACAGCACCCATCACAGTTATAGGCACATAGTTAACCCCTAAGAAATACCCATTGTCTGAGCTCCTGTATAATATGCCCTATTAGAATCCGGCCACAAGAGTTGAGAACATTCTCTCATTTCTATTCTATTCTATTCTAAGTCTTAGTGTCTATGATAATGTTCTTTTATCTGAATGTGAAAGGAATCACATACTTAGAAATGTCAAAATCTGGCACTCTACCTACCAGCTCCCCTTAAAAGTAACTGGACTCACATATGCATATTTATTATATAGAATACAGACACACATAGTCTATGGTTTCAATGTATATATAATATATATGTATATATACATTTCAGCCTATTTATAATCATACATATACATGTAGATATAGAAAAATATGTGTATATGTATATTTTGTATATATATTTATATATGCATATATGCACATTTGTGTGTGTGTGTATATCTTCGGATGCAGAAATATTATGTGGCACTCTTGAGCAAAACTATTAAACTCAAATAGAAATATCCCATGTAGGTGGCATATTGATTTAAAAAACCACAAATTAAAATCTATGTTATATTATATTTTCATTTATTAGATAGCCATATTAATCTGGTTCAGGACTCAGTAGAAGTTTTGTGGGCAGTGGATGTTTTAGAGAGACAAGAGCAATAATGCCCACAGAGTCCTGTACATTTTTATGACATTAAGTACTGCACTTGATGGGTTTCATTAGAGGATGGTGGGGGAGAAACAGTGATGCTTCCTCCTTATTGGTGATACTTTCCAGGGCTACCAATACTTTCCAGGTCATTCTCTCCAGGTGTCTCTGGTGACTGCTTCTGGTCACTCTGCGATGTTCAGGTTGTAACTGAGTACCCTAGCCTTACTATAACTCTAGCTCCTGTATCTCAGTTCCTGGTATTGCTGAAATTCTTCCTCCTGTAGCTCAGCTCCCAAGGACACCATCATTCATGGACCTACATCCTATAGTTCCCTTCTTTTACTGGCTTCCACAAGCTCTTCCAGCATCTAGAAGATGCCATTGCCTTCCTTAAGGGACCAGTTTTCTCACAACTGATTTCTTAGATGAAAAACACTTTGCCTAAGTCTCATGTGTTTCCAACTCAAAGTATGCCTTTACCTTCATTCTTTTGAAACCTCCTTTTAGAAAACTGACCCACAACCCTGTCCCTTACAGATGTAAAACATCTCTCCAAAGCTATAAGAAAAGGAAGGAAATAAGCATTAATTAAGCACTATGCCAGGTACCACGATAAATGCTTTATAAATATTTTCTCATTTTATCCTCACAACAATCCTGGATGGTAGGTATATTATCTTCATCATTTTATAGTTGAGGAAACTGAGGCATACAGAAGTTAAGGGACTTTCCCATGTTTATATAGCTAGTAGGTATCTGAGGCTGGGATTTTAATTCCGGTCTTCCTGGTTCCAGGTCCAGCACTGTAATCACTGTGCTTCCTCGCTGCCTTTGTAGAATATCCCCTTTCTTTCCACACTCATCAGATGCAGGCTTATGGTAAGGTCCATTCCATTTGTCTCCTTTCTTACTTAGTACCAACAAGATATATGTCACTTGCTTCAGCATTTCCCACTGTATCTTAGGATTCAGAGGGTATCCTAATTCCCTTTTTTGCTTTTCTTTCCTCCTGTCTTCCTCCAAAATATTGGACCAGGTGATTAAAACCATCCCAGGACTTTTATGAAAGATTTCCAAAAGAAAGTGGAAACAGGCAAGGCTGGTCATTCCCAAAGTTGTCATCATCCAATATGGGGGAATCCACAGTCCCTTTGGAATCTTCCCTAGTTAGACCTTGTATGAAATATCGTGGTTAGTATATTAGGATGGATTTTCACAAAATGGTACACATCCAGCCAAATAACTAAAATAGCCAGGGGACTAGACTCTATGTCCTTTCATATATAGGTTGGATAAGATGGCTAAAGGAGGAATTAAACCTGTAGAAGAGAAGACTTAGGAAGGTCATAATATCTGAAGTACTAGAATGTGGAAAATAAATCTCGAGTTTGCATTTACCCACCATTTACAGTGTTTCCATGGAAAGAGTGAATCATTCAGAGTCATAAGACCTAGAATTGGTTTCCAACTCTGATATGCACAACACATGACATCAAGCAAGTTGAAGAGGTTGGACCGGGTGATTTCCCACTCTAAATCTATGATTTTATTAATTGATGGTGTTCAGTCTTTTCAGTTGTGTCCAACACTTCATCACCCTATTTGGGGATTTCTTGGTAGAGATACTAGAATGGTTTGCCGTTTCCTACTCCAACTCATATTACACATGAGGAAACTGAGGCAAAGTTAGTGACTTGAACAGGGTCACCCAGCTAGTACATGTCTGAGACCAGATTTGAATTTGGAAAGATGAGTTTTTGTTGTGGTTCAGTTGTTTCTAGTGTCTGTCTCTTCCTGATCTCATTTGGGATGTTCCTGGCAAAAGTACTAGAATGGTTTGCCATTTCTTTCTCAAGCTCATTTGACAGATGAGGAAACTAGGCAGAGTTAAGTGACTTGCGCTGGGTTACATGGCTAGTAAATATCTGAGGCCAGATCTGAACTCAGAAAATGAGACATTCTTGACCCCAGGATCAGCACTCTATCCACTGAATTTCCTACCTGTCCCAATTCTATAAACTACGGTGTCTGAAAAGGGAATCTCTTGCTTTGTGAGATAGTTACATCCCTATAACTTGAGATATTCATGAAGGAAAGTTGCATGAATGTTGTAAAACCAAGCATGAATCTGACTAGAATCTACAGGGTTCCATTCAGACTCTAGAATTCTGTGTTTCTGTGACTCTACAAAGAAAATAGTTAAAATATACAGGAAAGTTGAAAAACTTTCATAAGAAAGAAAGGAATTGTAAACTCTGAGGAGAAGAAGACTGTGAAGGGAATAGATTAACACTGAGGGAAAAATAAGGACAAAAAAGAGACATATGGTGCCTGTCCCTTGTAGCTGTGAATGAAAGTGGGTAAGCAGACATGCTGATTTCAATGGGGATTTGGTGGCTGTCATTGTCTAAAGAACGGAGGAGCACAGAAATAACATTTGATGGAAGTAAATTGTATTGATAGTCTGAAACAGATAAGTAACATGGAAAAGTGAAGACAAACAGCAGGTTTGCACTTTTAAGAAGACCATTGTTAATATTTTTAAAAATTGTTGTTTTTATTTAATTCCACATTTCCGATTTGTCTGACAGTGAGTCAAAAGGATTACCCCCTAGTTGTTTATGTCCAACTTCATGTTAAGTTGTAGCCTCAGGCAAATATGAGGTTTACTATTTTTTTTTTGGTTTGTTCACAAGAAAAAGTTTTTAAGACAGTGGTAACCTGGTCTCTAGAAGCCTGATGTTTATGTAACAGCAGTCATGGAAAATTGCTTTTCTCTCTGGGCTTAGGTACTGTCAGATTTCCTTGTCTATCACCTCGTAAATGAGCATACAATGGACCTGGACTTCTTCTTTGCTTTTTAATCATTCCTTTAGCTCTTTGTTTATCTATGCCATTCTTTAACATGACTTCCCTTGATTATTAAGGCCCCCTCTCGGGTGCATTTCTGGAAGACTTGTTTTTTTGTGGGGAAGGGTTTATTTCATGGGCACAATGACCAGATGCAAAATTCAGTCTTGACTAATAACATGCTGAAACTTGAGGATTTCATTTTTCTGTATCCACCTATGAATTTTGGCTTATCCTCTTAAACTATAGAATAATTATTATTCCTTCAGTTTGTCAAACAATCTTTTAAACAGTCCTGTACTGTTGACCTCAAATACTATTAATTGAAAAAAAAATATGGTTAAAAATAATGTCTATCCTAACTGTAGATGTAACTGTCTGCAAGAAAGGTTCTCTTATTCAGTTAGAATATTGAAAATATTCAGACCAAAAATAAGGCATAATTAATATTTAGCAGTGGGTGTAGAACCCAGGCAGATTCTGAAGCAAAACTAATTTTTATTAACCCTGAGAATTGAAGTAACATTTCCATATGGCCTTTTTATTAGTTTTCCAGGGGTATAGAGAAAAGCTTGTTGGATTAGATTTAGAGGACCTAAACCTGAAGCTTGGCTTTGCCACTTTGTGACCTGGGGAGAATAATTTCATTTCTCTGAGACTAAGTTAACTTATTTGTGAAACTAGGCTACTGTACTAGAAGACTATCAGGGTCCCTTCTATCAGTTATTATCTTGTGACCTAATAAATCAAAGTTTTAAGTGTCCCAAGCTGCTTCCATTCCTGAACCAAATAAATGGAATATTTCATCTCCTTTGCTTTTTATTTCTTTCTGGGTGTAGCAGGTCCCCCAAGGGAAGGGTGCAAGGACCAGGGCCAGGGCCAGGCATCTTCCATCTGTACCAAAGCAAACATTTCCAACTATGCCAGCACAAGGCAGCTTCCACCTCTTTCTGCCAACTCGGTCTCCCTACTGAGATGTGGATATCCTCCATTGCAAAGATGAGCAAACCTCCCTTTGACATCTGGCCTCCCTCCCATCTCCTGTTGCACATGTTCTTGAGGGTAGAAGAGTGGTGCCCTCCAGTCATTGATGAACATTATCACACATGGTGGGGGATAACCTAATTTTTTCTTCCTATCCCCCTTAAAACTCTCACCCCAAAGTTCCAACCTTATTCTCTCAGACTCCCACTGTGCCCTTTGGAACGTTTCAGCATTCCATAGGCAACAAACTTCTCTTCATCTCAAATAATTTTCTTTCTCACTCCTTCCATCTACTAACTTACTGAAATTTAGCTTCCCCCTGCTGACACAGTCTCCCTGGTTGTCCTTTCCAGTACTGGCTACACCTTCACTCATTCTCCTCAGCACATTGGTTGAGGTGGGGGAGTTAGAATATTCTTTGTTCACCCATGACTGCTTCCAGGTTCTTCCACTTTCTCCATTACTCAGTAACTTCTCTTCCTTTAAGGTTCATAGAATTTATATCTATCACCCAATCAAAACCCTAGTAGCTTTTTTCTAAAAACCCATAGGTCACTCTTTTCCTTCCTTAATGAATTTGATCCCTGGCATAAATTGTTTTTTCCGTCCTCCCAATTCCTGCCCTCATATTAGAGCACGTCAACCTATGTATTGATTCTCCTAACCACTCAGTTCCACAGTCTACTGAGCTGTTCCTTCACCTTACCTCAGATACACACAAACCTACAAATGTACCACTTCTATTTTCAAGAAATCTAAAATCGTTTTATCTGACCATAATCTACTGGCTTCTCACCTCTCCTCCTTGTTTCCTTTACAAAACCCTATGCTTTTCCCATGCCCTTGAATCTCAACTCTCCTCTTGGGCCATTTCCCCTACACTAAGCACTCTCCTCCCCATCTTGACCCACTGATGAACCAAATCAACTATACACTGTCCTTTACTCTTGAATCCCTACCACCTTTATCATATAACAGTTATTTCCAGTCAAACCTCAGCTTTGGATCACTCCCACCACTGGAATACTTCATTCTGGAATGCTTCATTACTGCTGAGCAAAGGTAGAAAAAATCACGCAGTCACCCCATAACCTCCTTAATCAACTCAGTGTCCCACCCTGCTCAGTGCCCCTTCTGAATGACCAAGTTGAAAATTTCCAAATGTTTCAAAGCAGCCATTCTAGCTACATCTAAATTCTTTCCCAACATAAAATTTCCCCAAGTTTCTGAGAGTTTCTGAAAAATGAGACAAATTGTCAACCGCTTTATTCCCAAAATAGTATCTTAGAATCATAAATTTAGAAATGGATGGAAACTCAGAAGTCATCTTGTCCCAATCCCTCATTTTGGGAGGAAAAGCACCTTGCCAAGGACATGGGGGTCAAGCTGGAATTTTCAAACCCAGATCCTCTGAACCTCAATTTAATTTTTTTCTACTGTATCATGCCACCTAATAAAGAAATACAGTTATTTATCTTGGATATTTATCATTTATCTCTTCATTTAATAAAAAAGTCACTTTGTGTAACTCTTATTGTCCCCATGTAGAGAATCATATGTCTCCATGAGACAATGAAGATTCAGAAGAGAAAGAAATTTTAAAAAGCAATAGGTCAAAACTGATGACAGATAGGTGGGGTTTGTTTCTTTGCTTTGCTTTCAGTTGATAGGAAACTCTTAGTCCTTATGTTGAAAAACTGCTCTCCAGTTAATTTTTCATTTCTAGGGTAATAGCTTTCTAATGCAAACCTCGTCTCTGATAAAAACAAACAGTATATTCTAAAAATATATCTTGTACACAAGTGTTTTATTTGCCACTACCACCCAAAGTACAAGGACAGAATTTTTTGGACCCTCATGGTAGGTATTTAATAAATGTTAAATGAATGAATGCCTGCAAATAATCTCTCTTAGAATGCATTTCTTGTTCCTATGAAAGGCCAATTTTAAATGAAGGTGCAGTATCACAGAAAGGAACTCTTTGGGGAATAATGAAGCATTGAACATGGTAGTGCCATTTTTTTTGTTAGTGCAGAGTACAACAGTTACAGTTACTAGGCCTGTTAATGTATATAATTAGCGATTTGAACTCTGCCATATGGCTGGGCAGATAACACATATGATATCTGAAGATCACCTGCTATCCAATTAAGAGCAAGTGTTTATTGTAACAAATTTCTGATTATCCACTGTTAATAAGGTTGAAAGAGGAAGAGCATGGTTTAAGGACCAGTATCATCTGGCTAACAGAGGAGAGAATAAAATGACAATAGATGGATAGATTTATTTTTGGAAGGAGTCTTGTGGTGACAAGATTTTTCTTCACACCTTTTAAAATACAGACTCAAAATGAACTATTTCCAAAATGTACCTTGTCTAAGCCAAAAGAGTCTCTTCTGTAAAACAAGATATGTTGGGAGTGGAGGAGGGTAGGGAGGGAATATGGTTGAACTAAGATCAAACATCCCCAACATTTTTGTGACAAGTAGATATATTTCATTTTTCCAAAGCCTTGAGATTGATCCCCCAGGGTCTTATGCTGACACTTTAGCCCTTGATTTGAAAATAGGAGTGACAGCTGATTGAGCATATGGAAAGGAAGGACGTAATATCATTATCGTTGTCAGTCAAATCTTAAAGTCCAGAAAAAAGCTTAAAATCCTGGCAATCTGGGGAAGAGTAGATGTGATGGAAGCAAGCACTTTAGAGAAGATGCATTATACTTGAGAGATATACTTAAAAGAAAAAAAAATTAAGAACACCTGTGTTCTTATCCGAACTATCCTGCTTGGTTCCAACGAGTTCAATTATCATCTCTAAAGATCCACAGATCTATTTATCCAGTCGTAATCTCTCTTCTAATCTTGAGCTACCTCTTGGTAGCTTCACATCTCTCCTATTTGTCCTCTTTTCTCTACTCATTTAATTACCACTCTGGTCCTTAGCCTTCTGGTTATTCTTCCTGCTTCTTTTACCAGTCCCATCCTCCACTCAACTGACAAAGCAAATTTAGGTTTGACCATGTCTCCCCACTACTCAGCAAAACCCACTGGCTCTCCATTACCTCCAGGTGAGTCAAATATAAAATCCTCTGTTTGACTTTTCAAGCCCTTCACAACTTGGCCCATTTTTACTTATCTAGTCTTCTTCTACTTTGTCTTTCTCCATGAAATTGAAGTTCCAACAACATTGGTTTTGCACTGTTCATTTCACGCTCTCTTTCCCATTTCTGTGCTTCTTTACTTCCGATGTCCTGCCTATAATGCTCTCCCTCCTCATTTCAGCTTTCTATCTTCCTCCTTCATGTGCTATCATTTGCAGATCTTTCTCAGTTAGCTCCACCCCCATGCTAGTGCCTTCCCTCTAAGATTGCCTTCCATTTGCACTGAATGTATCTTAGACATAAAGTTTGTTTTTTTACATGTTGTGTCCCTCATTAGCCTGTGAGTTCTACAGGAGTGAGTCATTATTTTGTCTTTCTTCCTGTCTCTAAGCTTTAATATGCCTAGTATTTAGTAACCTCTTAATAAGTGTTTGTTGACTGAATAATTGACTCTGACTCTCTCAGTTGCCAGTTCCGCCCCCCCAAAAAAAACCTCACCATTTCTTTATTTTGCATATATTTTGCATATACTTATTTATGTCTGTACAGGTAGAATGGAAGCTCCCCAAAGGAGGAGATTGTCTCTTTTTTTATCTTTATGTGTCCAGCCCCTAGAAGAGTACTTAAACTATAGAAGATGTTTAATAAATACTTATTGATTGGTTGACTGATTAAAAGCAATGGAGGAAATTTGAGGAACCATACATAACAGAGAAGGCACCTAGATCAGGAAGGCTGTCTTTGGATCGCATGAATAAGCCACAAAGTGAATAATCTTCCTAAGAATAATCCAATGTTAAATAACAGGCACATTTTCTAGTGAGAACTTTTGTGTGGCTTTATAAACTGAGCCAACTCTTCTAATTTTTTAAAAGTCCTTCTCCAAATGAGGGACTACCTGGCATAGTGAATACAGAGCTTGCTTCAGAGTCAGGAAAACCTCAATTCAAATCCTACCTTGGACACATCCTGGTTGTGTGAGTCCCTTGGGAAGTCACTTACTATCTCAGTGATCTAGACTCAGACTGGAAATTGTAAAGCGATGACCAATCTCCATTTACAGAGGGAGTTTTTCCATTGAGACTTCTCTATATGAATGAAATCACAAGTTGGGACATTAAAAAATATCCCAAAGAGTTACACAGAGATGTACTACCTGTTTTTGAAAAAAAAAAAAAACTTTTCAAGCATTTATATCAATTTGCCCTAAATCAGAGCAACCTTTCCACTCCCATCACAAAATTGGCTCCATAATACCTGGTTTCAGGTAAGCAATGGAACTACCAGCTGTCAGGTTAGATATATTTTTAAATAGGTTTTCCTTTTTTCCCCTCTGCAAAGTAGAATAAGGTTCAAAATATTAAGTCACTAGAGTGACTAATGCAGAGTTGTCAGAGAAGAATTATATACCTTCAGGGTTCTAATCTGTCAGAGAATTCATTTCACATTTCTATCCATTCTGTGAATAACAATAAACCACCCTGATGGTTCAGCCTGACTGCAGTACTGACTGGTAGCACTGCCTTCTTGCTTGGTAAATGTTTCAAATATTCATGGAACATTCGCTGAATTGGAAGAGGGATGGGAGGGGATAGGAGGGGATGGGAGGGGATGGGAGGAAAGAAGCAGAACGTAGCATTTTTCTGATTTACTTTGATTGGGCTAGTTGTATGGTCAGATTTTCAAGGAGGGAAGAAATCTAATCATCTCTTATGTTGATTTTTGTAACCTTTGCTGGGTTCCTTTTCATCAGCCTGTTATATGCACAACATTGTATGGGATGAAGAAAACATTTTATGTTTTCACTGGAGACTAGAATCAGAATTCATAGTAGTATGGATCAGGGGGAGGGAGAAATTCACACTCTTTGTAATAGGACATTTGTAGAAATTAATTAGTAGTACATGAGTCACTAGATATAAATATATATGTGTGTTCAGTGAATTCATTCTAGAAGCAAACAGAAATTAAAGGCAGTTTGTCATATTTAATGTTCTAAAGAACTGCCCCCCAACCTTGCAGCTGTGCTTAGATGCACACCAGCCTACAACTGCTGACTAAGAGACCTCAAGTAAAGGAGAAAGAAACTAGCCATTCCCATACTGCACTCAACTGACCTGGCAAAGTGCTGTGAGTGGGGGAACCTAGGGCAATGAAATAAGGCAAATTGTGGGAAGGAGCAGTGAATCAGGTACTCCGTTCTGTTCTGCAATCATGAGAATTGCTGGCTTAAGTCTGTCTAACCCACTTAAAGTTTACCTTGTAGGATTCAATATTAGCTGTAATTAAAATTGACCTAAATCATAACTTAATTAGATATCATAGGCCAGTATTTAAAGAGGTCAGCTCTCATTTTAATATGTATATAATCTTTCTGCCTGTAATTATTTTGCTCACCAATGATTGTTACCATAAATGACTAATTGGGGGTGCAATCAGCCATTTTCAGGGGAAATTACATACTTGGCCTTTATTTGAAAGATCCAAGAGAAATATCTATTATTTGTGTGTTTATTTTGATGGCTTTGTGTGATTGAAATCCTCTCTAATCTAAGCTGACATGTGTTTTTGATCACCATTTGTAACTGCCTGCTATCCTTCACAGATAATCACAATGCTGTTATTTTTCAGTTATCAGAAGAAAACATCATTCAGTTTTGTGGTACTCTTTGTCTCAGGAGAACAATACCATTTTGACACTTCAGTGATCCACAAATTTTCTTGGGGGCTGTAAAATCAGGAGCTATCCAGTCCCTCACAGGCTGAACCAATTCCCAGATTATCTGCCATTGATAATGAGAATAGGAAAGGGTGTAGCAATCTATTCTCATAAACTAAGCTGCCAAGAAGATGGAAAGTACAAAAGACTTTTCTCAAGCCATTGCTGTGAGATTGTTCTCTTGTGGTCCTTCTTATTGGTAGTGTTTCATCATCCCTCCCCCATTAAGCCAGATCTTTCTATTACTCCCTACTGTCTCTGCTTGTTCATTTGGTTGCACTGTTGTAGCTAAGAGGTCACTTTATGTATTAAATGTAAATGTAGGATAAGTGAGAGAGGATGAACTAATTCTCCACTCATCAGCCTGTTTCTCACTCTGAATGTGTAGTCATTTCTAGGATTTTCTCTTTGCTGCAGTCTCATTGATCACCAGCCTATCATTTTTTAAAATTTAAAGTAAAATAAATGTATGTGCAGAGAAGGATAGTTACAGCTTCCCTATTGCCACATGAAAAGTTCATTTGAATAGAGGACAGATTTCTACCAATCGCTCATCAATTTGGCAGAGAGAACAAAGGTCGTAGCAATATACTATATCTGGTAAGGTGTGTTGTTGTTCTGTGTCCATATTATTGTATTATAACTAGAAGCATCTAATTTTCTACTGTCAGCTCTTCCACCAATAAAGAAATAGATGTTCCTATTTGTCTTTTGATGTGGCTTCAAAACATTTATACTTACTAGTCTTAAATGGCATCAGCTGCCATATACTATTGTTTTTTTTCCTTTGTCCTTGAATCAACTGACTGATTGCTTCAGTGTGGATTTTAGAGACGTGATTGTCCTCGCAAGGAGACTACTACTGCCAGTAGCTACTGGACCAGAACAAGGCAATGACAGAGATCATTGACAAGTGTACATAAATAAAAGCCCTGCTTTTATTTTTTGCTGAGGATACTATAACACTTTTTTTTCTGGCTCTGTCTGCTTGGAGGTACTGAGTCAGAATCAAACCCTGGAGAAGGACATACATTTCACTTGATAAATGGGTAACCTTTGACTTCCCTATACAATGCTTTCAAGGGCTGACCTTAAAAATAAGTAGAATAGAAAATTTTTATATGATTTCAGGGATTCCAGAAAGGTCTCTTCCCATCTTTCAATATTTGACCCACTTCCTTCCTTGGATTTGAAAATGTTTTGACAAGGGACAAAATCTTTCCATTCCCCAGTTAGAATGTGGCTTATACCAGAAAGAAGTAATATCTTAACTCAAACTGATTCACATTAAAGCATAATTGAGGTTATTTCTTCCATGGGAGGATCTAGGAAGTAGGAATAGGATAAGGACTTGAGCTTAAAAAAGAGAAGGAAAAGAAAGGGAATTTTTAAAAGTGATTTGAACTAATTGTGGAGAATGTCAGATTTGACAAGGAAAAATGTGGGAGAACAAAGGTGATGGGAAAGGAGAAGAACACAAGGATGTGAGCTGTAACAGAAACTTTGGAACTAAAAGAGGAAGAAGAATAGAGCTGAAGAGGAAGGAAGACTTAAGAAGGAAGAGAAAGTCTTTTACAAAAGTCTGAAGTCTGCCTCTCTAGTCATATTATACTTCATTCTCTCTTTGTACTTACTCTATGATCCAGAGACACTGCTTGCTGTTCTCACACACACAATCTCCCGACTGTTCCTTTTCACCAGTCATTCCTCATGCCTAGAATACTTTCCCTCATTGTCGTTACCTCCTAGTTTCCCTCAAGACCCAGTTCCAGTCCTACTTTCTGCCAAGAGATCTTTTCCTATTCCTCCTCAATCCTTCTGTTTTCCCTCTGAGATTGCCTCCAATTTGCCACGTATACAGCTTGCATTTACAAGTTGTCTGCATGCTGTTTCTATCATTAGAAAGTGTCTTTGTCCTCCTTTATATCCCTAGCACTTAGCACAGTGGCAGGCACATACTGGTCGCTTAATAAGTGGTTGTTGACTTGTTGAAGGATCTAAAAGGAAAAGGGATGTTGAAGAAAAGTGAAAGGTGAAGGATTCAGGAGATGTAGGAGGACTTTAATGGAAGGAAAAGGCAAAGGATTTGAAGAGAAGAAATGAAAGGAGGAATGAAAAGGTAGTCAGTAAGATAAGTTGGTAAGACAAGGGAAAAGGTTTGTAAGAGAAAACAAGCTGGAGGTGGCTGTTAATGCCATGGAAGAATTCTAGTTCTCAAGGGCATGCTACTAGCAAGTACGATGAAGAATGGGGATCTCCCAGATTCCAAGTTGTGTCAAGTAGATGACATTTTGTTCTTATCATTGTTTAGTTATGTCTGATTCTTTGTGATTCTATTTGGAATTTTCTTGGTAAAGATAATTGAGTGGATTGTCATTTCCTTCTCCAGGCTATAAGATAGTCTTTTTTACAGATGGAGGACTGAGGCAAACAGGGTAAAGTGACTTGTGCTGAGTCACATAGCTAGCAAGTATCTGAGATGAATGTCTTCCTGACTCCAGGCTCAGCACTCTATCCTCTGCACCATGTCTCTGTGATATTTGCATTTCTGCCAGGGCCAAATTACTGATATCTCTGAAAGCTGTTCTCCCTCCTTAAAGAAAAGAGACATTAGCTTGAGGAACACTTCTCCATCCAAAGAGAATGATACATTCTTAAAAATGAAAAAAAAACAAAACAAAACCAAGAAACAGGAATGGAAGAAGGGCTTTGGCATAAAAACCAAACAAGAAAAAGAGGAATAAATAATAATAAGCAAAGGAGAATCTTGATGTGTTGCAGGAAGAAGAGAGAATGTCATGCTGAAAAGAAAAGGAAGAATGATTAGTGAACACTTAGAGCTAAAATCAGACCAAGCAAATGTCACTGTTCTAAGGAGCATCTCCAAGAGGAAAATGCCAGTTGTGGCAACTTGACCTCCCAGGAAGGATGGTATTGATGTAACAACCCATCAAATGAGAGCTCATCTGTTTAGAGTCAGGCGGAAGTAACAAGTGGTTGATAGTCTTCTGATGAGGGGTACAATAGCTGCTAAAATGTTGACATGAAAACTGATACACAGATCCATGGCATCTTGAAGGCATGCATATATGCATGCTGCTGGGTAGTGTGGTGGATAGTGTTGGACTTGGAGTCTAAGAAATGAGTTTAAATCTGGCCTCATACGCTTATTACTCTTATGACCCCAGGGCAAGTAACTTAACCTCCAATGGTCTTAATTTTCTCATCTGTAAAATGGGGATAGTAACAAGTGCCTTCCTCCCAGGATTGTTTTAAGGATAAAACAAAACAATATTTTTAAAGTGTTTATCAATCTTAAAGCAGTATATAATTGCTATTGCTGTTGATGCTACACTTCTACTACTACTACTACTACTACATAGAACACAATGGAGAACTTCTGAAAAATAGTCACACCAGATTACAGCCACACATTGCTGGTGAGTAAATAATAAAAAATGATAATTGCAGATGGAATCTAGAAAACATTCCTAAAATTTACAAATGCTAGAAAAGAAACTGGAGGTATCTGCAAAATAGGTATAATTTCAGCACTTCCTACTGAGCAAAGGGAGAGGAGTCAAAAAAGAATGGCAAATTTGGGAAGTGAAGAGCTGGCTGAAAAGATGAGAAAGGAGTTGGACTTCTGGTCTATGGGTTAAAAATATAGAATGATGTGCTCCTTACCAGACATGTACACTTAACAATATTTGGTAAGACACATCTTGTCTATATTCTTGTAAATCTATTCACAAAGGCTTTACACTAAAAAGAAAGAGGAAATTATCTCTCTATATCCACCATGCTAGATATTGCATTGGATAGGAGATAAAGATGGGATCTGTGATTTGTTGGTGCTGGGAACTCCTGGGTGAGGAGAGGTATGATAACAGTCACTGCAGGAAATAGCATAGAGACTCAATAGAGGAGAGTAAAAAGATTTCCTTGCCATAGGAAGAACCCAGATGAGATTAAATAACTGATTTTAAGTAGACCCGCTCATTTATGAGACTCCTCCATCTCTGTTGAACAACAGTAGAGGACAGAGATTAAGGGAATAATGCAGATTTGGTAAGGAATGAGATGCAGAAAGATAAGAAATTCAGGGGTTCAAGAGAGGAATTACATAATTGAGCTGGTTAACTGTAGGTTTGAAGTTTAGAAAGAAGGAAGTGAAGTCAGAATGGAATAATAGCCTGAGAAATTACTAAGAGATGTAGAGAACTGAGTCTTGATGGGGCTGAAGAGCAGGTAGAGGAGGAGTAAGGCATATAAAGAGTCTTGCCTAAAGATAGAAGCTTATGGTCAAATAAAAGCATTTCAGAGTTTAACTATGGAAGTAGAACACTTCTAAGTGTAGGTCATGGGAGTGGAGGAGATTCAGGAACTGGGAGTAACCATAACTGGTGTTTGAAGGAAATAGGATTAGAAGCTGGGATAGAAAGAAAGATTCTAAGTCAGGCATCAAATTCTTTGAGAGAATTTCCAGGAGGTTGGTAGATAACAAGTGCTGGGACTTTGAATGGTCAATGAATTTGAATTGAGTGAACCTCAAAGGAGAGGTTGTTGAGTAATGGTGGCAAAAGAAGAGTCTGTAAGAGGCAATGGGGAGCAAAACATATACTAACTCCATCACGAGAACTAGTGGCAATGAGGGAATGTGCACCCGGGCATGAGTGAAGGACCAGGGTTACAGTGTTATCCAAGGGAGCTGTATCTGTTGTGAGTGTCAAAGGATAGAAAATGGCACAAAAGGAAGAGATCAAGAATTGATTTTTTAAATTATGGAATGACAGTTCAACAGGGTACAGAGGAAGGAGTGAGTAGAGCTGAGTGAAGCCAGGAAAAGGTGGGCTTGAGATGGTTATTAATGATATGGTTAGTGAACATCTAGAAAGTGTCAATCACAAAGTCAACCTAACTTCTCAAAGAATAGGTCAAGCCAAACAAATCTGGTTGCTTTTTTGATAGGACTATTGGATGATTAGATCAGAGGAATGTTATAGTTTTACCTAGATTTTAGCAAAGAATTTGACAAAAATTCCTTACGCTGTACTTGGGGGAAAGATGGAAATGTATTGGCTAGATAATAGTGCAATAATGAAGATTCAGCTTGTTAACTGACCAACCCATAGTCAGTTGTTGATGTGATATCATCTTAGGAGCAGGCCTTCATTGGCATGTCCCAGAGGTCCATGCCTGATCTTATACTATTTGATCCACTGGATACAATGGTTATCAAATTTGCCAAGGACACAAAATTAGGAGAGATAACTAACATACTCTCTGCTACTCATGATTCAAAATTATGTTATATTTCTCTCAAAGTAGCAGTAAGTTTGGAGCGGACAAGTAATATAATGAAGCCATGAGTAGGCCTACTCATTGTTATCCTTAATGAATGAAATTAAAAATATATTATACTAGCCACTTGCATAGATGAAATTCTAGCTGGAAAGGATACCCTCAGAGCAACTCTTAGAAACACTACAGATGGAATCTTATTATAATAAATTCAAACTTCTACATCAAACTCCACTCTATGAATCCTTATAGGCCAGGTCTCTTTCTGAGTTTCTGTTGTTTCTTCACTAGCAAAATTATTTTACTATGAAATAAAGGGAGGAACAGGTTAAAATCTCTTCTGATACAATTTCAAATGTAAAAGCAGCAAATGCTTTGTAAAACCAGCTACACTGCTATCATTTCAAAGAGAGAGTGTGTGGTCATAAAGGAGAAAATGGGTTTGGAGTCAGAAGACCTGGAGATCCAAGTTCTGACTCTGCCATTTATTATCTATGCAATCTCTTTCTTAAATGTCCATTAGGAGAAGTGTCATATAAATGCAGTTCTATTAAAAATGTTAAGTACTATGATTTTTATTGTTATCATATGTCATAATGGTTGAACTCCATGCTCATTTATAAATGTAGAGTGGAGGCCCCCTGAAGGCTTACCCTTTTCAGCTACAGTCAAGTACATGGAATTGTTTTAGATACTTATTCAAATCCATAGTGCTAAAATCCCCACCAATACATTTCTATGCCAGACTATGATAGATGAGAAATGAATTCAGAGGAAAAACCAATGACCAGGCAAATAAAATGGCACTGAATCGAGCAGTAAATATTCTCTCCACTAACTCCAAATGGTTATGATTTTCTTAATCCTTCAGAATGCTAGTTGCTCTTCCAATAATCCTTATGTCTCCCCAACACAGCAGGAGAAAGACATAATACAATCATTCATGGCACTAACATTAAAGATTAAGGTTTAAAACTCCTCACTTAATTACTTTCTATCTCAACACTGTAGTCTAGAGACTATTGACTTCTAAGTGGCCATCTCTACCAACAAGCTACATCAGCTAGCATTTTACCACCCTACATGACACTCCATGTACTTTTTCAAACCCCCAGGCTGCATAACCTCATTTCTAATCAATCATTCGGGGTAATGTTCTTCATTCTGGGCTCATGTACAGCTTTCTGGGAAATGTAGTCAGAGAATAGCCCAAAATGATTGAAACTTTTTCACCCCTAATCCTTGTACAAAATAAATCACCCACTACAATGTCCTCTACATATGATTATGCCATTTGTTTACCTAAAAAATTCTTGTTGGGTTGCCCAAGATGTATGTATATCCTTTGCTCATGGTTATTAGGTCTTATGGAAAAACATTTTAGCACTACCCAGTATTATCTTTGACTGTGACTGTCCATGGTAAGCATTTCCATTGTGATTGGTCAGCACTGATCAATATTGAAAAAACAAATGTTTTGAAGCAAAATATGGAAACATGGAGATGATTTACAATAGGACTCCTACAACTTCATGTACAGATTTATTCGAGGCTAAAGAATTTTATGGGTGTGAAGTAAAAGAGAATTTTTGACTTGCTTAGGGTAAGACTACAGTAGAACTCTGAATTAGTATGTGCTTGGCAAAAGCAATGATGCTAAGTCAGTTGACGGATAATTAAGGCAGTTACCCAGCTCATTAATAAGATTATTCAGCTGTAATTCTTTTATTTATTCAAAACACTGAGTGAATTTGTCAAGTGAAAGTTATTTCTTTTGCTAGACAATAGCCTTTACTCTGTACTTAATTTGTAAGATAGAGACAAATAATATGAAATAATCCATGGTCCCCCCCGCTTTTGTTAACTGTCTTCCCATGTTCCCACCTTCAAAAAAAATATTAGTTTGTGTTCTGTTTACCTTAAGTTGTTCATACTATAGTGTGGGTCAATATTCAAATTAATATTAATTCATGATAAATATAACAAACTCAAATTTATGTGTAGATATTTTCATTTATGTAGAATATTTTTATCCTTTTAATTCCTCAGCAAAAAAAAAAAAGTATTGATTCTTGTCATTTCTGGTTCTAACATCTGTACCAAGTAGAGCGTATGGTTGTTTTAAATAGCTGTGTAGGCATTCTGGTACCATTTATCTAAAAATATTTCAGTTAATGAAAATGCAGTTTTCAAAAGCAAGTTCAATCCAAGGACTCCTAATTGGATAATAAGCTTATTTTTTAAGCAAAGGAATTCTAATTAATACTATCACAGCAACCTTATGTTGGCCATAATTTGCCCAGCCATTGTTATAACACAGGCAATATAGTATATAGGATGGAATAGTAGGCTTGGAAGGAGATCCAAGTTCAAATACTATCTCTGACACTTTCTATCTCTGTGGCTAAAATAATCATTTTACCTTTTTGTACCTTAAGCAACTCCCTATTTGCAACCAAGACATAGATGTGTTGCAATTTTTGTTGGTTATGAAACTTCCAAATACTAAGAGTTCCCAAGCTGACAAAGTCACAGATCTTTTGTGCACTATTATGGCATACTTAGTATGTTGTTAATTACTAATCCAATTTGCATAAAATTTGAAGGAAATGAATATAAATTAATAGACTGATCATAGACGTGAATATTTGCTAACACCTTAACCCCAGTAACACCGAAGAGTTGAGGGACCTTGTGAAGTTACTTTATCTCATTTTGTCCTTTTCCCCTAGTTTTTCAAAGTAGAGAACATTAGTAAATCCTTCATTATTGTCATTTCTTAATATTTATTGATAGTGTAATGTATCTGGTGGAGGACAAACTAGGTGCTAGAAAATCTCCTGGGAATGTTGTGATAATTAATAGTATTTATAAAATGGTGGGAAATCTATGGATTAAAAACTTAGTTTATCAGAGTAAAGTATTTGTATTAACATGCCATATGTTCAAAGCATATGTTATCTATTAAGGGGGTATGTGTGATATTGAAAATAGCTCTCTGGTGCATCACTTTGTACTATTTATAAGTCTACAGCCCATGGAAAACTTCTTCATGTTCCAAGGCTCCCCCTATCATTACTGACATGCTATGTAGAATACCCCCTCAGCAAATATTTATTGAGTCCCCACTGTGTGCTTGGCCTTGTATTTGACACATACAAAACTCAAAAGAGATTGAAATTATAGATAATAAATGGATTTTCCTCTACTAATTCTTTTTGTTTTTTCTATTTGCATCTTGGCTCAAAAGGTCTGTTTTATCAGACATGTGTAATGTAATGAATGATGAGTTCATTCCCTACCCCTTTCCCTAGGTGGACAAATAGACTGATAATTTTCCCTTTTAAAGGCATCAGGGGAAATAATGCTCTTCTTACCAGATTCAACATGGATGTAAAGTTGCTCCATAATCCAACGAAATCCCAAGAACATAGCTCTGCACAGACCAGAAAGGGGATGTGTTTGCAGACTTTTTATGGGCTTGGATAGGTTGAGTTCATTGAAGTGTCAATAACATATGTAAAGGGCTCTGAAAAACTTCAATGCTACACAGACTTTGACTGTCATCATTATTATTGTTGCATATCTCCAGATAGGAAAAAATGTATATTTCAGTTGAGAAAAGCATATTAATCATGAGTTAGGAGGTAAGATGGTAGTGACCTAGAGAGAGCACTCACAAGGATATAACAAGGGATATTTTGTTACATGCACACTTTAATACAAGAAAACTTCAGTCTCCATAGTAAATGTTTATTTTGTTTTGTTATGTTTCATAAGGGTACAGTGGCATACCTGAGACAAGTACAACTGTCTAGCCTCAAAGATGCCACCCAACTACCTGGCCTGGCTTCTTCTATTCTCTCTGTACTGGGCTCTTATCTTCTATAATTCTATTTATATTTTTATGACAGCTAGAGGTCAGGCAATGACAGAGTACACCTCAACACCAGAAAGACCAATCAACTCAAGTTCCACTCCTGACACATACTGGCAGTGTGACCCTGGGCAAGTCACTTAAACTCTCAGATGTCTAGAAAACTTTATATGACTATAAGTAGTACAAAAAAAATGAGCCAAGCTACATTGGTAATAATTCCTCACTTAGAACTTCCTAAAATTGAGAGAGGGAAAGAGGAGAGGAGGGGAGAGGGAGAATGAGAGCTTGAGAGTCACCTGGGTCAGTTTCAGTTACTAATACTGTCTCTAATAGTGAGCAAGGTGGCATCTATTGTGTCTTCTAATTACTGATTGTCCTCTCCAGACAGGAAACAGCATAGTAGTAAAACCACAGGGCAAGTGCAATTGCTTCCTCCTCTTGACAGTATTCTCTGAAAAAACAAAATTTATTAGTGCATGTGAAACAAGCCTCATACAAGTTTCTTGTTGTTCAGTTATTTCAGTTGTGTCCAACTCTTCATGACTCCATTTTGGGATTTTTCTTAGAAAAAATACTGAATTGCTTTCCATTTCCTTCTCCAGATCATTTAATAGATGAGGAAACTGAGGCAAACAGGTGACTTGCCCAGGGTCACACAACTAGTGAGTGGCAGAGGCCAGATTTGAACTCAAGAAGATGAGTCTTCCTGATTTGGGCCCAGTACTCTTATCTATTGCACCACCTAGCTTCCCCCTATACAAGTTTAATCAAAATTAGAAGATGACAACTGTCTTTTTAGCAAGTTTGTAGTCTGTATCAGAAGTGAATAGAGATGGGCACGTGACTATAGTTTAGCTACTGTGGTTTAAACTATGTTTTTTAGAATTCAAGTTGATCCTTGCCTGAGGTTTTTACTGAGTGGAAGGGAACATTCAAGTATAATGTAGGCAGTATAGTTGTGACTTTGGAGATAGAAAGTCTTTTTTTTTCTGACCTGAGTGAGTTGTCCAAACTGATGGCAGCATAGTTATTTAAGGGAAACAGTATATTTGTTGTATTGTCATTAATTAAAGTCATGCCAAAGAGGCTTACTCAGATGAACTATGGAGGGAGTGTGATTTTATTTGGATCTGAAAGAAATGGCATTATATTTCTTTTTAATTTATTAAAAACATTTACAAATCAACAGAAATCTATTTTTGCTCCTTCACACCTTCTACCTCATTGAGAAAAAGAAAAAAAAACCAAATCCCTGTAACTTATAGGCATAGCCAATCAAAACGAATTTGCTCATTGGCCATGTCCAAAAAAAAAATGTCTCATTTTGTCACGTGAATCCATGACCTTTATCAGGAGGCAAGAAGTATGCTTTCTCTGAAATCGCATGTAGTCTTTGCATTGGTCAAAATTCTCACAGTTTTCAAAGCTGGTTATTTATCCAGTGTTATTGTTGCTGTCTAAATTCTTCTGGTTTCATTCATTTCCTTCTTCATCACTTTATGTAAGTCTTCAAACTGTTCATTTTTATCATATTTATATTTTAGTATAAATCGTTCACTTGACTTTGCATACTTTTATACTGTGGCATGTAACAGAGAGGTAGAGTTGTATCATAGAAAAATGTGATGGATTAGGAGCTTGCAGACCTGTTTTAGATGCAGTTTTTCCATATGTTGTATGTAACCATTGGGCCTTAGTCATCTCACCTGTAATAAGCAGGTGATGAGATGATCTTTCAGGTCTCTCTTCTAACTCTATGATTCTAAATGAGGTTGGAGGTCAGATCTCCAGTTAACTTGTATCTATTTACCTGCATCTTCAGTTGACTCTAGATTTGATTGTTTTCACCAGGAAAAGTGATCAGTTCTACTATACTTTGGGTCAAACCACTTCCACTAAATCCAATATAAAAGGCATCTTATAGATATTGCTCCAGACCCTGCAGGAGCAATTCCTAAATTTACATTTAATGGATGTCAGCTGGGAGTTACCTAAGGTTGGTGTTGGGAGGACACCTAATTCAAGTAAAATGAGCAAAGAATTCCTTTTTAAAGTAGTGTCAAGTTCTCTGGCATTTGAATTTTTTAATTTTTAATTTTAATATTTTTAATTTTTTCAAAGTTTCTGTTTTATTTTGTTTTTCTTCTTTCTTTCACATGTCAATGGTACATCGATAATAACGCATTTATAAAGCATATTACAATATGCTTTTCTCACAATAACCCTGTTAGGTAAATAGTGAAAATATTCTTATCCCTGTTTTATGGATAAGGAAGTGAAAACTCAGAACTTGAAATATGGTATTCCTGACTCAGAGTCCCATGTCCTTTTTCCTATATCACACTATCTCCAACCTAAGTTTATTCCAGTAGTGGAGATAGATATGTATTTACAAGATTTAAAAGACTGTAATAAATGTTGGATTCAATTATTATTGCTGCTGTTACTTTTATTATTTTCCAATTTCCTATTACCTACAGCTGACAGAGATCATAGTTATAGTCTATGGTCATGGAATATTTTTTTTCTCCTTTGGAAAGTGATCAAGAACTGATTTTTGTCAGCAACATGGTCAAATAAATTGTGCATTTCTTTCATTTATATGTGTGTGTGTGTGTGTTTAGGGGGCAGCTCGGTGACAAAGTGGATAAAACTACTGTCCCTAGAATCAGAAAAAGTTTAGTTCAAATCCATCCTCAGATACTTACTGGCTTTGTGACCCTGAGCAAGTCACTTAACCCTGATTGCCTCAGTTTTCTCATTTGTAAAATGAGCTAGAGAAGGAAATGACAAATCATTCCAGTATCTTTGCTGAGAAAATCCCAAATTGGATCATGAAGAGTTGGACCCAAATGACTGAATAACATGTATGCGAGTATATGCACTATATACAATATATATGCTATTTAATACAAAGTTATATAGACAATATCTAAGTACAAGTCATCTGTTCTTTTAATTTAATAAATTCATGGGCTTTTAAATAAGTGGGTCCTAGACATAATAAGAACTTAATAGATTGAAATGAATCAATGAATGAAAACATCTTTCATTCCTTTAAGGACCCGTCTTTTCATTCATGTGCGTGCAGGGCTCATTCTACATTAGTCAGTGTACGAGTGATTTGGTTTCTTTGCCCCCAACCCCCACCCCCTGCAAGAGGACATCAGTGCTTACCCCTCTGGGTATTTAACTGGTATGGTTTGCTGACAAAAGCCATAACTGAACCAGTACTCAGAGAATTCCTAGCTTAGTAAGATCTACCAGAACTTGCGATCCATTGGCATTGTCTTCCAGAAGCCAAGCTCCTCTTTGCCCCCATTTCACTAGGGTAAAATTTTAAACAAGAGAATTATTCAATATTTGGGGCAGGAGAGAGCACTGCTAAAACCTTTGGAATATATTCTGGGAATTTGGAGCTGCCTATTATTGAAGTGGAAAAAGAATGTTCCTGGGTGATAGCCAGCTTGATACCTTGCAAATTTACTATATAAAGTAAATATGTGATTACCAAGGTGCATTAATGAAGGTGCATGTCTAGCTTATAGTGTTGTGTTGCTGTTTAAAGAAACCAAAGCCAATAGAATAGCTGGTGGCTCAACAATTCTGCCTATTTGTTTAGGTATATTGTAAACCTTTGCAATGGCTATAAAATCCATGAATTTGGTGTGCTCCATTGTATTTAACTTTTTGTTGTGGGCTTGCTTCCTGTGAAGATAACGAGGCTGACAAAGCAGATAAATGGACAGCTTGTGCTTATGGAATACTAACCGTGTAATGTGATTTCCCTTCCCCTACCTCCTAGAGAAGCCCACTAACTTACTAAGGAACCACCTATTTAAGACATTTAATAGCATAAGAAAAATTATAAGCAAGCCAAAATGTCTTTTTTAAAGTGCATTAAATGAATACTAATCTCATTGGCCAATAGATTTGGCTTCTCCCAGCCAGGAAATGCTTCTGCACGGGTTCCACCTGCTGGATTCCCAGAAACACTGCCTCGGTGGAGGCTGAGAAAGCCAGGCGCTGAGCCTTTTGAGTTGAGGGCATGCTCGTTAAATCCCAAATACTGCATTCTCAGAGAGTGCGTTTACTGCATGATAAATATGCTGAGGCTTTCTTGCAGCTTGCCTCCGGAGAGGATTTTTTGGTTTGTTGGTTTTAGTTCAGTAAGAAGGCTGGGCAGCACAGAATCGCGTTTGCAAACACAAACGTGCCCTCTTAAAATGTGCACTTTAGGAGGGGGCTAAAGCAGTTCCTGCCCCCTCTCCTAAAAATGGAGATTCAATAGGAAATGAATCAGTAGGAAGCTATCCGGTTGTTTTTGTATTATCATCAAGCTTTTCTTGGGGTCTGAAAATGAATTTCCTTTCTCCTCATTTAGAACTGCTGGAACCCATTCCTGACATTCCTCATTAATCTGACACTTAATTGTTTTCTCTCTCCTGGACTGTCTTTTCTCCCATCATAGAAAAGCATTCTGTCGCCACTCAGCAGGCAGGTGCAGTCACCAGCCTGGTGACTTCAGATGCTGTGGGTTGTACTGCGAATCCCAGAGTTATTATGAGTTGGAAATAGGGCTGTCACCTGGCCCTGGGGGCAGAAGGTTGCAGATTGCTGGGGATATTCAGACTCAGTTTTGTCCTGGGAATAGAGTGGGGGAGGGATGCTCTTCTGAACTGTTGATCTCAATTCACTGTGAAATATAAAAGGCGTACCCACAAGCATTTACCTCCCCTTCTGCAGGAGGGGCCAAGAGGGTTGCAGGAGATAGTGGACGGCTATTAAGAAGAATTTTAGCCACCTCTGAAAGGGACTTTGGAGATCCTCTAGCATGGAAATTCTTGACTTGGGGCCTGTGAACTTGCTTTTAAAAACATTTGGATAGCTATTTCACTATCAGTGGCTTCCTTTTTAGCCCTCCAGGTTTTACTTCATGCATTTAAAAGCATTATTCTAAGAAAGGGTCCATAGGTTTCTCCAGATTGCCAAGGGGTCCATAACACAAAAATGATTAAGAACCCCAGCTCTATCAAAGCCCTTTTATTGTACACAGGCAAGTACTGAGGCCCACAGAGGTCAAGCAATTTGCTTAAGGTCATACAGCTTACAAGTGGCAGTCAGGATTTGAAATCAGCTTTTCTGGGTCTTTTTAATGTATGCCCAATGTTCTTTCCATGTCAAAAAAGAAAAATGACCAGATCAGTTAGCTAATGTGGATGTCTATATGTGTATGTATATACACATGTGTGTGTGCGTGTGTGGGCATGTATGTGCATGTAGATGGCTTTCTTCTTGCAAGACACTCAATATTCCCCATCCCTACCTCCCCATAACATTTAATATAATGACTGGTACAGTTTTGGCAGTCAGTAAATGCTTGCTGATTGAATGATTGATTGTGAGAGACTGATTGGTTGATGTCTATGCTTTCTACTATCTCAGACTTTCTGACATTTTTTCATTTCCTAAGTAAATTTTTCCTTTTATACCAGACCCACCTCCAATACATCATCCTGAGTTAAAATTGTATCTTTTCAACAGATTCTAGCTCCCTTTTACACTTGTAAAATATTCTCCTTACATCTCCCAATTCCAGTATTCTTTCAAACCTCCTTGTTCTCTTCTACTTAATGAGATAGGATAACTCCATGCACTTGCCGATTAAATGAGGAGCTGTCAGCAGTAGCAGATGACTGAGCGTTACCTTGGCATAGTACCCAGAAGTCAAACTGCTTTGGACCACAGTTGATAGAGGCAGTACATCTCCTCCCATCTCCCTGCCTCCAAGCACCACCATGACTGTTAAGATCAGCAGGGCACCCTAAGTGATGTCCCCAAATTCCCCTTATGGCAAACTAGAACTGAGACATTTTAGAAGGAGGGGGAGGCTCCTTTTAGGAAGGGAGAGGGAAAAGATCTTTGCCCATTATAGTTTGCTCTGTCCCTTAACCAACCAATCTCTAGGACACAATATTTTAGCACCCTTTTGAAATTGATGTTTTGTAGTTGATATCTTAATATATGCTGGCAACTGCTGTGGCTATATTTTAACTAAATGTTTTATATTTTGTTTCTCTGCCCTGAGGCAACTTTACTTTGAAGGGCATAGTTTTACAAATTTTTTAAAAAATAGTATTTCCAGGTTCCCCCAAGGTAGAATCTTACCTTAATTCACTTTTTAATATGGCTTCTTGGGTTTTTTCCCCCTCACATGGCTCCATAAACATTTATTGTGTGTTTTAAACAGAAAGAAAAAAAAAATTACAGCTCCCCTCCCTTACTCTCCTAGTGAAGCAGTCCCATTGCATGGAATCAGCTATTCAGAGCTTATAGATTCATGCATTCCAAAATCCTTACTAAAGTGATCTACTCAGTATAAAATATTTCACATCCTGAATATTTTAACACTGTCACACAAAAGTTAAGGGAAAGCAGACTTTTTCTTTTTTAGAAATGTGTAAAACAAGGAGATAAAAGGCACGCAAAAACCTAGTCAACCATGTCTTACCCATATAGTACATGTTATATAAGCCAAGGAAAATTGCAAAAGCTAAACTGAAATCTATCTGCTGTGTTAAGAGAGATGCTTGCCAGACCGAGAAGGGAAATTTTGTTTATGGCAGCTAAACATTTCATCTAGCATACTATTTGAGGAAGGTTTAGGTCGAATCTAACTATTTATGTTGATATTTTTTTTTCTTTTCATTCCTCTGGTAGAATTCTTCCCCTTTGCTTTATTGCCAGGCCTTGTAAATGAAGTTATGCTACGTTGGTCACAATTAATTTCAGTGCTGCCTATTAGTCATAAAGAGAGATTTCCTAAATTGACTCGATTTTTTTTTCCTGTGGTTTACTTGAGAGATGAGAATGGCACAGAGGAGAAGCCAAACTCAGAGGAAATGGAAGTCCGCAGCCAAGGGACAAGTGGGCTCAGAGTTCTTTTAAGCATCCTCCCAGGCTCTGGTCCACCTTGGTAAACAATAACCTTAGTCAGTACTATTGACTGAACTCTCCTTCCTTTCCACCAGATTAATTTAGGCCTTGTGCCCCCTCTCACTGGAGACCGCAGCTCCATTCATTATGAATGAAAAGTCCAAAAAATGCATTTCCTCTTTAAGTTACCAACTCTATTTTCCCCTCTTAGTGGTAAAACATTTATCTTGGTTATCCTCTAAGGAGTGGGAGAGAACAAAATGGAAAGAAGCTTAGGTGGCTTACATCAGGTCAGCATTTCCTGGATTTCACTTAAGAAAAGCAATATAGCATAATGTATAAAGAGTTGACATCAAAAGCAGGAAGATATGAATTCTTGCTTTGCCAGGGACACAGATTGGCTCTGTAACCCTGTGCATATCACATGACCTCTCAGTGCTCTAGGAAATCCTCCAAGTGCCTAAGATGCACAGAAGATGAAAGCCTGCTGTGGAAGAGGGAGTTCCCCATCAAGAAAATCACCTGTCCACTCCCTATCCACCTGTCCCTCATTTAAGAAAGAAGAAAAAAGATATAGTTTCAGGATGAAGCTCTCCTTATATCAAAATAATGAAGTATTCTTTATTGCTTTAGGTGAAATTATTTTTCTTGGAGAGGCAATAGGTAGAAGTTTAGAATAAATAACACCTGTATTCAAGTCCAGCCTTTGTGACTATGGACAAGTCACCTAAACTCTCAGTGCTACAGGTCACTCTTTAGCACTCTAAGGTACATAATAGTTGCTGATCTGTATTTGCAGAGAGAGTCTTCTTGCCATGAGATCCCCACACCAATGAAATCAGGGACCTGAACCCCCCCCCCAAAATGTTTCCATTTATTTCTTTACCTACTCTGATAAGCTGCATTACTGAGATTGACTTTACTGAACTCAGAAACAGAGGCAGATTCCAGGAAAAGCCTTGGTTCATTAGGGATAGATTTGTAAATTGTACATTGATAAATTCTAAGTTGTAGGTTATAAATTGGACATTTTTTAATGAAATGGAACTTATACCTCAAAAGAAATTATCATTACCTTTGATTTATCCTTCCTTCTGCCTATTTTTGCACCCTGGCAAGCTCTCTACTAAAAAAGAATGTCAGGCAAAATTATGCAGTTATCAAAATAACTGCTACTGAATGACTAAAAATACCTTCACTCCCTTTAGTTTCCAAGTCATCTCCCTTGAGTATAAAGTGTTTCGTTTTGTTTTAAATAGTGGTTTTGGTCAAACATTTGCCAGACACCTATTCTCCTTTATGCTGAGCACTTCAACGTAAAACAAGGAGAATGGTCACTTTTTTCACCTAAAACTTTCTGCTGTAGCCTTGTAACTCTCGATAGCAAAATGAGAGCCTTTATTTCTAACTTGGAAAATTATATTGGAGAAGGCCATTCAGGAAAAGCACTGAAGCAAGCCAGTAAGGACCTTGGGTCCCATTATTGAGTCAGCCAGTTCAGTTTTTGACAACACAGCCCTTGCAAATAAATGAATTTTTGATGCTGCAAGCTCTGGTGTGGGTGTTTCCCCCCACCCTTCCTGGATGTTCTCTGTTGATGAGTTTCATATGAAAAATTGTCACTATTCCTGTTGCATTCAGCAGCCCAATATTATTCAACTAACTGTTGACAGTTGAGGCCATTCAGCAATTGCTGCGGTTTCCCCAGTTTTATTCACACATCTGTTTATTCCAAACTGCATTTTCCCCGCAGTCTTTCCTTCCCCTGCATATGCGCACACACAGACACACAGACCCACGTTTCATGGACTTAGCCTTTTCCCATAATCAGATAAAAACAGGCAACTTCTTTTTGGGCAAAAAGGTTATAAAGCCCATCAGTAAAGGGTAGTGGGAAATTCGTCCCTCGTTCCTCTTACAATCTGATAGCTTTATCTCTACAATGATGGTACCCTGACAACATAAAGGATCAGTTCTAAATGAAGTCTTAAATTGGTTTTCATGGCCTTCCAAGTGGGCAATCTGGGTGACCCCAAATCCAGGCTCCTTGTCAGTGATTGTCATTTGTTACCAGTCTAGCGTTTATCAAGAGCCCACCATGCATTCTCTTTCAAAACTTCAAAAGAACCCATATTTCTCTGGTTTAGGTATTCCTACTGAAATTGATCGCAAAGCCTTTGTGCCTGAGAATGTGGTCTCAGTGACCGTCCTGTGACAAAAAACATTCCTTTCCCTCTCCTCCACTGTCTAATGATATCTCTGCATCGATATGGGTTGGTCCTCCAAAGACGGACACACACAGTCAAACATTAGTAAAGCTTTCACACCTTGCTAGACCCATCATGAGCTTACATTTTTCTAGCCTAGCCGAAAGAATTCAGGGTCACTAAATCATGATAAGTCATCAGAGGAAGACTTTACTGTATGAATAGCACAATGCCAATGGCTAGCATGCATTGGAAGTAAAGGAAGTAGGAGGTATTCTTCTAATGAAACTTGGAGTCACCTATTTTCCTCCCTACTTAATAATGTTTTATCTTTTCCTATTACACGCAAAGGATTCTCTAAGTATACCATCATATGCTCTGAAAAGAGTGATAGCTTTGTTTCTCCTTTGTCTATTGTAATTCCCCATTTCTTTTTCTTCTCTTATTGATAAAATTAACATTTCTAGTACAATACTGAATAATAATGGTGATAATGGTCATCCTTGTTTCACCCATAATCTTAATGGGGAAGCTACTATCTTATCCCCATTACATATAACGTTTGCTGATGGTTTAGATTGATATTACTTATCATTTTAAGGGGGACTCCATTTATTAATATGTTCTCTAGTGTTTTTAATAGTAATAGATGCTGTATTTTGTCAAAAGCTTTCTCTTAATCTAGTGAGATAATCAAATTGTTTCTCTTAGTTTTGTTGTTGATATGGCCAATTATGCTGAGAGTTTTCCTCATACTGAATCTGCCCTGCATTCTTGGTATAAATCCTACCTAGTCATAGTGTATTATCCTTATGATAAATTGCTATAATCTCTTTGCCAATATTTAAAATTTTTGCATCGATATTCATTAGAGGAATTAGTCTGTAATTTTCGCTCTCTGTTTTGGCTCTTTCTGGTTTAGATATCCACATAATATTTGTATCATATTAGGAATTTGGTAGGACTCCACCTATTTTTCCAAATAGTTTATATAGCACTGAAATTAATTGTTCTTTAAATGTTTGGTAGAATTCACTTGTAAATCCATCTGACCCTGGAGATTTTTTTTATTAGGAAATTCATTGATGACTTATTCAATTTATTTTTCTAATTGGGGATTTTTAAGCATCTTATTTCCTCTTCTTTTATTCTGGATAATTTATATCTTTGCAAATATTCATCCATTTCACTTAGATTGTCAGATTTATTGGCATACAGTTAGGCAAAATAGCTCCTATTTATTGCTTTAATTTCCTCTTCATTGGTGGTGAATTCACCCTATTCATTTTGATACTGTTAATTTGGTTTTTTTCTTTCTTTTTTAAATCAAATTATCCAAAAATTTATGTATTCTATTGTTTATTTCATAAAACCAACTCTTAGTTTTATTTATTAGTTCAATAGTTTTCTTACTTTCAATTTTATTAATCTCTCCTTTGATTTTAGAATTTCTAATTTGGTATTTAGTTGGAGATTTTTAATTTGTTCATTTTTCTAGCTTTCTTTAGTTGCATTCCCAATTCATTAATCTGTTCTTTCTCTGTTTTATTCATGTAAACATTTAAAGATCTAAAATTTTCCAAAGAAGTACTTTGGCTACATCCTATAAATTTTGTTATATTATCTCATGATTGTCATTCTCTTTGATGAAATTATTGATTGTTCCTATGATTTGTTGTTTGACCCACTCATTCTTTAGAATTAGATTATTTAGATTCCAGTTAAATTTAATCTATCTTTCCATGGCCCTTTATTAAATGTAATTTTTATTGCATCATGATCTGAAAATGATGCTTTTAATACTTTTGCCTTTCTTCATTTTGTTGTGAGATTTTTGTGTCCTAGCACGTGGTCATTATGTGTGTGTGTGTGTGTGTGTGTGCATAGGTGCCATGTACCACTGTAAAAAAGTATATTCCTTTTAATTCTCATTCAGTTCTTGCTGGAGGTCTATCATATCTAATTTTTCCTAAAATTCTATTCACCTCCTAAATTTCTTTCTTGTTTGTTTGGTGGTTAGACTTATCTAGTTCTGAGGGGGGGAGGGTTTGAAGTTCCCAGTTGTATACCTTTGCTGTCTATTACTTCCTGTAATTTACTTAACTGCTCATTTGAGAATTTGGATGCTATACCACTTGGTGCATGTATGTTTAGTATTGATATTACTAAATTGTCTATGGTACCTTTCAGCAAGATGTCGTTTCCCTCCTTATCTCTTTTAATTAGATCTCTCTCTCTCTCTCTCTCTCTCTCTCTGTCTCTCTGTCTCTCTCTCTCTGTCTCTCTGTCTCTCTCTGTCTCTCTCTCCCTCTCTCTCTCTCTCTCTCTCTCTCTCTCTCTCTCTCTCTCTCTCTCTCTCTCTCTTTCTTTCCTTTTGTCTAAGATCAGGATTGTTAACCCTTTTTTTTTTGCTTCAGCTGAAGAATAATACATTCTGCTCCAGCCTTTTACCTTTATGCTGTGTGTATCTCTCTGCTTCAAATGTGTTTTTATTGTAAACAACATATTGTAGGATTCTGGTTTTGAATCCACTCTGCTATGGGAGAGTTCATTCCATTCACATTCACAGTTGTGATTACTGAGTCTTTCCCTCCATCCTATTTTCCCCATTTTTACTTTCTCCTTTCACCTTGTCCCTCCTCTCCAGTGTTTTGCTTCTGACTACTGACTCCCTCGATCTGCCCTCCCTTCCATCAGCCCCACTTCCCTGTTTTTCCCCTTTCCCCTCCTACTTCCTATTGATTAAGATAAATTTCTACACCCAATTGAATGTGTATGTTATTTCCTCTTTGAGCCAAATCCTATGAGAGTTAAGTTCAAACAATGCTCACCCCCTCCCTACTTTTCCTCTACTGTGATAGATCTTTTGTACCTCTTCATGTGATATAATTTAAACTGTTCTGTCTCCCACATTTCTCCCAGTACAATCCTATTTTTACCCCATTTTTATATCATCACATCAAAGTCAACTCATAGCCACACCCTCTTTCTATGTATACTCCATCCAACTGCCTTAACAGAGATACATTTCTCAAGAGTTACAAATATCATCTTCTTGGGGTGGATAGAAGTAGATAGGTACAGGTGTAAACAGTTCAACCTTATTGAATAACGTTTTTTCCTGTTTTTCTTTTTATGCTTCTCTTGAGTCTTGTATTGGAAAAGCAAACTTTCTGTTCAATGGTGGTCTTTTCATCAGAAAAGTTTGAAAGTCCCCTATTGCATTGAATGTCCATCCTTTTCCCTGAAATATTATGCTCAGTTTTGCTAGGTAATTGAGTTATAATCTAGGCTCCTTTGCCTTCTGGAATATCATATTGCTAGCCCTCAGATCCTTTAATGTTGAAACTGCTAAGTCCTTTCTAATCTTAGCTGAGGGTCCTTGATATTTGAATTGTTTCTTTCTGGCTACTTGAAGTGCTTTCTTCTTGACCAGATAATTCTGGAATATGGCTACAATTTTACTTGCAGTTTTCATTTTGGGATCTCTTTTTGGAGATGATAGGTGGATTCTTTCAATGACTATTTTACTCTCTGGTTCTAGGGTTTCAGGGCTGTTTTCCTTGAAATTTCTTGAAAGATACTATCCAGACTCTTTGTTTTTTATCATGGCTTTCAGGTAGTTCAATATTTCTTAACTTATCTCTCCTGGATCTATTTTCCATGTGACTTATTTTACCAATGGATTTTATATTTTCTTCCTTTTTTTGTTCTTTTTATTTTCTTTGACTGATTCTTGATGTCTCATGGAGTCAGTAGTTTCTACTTGCCCAATTCTAATTTTTAAGGAATTGTTTTCTTCAGTGGTTTTTTTTTTCCCAATTTGGCTAATTATATTTTTTAAGGAATTGTTTTCTTCAGTCAATTTTTGGACATCTTTTTCCAAGTTGTTGAATCACCCTTGTATGACATTTCCCAATTTTTTCTTCTATCTCTCTGGTTTAATTTTTTTAAAAATCCTTTTTAGCTCTCGCAAGAAGGTTTTTTGGTGTTGATACCAATTCATCTTCCCCTTTGAGGCTTTGCATGTTGGCATTTTGACATTGTTGTGCTCTTCTGAGTTTGTATTTTGATCTTCTCTGTTGCACAGTAGCTTTCTATAGGCAGGGATCTTTTGGGGGTTTTTTGATTTTTTACTAATTTTGAAGCCTATTTAATGACTTTTTAAAGTTAAGCTCTCTTCCTGGGGCACAGGGGGCACTGTCCAAAATTTCTTGTGCTTAGGGCCACAGAGCTGGTCACTGGCCTTCTGTGCTGGGGCCTTAGGTGCTAGTGACTTGCCCACTGTATTGGGGTGGCCTCGCTTAATTGTAAACCTGTTATGTTGGGGTTCCAAGACTGGTAATTTGCCTTCTGTGCTTGTGACTGGAGGTCTCTCAACTAGCCTTCTGTGTGACTAGCCTGCTAATTCAAGATGATGGGGCCTCAGTTGGTGCTCTTTGCTGTGGCTAACAGTCTCCCAGTGGCATGGCCAGACACCATCCATGCTGGATTGCACTCTTCTTTTACTCAAGTGAGATAGACCTTTCCTGTAGTCCTTCTAAGTTATCTTAAACTGGAATATCATTTCATTCCATTTTGTTGTATGTGCTATCACTCCAGAATCCATTTAGAGGCTTGGTTCAACATTGTTTCCAAGGGAAACTAGGGAAAACTCAGTCAACTTCCTGGCTTTTTTAATAAAATAATATTCTTCTCTGCTGTACAATTCATATCAATTATGACTTTATTTTGAATCATCTGTCCTCAAAGATCAAGTCCAAATGGTGAAAAACATAAGATCAAAAGGCCATTAAGCCAGTAGCTTTGACTACCTTAATTAGCAAATCAGATCAAAGGCACAAACTGATTGAATGCAGAAATCAGTAATTGGGTCCCAAAATAATTGGTTCTATGATTAAGTATAGACATGACTTAAAAGTAAAGATCATCTCCTCTGATGCCCCCAGAGGAGAATGACCTTTCTCCCCCGGGACCTCATATAGCCCTTCCTTTATCTCTCTTGTGAACTTAGGAATTCTGTTATGATTATTTGTGAATAGGCTACATAATAATAATAATAGCTGATCTCTGTATTAGATTTTAAATTGTGCAAAGTGCTTAAAATACACATTTGAGCTTCATAACAGTACAATAAGTACTATCAGTATGATTATCCCCAATTCACAGATGGAGAAACTAAAGCTCCGAGAAGCTCAATGACTTAAGCCCAAAGTATTAAAGCCACACTTTAGACCTGATCCCAAGTTCAACACTGTCCACCACTTCATACTGCCTTTGTAATGATAATAGTTTTTTATTTGGGACTTTAAGATTTATAAAGTGTCTTTGCAGCTATTATCTTATTTGGTCCTCTTAATTAGCCTATAAGAGAGGTATTGCACATGTTATTATCTCCCATTCTAGACTATAAATTCATAAAGACAGACACTGTGTGTTTCCCCCAACATCTTGCACAACATTCTCTGTCCAAAGTGCCTACTATGTGTAAGGCACAGCCCCATCCTTCAAGAATATTCTGTTCTGTGGGGGATGGAGTGATATAATACACAAAGGTTAAATAAGTGAAGTATTTGCTAAGTAATACAAAAATATTTTAAGGTGGAAACAGTTCTAACAACTGGGGATACTTTCTTTAAAGCCTCAGGTATGAGGTGACTGTGCTATGCTTTAAAGGAAGCTAGGTATTCTAAGACAGGAAGGTGGGGAGGGAACAAGCACCTGCGCAAAGGCAAAGAGGTAAGAGACGGATGTCATCTACAGGGAACAACAAGTAGGCAAGTGTGACTAGAATAAAGAATTCATGAAGAGAAATGTTGTGAAATAAGACTGGAAAGATATGTGAAAGCCAGATTGTGGAGGATCTTAAGATTAAAAAGGACAATGTAGAACTAATCTTTAAATTTAGGTAAATGTTTATCTAAACATGGGTTATTTATTTCCCTACAATCCTGTAAATTCATTATATATAGTTATGATTTATCTAGGTTTTCCAAATTTATTGTAAAAATATTCCAAGTGATTATTTTACTAATTCCATTATTTTAAAATCACTTCAAATTTGTTTTCTAGTCAGATTTCTGCTCCCAAAATGGTAATGCATGCATACATCACTGACCTGATGTTACTGAGAAGGTTTCTGACTTGTGTTTGCCCAAATTCCTCCTCCTCCTTTTAATTGGTGCCATTGCTGGTAATTTAAACTTTCTCATTTCTCTGCTTGTGTTTGGGCAATCTGATATGTTAAATGACTTCTGTGCTTTCTTACAAATGCTCTCTCTCTTGCATATCCCTGTACTGACAGCCATCTGAAATGTTCCCTGTGGTTTGACAGCCTGGCATCACTTAGAAGAAATCTGTGCTAAGGAAACCAAACTTTAAAAACACACACATAAAAACACTTCTTAGAAGCCAGAAGGCCTTTGCTTTTGTTTTTCTTATATTCCCAAGTGAAAACAATGAACCTCCAGAGTTTGGGGAAAGGGTGCTGCCAGTGGTTTAAAAATAATACTTTCTAAGCAAAATGAAATAAGTCCATCCTTATTGAATGCTGTCACTATCAGATGGTCTCTGGTCTCTAATCCATTGATTGTTCAGAGGCAATATCAAACCACTTTTCCATCAAAGAGTGTTTAATATTTGACCTCACTAAGCCAAGGTTAGTTTTATTTTTGGTGGAGGGACAGGGGAATTCCCAGCTTGATAGTAACAGCTAATAGGCTCTGTTTCTTTTTCTCTTTTTCAAAGATGAGGCACAGCCTGCCACTGCACCCAGCCCTTCATCAGAAGAAGCTGTTGAAGCCAGCAAGGATAAAGGTACAGACACTCACTATTACATCTAAAAAGGCAAACTCCTAAGAGGAGAACATTTAAGCTGTCTCAACATGGAATGTGAAGAGGCAATCCAATCTTGGTTAATTCAAGCCAAACTTCCTACAACCCCACTCCTGCTTCCACTCACAATAAAAGACCTTTGTACTTTTCAGTACCTGAATTCTCCTCCTCTACCCGCTGTCCAAATAATGGCATAAAAAAGGAGAGACTGAATTGTAGAAAGTCTCTTTAGGAAGACAAGGCATCAGATTGAAAGTCTCAAAATGGAGTGGTTTTGCTGAAAACAGAAGGTTCAGACCACTCAGGGTACTCCCTTGCCAAATAACCTTTTAGAATTAAAATCACTTTTGGAAAGTGGCCAGGAGAGAGATGCTTGCTGAACATATGCTAAAAGAGATTTTTAAAAAAGCATGTTTGCATAAGGTCTGGACAATATCATTTATCTCATCATCCAAATATGTATAAGACTATGAGATCCAGTTTGGAGGCAACATTTAGAGGGATGATGATAGGATGAGTCTGATCATTAGAAAAGGAGTATGACTAATGCTAGTGGGTGGAGGCAAACATATCAGAATCTCAGCTGAAAGGTACCTCCGAGACCATCTAATTCAATCTATACCTGAATAATAATGGTTAGCCATTATATCGTATTGATATAACACTTATGGAGGCAGTTAGGTGGTTCAATGGATAGAGCTCTTCCTGAGTTCAAATCTAGCCTCAGAAACTGACTAGCTGTGTGACGCTAGGCAAGTCATTTAACCCTGTTTCCCTCAGTTTCCTCATATGTAAAGTAAGCTAGAGAAGGAAATGGCAAACCACTGTACTATCTCTGCCAAGAAAACCCCAAATGGGATCACAGAGTGACAGCAATAAATATAACACCAATATAGCACTTAGAGGTTTACAAAGCATAAAACACAGGATCACATTTGATCCTTACATCCACCTTGTGAAGGACATGCTCTTATTGTCCCCATTTTGCAGATGAGGAAAAGAAGGCTAAGATGTAAAGTGATCTGGCCAGGGCCACACAATCTGAGGGAAGATATGCACCCAGGGCTTCCTGACTCTCAGTTCAACACTCTATCTATCCCACTGTGTCATCAAAAATACTTCTTAAGAATCCTATCTACAACATATTGTCATCTAGCTTTTACTTGAAGACATCCAATAAGAGATAGCCTCTTAATTCCTGAGCAGCCCTTTCCACTTTTGGATGATTCTCATTGTTAAATAAAAAAGTTACTCCTTTAATCAAATAAAAACAGGATACAAAGAAGGTCCTTTTTCTTGGCCCCTATTCCTGCCTGGTAAATGTTAAAAAAATGTTAAAATTTTTTGAGGTTTTAATAACATCTAAAAAATGTCTCCACTTTCCCATAGACACTGGCCTATCTCTACAATAGATAACTAGGTGCTATAGAACATAATATGTTGAATTTGTAGGCATGAAGAACAGAGTTCAAACCCTGTCTCATTTTTTTGAACTACCAGTGAGATAACATGGCTAAAGTATTTTGTAAACTTTAAAAATATCATCTTTTTATTTAGGTACTATTTTCTGAGTTTATGCTACTGGGATAAAGATTCTGAATTTACTTTAGAGTGATATGCAAATATAATTCATTCCAAAACATCACAAATCAACTTTTTTTTCTTTTAATGAGTTAACCAAAGAAAAGGACATTTTAAATCTTTAAGAATCTGTCAAATATGTGACTCAAACCTCTGTTTCAGTTTGTTTGGGGAAGATAATAGTAATCATTTTGCTTGAGTAAATGTAGTAGTAGTACTAGTAGTACTAGTAATAGTTATGTGTGTGTGTGTGTGTTGAGAGATAAAGTAAGGTGAAGAGATCATCTATTACATCCTAGCTTTACTAATAAATGCCTTATTACCCAGCTTCCTGAAAGCCAGCTTTGACATCATAGTTCCAACTACCAGTGAATGGTGATGCAAATACTGAGTCTTTTTATAAATCCTTTAAGGAGATTATGATAAAAAATTAAATGTAAATACATCATACAAAGGCAGAAATGGCAATGTTATAGAAAAAGAGAGGGTGTGTTGTTCATCGTATACAAATTGAATTGGACGTTCAGATAATTTCTTCACAATAAATAGTTTGAGGTTTTCCAAGATCAATGACAGAGTAAGAAAAAAGATATGCTCATTCCATTGTCTCAAGCTGAGGTTTATTTCTCTGCCATGTTGCTTGGTGGATCACTATGCTACTATCAGATAGGCACAGTGTTCTTGATGCTTTTAGGAGATCACAGCTTTAATTGTTCAAGATATTCTACATTCTCTTAGAATTATTGCAGCTGCTAGATCTGTCTCCTCCAAGGATGCATTTCTTTATTGGCATCTAGGTTGTCAATTATTATTAAGCATGAATTACTAGTATATAAGTTTGCCTTCCATCCACATTGTATTTATGTGTCTTGTGTATGTGTGTGTGTAGTGATTTGCATGATATCTTCCCCAGAAGAATGCAAATTAAATCCCAAGAAGAAAGGTGTGTTTTTGCCTTTACTTAAACCCCCACAACTTAGGACAGTGCTTGTCAGGTAATAAGCTCTTATTTATTCTTATTGACTGATTACATGATTGAATAGAATGATGGAAGATGAAATTAACTAGCCATCTATAAAAAACTTAATGGATGGTAATTTGAACCAGGCACTGTCATTTATAACAAACTGAAATTTTTAGACAATACTAACTTTTAATGGTTTTTCTAACATTCATATAATACTTTAAGGTTTGCAAAGTCTATCCATCATCTTGTTTGAGTGTCACAAGAATCCTGAGATATAGGTAGTATAAGCATTGCTATTCCTATCTTACAGGTGAGGAAAGTAAGGCTCAGAGAGTGATTACTCAGAACAGAAAGAAAGATTTATGATCAAGTCTTCTTGACTCCAAGCCATTCTAGTAATTATATCATGTGGCTTTTCCACTAAGGCCTATTAATTTAGTTTAGGGGAGGAAAGGTGGAGAGGTTGTGGTGGAAGTTATAAATAAATTCTGTGCCGGTATTTGATACATCTCTCATTCTTAATTACAATTTGTAAGGTGTGAGTTTTGCCCTTTCATGCTGAAATAACATGTTTATAAGCCCACTGTTTTTGGTTGATCATTAATTCAAAACTTAGTCCAGTTGTCTAGTACTGGTATAACTGCCATCTTGACTGGCTGACAAAAATAGTGCATTGAATGAAAAAAGTCGCATCTGCCATTGAGAACAGTAAAGATTGAGGTCAAAGTGGGGTTAACAGCAGTCAGAATTGTTGAGGATTCATTCCAAACATTCTCTGCTACTACCTTTCATATATATCTCTTCTCCGTGACATCTGTGCTATTTGTGAGGTTTACAATGCTAAGATCTCATAGAGAAATGTTTATTACATTCTCTCAGATAAGTGGCAGAATGTTTTTGCTGAATTGCAGGCTTTCATGAAGATCCTGACTCTTCCTGTTGTTTTCTGTGTTTGGTCTTGACATACCATCTTCTTGTTGGATGTTACATTCATGGAGAATACAGATGGAGTTTTTTTCCCCTCCATTGAAATCACCAACAGTTTTCCGTTCATTCAACCATGACTGGAGTATGTGGTTTGTTTGTTTTCCCATAATTTTAGTACTAAGATTTCCTCTACTCCCCCTGCATGGTCCTTCCCCCACCCCACTCTTCCCAATGAAAACAGGAAACAGCTTTCCCTATGTCAAAGTGAAATGGAATTAGAAAAATGAGCTGGCTTGAATGAAGTTATAAGCATAGTTAAAGTGTAATATGTAAAAGGAAGCGAAACAATTTTCATGTTGTCTATACCAGAAACATTAAAATACTTCAGATGCAGTACCTAATGGAGACTATTCTAGCTTCCGGAGCTGATTTTGTTGGTTGGACACTTGCCCTCAGTTTCTCTTTGCTTTCTTATCAACCAGCATGTCAAAAGGTTAAAATACTGACAAAATCATAAGATTTAGAACTGAAGGGGATTTTAAAAATCATTTAGTTCAGCCCTTACATTTTGTAGATGAGGGCACTGAGGCTGAGAGAGGATAAGTGACTTTTTTGGGCTTTTAATATTGTTATCTACTCTTTCTTCTTGGATACAATCTCTGCCTTAGTAATCCATGACAGTATTCTCTCCTGGTTCTCTTTGTACCTCTCTGAGCACTTTTTAGTTTCCTTTGCTAGAAATTCAACTTTCTCATGTCCCTTAAGTGTAGGTACTCCATTCTAGGTCTGCTTCTCTATCTTGGTGATCTAATGGAATTTGTTGTTCAATTGCTCAGACCTGTCCAACTCTTCATGATCCCAAGGACCATCACATGCCAGCCCTTTCTATCCTTCACTGTCTCTCAGAGTCTGCCAGTTATCCTATCTACACAGATGACTCCCACATTCATTTCTACAGCCCTAATTTCTTTTATCTTCTAGGCTTGCACAATGGGCATTTCCATGTTATATGCTATAGGCATCTCAAACTCAGTATGTTCAAAATAGGAATCATTATATTCTCCTTTTTAACCTGTCACCCCATCAAGCTTCCCTAGTACTTTTGAAAGCACCACCAGCTTCCTAGTTATTATTGATTTTTACTAAATATTTATCACAATAGACTCTTTCTAATTACCCACATCCAGTCAGTTTCCAAGTTTGGTCAATTCTACCTCTTTTAAAATCTTTCATATCTATCTTTTTCTCCATTCACACAAACATCACCTTGGTTCCAATCTTCCTCACTTCTTACATAAGCAAATCTAACACTGTTTTCTCCTAATTTCCATCCCCTACTTCTAGTCTCTTCCTTTTTCAACCCATCAGTCCTTTATTCAGCTGCCAGATTGATCTTTCTAAAATACAGAGCAAACCATACTGTTTCCCTGCTCGAAAACCTTCTTTGATTCCCTATTGCTTCTAGATTATTTAAGCTTGTTTTTAAGGACCTCTGGCTCTGAATTCTCTCTCCAACTCTCCAGTTTTATTTCATACTACTCCTCTCCATGTGCTGCATATTCCTAAATGAGTTACTTGCTCTCCTCTGAGACTGACACGCCCACTTCCATCTCCACACATCCCAAACCCTGGGGATTCCTCTTCCTGGAATGCAGTCTCTCATCACTTTGCCTCACAGAATCCTTACCCTCCACAAAGTCCCAGCTCTGCCACCACCTCAATTAATCCACAAGTGCCTTATATGTGACGCCTTCCTAATCTCTTCTGGTGTCAGGCTTTTCTCCCTCCTCAATTTACCTTGTATTAAACTGCTTTGTGTATGTTGTGGTCCCATGCTGGCCTACCTAGCATCAGCCTTGAGGTACCTTGAGTTTGCTATTCGTAGGAAGCAATAGCATAATATGTCCTTTGTTCTTGCTGTCCAGTTTCTCCCTACATAGAACCATGTGTTCCAAGATCCCCACAGTCCTGGTACATGTTTTGAGTAGATTATCTTGGGCAACAAAATGATTGATTATGGTCTTATTAAAAAATCTGTTGGGCAGCACTAAGTTGGAACTTCAGATTTTTTTAAAAATCGATATGAGAAAAGCATCTTCAACTATTGGCATTATCAAATAATTCTGTGGGTTCCTAGAAAGTTATGGAGATTAGAGTCAATTAATAGTCAATAAACATTCATTAAGTGTCTGGTATATGTCAGGCACTGTGCTAAGCACTGGGTATAAGAGAGGAGGAAAAAAGAAAAAGGAAGGAAGGGAAGGAAGGAAGGAAAAGAAAGGAAGGAAGGAAGGGAAAAGAAGGGAAGGAAGGAAAAGAAAGGAAGAAAAAGAAAGGAAGGAAGGGAAGAAAGGAAGAAAAAGAAAGAAGACAAGAAGGAAAGAAAAGAAAGAAGGAAAGAAAGGAAGAAAAAGAAAGAAAAAAGGAAGGAAAGAAAGGAAGAAAAAGAAAGAAAGAAGGAAAGAAAGAAAGAAAAAGAAGGAAAGAAAGAAAAAGAAAAAAGGAAGGAAAGAAAGGAAGAAAAAGAAAGGAAGGAAGGAAGAAAAAGAGGAAGGAAAGAAGGAAAGAAAGAAAGAAAGGAAGAGGAAAACAATGCACAAAAGGAAGCTTGGAAGGGGGGAGCTGGGAGGGGAAGAGGTCATGAGGGAGTATCCTGGAGTGGAAACCAAGCGGAACAAAATAGGATTAAGTTGGAAAAGTAAGTTAGGCCGTTTTGTGGAGCCAAACAGTAGAGTTTGTATCAGGTAGCAGGAAGTCAGAGAAGTTTATTGAGAAAGGAAGTACATGGTTAAATACGAGCTTTCACAAAAATCCTATTGGTAGTGGGGTATCAACTGAAGGATCACTTGGAGACATTAGGAGGTTTGTTACGTGCTCCAGACAAGAGGTAATGAAGGCCTGAATTAGAGAGGTGGCCATTTAAGTAGAGAGAAGTTGATGGATACAGGTGATGATGTGGAGGTGAAAATAATAAGATTTGATAACTTATTGGATATGAAGAGTAAAGACACAGTGAGGAATTGAAGCAAATAGCAAGGTTGTGAACCTATGTGACTCAGAGAATATTAGTACCATTGACATAAGCACAAAATTCTGGAAGAAGGGTATGTTTAGGAAGAACACATATCCTATAATTCCTTGAGTGGAAATTGCATCTGATCTACAACTCTGCTTGATTCTATCCTACTTAAATCTCATAAGACTATTTTAGCTAATAGAAAATATTTTTCCTAAAAAAATTATTAATAAATCAATCCAGACCAGCTGGATAGTAGCAAGTTTTTGCTAACAACTGGTAAGGAACATCATCAGATTACTTAAGTTTCCATTGGCAGATCAAAAGTTGAAACCAAAGTGGATACTTTAACAGGGACAAGATTCATGCTCGGCACCTGTCATAACAGATATCATGTAAACACGTGCAGAATATCCTGAATTATCTCTGTGTTGACCGTTTGATATGCAACCGCTCATTAATATTAAAAGAAAGATACTTAATACCAGATGTTGTATTGAGTATCAGAGCTACTATAGTGTAATGGAAAAGTTTTGGGCTTAGAGTCAGGATACTCTTGATGTGAATTCTATCTCTGACACCTAGTAGTGGTCTGACCCTGGGAAAGATACTTAGGCACTGTCAGTCTCAGTTTTCTCCTCTATAAAATAGGGACGATAATAGTTTCTTATTCAGCTCCCCAGCTAGATTATTATGAGTTCAATGAGATAACATATGTAAAGTACTTTGTAAACCTTAAAACTCTGTGTAGTTTGTCCTAAAAGTCTTAGTATAGTTTTAAGCTATTGAAATCAAAACTGCACTAAGACTTTTGGAGCACCCTGTATAAATATTTGCTATGTAGGACTATTAGTATTGTGACAGCTATTATTACTGTTTCTCAGGTAGTTAGTGTTATTTTGGCAATCATTGGTTGTTTCTTCTGCACGATGAAGAGTTTGCTCCAAATGATTTCAAAAGGCCTTTCTAGCTCTAAGTCCTATGAAAAATATAAGACCTTCCTTTAAAGTCAGTTTTGATTTTTGGCTTCTGCTTAATGTTTTTCCTTCTGGAAAAATTCCTTTAAAAGCATTTTAATTTAATTGTTTAATTAAAAACTGATACTATGATTAAAAAAAAAAACTAGTTAACTGATACTGGGTACCACCTGACAAAAAAATGTTGAAATGTCCCAGTTGTCCCCATTCCTTGCAGAAAAATATGGAAGCTGTTACAGAAGAAGATAAATGCATGAAATCTGTCTGGCTTCTCAAATGAAATCAATCTACCTGTCTTTAACATTGGCATCAGACACTCAAGTCCATAGTCCAAAGGAATGTTGTACCAAAGGGCTATGGAGCATCATTTTTCCAAATATGCCTTTGGCTCTCTCCCCTCCACAGAACTGCAAAGTATCTATTTTCACTCACCCTCACAAAATAATTGATGGATGATGCTCTCATAGGAATGAATCGTCATCAAAATTCTGCTTCGGTGAAACATTTGCATTTTAAATCCACTTTTTCTGATTATGCAATGGCAGGCCTTGTCTCTAATAAAGGACTTTTGGTCATTAGATAAAACATGGGGAGACCTTCATTGGATAATGGATCAAGTATGGGAAGGACGTGAGAGGCCATCTAAGCCAACTCATTTTACAGATGACGAAGCTGAAGCCAACACAGCTTAGTTGGCTTGTCCAAGATAACACATGCAGCACTTGAAAACAGGCCTTCTCACACTAAATCCAGTGCTCTAGTCACTGAATCAAGTTATATATGGGACAGAAGGCTCCTGAAATCATAATGTTGCCTACTCATAAAATGGGTTCGATTAGAAAACTTCATTTAATCTTTTCAAGGGACCTGGTACAGTAATGGTCTTTAATCTCACCCTCCCTTCCCCCTGTAATGCTCCCCTGCTCCACAGAGGAGAAAAAACCAAGGATTCACCTTTTTCTGTGGCTGCTGGAAACATATTCCTCAGAACTGCTGGAACAAAGGATCATGTGTGTTATCATCACTCAGCTCTATCACAGATCTACCTGGCAGATACCCTCCTATCCTCCTTCTTCTTTCCTACTTAAGAACAAATAGAGCCCCTTTTACTCACCTTAACACAATCTATTTCTCTGTCCTAAAATTTCCAGGTTCTGGAATTTCAGAATCCATTCTCGTTGTCCCCTTTTTGTTCCTCTGTATCTCCACCCCCAGCCTAGCTTTCTCCTCCCTTATCCTCTCATGATTAAGGGGTCAACCCCTCTCCACAGATTTGAGGACCAGGATTTCATTGTACCTGAGACATGTGGAGGGAACAGAAATAGATAAGGCAAGGAAATTTCTAAATATATTGGATCTATGACTTGGGGCAAAGCAGGGGAGAAAGGAAGAACATGGGTGATCTCATTTATAAGCCATGAGAAAGTTATTTTTTTCTAATGTAAGCTTAGCAGTGAATGAATAAGATATATAATCTTTTAATGTATGTAACAGTCAAGAGTGTGTGTATGTGTGTATGTGTGGGGGGAGTAGGAGCAATTTTACTCTTGTCTTTCATCTCAATAATGCTCAGCACAGTGACTAGCACATAATAGGTGCTTAGAAACCGATTACTTGCTTGCTTGATTATGTGTATATGTAATGAGCAGAACTGTAACAGGTGAAACGATGCCTGAATCAACTTCATGTAAGTGATGGGGGGAAAGCGTTTACTGGTACAAAGGAGAGTCTCACCATAGCTGCAGTCATTCCAGAACTGCACAGCCTATCCTTAAAATGTCCTAGCCCTCACCTATATGTAGGTAACACTCCTGAGTACAGACTGAACCGTATTAAGATTTCATTGGGAAATATTTTAACAAAGTAAATAAAAATACAATCAAACGTAGTATTAACATGGTTTTCCAAGTCAGTATGCAGTCTGTAGGGATCCTTATAAGTGGTTTAGCCTCTGTTTCTATTTGAATTTGATACCACCACTCTAGAGAGCCACAAAGAGAGGCTTGAAAATACACCCTTCACTACCTGATGGTTACCCCATGGAGGGTGTACCTTGGGACGAATCCCTATTAACATTGTATTAGTTACACCTTTAGTAATATGGATGGATGCATACAGTATATAAAGTAAAACTCTCAACATTGCTTTTGAAATGTGACATAGTAGAAAGAACATAGTACTGGAAGTCAAGAGACTTGTGTTTCATATTGACTCTCCCACTAAACGAGTAGGACTTAGAACAATTTCCTTCATCTTTCTGGGCTTTAATTTCCTCATCTCTAAAAGGAGTGGTCTTATTTAGTGATGTCTAACACTCCTGTAAGTCCTAAAATTCTATGATTCTATCATTAGAGTTACAGAAAAATTAACAAAACCAGAAAAGAAAATTCCGTTCAATTTGGTTACATGAAAGTAACATTAACTTTGATATATGAAACCGCTTTACCACACACACCTAATTACCACATGGTAAAAGATCATTGTTCACATTATCAAATACACCAGATAGAAGTTTTATTTTCTAAATAACAACACTCTGTTAATGTGTGCTCAGGTCTCATCATTTCTTATTCATTAGGCTTCTCACAACCAGGAATTAGGGCCAAATTTTATCAAAACTGCCACAGCCTTCTCCCAATCAAAAGTCAAGGTGAGTTTGAAGAGCTGTTTCAATAAAAGTAATATATCAATAAATAACGTGTCAATAAAAGCAAATTTTTATTTATGTGATACTAAATGCCTGCTAAGGAAATCATAGGAATGAAGTAATAAAAGGAATCATAGAGGTCATGTGATCCAATCTGCTCATTTTATTGATTAACATGCTGAGGACCAGAAAGGTTGAGTTTTTACCAAGATCACGAGGCCAGAAGCAGAATTCCAGTGTCCTGGCTCTTGCCTGCTGTTCTTTCTGTGTACAGGGTGCTAACCTCTGAGGTGCCTTCTCAGTCTAGATCCTTGTTTCTATGAGCTTACAGCCAATTCAGACAGACCAGTCAAACCAAAAGCATGAGAAAAGAATGATCATGAAAGTTTATTGAATTGAATTGAACTGAATTACTGGAAAAAATCAAACCATTTCTGAGGTAGTAAAGACAAATCAAATAGACCTGTAAGTGGAACTTTACTGAATTACTTGAACAAATATTTTGAGGCAAAGTAGATGCAATCTGAGATTTGCTATTCTTTCTACACTTCATCAACATACGCAGGGTATGGCTGGTACAAAAAGAGAATATTAGAAGAAAAAACATGAAGACACTTTCATCTTCATTGTTCCTAGAGAGGCATCAAACCAGTATACTTTTTTGTCATTGAAAAGAGTGATGTTCATGATATATAATCAGACTTCCGTAATTGTAGCCAGGAGAAGTACAGATTATAGTTTTTAGTCCTGGTTCTGTTGTTAAATTGCCATTTGACCTTGGAAAAATAATTTAATTTCTCTGGGCCTTAGTTTCTTATTATGTAAAGCAAAGAACTTGGATTATATAATCTCTATACCAGAGTATTCTGTAATCCTAACAAAGTGCCACTTGACCACATGCACATAAAACAGATTATTTTATGGATTGAATTGTTCCTTGGACAATTTAATTGTGTGACGCACACATATTTTGTTGTCACTGAATCATTTCAGTCATGCCTGACTCTTTGTAAACCCATTTGTGGTTTTCTTGGCAAAAATACTGGAAGGCTTTGCCATTTCCTTCTCCAGATGATTTAATAGATAAGGAATCTAGGGGCAAACAGGGTTAAGTGACTTGCCCAGGGTCACATACCTAGAAAGTATCTGAGGCCAGATTTGAACTGACTCATACATGGTTAGTTGTTATATATCAGTTATATAAAAATACAATTTATGGAAGTGATTGTTGAAAACTGAAAACATATTAATTATTAACAAAAAATACAAATGAAAAGTGATATGGATTTTTTTCAGAAAAATTACTTAGCGAATTGGAGGTCATTACAAATTACCTCTTGACAATTCTCCAAACACATTAGCCACACTCTTGAAACAGTCTTTCTCTTGGCTCAGATCCCAAAAAGGTTTGTTCCTCAACATGCTTTCTACTTAGAGGTAGATAATTGTTCAGTGGGGACATTCTCTCTCGTGGGAAATTCCCATCCTTAGCTGAATTCTTTTGGAAATTTGAAATTGCAAATGCATTCATGAAAAGAAATTCAATCAAGAAAGATTTTTTTTCCAGAGTTATTTCACTTCAATCTTTGACCATTTTTACCTAGGACTTCAGTATTAGCTTTTGAAAGGGCACAAGGATTTGCAAAGACAGCAATTAACTGGTTTTCTGGTAAAGGGTAAATGATATTTATTCACTGATGTTGTAGGAAAGAAATCCAATTACATGTATTGATAATCTGACCAAATTAGTGAAAGTTACTAAAACCATTTAATATGATTTAAGACATATTCTGTGGCAAATGTCCAGCATATATCAATAGGTAAATGAAGGATGTCTCATAGGTTTCCCTATGAGAAGCAATTAAAATAATTGGTGACATTTTATCCTGTGTCAAAAGACTTCAAGAAACATAATTTCATGTCATACTTTGTATTCTCATATTGCAATATGCATGTTAAGCATAATCAAAAGGACAACTCTAAAAGTAATTATAACTTTATCACCAACATCTTTTGAAGAAGAGGGGAGAAGGTTAGGAAGGGAATAAATATTTATGTAGGACCTACTATGTGCCATACATGGTACTAAATGCTTGACAAAAACATCTCATTTAATCCTCACAATAATCCTGGGAGGTAGGTGCTTTTATTATCTCCATTTCACAAATGAAGAAATTAAAGTAGTAAGGTTAGATTAATTGGCCATGGTCACACTGTAAGTGTCTGAATCTGGATTTGAACTAAGGTCTTCTCAATTCAAGACCCAGTATTCTACATACTAGACCATGTAGTTACCTCAGACAAGAAAGAAGAAGTAAAGAAATTCTTTGAATAAAAATAACTCTATAATAATCTTCAAATGAGATTGATATACACTCAAATACATAGCTACTTCAATAAAAAGATGAACATATGAAAATGTATTGAAAATACTTAAAACTATGAAAAATATAACATGACCAATAAACAGAAGAGAATAAAAGTTTGTAGATTCTATGGAAACCTCAAATTCATAGATTATGAAACTTTCTGAAAGAATAAAATAAAAAAATGCTAGACAAAGTAAATACCAAATAATATCACAAAAAATAAAATGGAATATATTTTAACAAAGGTGAAATGACTGCTTTCCTGTGTGGGAGTCACATTTTAATCAGTTAAAGCAAAGACCAAATTCAATACAAATTTAGAAGAATAAAAATGAGAAAATGCATTATATAATCAAAATGGCTCCAATTTGACTAGAAAAACTAGGAAATAGAAAAAAGAACAGACATTAATATGGGTTTTCACCATGTTCTTAAAAGTTTAATCTGCATAAAAAATCACTATTAGGAAAAAAAAAGAGCTTAGAAACCACTTTAGGTAGCAAATACTTTATCTTCTTGGCAGCCATGGCTCATTCAGCAAATAAACATATTTAGAAGGTCTTATGGAAGAGAAGAAACAGCCTTGTATCATAAAGCAACAAAAAAGAATGGTGTGAAAAAAGTTTTTTATGACTTGCTAAGAATGTTTCAAACACATGTAATGAAATTGGAAGGAAAAATAATAAACAGAGGAAAGTAAGAAAATTTCTCTCATGATAATTATAGCTAATTTCTCCATCAATGGCAATGGAAACACACACATTATATTCCCTTACATACTACAGCAGAGAGTGAAAAGTAGCATTAAAGAAATGAAAGAAGGGAAGGTCAACTGGAATAGACCAGTTATAAATAGAAGAGATTCACGTTGGAAGTGATAAAATTTTGAGGGTACTAAGGAATCATTTCTCAAGACATGTGGAAGAGAAGACATTGCACAGTTGTAGAAAATCATGGATGTTATGGCTACCAGAATAGAGAGGTAAAGAGGACATTTCTTCAATTCTACATAATTGTTATAAAGATAATTCATATGCATGTCAGTTGTATTCCTGATTTTAAAAAATAAGAGAAGGAAAATGAAATATGCATGTGATAGGGAGAGAATAAGGATAATGTAGGAAGAACAATAGACGAGATGCCCAGAAATTCACAAAAGACAAAAATCCAAGAAAGGAGTCAGGAACAGAACTCATGGCTTCTAGTGTCTATTTACAAATGCACCAAGTATGGTTAGCAAGCAAAGTTAGTGATCCTAATACATTATAAAAAAATTAATTTAAAAGGTATCAATGGACTTCTGATTAATATAGTTGCTTGAGTTGAGTTGGGCATTCCATCTCTAACACATCTACTTCAGTAAAAACTTGAAAATATCATGACAAAATAATGATCAAAAGATTTAAAAGAGAAAATATAATAACTGACTTTCATTACCATATAAATACATTTTAAAAAATCAGCCAGAACCCCACAGGAATAGGTAAGTGATCTTGCCATAATGCAGGTCTAATGTGTGCTTTATTGTAAGTAAATATAATGGAAGCCTCCCAGAACACTCAGAGGAGAGCCAGAGATTCTTATATTTTCTAAGACACTGTGTCCAGAAACATCAAGAGGAAGGGACTACAACGGAAAATTCCAGGAAGATCAGAAAGCCACAATGTAAACTATGGAAGTGACCAGAATTAACACCAGCATAGAAACACTCAGGAATATGAAAAGTTCCTGGGATCAGATATCAATAGCTGTATGTTCGGAGATGGTACTGAGGGCACTGAAGGTATAACTCTCTGAACCTCAATGATGCATGTGGACTCAAAATTTGTTAGATTCAGCACAGATATGCTGTGAGAGGTAGAAGAAAACAAGTGACTCAGGTCTAGATCAAATAAGAACACCCTCTAACCAAAAGTGCAGCAAAGGGAGTACCTTGGCCCTGGCAGAAAGCACCAATTCAGGAACTAAGGCTGGAGATATGATTTAGACAATACTGACCGCTATAAGCATTTATTATAGATCCAATGATATCCAAATATGTTACTTAAAAGAGAGTAGCATCCACAAAAACTGCTATCATAAATTCAAAGGAAAAAAGAAATTACATTTTCCACAGACTATAGAAAAATCTAAGGAAAAAAGTGAAGCAAGAGATAAAAATGAAATAAATTTGAATTAATAAAATGGAAGAAAGAATTGCAACAAGAATGGATAGATTAGGACAGGAAGTGATAAAACTTACCCAAGTGATGGATTCTGTGAAAATTGAAATAGACCAAAGAGAAATCAGTGACTCTCTGAGACAACAAAAAATATTTAGAACTAAATCAAACTATTACAGAAATAGACAAAAATGTGAGATATTTGGTAAAAAAAATAGCTGATGAAAAAATATTTCAAGGAGAGAAAATTTAAGAGTCAATGGACTCCCTGAAATGATCCCAAACAAAAAACTTGGACATTATTTTAAGAAACTATAAGTTAAAATTATACAATTCTATTAGAACCACACAACAAAGTGAAAATAGAAAGAATTCACTGATAACCTTCTGAAAGAGACCAAAAAAAGTAAAGTCCCAGAAAAGTCATAGCCAAATTCAGAGCTACCAGATCAAAGTAAAAATAATGAAAACAGCTAGAAAGAAAGAGTTCAAGTAACAAGGGAACAAAGTAAGGATTATATAAGACCTGCTAACATCCATCATAAATGAGAGGACATCTTGGAATATAACATTCCAGTAGGCAAAAGATAAAGGCTTGTAACCCAGAATAACTTGCTGTGAAAGGCTGATATAATCCTACATGGGGAAAAAGTGTACTTTTAATGTAATAGCACCTTTAAACATTCTCAGTGAAAATACCAAAACTGCATAGAAACTTTGAAATTAAACTTTCAATAGATATTTAGAAAAGTAAATTTATTTGAGCCAATAGAAGGGGAAATAGGATGATGAAATGTTAATTTTCTAAAAGGGGAGAAAAGAATCAAACACCCCTTCAGAATCTTGATGTCTTTAGAGGGCAGTGAGTTAAATAACATGATTAGATCACCTGGGGGTGGATTGATTCTATTTTACAGGATTTAGGAGAGAAAGAGGAGGAAAGGGAAGAGGATTGTTTAAAAAGGAGGAAAAGGGTTTTAGAAATTACCATTTATCATTCTCATATTGCATGTGTAGAAGAGCATGAAGAAGGGAAAGAGTCATCAAAGGAACCCTAGTCCTAACTGAGTCAAGCAAAGGAGAATTGAGCAGATAAAAAGATAAACACACACAGAATTTGCTGTAAGTAATAAAAATTCATCATAATCAACAGAGAAATAGGGTTTAGAAAAGAAGAGGATATGAGGTAGGACAATGTTGGGTAATGAATAGTTGCAAGAAAAGCAAATTTCAACTTTAGAAGGTTGCTATTGAAGGGGAGACTAACAGGGCAAAGAGTAAAAGGTAAGAAATACTGATCAAATGAAGACAAGAAGAGAAGCAAGGCAATGAAGTAGAAGCAGTTTGTTCACTTTATAAGTCACTAGTGTTGATCACATTATTTCTCCTTCACAAATTTCTTCTTAGTAGGCAAAGTGCTAAGACAGGTAACAATATAAAGGGCATGCTCTAAGGAAATACACAATCAACAGTCATAACAGTGACCATTAATGAGATGAATTCATCCATAAAGGAAGATAGCAGAATGGACTAGAAAACAGAATCCAATTTGTACTGTATGAGAAACACACTTGAGGCATAAAGATTGACACAGAGTCAAAATAAGGGGATGGAGAAGAATTTATTATGCTCCAGCTAAAACCAGAAAGAGGATGGGGTGGAGTGACAGTCTTTATCTCAGACAAGGAAATAATAAAAACAGATGTTGTTAAAAGAGATAAACAGGAAACCTGTTTTGTTCTGAAAGGAAATATAGGCAATGAAATAACATTATATGTATGGATGGATATGTATGTGTATATATACATATATACACACGTATATAAGTATTCATGCATCCATATGTATGGATATCCTGAATAGCATAGTACCTAAGTAATTGAAGGAAAAATTAATGGAATTATAGAAATGGGTGAGAAAATTATAATAGTTAAAGGCCTCAGTGTACCCCTTTCAGAACCAGACAAGTTTAACAAAAAAATTAATAAGTTAAGGAATTGAAGAGCATTTTAGAAAAGTTAAAGCTGATAGAACTTTGTCTATTACTAAAAAATAGAAATAAATATACATATTTCTCTATTGTACGTAGTACTTTTATAAAAACAGACCATATTCTTGGATATATAAACCTCATAGAGAAATGCAAAAAAGCATAAATATTAAATATATAATTTAGAGAGGTGAAATTCAATTTTAAAAGTCCTGTTCTAGTAAAGTATATGGAAATCAAGGAGAATTTTGATGGAACCTACAGAGAATGATTGATGTTTTTATTTCTGCCATAACCTATTATCTGTGTTCAAAATGAAGGCTGGTATCCCTCCTAAAAAGGAAGGTAAAAGTCATAAGGGACATTAGTCTACTCTCCAGGTTATAAAGGACAAGGAAATATCATTTCAATATAATGAAAAAGCGGTTTCAGGATGAATATAAAGAACAAGGATCTGAAGAGATAGAAGATGTATTGAAGGGTGGCAGGATGGTATAAAAATAAAAAGGAAAGGGAAGAAGAAATATCATTTAGTATTGGACCTAAGTGGCAGAAATACACTCTTCCTGAAAATGAGGAAGACAAGCTGTCTGAAAAATCTAACTTCCTAAAACATTTTCATCAACAACAACAACAAGAAAAAGAGATTAAAGAATAGATGAAAACTGAAAACAAACTAGAAAATCATAAATAAAAAATGCCAGCTAGGCACCAAGTTATGAAGTCTGAAAATGGAAGAAGAGGTTTAATAAAATTAAAAGTAAAAACATTGATTTGGCAAAGAAACCACTAGCTAGTCTGATTATAATTTAATAAGAAAGAGCAAAACCAAATTGTAAATAAAAAAGAAAAAGGCAAAAATCCTAACAAGTAAAAATAAAGGAAATAATTAGAAACAATTTTGCCCTATATATATGCCAACAAAACTAACAGTTTAAATAAAATAGATGAATATTTACAAAAAAATAGAAAATATCCAGATTAACAGAACAAGAAAAGGAAAACCTACATAACAAAATCTGAGAAAAAGAATTTGAACTAACAATATCTAAATATTCACTTGTAAATCCATCTTTGGGAAATATCTAAATTCCCAGAGATGGATTTACAAGTGAATTCTATCAAACATGAAAAAAACAGTTAATTCTAATATTAAATAAATTAGAAAACTAGGAAAGGCAACCTACCAAATTATTCCTCTGATATAAATATAGTCTAATCTAAACAAAGGTATTAAGATCAATTCAATGTAGTAATTAAAAAAAAATTAGTGCAGAGGTTCCAACAATCACAATGATAATACAATATACCAGGTAGAATTTTTACCAGAAATGAAGGATTTGTTCAATAATAAGAATGCTATAAATTTAAAAAACCATATTATTTTTAATCATGTAATTATATCAATAAAAAAATTTTCATACAATGCAAAACATTTCTAGGGAAAAAGGCCCACACATAATTGTAACTTCTTAATATACTAAATGATCTTTATCAAACTAAGAGCCAACGTTACATGTGAAATCCATAAACTTAATCTTTTCCAGTGAATTCAAGGGTAAAACGAAGATGCCCATTTTCAATATTATTGTTTGATATAGTACTGGAGGTGAAAGATATAGCAATAAGACAAAAAGAAATAAGAATAAATATACACAATGAAAAAACAAAATTACCACTTTTATATGATATAGTAGGCTACTTTGCGAACCAAAAAAATTCAAAAGTAATTGAAGCAATAACTTTAGCAAAGTAACTAAACTCACATAAAATATTAACTTTTTCATCAATCATCAACAAAATACAGGAGGAAGAGATAAGAAGAGAAATTCCATCCAAAATAAATACACAGTATAAAAAAATATATATTTGGGAATCCAATGACTACAGCAGCCATATGAATTATATAACTACAACTACAAAATACTCTGTATAGAAATAAATACAAATCTGAATAATTAGAAAGATATCAATTTCTCTTGATTGGGCTATGAAGTATAAAAAAATGATACTACTATCTACATTACTTTATTTCTATAGTACCATACCAAGCAAACTACTAAAAGATTATTTTGTAGAGCTAAGAAAAGCAAAAAAAAAAAAAGTCATCTGGAGGAGTAAAAAGTAAAGAATCTCAAGAGAAATATATTTTTTAAAGTCAGAAGAATTAGGAGCTAGTACTACATGACATCAGATTCAATAAACTCATAAACTCAAAGACCTCAATACAGGATTAAAGACTCAGTCAGTATACACATCAAATGAACAAGCTTCAGCAACAAAACATACATAAAGTATCTCACACAGAATACCAAGATGAGGTCCAGAAGAACACATGACTAAGATTTTAAAGGTAGTCTAATTAACCATGTAGAACATTCAAAAAGGAAGGTAAACAACTTCCATAATCCACTCAATCAAAAAGAATACATTAAGCATTTGTTATGTGCCAAGTATTGTGGTAAGTTCTGAGAATCCATTAAAAACATTAAATAGTTCCTGCTACCCTTACATTCTAATAGGAGAGATAAATAAATATTCACATAGGTATGTACAAGATTTCTACAGAATAAGTGATAGTCAATTTCAGATGAGAAGGCATTAGAACCTGAGGTAACTGGGAGCCTTGGAGGGGACTAAGAAAGGCCGCTTCCAGAAGGAGGGGTTTAAGATGAGATTTAAAAGGAAGCCATTGAAACTGAAAGATGCCAAGGTAGCATTCCAGGAATGAGAGACAGTCAAATCAAAGGCAGAGAAATGGGAGATGGAACGTCCTGCAAAGAGCCACAAATACTCCAGTGTTACTACAGTTACTGAACTGTAGAATACACAAAGATTAAAGCAAAAGATGACTGGAACTATAAGGAAGAGCCAAGTTGTGAATGTCTTTAAATGATGATCAAATTATTTTATATTTTTTAGAGGCTAAAGGAAGCTGGTTGAGTTTATTGACTAGAAGGGGTAAATGAACAGTCCTGCTCTAAAACCACTTTGGTAGCTAAATAGAAATTAAATTATATTAGGGAGAGATTTGAGGAAGACAGACTAATTAGAAGGCTACTGAAACAGTCAAGGAGAGAGATCATGAGGACTTCTGCTAGTTAGAGTAAAAGGAAGTGGAAGTATACAAGAGATACTGTCAAGTAAGGTAGAAACAGTATTTAGTAATAGATTGAAAGTGAAGAGGAATTAAGAAGTTTCTGATAAGGGTGAAAGAGGAGAGAGTAAAAGCTGACTTGAAGCTTGGCATTAAAAAAAACCCTAAAATTCTGGCAAGTAGTTCCATCACTTGGTGGCAAATAGCGGGAGAAGAAATGGAAGCAGTATCAATTTTATATTCTTGGGTTCAAAGATTCCTGAAGACAGTGACTGCAGCCATGAAATTTAAAGATACTTGCTTCTTGGAAGGATAGATATAGCAAATCTGGACAGCATACTAAAAAGTAGAAACATCCCCTTGCTGACAAAGGTCCATTATAGTCAAAGCTATGGCTTTTCCAGTACTTACATATGGCTGTGAGAATTGGACTATAAGGAAAACTGAGTGCCAAAGTGACACTTTTGGAGTGTTGTGCTGAATTTTTGTTTTGAGAATTCCTTGGACCAGCAAGGAGATCAAATCAGTCAATACTGAAAGAAATTAATTCAAGCTATTTACTAGAAATTCAAATATTGAAGTTGAGGCTTAAATATTTTGATCATATAATGAGATGAGACCCATTGGAAAAGAACTTTGATATTCAGAAAGATTGAAGGGAAAAGGAAAAGGTGACAGCAGAGGATGAGATGGTTAAATAGTGTCATGAAAACATTGAACATGACTTCAGACAGACTTTGAAAGATATTAGAGGATGGAAGGACCTGGTGTGCTATGATCCACGCAATCAAGAAGACGACAATAAATACACTTTTGGGATGAGAAACAAGGAAATCAAGGATGACACCAAGCTTGTGAGGCTGAGTGACTAGAAGAATAGCAGTCGCTTTATTAAATAATCAATCAATAAACATTTATTAAGTGCCTCCTGTGTTCTAGATAATAATAGAGAAGTTCATGAGAGGGAAGATTCAGGGTAGGAGGCTAGGAAAGATGAGATATTCTACTTTAGACATATTGAGTTTGAGATGTCTACAAAGACATCCAGTTCAAAGCTGCACTGGGGGGGGCGGAGCCAAGATGGTGGAGTAGAAAGATTCACATATGCTAGCTCCGAACCCACAACCCATAAATTTCCTGTAAAACGAACTCCCCACAAATTCTGGAGCAGTGCAAGCCACTCAGCAATGCAATGGAGGACATTTCCATTCCAGAGAGCCCTGAAAAACTGACCCCAAAGGTCCATCGCGCATGGACAGCAGAGCCCAGCCCTAGCTGCGAAGGTCCCTCCACCCACAGGCGCTCCAGGTCAGTGAGAGAGATGTCTGGGCTGTCCAAGAGGGGAGCAGGGTGTCTCCGTGACTCAGGCCCCCTCAGGAGGCAGCGGCAGCCCAGAACTCCCAGAGCAGGCAGGAGCTCCACTCCATTACTGAAGGTCTCCGCATAAAGCCCCTGAGGAAACTGAGCCTGGGAGGCGGCCCTGCCCCCACCTGAGCACTAGAACTTAAGCTCACATTGAATAGCAGCCCTGCCTGCCGCTGAAAGCCCTGAGGCTGGGAAGCAGCATTTGAATCTCAGACCCCAAGCATTAGCTGGGAAGATCTAGGCGGGGGTGGAGAGGAATCTCAGAAGTCAGGTAACTGGCTGGGAAAATGCCCAGAAAAGGGAAGAAAAATAAGACCATAGAAGGCTACTTTCTTGGGGAACAGATGTTCCCACCTTTCATTTCTGATGAGGAGGAACAATGCTTACCATCAAGGAAAGACATAGAAGCCAAGGCCTCTGTATACCAAACATCCAAAATAGATATCCAATGGGCTCAGGCCATGGAAGAGCTCAAAAAGGATTTTGAAAAGCAAGTTAGACAGGTGGAGGAAAAACTGGGAAGAGAAATGAGAGAGATGCAAGAAAAGCATGAAAAACGGGTCAATACCTTGCTAAAGGAGACCCAAAAAAATGCTGAAGAAAATAACACCTTGAAAAATAGGCTAACTCAATTGGCAAAAGAGGTTCAAAAAGCCAATGAGGAGAAGAATGCTTTCAAAAGCAGAATTAGACAAATGGAAAAAAAGGTTCAAAAGCTCACTGAAGATAATAGTTCTCTCAAAATTAGAATGGAACAGATGGAGGCTAATGACTTTCTGAGAAACCAAGAAATCACCAAACAAAACCAAAAGAATGAAAAAATGGAAGAGAATGTGACATATCTCATGGGAAAAACAACTGACCTGGAAAATAGATCCAGGAGAGACAATTTAAAAATTATGGGACTACCTGAAAGCCATGATCAAAAAAAGAGCCTAGACATCATCTTTCATGAAATTATCAAGGAAAACTGCCCTGAGATTCTAGAACCAGAGGGCAAAATAAGTATTGAAGGAATCCATCGATCACCACCTGAAAGAGATCCAAAAAGAGAAACTCCTAGGAACATTGTGGCCAAATTCCAGAATCCCAGGTCAAGGAGAAAATATTGCAAGCAGCTAGAAAGAAACAATTCCAGTATTGTGGAAATACAATCAGGATAACACAAGATCTAGCAGCTTCTACATTAAGGGATCGAAGGACATGGAATAGGATATTCCAGAAGTCAAAGGAACTAGGACTCAAACCAAGAATCACCTACCCAGCAAAACTGAGTATAATACTTCAGGGGAAAATATGGTCTTTCAATGAAACAGAGGACTTTCAAGCATTCTTGATGAAAAGACCAGAGCTGAAAAGAAAATTTGACTTTCAAACACAAGAATGAGAAGCATGAAAAAGTAAACAGCAAAGAGAGTCATAAGGGACTTACCAAAGGTGAACTGTTTACATTCCTACATGGAAAGATAATATTTGTAACTTTTAAAACTTTCCAGTATCTGGGTAGTTGGTGGGACCACATACACACATACACACACACACGTACATGCACGTGCGCACACGTACACACATGCAAGCACATACAGAGACAGAGAGCACAGAGTGAATTGAATAGGATGGGACCATATCTTAAAAGAAATTAAGGTAAATGGTGAGAGAGAAATGTAGTGGGAGGAGAGAGGATGAAATGGAATGGGGTAAATTATATCTCATTCAAGAGGTAAGCAGGAGACTTTTTAGTGGAGGGAAAAAGAAGAGAGCTGAGAAAAAAAAGAAACAAGAAGTTTACCTTCATCACATTCGACTAAAGGAAGGAATAAAATGCACACTCATTTTGGTATGAAAACCTATCTTACAATACAGGAAAGTGGGGGAGAAGGAGATAAGCAGGGTGGGGGGAATGATGGAGGGAGGGCAATGGTAGGAGGGAGAAATTTGAAGTCAACAGTCGGGGAGGGACAGGATCAAAAGACAGAGTAGAATCAATGGAGGGCAGGATAGGATGTAGGGAAATACAGTTAGTCTTACACAACATGACTGTTATCGAAGTCATTTGCAAAACTACACAGATATGGCCTATATTGAATTGTCTGCCTTCCCAAAGGAAATGGGTGGGGAGGGAGGGATGGGGAGAATTTGGAACTCAAAGTTTTAGGAACGACTGTTTGGTATTGTTCTTGCTACTAGGAAACAAGAAATACAGTTAATGGGGAATAAAAAGTCATCTGGCCCTATAGGACAAAAGAGACAATGGGGACAAGAGAAGGGAGGGATGATAGAAGAGAGGGCAGATTGGTGATAAGGAAAATTAGAATGCTCGGTGTATTGGGGTGGAGGGAGGGGATAAATGGGGAGAAAATTTGGAACTCAAAATTTTGTGAAAATGAATGTAAAAAGTTAAATAAATAAGTTTATATCAAAAAAAGCTGCACTAGGGTTGAATTTACAAATGTGGAAATTATCTGCATATAGATTATAATTGACTCGGTATGAGTTGATGTGGTTATCAAATTTAATGGCATGGAGGGAAAAGAGAATAGTATTGAAGACAGATCCATAGAGAAGACCCACAATTAGTAGATATGACATGGATGGAGTAACAGCAAAAGAGAAACAGCAAAACAGTTGGTGAGAAGAGAAACAGGAAGGAGAAGAATCACAAAGACCTATAGAGGAGGAATATCTAGGAGAAGAGAGATAAAGGAAGAGTTATTGATCAAAGAAAGAATAAAGAGCATAACCAGAGATGCAATGAACAACCCTGAGTATACAAAATCAAAAAACCTCAGTACTAAGAAAATCAACAAAGGAAAAATTAGGACATAAAATTAACTAGGAAAAACCTTTGCATCAAGTTTCTGTGATAAAGGTTTAATATTCAAAATATATTGGGAATTGATTAACTCTATGAGCAAGAACCATTTATTTCTTAGATAAATGGTCAAAGGATCTAAATAGGTAGTTCTCAAAGGAAGAGATCCAGTTTATTAATAACCATATGAAAAATGTACCAAATCACTTGGGACAAGAGAAAAACAAATTAAAACAACTCTGCGGTTCATTTAATACCCATCAGATTGGCAGAGATGACAAAAAGGGAAATAGCAGTTGTAGCAAAGTATGTGAGAGTACAGGAAGACTAATAATGATATTTAGTGGAATTTTGAATTGGTGCAACCATTGTTTGAAAAACAATTTGAAACTATATTCAAAAGGTCACTAAATTATAGAAATCTTTTGAACTAGTGATATCATTACCAGGAATGTACATTAAAGAAAAATTAAAGAGGACCCATATTACAAAATATTTCTGCCAGCATTTTTTATAACAGCCAAGAACTGGAATAAGGAGATACTCAATTGGTTGGCAAATTGATAAACAATTTATAGTAATCCGAGGAAAACTTATATGAATCAAAACAATGAAGTTAGCATACTCAGGAGAATAATTTATGATAATATTGTAAAGGAAAGTAACTGAAAATCTCGAGAAACCTGATCAAAACAATGACCAACCAGGACTTGAGAATGTTTCCGATAAAGCATATCACATGCCTCCTGTCAAAGAGGTGATAGAGTCAAGGTGCTAGAAGAAACATGTTTTTAGATGTGGACATTGTGCAGAGTTGTTTTGCTTGACTGTCCTTAATTTTTAAAAAGGCATCTTTTTTCTCCTATTTAAGTGAGAAGAATGTAGGAACAAAGAGGCTAGCAATTGTTATGCCGAAAAAAGACAGACAATGAAATATTTTATATAAAATGAACTGAAAAGTATAGAAATAAAATCAGAAAGAAGCACAGACAAGCATAACAACTTTGAAAGTAATGTGCAAACCAGAGATTTTACCTCACAGCCAGCAAATTGGAGAAGATGACAGAAAATGGAAATAGTGTCAGAGGTGTTGTGGAAAGATGGGAACACTAGTGCATTGTTCTTAGATTTGTCGCTTAAATATATACAATCTGGAAAATCATTTAGAATTATGCAGATCACTTATTATGAGTGATCTGGTGCATTTTTTCATATGATTATTAATAAAGTTAATAATATGCCCATATCTTTTGACCCAGACATTCCACTGCTGGCATATACCATAAGAAAATCATTGACAAAAGAAAGGCTTGACTTACAACAAAATATTTATAGCATTGTTTTCTATGGTAGCAAAGAGCTGAAAACAAAGCAGGTGCCCATTGATTGACTAATGGCTTTAAAAGTGTGGTAAATGAATATAATGGAATATTACTGTATTGTAATAAATAACAAATATGATGAATACAGAGAACCATGGAAATACAAGAAATGACACAAAATGAAGTAATCAGAGCCAAGAAAACTATCTGTACAATGGTCATAATAGTAAGAACACTCACATGGCAACTGAAAATGAATGCTGCAAAATTCCAAAGAACAAGCTAAGCTCCCTCAAACAGATATGAGAGGAAACATCTCCCACTCATCTGCAGAGGGGCTATCCATGAGTTTGGAATATTGTTTATAATGTCAGATTCTTTTGTATATCTTGATTGATTTTTAGTCTATTTTTTTTCCTTTTTCTTTTAAAAAAGTGCCTGTTATGTAGGATGACTCTCTTGGATAAAGGCGATGAGATATGGGGACAAATCTAGCAAATGTTGAAACAAAAGATATTAATAAGTGTATTTAAAAACAAAATAAAACTGTGTTAAACTTAAATACTTAAAAAAAAAACAAGCTATATGAAGAGATTCTCAGCTTCACATACAATCTTCTTTCTCTGTTCTACTTTGAATTTGGAAATGTTTGGGGATTTTTTTATTTATTAAAGTCAAAATAAGATAAATGTTCCAAAGGTATTTTATTAAAACAGGGAGATGAGAAATTTAATGGGAGTATGACTCTGAAAGGGTATACAATGTTCAAAAGAAACAGGATAGGTGAAAGGCAGGCAAATTAGCTGCATATATTATGAATATATATTTATATCAAGCAATCCAAGAACCAAAAGAGGAAGTGGAGTAGAGGGCATTTGAGTTAAGATCAGTGGAGAAAGAAATAGAAGTGATATTGTCATTGGCATATAGTACAGATGAATTGGTCAACAATGGCGAATTTGAGAAACAGTTCATAAATTTGGCACAAAGGCATGATGTCCATAACCTGGTGAGCAACTCCAGTTATCTGGACATTTGGTATAACTCCATGCCCAAAGGAAAACAGCCAATAATTTCTTAGGTGCTATTAATATTAATTGTGTCCTTCAAAAGGTGGTAGAGAGATCAGTGTGGAGATTATTTTCAGGCATAGAATTAGGGTCGATGTTCTCTGGGGTTTCCTACAACTCTGAGGTTTTATAATTTCATAATTTATTGTTCCTCTTGCCTGTGTTGGGAACATATAAGATTCTTTGATAAAGGTTTTAAAAAATACATTGAGTTTATTATTAATAGCAGTGACAGTGAAAAATACCTTTGTAAAGTAAACATATTCTGAGCAAAGTTGCCTTCTACAATTATGGATGACATCCAGAGGAGTCTCAAAATAGATTGTCCATTTTCTATAAATGATGAAATCTTCCATATGCTACTATTTGTTGATGTCACTGTTTTAATTACATCAAGTTCCATGACATTTTGGAGACTCCTAAATGAGATCCAGTATTACTTAAAAGAGTTGGACTTACCTGTCAACACAGGAGGAAAAAAAATGAATGAATAATGACTGTTATTATTGAAACTATGATGTGAAGTTGAATTGTCAGCCCATAGAGTTATTCCACAAGTACACATATCTTGGATATAAGCTATGGATGAACAACAAGCTGGGGCTCAAAATTGAATAGGAGGAAGGGAACAAATGAGATTTCCTTTGGTAAATTTACATTAATTTCAGTGACCCCAAACAGAATCCCATATAAGATTTCATGCCATCTTGGGGAGGGAGGGGGAGAAAATTTTAAATTTATAGAAGTGATTGCTGAAAACTGAAAACAAATTAATTCACAGGAAAAAATAAAGAAAAAACAACAGAATAACAGAGAGGGAGAGAAAGAGAGAGAGAGAGAGAGGGAGGGAGGAAGGGAGAGAGGGAGGGAGAGAGGTGGGGAGAGGGAGAGGGAGAAAGAAAGAGAGAGGGGGGAGGAGGAGGAGAGAGAGAGAATAGTGAATAGAGGGATGGGGTTGGAAACAGGAAACCTGGATTCAGGGCCTACTTTTGATACATATTGGTCAGGTCACATGACCTTTCTGTTTCCCCCAGATAATTGATACTAAAGATACAGAAAAACTTGCCTATCTATATCTGCGTGGGGAGTATCATACCAGCATTTCCCTTGATGGATAAAACACTGGTTTGGATACAACAAGATAAAAATGCTACAAAGTATCACCAATATTCAGTATGGGAGAAAGCTACTCAAAAATTTATGCAAAATGGTGTGATTATCCCATTGCTACCCCTGGCTCCCATTTTCCCTCACTTGGTTCATCTTTTAAAATATTTTTAGTGTCATGTTTATTCTTGCAATATAAACTAAGATTGGTAAAATGACTTTTGAAGCATTTTTTTTTAATTCCAGAAGTGAGTTTGTTAATGTTAGGAGATAGACCATCAGGTTTCACAGTGAAATGCTCTCCTATCAGAGCCCTTGAGGACAGATTTCCCTTTACAACAATCTGTAGTCCTGCCTTCATTGCTAATGATGTTTAGTATCATTTATCCTTCCCATCCATGCTCCCTGAAAAGAGGCTTTCTGTACAGAGAGTGGAGCAGAAACTGCTCCTTAGCAGGAAGGGAATGAATAATTGGACAGCTGATGGCAAAGATTGGAGCTGTTATTTTTTAATCAAGTAAGGATGACCAAGTTTACTAGCAAGGATTAGCAGTATTTGATGGAAAGTTTGCCTTACTCTTTTACTTTAAGAATTGGGCCTCATATTTTGTACCACTTCTCACAAATTATAAAGAAGAGGAAAGTCAGTTATTTTCCTCAGGTAGGAAATACAGGTATACATATACATAAAGAGATGTATAGGCACAATTCTGAAAAAAAAAACATGAAATTTTATTAAGTAGAGAAGTCTTCTACAATATGTGATGTAATTAGTTAGAGAAATAGATTCTCTGAATGAAAATGTCATTGGGATCGTTGAAATAGGAAAATTTCAGAAATCATCTAGTTTAGTTCTCTACTTCAAAGATGTCTCCCTAAACTATTTCCGAGGTGCTGTCTGTCTGGATCTTATGGTACTGATGGTTTGGTTATTCAAATCTGGCTAAAAATCCTGGCTCAAAACTGTCCCAAAAGTCATAATTAGGCAAGTATCTATTTCTCATCAAGAATAAAAAACATAACTGAAATTACTTTGAGCTGTATAAGCTCTCATGCTTTGGAAAATTCCAATCCAACAATTCAATGAGCACTTATTACTACCAGCAGTGCACAAGGTATCAACTCAATTAGACTGTTATCATTATCCAATTTAGTTTGTGTCAGTGTCTGTGACTGCATCTGTATGGATTTGTCAAGATAATATGGTAAGCTTGGGTGTAGAAGGAAGAATATATTCCAATTCTCTCAGTATTTTTACTGCCTTTTCACTGATAAACACTTCTCATGATATGGAAATCATGAGTCAAAAACTCAGTATACAGACTCCATATTCTATTAAGTAATACATATATACAGATGCCAGGGTTGTGCTGAATGCTGGCAGATATCTTAGAAGATAAGACATTATCAAATTCATTAATCAGTAGATTGTTAGCACTTCACTTGTCGTGGTTAATCATCTATTTTAATTGTCTGTCCTCTTTAGAACCAATACTGCCAGTGAGCAAATCATATTTTGTTTCGTTTTCCACAAGTATAAATGAATTTTACATATATTTGGATTTTATTTCTTTTCATGGTCAAGATACAAGTTAGTCAATATGTCCAAGTCCTCATGTCTATAAATAAGTAATAGGGTCACTCAGTCACCAAATATTTATTCAATGCCCACTAAATAAATAAATAAATATTGGATGCCCACCTACTAAGTGCTGGAAAAACAAAGACAGAAATTAAACAGTTCCATCTTAAGCAACTTGTAACAGAGGAGACAACGTGTATATATATACAAAGTAGATAACCTGAGAGAAGAAGACACAAGACAAATGGGGGCTTCTTACTGAATGTCCTGAATGCAGCCCCATCACCTGAGATGATGAAGAGCTTTAAATGTCAGAGGACTTTATGTTTGTTACTCAGTAAATTGTAGTTTATGGAGTAAGAAGGTGACTTAGACCTCTGCTTTATGATGATCACTTTGACAGATGTGGAAAGGCTAGAATACAGTGAGAAAAGATCTGAGGAAAAGGCCAAATAGGAGGTTATGACAGTATGAAACATAGGACTTGAGCTAGGATGGAGAGAAGGGGACATGTGAGAGAGAATATATTGTTGAAATGGTTAGATTTGGCAACCAATTGGAAATGAAACATGAGTGAGGAACCAAGGATGCCAGCAAGGTCACAAAGCTGGGTAACTAAAAGGATGGTCATGCACTCAACAATAACAAAGCTCAAAAGAAGAGATGAGTTCAGTTTTAGGCTTGTTGAGGTTTAGATGTCTGCAGCATGTCTAGTTTGAAATGTCCAATACACAGTTGGTGATGTAGTATTGGAGTTTAAGAGGGAGACTATGGATAGAACCTGGATATGAGAAATACCTGCATTTTGATTTTATGAAAATTAATCAAAGTTAACCCATACAAGTTAATAGGTCACCAGATGTGAGAGTGTAGAAAGAAAAAAAATGGCACAAGGCAATGCCTTAGGGGACATTGACAGTGTGCCTTAGATGAGGATCTAACCAAAAGGACTGAGAAAGAGAATTAGGTTAGAGAAGAATTAGGAGAGAGCAGAATCACCAAAAAATGCAGAGATGTGAGAGTATCTTAGAGGGTGGAGGTCAAAAAAGAAGGATTAAGAAAAAGCCATTAGATTTTTGCAATTAAGAGATCACTGGTAACTTTGGAGAAAACAATTTCAATTGAATGATGGGATCAGAAGCCAGATTGAGGGTTTAGAAGAGGGTAAGAGAAGAGGAAGTGAAAGCAGGAAATGTAGATGGCTTTTTCAAGGGTCTTACTAAAGTTCACAGTTGAGTATCTTCCATAATAGATGCATAAAATGACGAATGATTTCTGAATTTCCTAACTGTTCTTTTTGTTGCAACTCTGATCTATGTTTGGTCTTTAGCTTCCATGTAAATGCATATAATTACATATGTGTGTGTGAAATATTAGATTAATATATCTGGTACTGCAGACAGTGGACTCACTATAAGCTAGGCAACCTGGGTCCTCGTCACAGGTCTGTCACTAGTTAGCTATGTGACCTCAGGAAAAGCAGTGAGATCAATTTCCTCATCTAAAGAGAATTCATAAAATGAATAATCTTTAAGGTCTCTTCCAGTCTCTGAGGACTCTTCTATGATGTAAATTATTTTCAGGATTTTTCTTTTCATTTCCATGGCCAGCATGATGGCTAGTGTTATCATACTTTTCTTACAGAGTGATAAATGAGTGGATTGTTACCCAGGTCCTTAGTCTGAAATCTGTTAAGGACATAGCTCAGGAATGATTTGCCTAAGGCTCTTCCAAAATAAGCATCTTATCAAAATCTTTTCAAAATTAGCCTGTAGATGTATTGCTTTCTTTGGTTGGCTGGTTACAACATGGTTTTAATGTGGTCAAATTTTCAAATGTGACTTCTATATGGACATACTAATTTCACATGTCCCATAGAGGTCACAAAGGGAACAGGTAAATGAGGGAATGGCTCAACATAAATCCATCCTAATTCCTAGAAAAAAAAGGTCGAAGCTTGTGTCCTACTAACAGCCAAAACAATCAACATCATCATCATTAGCAATACCTTCACAGCTCATATTTTTAAAGTTCTTTACACTGTCACTGTAGCGACAGCCTACAATAGTGAACTAAATGTTGAATTTCCACTCGGGAAGACTTAGATTCAAATCTAACTTTTAACACTTACTAGCTATATAACCTTGGGCAAGTTATTTAACCCTCTATGTAACTCAAGCAACCCAACAAATAATTGAATCATGAATTTAGAGGTGTAAGATACCTTAGAAACAATTTAATCTTAAATCTTCATTTTATAGATAAGAAAACTGAGACTCAGAGAGTTTAAGTGATATTTTTCAATTCAACATTGGTTTATTAAATTGTGTTGAGGAGAATTTCCACATGTGAGTTTCATACCATAAAGAAATAACAGTTCCATTGTACATTTGAATACTGAGGTTTACAAAGTTACCCTCTGAGGTAAGTAAATCCAAGTATTGGTATCATTTTATAGATTAGAAAACTGAGACCTAGAGAGATTAAGTTACCTACTCATATTCACACAACCACCAAGATGAGAAACAAGTCTCCTGACCAAAATTCACCTCTTTTTGCAGTTCCAGCAAATCATATGTAAGGAAAAAGACTTTGCTCATACTATTTAAATACATTTTTACAGGAAAAGAATGTGGTGATACAACCCCAAATGTATCCATTACTACTTGTGGGATATTGAATTTCAAAACAGGTATCAAACAGGTATCAGTTGCTATACAGGCAGCCCTGATTGGCCAATGTGCCATCCACTAATCTATTGTCACATATTCATTTTGCCTTAATTGGATCTCTGTGTGCTGCCTGATTTGTGAGAGGATTGCTCAGGGTTATGTGGCGGTTCTGTTAAAAAGGCAATTCCATTGACCCAAACCAGGATCATATTTTCAATCTTGCCCACATTCACATCATGCTCTAAACCAGAGCTTCTTAAACTGTAGGTTGAGATCCCATATGGGGTAGTGAGAAATTTGACAACAGCGAAAGATTTCTTGAACATGCAACAGTCAAAAATCAATTAAAAATAAAACTCATAATGAATCCAAGGTATTTCTGGCAGCACTTCTCACACAACTTCACTGCAGTCTTGGTTCTGAATACAAAGCATGTGCACTTGACAGTGCACATACCCTCAGGCCACACAGCTCCAAGGAATGCTGCCAAAACACAAAAAGGGGTGAGAGTGGGGAAAGTGTAAGAAGCCCTGCTGGAAGCAAAGGAGAGGAGGTACATAGTGAGTCCAACTAAGAGGAAAACTCAGGTTCAAATCCTGCCTCAAGCAATTTCTAGCCATGTGATGATGGGCAAGTCATTTTAACCTTTGCCTCATCTATAAAAGGAAGGCATTGGACAAGATGTTCAAGGTCCCTTCCAGCTCTAAGTTAAGGATCATAATGCACACATTTTCTTTCCAAGAAAGAAATAGAATCTCAGAAACACATACAGTTTAAATATATTGTGTGAAATAAAAATCTGCTCTGAGACTTTTTTTGGTCATATCTTAGGCTGCTAGTAGGTACACTGCATAGGAGGATGGAGATGTGAGCACTAGAACACAGGACATCGCTTCATGGTTTTCCTCCCATACAGTGTCTCTCAGATCAGGGCTCAATGTATAACTGTGACTAGCTTCCTTTACGGTTGTTCATTCAGTCATACTTGTGAACACACACTTTCTAGAGTCTTTCGCTGGTGGCTATCTCATGCTTTTTATGTTCCTTTAATCTAATTTCTCTTTCATATACCTTTCCTGAATCAAACATTTCATGCTTCCTTGATCAAGGCTAAATTCACTTTCTCAACACAAATGCTAGCTTCCTTACCATGCTCCCGCCTTCATCATTTCCCTGACTAGCCTTTCAACTTCCAATAATAAAAAAGTAATTTGAAGCAATGTTGCAAAGCTTATAGCTAACAAAATGGGCTGCTCAGTGCTACCTCTCACCATAGCTTTAGTCACACAACAGATTACTTTTCCCTCCTAGTACCATAACTCCTTCATGTCTAAATACAACTGGCCACTCACATGGCCATAACTATTACTCTGAGTGTCACAAGATAGCAAGGTGGCATATCCACATAGCTGGTCACCTCAGCTTACTGAGGTTACCTGGTGGATTAGCACTAAGTCCGTGGTTATAGATAGGCACGCATTGTCTTTGGCTTGTGAGGATACATCCATAAGATTCCAATGGCCAAATCTACAAAGTATGACTTTGGGTAGCCAAACTTGTGGACCATAATGGAGTTCCAAATGGATTAAAACAATGGTTTCCATTGTTTTCTGCCAAGACTCTCTACTCTTTTCCTGGTAGAATCTCTTATTTGAATTTTACTTATCAGTTTTCTTCATTCATGCCCAAGACCAATAATCAGTCACATAGCATGTATTGAGTAATTTATATGTGCAAAACACTATTAATATCTAACATTTGTATGGTGTTTTGGGGTTCACAAAGAGTTCTACATACATATGTACTTCACAACAACCTTGTAAGGGTGGTGTTATTAACATCACCCTTTTGAAGATAAAGAAAGTGAGGTTTGACGGATCTTAAGTGACTTGTCCAGAGTCTTACGTCTAGTATCTAGGGCAGGATATGAAACTCAGGTCTATCCTACTCTAAGTCTGGTGCTCTGTCTACTGTGCGACCTCTGAGTCTGGTAGGAAGCTGAGCCAAAGCATTGTGTCGCTCTAACGAATTATGACTCATGATATATTCAAGGATCTAGCTAAGGAGGTCAGAGATGGTTGCTGTGCAGTCATTTCAATCGTGTCCTCCTCTTTGTGACTCCATTTGGGGATTTCTTGGCACAAATACTGAAGCGATTTGCCATTTGCTTCTCCAGCAAATGAGGCAAACAGGGTTAAGTGACTTGCCCAGAGTTACACAGCTAGTAAATGTCTGAGGTCAGATTGAATTCAAGTCTCCCGACTTCAGGCCTCTTACTCTATCCACTGTGCCACAGAGGCTCAGGGAAATAAGGGATGTAGGCATTTAAAAAAAAACAAAAACCAAAAAAACAGCACACATAAGTATGCATGCACAGAGTGTGGTCCCAGGAAAGGGAAGGGACAATGGTAATGCTTGCCCCAGGGTATAGACTGTCATGAAAGTGCTAACCTATTGTTTTAACTCTTACCAAGAAGGAAATGAAAAGACTACCTAGCACACAAGGCAGATGTGTACCCCAACTTAAAGTAAATTCCGTATATGAAATCTCTACTTATCACGAAAGATAAAATTTATAATGGATTATTTACCTTACAAAATGTATTTTTCACTTTATATACATTTTTTACAGGATTCCCTCAAAAATAGCATGTGCACCTAGTAGAGTTAGAAGTAGGGTTAGCTGAGCACCTGGAAAGTCAAATTTAGTTCCTCTAAATAAACACAAATTCAGAATTTCAGGAGATTTTTAACTAAAAGTAGTCCTTAAGATCATCTAGTTAAAGCTCCTTCAATCAACAGATGAATAAACCAAGGCCATTAGAAATAATGACTTATCCAAGATCACACTGACAGTATCACCTGCTTCTATAACTCAGATTAGAAATAGAATTATGCACAAACTCTCTGAATAATTTTGGATTTATAAGCTTGACCTCAGAAGAATTTGTCCTCAGGAAGTAATAGTACTGATATGTTTTTAATGATACTTTAAAATGAGACTGCCAGCAAGAAGTGATCATTTGATTAATTCTGATGCTATCTGTACCCTTTTTGATACTTAGTTATCCCTAGATGCATGCTTATCTATAGATACTTTTGATTTAAAAAAAAAAATCCAATATATCTGGTTCTATGAAGGAGAAAATATGTTAAGGTGATCTGAATCTCACAAACTCAAGCCCTTGCATAATAATTTGTCCATCACTGTCTCTGGCAAAATACAAATATGTCTTTAAGGAAAAGGTCACTGGAATATTGGGTTCATAAAATCCTTAGGAAGAAAAAATATAAGCTTACCAGGTAGGAAGTAAAAAGATTGCCTGGTATGCAAGGCAGATGTGTACATGTGTCCCACTTAAAGCAAATCTTGCATGTGAAATCCATACTTATCACCAAAGATAAAATTCATAGTGGATTATTTGCCTTCCAAAACAGATTTTTCACTTTACAGAAATTTATCATAGGATTCCTTGAAAAATAGCAAGGTTACCAAGTAGAGTTCAAAGTCAATTGCATTTATAACAGTTCATAGTGGCTCATATATTTTTGCATTTATAACAGTTTATAGTAGCTTATATATTTTAGGGAAAAAAATTAAAAGGTCTATACCATAAAATGAACCACAACTATTTTCCATCTGCCTTCCTTCCTAAGATTCACTTTGTCTCACTTGACAAAGAAAGTATTTTGATGCTAGAAGGTCACTGATTCACCTCTTACTGAGATAGCAGGTAACCTTGAGCAAATATAGGACTAGTTATAACCAGATGTTAAAGTACAATAATAGATTTTTAGAACTGAAAGTTTCTTTTAGCAATGATCTAGGCCAACTTTCATATTTACCAAATAAGGAAATTGACAGATTGCAAAATTATTTAAATGTCTATCTTTGACACCCACCCACTTCCCCAATTAGAAGTCCCTTCATCCCTTAGAACTTGTCCTTTTTTAAGATTTCTCTCCCCATCCATCTCTCTTCATACCCTATCTTAATAGACTTATTGTTAAGTTGTTTCAGTTATATCCAACTTGTTGTGAAGCTATTTGGGATTATCTTGGTACTGAAGTTTGCCATTACCTTCCCCAGATCATTTTATAAATGAGGAAATGAGGCAAACAGGGTTTAGTGACTTCCCAGGGTCACACATCTAGAGTCTGAGACTGGAGTTGAACTCAGGTCTTCCTAACTCCAGGTTCAGCACTCTATCCACCGTGCCACCTTGATGCCCATCCCCTTAGACACAAAGGTGCTTATTTCTGTGTCTCTCTTGAACTCGTCTGGCAATTCAACTGACAACCAATCCCTGCTAGATGATTAACAATTAAGATGTTAACTGAAAAGGCACTTGCATTTTGAAAATGGACTTCAGAACTGAAAGAATGAAATTAACATGGCAAGATGGTAGCTGGCAATAAGATTGATACTGGGAGGTGAGAGACCCCTCCCAGGATCCCCTCAAATTATGCCATTTTACCTACTGGCAAAGCCAACCCTGTCTGATGAATATGTCGCTTTTCATGACCATGGTTAGGAGGAAGAAGACATAATGGTTCTAATACTATTTTAAATAATTTAAGTAATTTGTGGATCAACAGAAAATCATCACTGCTTTGAAAATTTGGTAGATCCTATTTGTAAGATTTCTTTATCTGCTCTGTCCCTTCAAAGTAAATGGGATTTATACATAAATGTTCAAGGAGTGTGTAATAAAATTTTAAATTAGGTTTTTAGGATGCTGTTTTTGATTAGTTTTCTTATCCTTACCAAATGGCATATACCATCTTACTTCTCATGAAAAGCCCTTTATAGTTTTCATTATCAAAACTACAAGATCCTCATTGTTTTTGCTTCATTAGTCTTAGTAAACATTTTTACATTATCCTATGCCTTGAGTCAACATTGATGATACGTTCTGATCAGTAAAGTTTAATTTCAGGGAGTTCTGCTGTTGAGCAAGGCATGCATTGTGTTCATATCTGACTTGGAGTAAGAAAAGATTTCATCTCAGAGTTCATGGTGAGAGCAGATTTTCTACCATTGCACCTTTTCTACTGTACTAATTCTGCCTATTCAGAATAGCTCAATGTGCAGATCAGCTGGTAAGTCATCCAAACCCACATCTGCACGAGTGTATATATGTCATTGGAGTTTTGAAAGACCATTTCACAGAAACTCTAGAAAACAGCCTGAAATAGCTGCAGAATCAAATGAAGTCTTTCTAGGAAAAGGAACAAAACACTTTAGGGTCATTTTAGCACACTCTGGCTCCCACAATCTTCATGATTATCATATTTCACACGGTTTCGTCTTAACACTTTTTTCCCTTGATTTATATGTCAAAACAGTTCCCTAATAACACCATTTTCTCCATTTTCTGATATGAAAGATGGTCTCTTCATTCCCACTAGGGTCATATTTAAAAATAAAATTCAGTGCACTTGCTTCTTGTATGTGTGACTCTATTTCCCTTATTTAATTTTCTGAAAGTTGCTTAACACACTTTGGCTCATCTGGTGCCTATGGTGTATTTATGGTACCTTAAAAACAGGAGTAACTAAATTTATGAATACCAAAATAATAATCCAACTACTAAATATCAAGTCTTATATTTTCTTCTTTCTATACACATCATGTTTATAGACAGCAAGACATAGTGGATAGAGTTGGCTTTGAATCCAGCAAGAAATTCTTATCCTGACACATCCTAGCTGTATGACCCTAGACAAGTCATTTAATCCTTCAGGGGCCAGAGTAGTTCTTTAAGACTGTAAATTACAGAGCAGGTGTCCATCTGCAATGGTAAAACAAGTTTCTTCCCCTAGATGTTCAATATATCAATGAAATCCCAGGTCTAGTTCACATCAATATATATGCAAGCATCTCTAGTTGAAAAGCAGAGTAATATAATGGAAACGGCACTGCATTAGAAGAAGCCAGGAGTCCTGCATTCGAATCTCACCTCTGCTACTTTATCTATATGACTGAAAAAATGACTTCACTTTTCTGGGCCGTGGTTTCCCATTGTGCAAAATGCAAAGGTTAAATTCTGGAAAACCACTTATGTCATGAGTTAATTGTAAGAAAAGCACATGTAAACTTAAAGCACTAGTCATAGGATTGGGTTTAGAGCTGAAAGAGGCCTCAGAGGTCATCTACTTCAACACCCTCATTTTGCTAATTTTATAGATGAGGAAACAATCGCATAGAGGTGAAATAACCTGTCCACTTTAAGTTACATTATTGGGATCTCGGACTCCAAATCCAGCATCCTTTCGGTTGGACCATCCTGCATAAATGGGGATTATTGTTACTATAATTCCTGACCCCCCACAATTGTAATTTAGTTCCTAAAGGAAAACAATGATTTAGAGCAGAAGTCAGGCCTTGACTTCTCAGAGGATGACATCTGTATTATTGGCATCAAATCATTTGAACCCTAAGAGGTTGACCTAAAGGCAGATTTTGTTCCAGCCGCTTCTTGTGCACAATGAAATAGATGGTGACCTAAGGGGCAAAGATTGAAGGACAATAAACATTTGCTAACTGTCTACTGTGTATAGAACCCCATTCAGGGACTGTAAGATATTTACATAATAGCGGGTTATTGGGGTTTATGTGTTGATGTGTTTGTTTTTCATGGAATACTACGGGTTTATGTCTTAAAGAAATAGCGACAGCATCTTAATGGTTCCCTGATTTCAACTATGTGGAACCTCTCTCAGTTTTACCGACTGAAACCACTATAGCTAGAAGGTGGGGTAGACAGGGCAGCAAGATCACTGATGGGGTGCTTGGGTGCATTTTCTTGAACCCTAATTCTAAAGTCACATTTCTCTCTAAAAATCTCATTTCTCCCTAGTCTCAAAACGCTATCCTAAGCAGTTTCTCTCCAGCTCAAGGACAGCCTGCCCCAGCAGTAACCATTATCTCCCTTCCTGCTATAGTAGCCAGCTGCACCTATAGAATTTATTAATTTGGACCAGCTGTATACTGTCTGAACTGGCTTTGTATGGGGTCATAACAACATTTACTACTCACTGACTAATCCTGTGTATAGACATACGTATACTCTCTTACATTTATCTTGTCTAACAAGACATTGATAAGAGCAGCCTGGTATTCCTGAGTCAGCCCTTCACTGGGTGATGTTGTTCACTTGGTGATGTTTCAGGTCTAAACCATACCTCCATGTAGCCCCACTTTGGGCTATTTCCCAATGAACTCTGAGTAAAATACCTAGGCAGCAGATACTAAAAGCACATGTTCCTTTAAGAACTAACCACTCCTCAACCACTACCTAATCCTGCCCTGTCTCACCCAATTAGCACATATGGCACATGTTTTACTATAGAATATCCTATATAAACTTTACCTGTACCCCATTCAAGTTGCAGGTTCCCCTAGAACTCTTGCCCACTGGAAAGCATGATGAATCTTTACCATCTTAACCTCAATAATACTTGAGTCCATGAACTCTTTTCCAGATGGCCCACACAGGGAATTCCAGTCTTGGAGTTCCTGTATCCCTATCTCTCCAGCCCTCATCATCAGAAAGGGCCCTCCAATCTTCATTTTCAGATGTACTTCTGAGCTAAGACCTTAGCGGTATCAGCATCTGGACTCTAAGGGATCTCTAATCAGAACTCTAAGGTTCCCTCTAATCTCCAGGGGAAAACTGCTGCCCAGAAAGCCACCAGTGGGGAAGAAAACCAAATAAAGGTTGGGACAGCTGCTAGAGAGAGGATGCTACTTATTGTAACTTACTATGCTTGCCAATCAAATGCTATGCTCAGCTTCTACCGACTCAGGGAAAACAAGTACCTCAGAGCCCTCTTAAATTTCATCATCCTAGAAAAAGCTCTAATTGCTCCAGCTTAGTCAGGTTTCTACTGAAATTCCCTCCATGCCTGTGAAATTTTTGTACATATGTTTCCCAAAAGTCTTCATTAGAAGAATCAACTAATACATTGGAAAACTTTTATATTCTTGCAAAAAGTTGGGGGTACCAAAATGCCAACAGGTCTGTTTATTATCTCTCTTACTATATTTTAATTCCCATCTACTTTTCTAGGCATGTATGCCCTTGATAACTGTAGCAAATAATCATAATTTAAAATATATATATGTGTGTGTGTGTGTGTTTAATCAATATGTAAGCAAAGAACTGTATGAGGTCAGAAAGGGAAGAATCAGATTCTCTCTATTTCTACCAGACTGTGATTAAAGTCACTAAGGTATGAATAGTTTCTCTTTAAAATGGGTGTTCCCAATAGCCCTGTTACCATGTCCCTACGTTATCAGATTAAATTAAAAGGAAAACCAAACAGAGCATTTCTTCTGACCCTGATGTATAGGTCATCTTTCTAGCGAAACATATGATACTTTAGAACTATGCTGGATGTGATTTTTTTTAATGATTTAGGGCCAGTCTGTGATGAATGACTTAGAACACAGAGAACAGAAATAAGATCAGATATGAATTGGGAGGAAACCATCAAGGAGACAAAAATAGGGAGACAAAAAGATGACCTGAAAATTGAGAAGCAGACAGATCTGCCTTCTCTTGTGCTTCTGATGAAGAAAGGAAAAGAACAATGAAAGCCCAATTTGATAGAAAGGAAAATGGAGTATTTTTTAATAACCTAGTCAGACTCATCTACCCATTCTGTTTTGACACTGTGATGGTTCCTGCCAAGGTATCATTTGTGCTATTATATCCTGGGTGACCCTGAATAAATCTCTTAACCTCTCTGGGTCTTAGGTTTGTCATATGTAAAATGAGGGGGCCGGACCATAGGCTCTCTAAGGTCCTTTCCAGTTCTACATCTATGAGTTTATGATCTTTTAATGAATGGAGCAGAAACTTTACACGTTGTGACTGAACTCAAAGAAATCAGTTTCTCCTTTGTTCCTTTTCATTTTTATCAGTACTAAGCTAAGAATATTTGGAAAATTAATCAGTCTGGCCAGACTTCCTTCTGTGAATGGTTTGATAGAGGCAGCAATAACACAATAAAAGAAGTGTCTTAGAGAGAGGAGACCTGAGTTTCAATTTTATTCTTACTGACCATGAGGAAGTCAGATCATCTTTCTAGACATAAATGCGCTGCTCTTCTGAGGAGAAAAAAATATATAGGTGTAATGATGCTGGCCCATTCTGCCTCATGAAATGATTGTGAAGAAAGGAAGCCTTGAAATAGTATCTAAATGTAAATAATTCTCTTTAAATTGAGCAGCAGTGTGCCGTGGCCACTAGAGAGCTGGCCTCAAAGTTAAGAAGCCATGGGATCATGTCTTGCCTCTAACACATGCTATCTATGCTAGGAGGCACAGTGGATAGAATACCAGTCCTGGAGTCAAGGGTACCTGAGTTCAAATCCAGTCTCAGATAAAACACTTACTAGCTGTGTGACCCTGGGCAAGTCACTTTAACCCCAATTGCCTTGCAAAAAAAAAACAAATAAAAAAAACCAAACATGAAATTGTCCCGACTAGATTTACTACAATTTTTGTTATTGTTATTAGACCCTGACTGCTACAGGGCAAGCCTTTGATGGCTGCCTAAATCACTCACTGTCCCACTCACCACAATGGCTTTTCCAAATCTCTCTATCATTTCTCTAACCCACTATGTCTCATCCTCTTCTCATTCTCTCCCTGGACCTCATATTTCACTGAAAACTGATCCATCTTTTCCCCTTCCATCTTGCCTTGCTTAGCTGCCTTCTGCCACTATTTCCTTCTTCACCTCTGTCTCACACAGAGAAGTGACCTTCCACTTTTCCTCCCATAACCTCCACTCTTCCAGTTAGTATGAAGGTACCTCCATCTTCTCCATTGCCCATACTTGTGACCTTGGTATCTTCCTTGAGTTTTTATTCTTACTCAGCCCCAATATCAAATATATTGTCAACTCCTATTCATTTTTCATTTGTAATATCTCTCATATACACTTCCTTCTCTTCATCATTGCCATAATGATGATAACAATAATAAATAGCTGACATTTATTAAGTGCCTACGGTGTTCCAGACATTGTGCTAAGAGCATTACAAAAATTATCTCATTTGCTTCTCCTAACTCTAGGTGATAGTTACTATTATTATCCGCATTTTACATTTGTTGGACTTTAAATAAAGAGAAATTAAGTGATTTGCCCAAGGTCACACAACTACTAAATGTGTGAGGCTGGATTTCAGCTCAAGTCTTGCTAACTCCAGGGTGTTCTATCCACTGTATCACTTACCTGCCTACACCACCTTGGTACAAGCCATCATCTGCTCATGCCTGGAATACAGTGAACAGCTTGCTGATTGGTCTCCCTGACTTAAGTCTTTCTCTGCTCCAATTCATCCTTCATTCAGATATCTAATTGATCTTTCTAAATAAAGTTCAGTTCTTATCACATCACCCCATATCCCATTCAAAAGATTCCAATAACTGCATCCAACCCCACCATCAAATATAAAATCCTCTGTTTGGCCTTCAGAACCCTTCATAGGCTGCACTCCTAACTTTCTGGTCTTCCCATTTTGTTTCCCCTTACGTACTCTGCGATCTAGCGACGTTGGCCTCCTGCTGCTGCACACGTAAGACCCATCTCCGGACTCTGAGCACTTTCACTGTCTCTCATGACAGGAATTCTCTCCTTCCTCATTTCCACCTCCTGGCTTCTCTGGTTTCCTTCAAGTTCCAGCTAAAATCTCACCTACCAGAAGCTTTCCCTATGCCATTTAATGCTAGCACCTTCCCTCTCTTGATGATCTCGTATTTATCCTGGCTCTTTCTTGACTTAGCATGGTGCCTGGCACACAGAAGGCACTTAAATACTCTTTTGTCTGAAAGACCATGATGTTATGATACTTCTTTAAAGTATCATAAGATACTTATGAAGAAAGACTTCATCAATGGAAGCATTCATCCGAACCAAAGCAGGTTATAACTCTCCCCCCTTAATGAAACTCATAAGCTGTGGTGTGCTTCCTTAAAGAATGGATTACATTATTTTATAGTAACTACAACCACATGGGTGTCCCTATTCTGAAAAAGATGTTTGTAAATTTTAACAGGTTACCTTTTGGAAATACTATTTTTACTCAAGTTACTTTTTAAAATTTAAATCTTAAAAATACTATTTAAATATATCATTACTTTTGGCAACTTTCTAAATAAAGAGTTTATTTATGAAGGTGTTCCTTTGATTCATTTTAAACTTATGAGTTAGCCCTTAAACTTTTAACTTGAATACTTGATGTAATATTTGCATTTGGAAAAAAATGGGCGTTGACCTTAAATATTGTGAAAGTCAGAATCTACATATAAATTTTATTTATTTTTCTTTTTATTAAAATAACATTGACTGGCTCTAAGAATTAGGTAATAACTATTATCGAATTTTGGACATTACCAAATCAGATTTCTTAGAATCATAAAATTTCAAATTCAAATGAGCATCCTGAATTTAGAATGCCCATGGTCATGGCAATTTCTATAAATTAAATCAGGAAAACAATTATTTTTTAATTCCAACATAATTTCTGAACCCCATTAGTCTGGCTTCTATTCAGAAAACATTTGTTAAGCCCCCTCCTATTAGATTCAATTCAGTAAGCATTTATTAAAAGCTTGCTATGTATAATACATTTGTGATAGTCACTGAGAAAGACACAGAAAAACTTAAGACAGTTATTTGCAAGATATTATGCTCCATTTTGAGTATACAAAAGTAAAATGAAACAGTTCCTATCTTCAAGGAGTTTATGTTCTATGTTATGTTTATATACACAGATAAATTGAAATATGTCCAAAATAAAAACAAAGTAATTTGGATTAATCAGTGCCAACAACGAGGAGTATCAGGAAAGCCCGTGTGTAGAAGGTAAAGCTTAAGCAGAGCTTTGGATAGATCTAGGAATTCTAAGAGGGAGAAATGAAGAACAGTTTCCTTTTTCCTTCTTGGGCTCACTTTACAGATAAGGAAACTGAAGCTTAAAGGTTAAGTGACTTGCCCAGGATTATGCAGCTAGTAAGTGCCAGAGGTCATATTTGATTTCAGGAAGATGAGTCTTTCTGGCTTCAGTCCTGGCACTCTACCCACTGCTCTACCTAGCTGATACAAAGATGGGAGATGAATATTATGTATAAGGAATAATAAGTTTGCTAGTTTGGTTTCAGTGTAAACTATGTTTAAGGATAAAAGGGATAGTAGAGATAACTTAGATATATAAAGGACCTGTGAAGGAAAAAAAAAAGACTCTAGGCACAGAGAGGTTAATTGAATTACCCAAGGTGATCTTGCTTACTAAGTGTAGGATTGGATTCTAATCTAGGTCCTCTGATTCCAAAACTAGGTATATAGTTTAACTCTATAGCTCTATAACTCTAATAGCTTTTCTCTATGAACTTCCTTCAGATACTTGAAGGTGGATAATATATATCCCTTAAGACTTTTCTTTTTAGTTCTTTCTATCCATCCTCACCCAGAACTAACTAGAGGTAGATCCTTTACCCTCCAGCTTGCCCTCTCCATCAATCCTCTGGTTTATCTTTGTCCTTGAAATATGGAATTGAAGAAAAGATACCACCTCTCTGAATTTCTCTAATTTAATATGATCTATGCAGTTACTTTTAAATAATAGTCATACTTTAGTGTTAATGTGAAGAAAGTGAATTTCCTAGGCCATGCAGTCAATATTTTTAACCCCAAAATAGAAAAGGCACAGTTCAGTGGGGGAGAATTTGAATTGATTTGACACAAGAGAGATAACAGTTTGAAAAATGTGTGTATGCTCACTTCAGTTTCCAAATTTGGACTTTTAAACTTATTGTCACTCTCAGAAAGAAATCAGAAGCTGTGCAGATAATTAAATATTTGCCTCAGGGAATTATTTGCAGTTAATTAAAACTATACACTCTGGGTGCATACCTGCTTCGCTAGTTATTAAATTTGAATCAGATGTTAACTACCCAGATTCCTCACTTATCCATCAAAAGTTGCTTTTGGCAGGCTCAAGTAATAAACTTTGCAATGTTTGTTGTTAAAGTTATTACACAATTTTCAGTGGGCTCTTTTGGACTGAAGACCCCTTGCTTTTCATCATCTCTCTGTTTTTCCTGGTTTGTCTGATAGGTCTGGCAGCACAGACTTTGCATACTGAAATATACAGTGTTATAGTCATATCCTTTGAGATCCTTGAGGGATCTCTTGGGGTACAGGACTTTGGTCATTCTCTCCTCCCTAGGCCTCCCTTTCCTGAAGTATAATTCAAAGGGCTCTGTTTCTGCTGCCTCCCACTGGCTCTTGGCAGGCCTTAGAGAGCTTTAAGGCAGGATAATTGTTTTCAACCCTGGATCAATATCTAGATCAGAGAATAGAAGAGCAAAAAATGGTCTGATGGGGTAGATAAGGTATGTGTGTCAAAGATGTTTCTTGGGAATCAGAGATCAAATTGAGAGAAAGAAAAGTCAGTCACCAAAGCCAAGAACTAAACTGTAACTTTAAAAAAAATAGAGTACAGTGAAAAGGCTGTTAGATTTAACTTCAAAAACCTGGATTGTAAATCTGGTTCTGCTTTATGAGAGACCTTGAGTAAGTCTGAACTTGGTTTGTTAATTTGAAAAATAGGGACTAAACCAAATAATTGCAAACTTCTCAGTTATCTCTAAATAATGTCTTAAGGCTCTGGGTTCAATTCCACTTGCTAGTCATGTGACCTAGAGCAAACCTCTCTGAACCTCCTTTTTCCTTATCTGTAAAATGGGGATAAGAAAACTTTACCCACCTCCTAGAAGTCATTGTGAGAAAATCACTATGTAAACTTTGAACTGCCACGTAAATGTGGGTTGTCTTTATTATCTGATGATCAACCTAACTCCCAGAGAACATAGCCCTTTTATGTCCTTTTAAAAAAAATTGTTGAGCATTCATATCCTTATGGTTAGAATTTACATTGAGAGTCCCATCCCATCTCTCCTGCACCCTGGCTTTTTTCTTAGGGCCAAATATTAGTCATCATGGAGTCCTCAGTTGAGGAATGCTTAGATGGTGGTATGAATGATTGGTTAAAGAGTGTGTTACTGGCAGTAGAAAGTATTTCATGCTTTTACAAGAATAAAAATATTAAACCCCCCCCCCAAAAAAAAAGTCTCATATGGTAATTAGTATCAGAGGCTGTTATATTTATTCCTTAGTAAAAATAGCATTTAAGGGTCTTTTGTTTTATTTTATTTCTCTTATTGTATCAGATTCTACCCCAGATGCCAGCGTTACACAAGCAGATGATGTTGCCCGTGGCTCGGTGCATGACCAAGATCCTGCTGAAGGTATATTGTCATCCTTCGTTACATGCTTAGACTTTTTTGTTACATAGTAAGCACAAGCCATTGCTTAGCCAATGTAAATACCTCAAAACCCCAAATCCACCTTTGGAGGATCATATTACAATGGAAATAGAGTTAAAATCTCACAACAGAAACAAACAACTGTGTGATCATGGGTAAGCCCTTTCACTTAGAACCTCAATTCCATCATCTATAGAATGGGTCTAATAATCCTTGTATTAAGTATATCACCAGGTTATTGTGAGGAAACCTGTAGTTTGTCCTGGCCTGAGAGAAATCACTGTTTCCAATAGTCTTTGAACTGCAAAACTAGACTTGTAGAGTGGTTGTTAAAGTTAAATACAGTCAATTCAGAGGATAAATTGAGGATTATCACTAGAAAATATTTCATCCTAGCCTGGTTTCTTTAGCAAAGTTCTCATTGGAGTGTGTATGCACAGGGAATACAAATTAATTATAGCTTCATCTGAGCCAAATATAATTAGGAAAGTAAATCTGCTGTAGAGATAATCATATTACACATTTCAAAGCCAAATGATTTTTGGATTATCTGTTCTACTGCTATCCATTAAGATGGATAATTGAGAGTTCACTTTATGCACAAAGCTCGAAAGTTCATTAAACACAACAGCATAGCTTTATGTATAGTAGGAGATGGGCAGGGAAGAATGGGGAGGTTTGAGTTTGAAGAACATAAAGAGTACACACACACACAAACACACATCCCGTTACTGTAAGTAAAAAAATGAAACTTGCCGGACAACCCATGAGTGAAATGTAGAAGAGGTATAGGTCTCTGATAATGACAACTGAATAAAAGGTAAGGAAAGCATATACACATCCAGAGCTCCTCCTTCTAAGATAAATTCTGAATCCTGGGTCACTTAGAGTACTCAGCCAGGCACTAAGTCAGCTACCATTTACTAAACTCTTATTATGTACCAAATGCTAAGTGCTAGGAATATAATCACAAGGAAAAAAACAGTCCCTGGTTTCAAGGAACCATCCATTCCCATAGAGAAGACAATACATAAGAGAAAGATGAAAAGTAGTTGGATCAGGGAGAAAGGCTCCAGAAGAGCAGAGGCATGGTAGAGGAGATCCAAAGTACATCCTGGAGAGGAAGGAGACATGGCTAACCTGGCAACCTCTTTAAAAGCAGGTTCTAGGAGGAGCCACCCGATCAGACGGAGAGGCTGAAGGAGTGGAGGGTTCTTCCAGTGTGTGAATTCCAGGGCTGGAGTAAGACTTCAGGATGAAGAGCTGGGTCTTTTGAAACTCCCCAATTTATGTTTCTCTTTGTATCAATCATACATGGGGGGCTAGGGTAGTAATGACTCTAAGCTCCCTGTGATGATACTTTTAAGGAAATAGGAACATTATTCCTGGAGAAGTGAAGACCTAAGGGTGAGTGAGAGGGATATTGATAGGTGGCCAAGGGAGTCCTGCTTGTCTAAACTGCCTCGAAAATACTTGAAGGCTATTGCGTGGAAGAAGGATTAGACTTGCTCTGTTTACCTTGAGATGATAGAACTGGGACCAATGAAGAGAAGAAGTCTCAGAGAAGCAAGTTTGGGCTTAATGTAAAGCAAAGCTATCAAACAATTAAAACCATCCAAAAATAGAATTGACTCCATTGGGAGTCATTAGAGATTGCCAAGCAGAAGTGGGATGACCATTTGTCAGGAACATTATGGGCCTTGGGGGGGAGGAGGGGTAGAGTATGGATTCTCAATGGTTTCTAAAGTCCCTTCCTTCTCAGAGATTCTATAATGGTATCCTAGCCTTTTAGGGTAGGTAGACATCTACCCCTAGACTTCTCTCTCTGTAATACTTCCTCTTGGTAGCTCTTTTAACCCCCTTACCCCCATTGACATTTACTACATCTGCACACATGACTATAAAATTTCTGTCACTAGTCTTTACATGTATTCTGAGCTCCTGACCTTCATTTTGAACCATTTCCAGGTCAATTTCATGTGGATCTACTACCAATACTTGAAACTCAGCGTGCCCCAAGCTGAGCTTATTAACTTTCAGTCTTGTGAGATTCCTCCTGGCTTTTGTCTCCTCAATCAAAAACTCTAAGTGGCAGTAGTTACTTCCCCAATAGGTTCCCATCACTTCTACCACAGCAGCCAGCACCTTCCTGGTAGTGAGACTCAGTTCACTACATTATAAACAAATTAAATATTTAATAAGAATTATTCTATCAGACCCTTTCCTTCCTCTAACTGAGCTTCAGGTGTGATGAAAATGAAACTGTTAATGTTAGTGTTAGGAAAGGGATAACTTAAAATCTTGGGCAATATCACTGAGTATGTGGGCAAACAGGCTGCTGCATTGTGTAGGGGTTGTGGAAATGGAGGGTCTGAGGGCATTAAAATAAATCTTGTTTCCCTTGTAGTTTTCTTCAGACCTTCTGGCATCCTACATCAGTTAAGATTTTCAGCTTCTTTTGTCAAAAAATCCATTCCTCACTGCAAAATACATAGTTTCAAGTTCATCCCCTCAAGATTAAAACAATCTATATGCACAGCAAGACTGATGCTAATCATCCCCCTCACAAAAAATGCTCTTTCACTGATTTCACTTAGGATCTTTGCTATAATAAACATATTTAATATGTATGTAGCAAATGTAAATATATATTATAAATTACTTATTATGGAACATATATAAATTTTATATATCTTAAGGCTGCAAAATACTTCACATATATTATCTCTTTTGATCCTTACAACAACCCTGTGAAATAGGTGCTAGTAGTGTCTGTGTTTTACAGGTTAGTAAACTTGATTAGTAACAGATGAGTAAAGATTTGGGGTGGTTAAGTGACTTGTCCAGGGTCTCTCAGCTTAGTTGAGGTAGGATTTAAATGCAGCTCTTCCTCAACCCATTTCCAGTGCTTTAAGTAAGTACTCGGCTACATGGGTATCATAACACAAGGATCAAGTTCTTATGTACATATATATATATATATATATATATATATATATATATATATATATATATATTTTTGCTGGACCATTGGACTCAATACCACTCAAGATTTCTTTTAGTCTGAGGATAATAGCATAAGTGGATTTTTGGAAAGGAAAAGTCTATAGTATAGACATTAGTATAGACATACTTCATAAATAATTCACCTGTCTATAGTGTTTTATAGTTTACAGAGGGGTTTTCCCCCCAACAAACTAGTATTATTATCACCATTTTACAGATGAGGAAATTAAAATTTTAGGAGTTTCAATGACTCAACTGTGGCCATATACCTAGAAAATAGGATAACTAGAAGTTAATGAGGGTTTTCTGACTTTAAGGCCAGGGTTCTTTTCCATTCTACCACAAAGATATCATAGAAGGTTGAATGGGACTAGAAATTAGATATTCACCTTCATCCAATTCAAATTTAAATTTCATTAAAATATCAAAATCTCCTGAATATGGAGGAAAGCAAAATAGAAAAATGAAATAATTTCAGAGATAATGCATGCCAAAAGAAGCAGCTTTGCCTGAATTACCTGGGTATCTCCCAAGACATTTCTTCCTTCCATCAGAACAGATAATTCAGAAGTGATCAAATGTTTGGCCATTTTTCAAAAATTACCTTTTTTAGCCCCAATTGTTCTCAAAATCTGTTGCCTGTTTCACAGGATATGATTAGAACTTGGTGTCTGACTATTTTTTTCTTTTCTTTTCCATGATAAAGATAAGGTCATAAATATCCTATCTCCTTTATTTTTAATTGCTGCTCTTAACAGGACCTGAAGATGACTCAATGAAGAATGAAATGAAAATGGAGATCGAATCCCAGAGCTCATACATGGAAACAGAAGGTACTGAACCCAGAATATGTGGTGATCATTGAATGAGATAAATCTGTGAACCATAACTTCTCTGCTTCTTAGGTTTTTTAGAATAGTATTGGCTGGGAGATGGAGTTGTGCTTCAGTGTGTCTTTTGAAACTTATAAAAGCTAAATCAGAATTCTCAGGTTGGAGCCATGATTCTCATTGATACTTACATTAGCTTCTTCTCATCTCATTCTATTCAGAACTTTTCTCAAACCAGGAAGATACCCCAGTTGTTCCGAAACCTGAAGTTACTGCAGCCACTGATGACAAAGAGGAAAAAGAAAATGATAAAGGTAGGAATGCTCTCAAAGCTAAGTCTTCAAATGGATGGATGGACTTCTTTTTGATTCTTGTCTAGATTTCAAGCATCAAAGCTATTCTCTCGTGCTTTGTGGTTGTGATCAGAAAACCCAAATATTTTTCTAACCCTGCAACAATTTTAAGAAGTGGATTAAAACCCACAAGTAGCACAAGAAGGTAATTTTCCAAGTATTTTTTCCAGGTGGTGTGAAGATGTTATTACTCATTTGGATTTCATCCAATTTTTGAAATGATACCATTGAGGGTGCCTATAAGAAGTGGAAATTATGTAGTGGAGGAAAAACAAGACAGAGAAAATTCAGAAATGGCTTTAAAACAAATACATTAACCTTTTCATATCGATTTTATACTGTCTGCCTTCATACCATGCTGATTAAAGGAGCAATTTATGGAAAATATGCACATTATGTGAACCTTTTAAATTGCAACTTTCTTTTCACCAATACTGCAAAACCATAATATTGACTACTGTTGAAGTAAGTGAACCTGAAAATGACTTCTGAAGACATAGGAAGGATGAACACATTTTAACGAACAATTTTAAAACAGCAGTTAAAGAAGTCAATATTTGGATTGAAGATAAAATTTCATAGTCTCCAATGATTTGTTTTACTAAATAATCTCTGAGGAATTGAGTATTTACTGCTCCTTTTGCCAAACTGAAAACTCTCTTTTCCAAAATTTTAAACGACTGCTTGAGAAAAACTACATCTATGATCTCATCCTTGCTATTACATTTAAGTGAACACATAATTGCAAAGCACATGCAAAATAGTAACATGATGGTTCTCCTGTTTAGCACCGCCAAGATCAATATGGGCTGCAAATTAAAACCCAGATATTATCTCTATTGTATGTCAATGTCAATACTAACTACAACTTCCTAATGATGAGTCCTTTTTGACAGCTACATTGATGCTTACTTAATTGCTAAGCCGTGTTAGTAATACTGGCACTTTTTCCACTGTATATCCAGGTTAATAGCACCAGCTTCCTACCTTGCACACACACAGGGTAATAGCATTCTCCCTACAGATCCCAGTTGAAACTAATTACTAGTCATGTTCATAACATTGGTGGTATATTTTATTACTGACAAAGATAATAGAATTGATATAACCCTTCCTTCTAATCCAGGTAAATTATACTGCTTGCTTATTTCAATTGCCTATCTATGTTGTAAAATACAGAAGCATAGCCATTGGAAATGACATACCCGTTTGGTTCATTTTACATTCCTACCAATTATTTACATTTTATATTGTGCCTCATGCAAAGTAAATGGACAAAATATACTTCTAACTATTTATGCATGTAACTCTGTATAACTTTACTGTCCCCTATAGGCAGATACTTCCATTTAGCACATTCTAATAATTATATTTCACCATCTGTCCTGCCTACCCTTAGAACGCTTGGTTATCCTGGGGCTAGAATTCTTTGTGGATTATCCAGTTCCATTATTTCTCTTCTCCTATATTTTCAGCATCTTACTACTTTTCAGCAGATAGGACCAAGCAGACAGGGGAGGGTGTGAACAAATCAATATAGTTTTCTACTTGCTAACAGCTAAACTAAAAGGTTAACTAATTTGATATTTTTATGATGGGTGAGCAAAAATCTATGATTTTCAACTCGTGTTTTCTCCTTGCTTTTATTAGGTTTAGTGTTAGAGTTGATGTTAGCATTTGTGTTCAGTTAAGCAAGGGCTAGTTTTCAGGTAAGGGTTGAAGTCGGAATTAGATTTAAAGGTACGGTCTAAATTATATTTAGGTAGTGTTGCAGGTTAAATTAGAATGAGAGTTAGGATTACAGTTGAGGATAGGGTTAAAGTTAAGGTTAAGGGTTATGTTGCATCTATCTTTGAAAACATTAAAAAAAAAAACCTTTCACCCTGGTTTCTTTATTTGTTGTTGTCACATCTGGTTTAAATATGACTATTCTTTTTGAATAGATAAAATAAGCAAGAGAACAGTCTAGTAAATTATACCTTTCAGCATCCCTCTCCATCTCACCCCCCCCAACTGATTAATTAATAGAGCTTCATCAATATGCTATATAATTCTGGATTCAGAGGTTTGTAGATTTAGACCTGAAAGGTACCTTTAAAAGGAGATTTTAAGCTTTAGACCCAGATAGGATTATTGATTTAGAGCTAGCCAAAAACTTAGAGGTCATCTAGCCTTAACACCCTTGTTTTATAGAGATACTTAATGACTTAGCCAGGGTTATGTTGCTTGTAAGTATCTAACGCAGCATTTGAACGCAGGTCCTTCTGACTCCAATTTTAGCAGCTCTTTGTCATCCTCACAACAGATCTTAAAACTCTGAAGGAAGGGAGCATGGGATGCAAACAGACACACACACACACACACACACAATGAAACAAGACAGTTTTCTTAATCCATGAAGTTCATCATTGTCCATGACTTGCTCTGAAAATATTGGACAATGAGGTGGCACAGTGAACAGAGCAACACCAGGAAGATTTTAGTTCAAATCCTTCCTCAGGTATGAGCTATGTCACTTAGCCTATGTGTGCCTCATTTTTCTCATCTGTTAAACAGGGATAAAAATAATCTATAAAATGGGATAGTATCTACCTTCCAGGGTTGTTGTAAGAGTAAAAGAAGATATTTGTAAACATTTTGCAAACCTTAATGCAATATTAAAATGTTATCTATTATTATTAATAAAACCTGAGTAAGTCACATAACTTTTCTAGACCTGTTTCCTCATCTCTGTAATGGAGGAATTAAACTTGGTGACCTGTAGGGCTCCTTCCAACGTCTCAGTCTATGATCTGATGATCTGAACCTCTGCACCAAGTTTGAAAAAGACCAACTTAAAACATTTTTTTTGATCCAATATATGATTTCATCTGTATAGGAAATTCGCAGAGTAGAAACTCCTTCCATTGATGCAGTCCATCAGCACTTCTGTAACTTCTAATCTTAACCACTTATCTGAGGCACTGAGACCTTAAGTGACTCATCCGTCACTGTCATGAAGCTGCTATTTATCAGAGGCAAGACTCAAACCTAAGTCTTTACAGCTTTAACATTAAGCCCTTATATCCCTTATACCATTTTACCTGGGGGCATGTAGGTCAGTTTTTAATATCTGGGATTCTGTGGGTGGGGGAGAAGGGAAAGGAAAAATACACACTTTTAAGTTATATATTTAAGGTGCATTTAGGTGGTACAGTGGATATAGCATCAGTCCTGGAGTCAGGAGGACCTGCATTCAAATCCAGCCTCAAATACTTACTATCTGTGCAATCCTGGGCAAATCACTTATCCTGATGGCCATATATAGAATGATATAGATACACTCATACATACACACATATATAGACACATATATAGATATATACACACATATAGACACATGTGTACTACATATATATATATGCCCACGTGTGTGTGTTTGTGCGTATAGCTAGGTGGTGCAGTGGTTAGAGCACCAGTGCAGGAGTCAGGAGAACCTGAGTTCAAATCTCACCTCAGATACTTAACACTCACTAGCTGTGAGTCATTTAACCCCAATTGCCTCATCCTGGTCATCTCCAGTCATCCTGATGAATATCTGGTCACTGGATTCAGATGGCTCAGGAGGAGAAGTGAGGCTGGTGACCTGCACAGCCCGCCCTCGCTCAAAACAAAGTCAAGTGCAGGTCATGTCATCATTTCTCTGATGGCATGGTCTTCTTTGGCAATGAAGGACAAACAAACTCATACACACATAGACATGTTCTGGCCAGAAACTCTAAGGTTCTTCCCCTCTCAGGCTCTAAAACAAATGAACAGAAACCCCCAGAAATTATATGTATTGAAAAGAAATAGCAAGTTGTACAACATAAATTTGCAATTTCATTGCAATCATCTTTTTTCTATGCTAATATTATAGAAATATTTATGTTCAGAATAAAATAAATATTAAAAAATAAGTTTAATCTGCATCATTTACATTTTCTTAAATCTAGAGATAATCAACAAAATAATAAATCAAACTGATTTATTGCAGTTGCCACTTTCTGAGGTAGAACTGCTCACACTGACAATCACCCACAAGCTGTTAGAGCTGGCTCCAACATATTCCGGATTTAGTCTCTTGATCTGAAACATGTTTTCTATGCTTAAAGAAGAGACTATTGATTTAATTTTGGTTTCATAGAAGAAAAGCAATAGTGAAACTCCAAAGCATTCAGATTATTTTTTGCCCTCCTATTAAAGATATTTAGTTTGTCAGCAATTACAAATTTTCTGGGAAAAAAAAGAATATATTTCTTAGTTTTGTGTACAACCATGATGTCTTGTAATAGAAGGTACACATAAGTATTAAGAGCTATCCTTATCTCCAAACAGGAGGAAACGTATCCTGCTACACTCATAGATAAACTATATAATTTGTTTTGAAATCTTAAATCTGTGTTGCTCTAAGATTCTTTCCATGGGAAATAAAATCTGTTCATTTAAATTCCAGACAAGGTAAGAAATATACAGCCTTCCCTCTAGTTTTGTTGCATCTTAAAAGAAGAGAGTGTGTAGATAATCCTCCAGACCCATCTTCTATCACTCCCAGGTCTAGCCGCACAGATGCTACACCGTTAAGTCTGAAAGTTAGTTATAGTTGAAAAGAAGGAGGAAATACGCAACAGTAAGTCATGCTGATAAAATCACACAGCAACACAATGAGAAAATCCCTGGGAAACTTGAATGGAAAGAAGTCACACTCACATTAAGTTTGGTTTTCAAATATAGTCATTGCCCTCACGTAGCCAAAAGTCCTGTTCATAAACTAATCAAGTTAAAGTTTGTCGCATCAAAACTTATAGGATGTTTGAAAAGAAGCAGAATAGCATAATTGAGGTTAATAACCATATAAGGAAAGAGAAAAAAAGGCAACTTTAAGATGAAATTTTTATCTGACTTAGATTTTTTTATTGATGACTTTATTTTTAAATCATTTGCATTTCCACGTGTATCACTCCTCTTCCAAGAGAGCAATTCCTTGTAACACACACACACGGAGGAAAAATATATTGTTCAACAAAACTAACCTAAATATAAGAAAAGGTCTGAAAATATATGCACTGTTCCATACCCCTAGTCCCCAGCCTTAGCAAGAGTTTGGGAGAAGAGTAAAGTCGGTGCCTTCTGATCTTTTCTGTAAGGTCTTTTGGCCGTTAGACTTTTGCGGCATTCAGTTTTAATCGTTTGGTCTTGTTCTTTTCATTTCCATTGTTGTAATCGTTGTAATGTATTGTTTTCCTGGTTCTACCTATTTCATTCTGCGATAATTCATGTCAGTCTTTCCATGTTTCTCCCTAGTCATCGTATCTGTCACTTACAGCAGAGAAATATTCCATTACATTCATGTGCCACAGCTGGATTGGCCATCGCCAGTCGATGGGCACCTACTTTGCTTTCATTTCTTTGCTACTATGAAAACTGCTGCGTAAATAATTCATATGTATATATATGTGTGTGTGTGTGTGGAAATATACATATATACATACACATATATATATATACACATGCATTTGCACATACATATATACATGTGTGTGTATGTATCTTATCTGTTCCGACCAGGAACTCTAAATTGCTTCCCCTCCCAGAATGATTCCTTTGTGAAGGCAAACTGGGCTATCTTTTGCCTCATTTTTTTTAAACTACCGAATGAGTGTTGCCTCAGAGGGACCTGGAAAAGACCTTAGCTTAAAAAGGCCAAGATCCCCGTCGCCAGTTGTCCTGATCTGTTTCTTGCCCCTGGATTCTGATGACTCTGGAAAGGAGAAGGAGGCTGATGACTGCACAGGTCTGCCTCACTTCAATCCAATCCACTTGCCAGTCAAGACACGACCCTCCTAATGTCTTTGATCCTCTTCAAGAACAAAGGATGAACAAGTCCCACATACATACATACACATACATATGTATGCATACACACATACATATGCATGCACATACATATACACACATATACTTCCTATATATGTATATGCATGTGTGTATACATATGTATGTGCATGGATATATATATATATATATTTGTAGGATATGGATATATATGTTTGTGTGTATCTAAATATGTATGTATGTATGTAGGTATATATCCTATTTTCTATCCTTCTTGGGGTATATGCCTGGCTGTGAAATAGATGAGTCAAAAGGTATGAACAATTTTAGTCACTTCATTGGCAGAATTACGTATTGCTTTTCAGAATGGTTGGATGAATCCACAACTCTACTAACAGTTTATTAGTGTTATCTATATTTTTACAACCTCCCTGACAGTGATCATTGTAATCTTTTGTCATCTTTGCCAATTTGTTGCATGTGAAGTGAAACCTTAGAGCTATTTTAGTTTTTATTTCTCTCTATTAGTGCTTTGAAGCAAATAAAATGTGGTTATTAATCATACTATTTTAAGTATGAAATCAGCAATTTAAATTTTTCTCCAGATTTTATACCTGGTTGCATTTTGAAACTTTTGTTAAAAGGTTTTTTCTCAATGTCTTTTTTGTTTTAAATGTATTTTTTCATTATATTCATCCAGTTGATGGAAACTTATACTGTATTTCCAGTTTTTTTCTAGTCTTATTGTATTCAGATCACTAAAATACAAAAGTGGTTCGGGGGACTTTGTTCCTTCCAGAAGAAGTTAGTAGCACAATGGATAAAGTGCTTAGGCCTGCATGCAAGAGGATCTGAGTTGAAGTCCAGCTTCAGACACTTATGAACTGTGTGACTCTAGGGAAGGCACTTCACTTCTGCCTCAGTTTCCTCCATGCAAAATGGGGATATTAATAGCACTTATTTCTTAAGGTGGTTTTAAGGATCAAGTAAGATAATATTTGCAAATGTAGCACAGTGTATGTAGCACAGTGTCTGGTACATAATAGGAATTTAATAAATGTTTTCTTCCTTCCTTCTGGATGAATTGGACTAGAAAGAAGAGACCCATCAGGGTGAATAATGTGTTATATCAATAGCTCAATACATCTCATGAGGGCTAGAGAGAAAGAGGTACAGGAACTCCAAGAGTGGAGTTCCCTGCATAGAGTTCTGGGAAAGAATTAATAGACTCAAGCATTGTTGAGGTCAAGGTAAAAATTTATTATGTTTTTCAGCGTGCAAGAGTTCTAAGGGAACCTGCAACCTTAGAGGGGTACAGTTAAAGTTTATATAGTATATTCTATAGTATAGCATGCGCCAAGGATGATAACTAGGCGATTCAGGGTGGGATTAGGGAAGGCTTAGTTCTTAAAGGAACATGCACTTTTGGTATCTACTGCACAGGTATTTTATTCATCAGGAATTAGCCCAAGCGTTTAAGCCTGAAATATCACTAAGTCAACTAGCCATCAGGACTAAGGAATACCAAGACGTCAATGTCTTGTTAGGCAAGATAAATGTGTATTTTTTATACGTATGTCTAAGTCTAGGATACATGATTGGTCATTGAGTAGTAAATGTTGTGTATAATCCAGTGCACAGCCCATTCAACCAGTACACAGCTGATTCAGACTAATAAGTTCTATAGGTGCAGCTGGCAACTGTAGCAGGAAGGGAGATAACAGTTGTAGCTGGGGCAGGTGATGTCATTAGGCTGGGGAGAAACTGCCTGAGACAGTGTTTTTAGGTAACAGAGAAGTATGATTTTTTAAAGAGAAAAGTGATTTTAGGATTGGGTCTAAGCACATGCACCCAAGCACCCTGCCACCTCCAGTACCTCTAATTTTATTTGTCTTGAAATTCCCTCCACCAAGAGCACTTAAAAATCCATCTGTTACACAGAATCTCAAAGAATTCTCTGAGCCTCAAACAGGTTAAAGTGACCTGCCCATGGTCACACAGCTATTAAATATCAGAATCAAGACCTGAGCCCAAGTTTCCCTGACTCCATCCACTGTTCTCATTTGTCTTCTATAACTCAGTGTATTTTCTTGGGATTTACCGCCATTTTAAGGACTGATGTCCGCCTAAGAATACGAGACGACTGGAGGGTCCCCTCATATGGAAGAAAAGAGAAATCTTTAGTCCAAGTAAGTCTCTACACATTCTCTGCTCAGGAGCAGTCCAATTATTATCTCCATCGATCTTAATCCATGGTGGAAACATCTTTCTCTGCAGTTCATTTGATTACCACTCCATCTCCCAGTGAACATGTAGACAGTGAGCCCTTCTCTTCCCCGCCCCCCCACCCCTGATCAAGTTCATTAGACAATTTATTATGTCTACAAAGCACCATTAGATAGCCCCCAGCCTTTTCCATTATTAATGTGATTCGTACAAAACTGACAAAGCTCTTTTTTTCTTTATATACTTCAAGAGTGGTGTTCTTAATAGCAGTTGCCTCCACGCACAGAATCAGTGTTCTCCAGGTCCTTAGGAGGCAACCTAAGGTGGAGCCTAAGGGGCATTTGCCTTGTGCCAAATGTTGTCCCTGCTCCCTCCTGATTAATGGTCTATCCTCATGGCAATCTCTAATTTCAAAGAACCTCTGCATCCCAGAAGAGGGCTGGAAACAACTATCTTTCCCAAGTGATTCAGGTTTGAGTAATGCCATACTTTTCACAGTAGTAACACCATCATTAGTTTTCAGGAGTTGTTTCATTGTAAAAGGCCTTTCTTTTTTTTCCCCTGGCCTTTTTTAGAATGTACTCTCTGGCTGAAATTTGTCAACTAAAAGAGCAAATTGTTAGAGAAAATAGTTCAGGTGAAAATTCCTGGTTCTTTTCAAATGATACGAATGTAAAAAAGAAAAATGATCCTTATTAAAGTGCCAAACTACATCCCACCTGTGGGTTGTTCAGTCCTGTTAACATGAGGAGCAAAATTTTTTTTTCGTCTAAATTGAATCTGGTTCCTGTTGACCTGTAAACCTTTTTTTCAAGGTCAGAATCATTTAATTTGTACTGCTCAAGATGAGAAATGATTACACAAATTTCATGATAATGTAGGATATGTCAACATATTGAGGACCTGGGATTTCATTGGCATCCCTCCACCAGCACAACCTACCATAGACTATAATATGCCCTTATAAAAATAGCAACTTAAAATTTATTTTGTGCTTTATAGTTATGCATCTTGGTTATGCATTTATGGTTTTACCTTGGTCACCTCCATTTAATCTCCACAACTATGGGAGCTAGATGTGACAATTCTTGCCATGTTAATATGAGGAAACTGAGATTCAGAAAAAAATTAAGTGACTTGCCCAAGGCCACCCAGCTGTTCTTTTCCCATTTATACCACAGATATTAAAAATGTCCTCTTTCTGGTTTCTAGAAGCAGGTCTACAGATATGAATAATGGATCTACAAATGTGAAGAAACAGAAATTAAAAAATGGAAAAATGTAATGTCTGTTCCCTTAGTAACAGTGAAGGAGGGAAGAGAAGGAAGGAAGGCAGGAAGGAAGGCAGGAAGGCAGGAAGGAAGGCAGGAAGGAAGGCAGGAAGGAAGGAAGGAAGGAAGGAAGGAAGGAAGGAAGGAAGGAAGGAAGGAAGGAAGGAAGGAAGGAAAGGAAAGGAAATATTAATTAAGCACCCTCTGTGTGGTGCCAGAAACTGTGTTAAGTACTTTACAAATAGTATCTTATTTGGTCCTCACAACAACCCTGTGAGGTAGGTGCTGTTAATATACCCCTTTTCAGATGAGAAAACTGAGACTGAGAGAAGTTAAATGACTTGCCCAAGGTCACACAGCTAGTTAGTCTCTAAGGCCAGATTTGAACTAGTCTTTTTGATTCCAAGTCCTGTGCTGTAACCACTGCACCTCATAGCTGTCTTATAAATGATTATAATGTGCTTAGGGAACTAAAATTTCCATATAGAATACTTAGCTAATCAAAATATTTAGCTTATCTTTAAGTAGGCTGCCATTATATGAGGAAGCTCTGAGTTTAAATTCAAGTTCAAAAAAAGTTTTGGGATGTTTTTGCTTGTAACAATAGAATTTTATTAAATGGCTTCAGATGCTCACTACCCGTGTGACCCTGGACCAGTTATTTAATCTCTCTCAGCCTCAGTCTTCTCATCTGTAAAGTGGTGATAAAAATAGTACCTACTTCACAGAGTTGCCTGGTAATCAAATGAGATAATATATGTAAAGTGCTTTCCCAACCTTAAAGCACCGTACAAATCCTAGTTATTATTATTGTTTTATAAATATAAGTACTGACAATTCATATTCATCTAAATACAACGTTCTTCTCACCTCTTCCACCCTCTCACATGAGTGTCTCAATAATATAACAGTGAAATCCTTTCCCTTTGCTATCTTATTTATTACAGGATTCCCATCCCCTTTCTGAAACAGGGGAAACAAATTTAGCAACTGATTGTATTTCCTGGGAGAGGGTAGGTTTTTGACCTATGGACAACAGCGTTGTGAACATATTGGGAAGCAGTGGGGCTGGGGAACTGCCCTGTGGGCACATGTTCTCTTCACTGGATTCCCAGTTTTCTTGAGTTTCTGTTCTCTGAGTCTTCCTGTTGCCTTCCTGTTGCCCAGTGCCACTGGATGCTACCTTTCACCATTTGTTTAGCTGTTTCATATTGCAAACCATAACTAGTGCAGATGAAGCAAGATAATCTGATTACAGGTGACACAGTCAAGTACGGTCAATTTACTCTAATCACAAACCATAAATTTGAATAACAGTAGGATTCTTGCCTGGATCCTGTTCCAGGCATTATCCTGCAGTTCTCTAACCTGCAGGGCCCATAAATCCCGATTTTTGAGAATGGTGCCAGTGAGTCAAATAGTGAAATAAATCTAGCAGGTAGATTTCATTCATCCTAGAATACTCTCCCTTCAGGTTCTGAGCTCTAGGCAGCAAAGGCCATCTTTAAGTTTCATTAAACTGCTCTGTGGCATAAAAAGAACATTAGACCTAGAGTCAAGAGACCTGAGCTCTGTTCCTGGCTTCATCATTTATTAGCTGTGTGACCTTGGGCAATCTCATAAATGTTCTAACTCTGACACTTTTAGATAAGGTATTCTTCATCTATATATGGAGATAATGCTTGCTTTTATCTACCTCAGAGTGTGGTTGTAAGGATGGGATATCATGCCTCCAAGTACTATAATATTTATACTACCGAGCACTACAGAAATATAAAACATTCACTGGAGATAATATGGTACAATAGAAAGAAGACTGATTGAAGTTGGAGGATCTGAGTTTGAATTCCTCCTCTGATACTATCTGTATCAATCTCTGTAAGCTTGAGGAAGTCATCTAATCTTCTTGGGTTTATTTTCCCATCTATAAAATGAGGGGGTTGGATGAGATGGCCTCTGAGGTTCCTTTCAATTGAAGAAATATGATCCTATATGGTATTTAGGCATTTACCATGCGTTATCTCATATTCACATCACAAAAACCCTTTGAGGTAAGTACTATAAGTATACTATTCCCATTTTACTTGGGTCAAAAAACTAGTAAATATTAGAGATGGCATTTAAACACAGGTCTCATTGAATCTTGAACCTGACTTCCTCATTTCAAGGCTAATTCTCTGAACCACATTGCCTTTCTGTGGGTAAATAATGATGTATAAGAGTGTAGATTTATAAATTCTGTTCTTTTGTCCTTTTTTTAACCTGGAAGAACCAGTAAAAAACATAAGTTGGGGATATGGGTTCCAATCTTAACTATAATTTTTTCACTATTAATATAGAAAACCTGTTCAATTGATAACAGGCAGGTTCCATTAAATAAGAAAAAGGATTATTTACAACCTTTTCATTCTTAGTTCAAGTGAAGATATTGTAAGTCACACTAACTGGACTTCATAAGGAAAAAGAAAGAGTTATATAGCAAAACAGATAGGAAAGGGTTATAGACTTAAGACAAACACAGAATTTTATTTTAAGACCACTGAAATGGTCCAATCCCCTCATTTCAGAATTGAGGAGACTGAGGGACAGAGAAATTAAGTGACTTGCTTTACATCCCAGAACTAGTTAGTGGCATAGCTGAAATTGGAACCCAGGCTTTGGACTCAGTGTTCAGTGTTTGCCACTGACCCTTTAACATTGACAAAATAACTATATCCACACCCACCCTTCAATCTTCTCCCAAACTCACTGATTGAAGCAGTTACAATGAAATGAATTGAGTCAGAGTACAACATGGAGTCAGGACTAAAATCTGCATTTCTGTCTTTTAGCCAAGTTCTTGTTCCATGAGGTGTTAGTGTCTCCAGATAGAAGCAAGACCAAGACAATTTGCAGGGAACCCCCTGCAAAATCTAGACCCCAGATATAAGAATTTTCCCCTCAAGCCCCCAGGCATGCATTGAAATGGGAATTGGAAGTCTATAATGATTATCCCTTGTAATGCAAGCATCTTCTGGAGGGTGTGGGGATGGAGCTTGCGCAAATACCCTAAATTCAAATTCAGTTATAGTGGAATAACTCTTCATCAACACCTTAGGTGTTCTTGTCCATATTTTTTTTTATTTAAATTGATAGTTCTAAGTTATTATACTATCCAAACAGGGTAGACTATTTACTGCAATTTCGTTTGTGCCTAACTACCTTACTTAACTCATCAGATACAATAATCTCCAGACCACCTTGGAAATGTAAAAGGTATCCACATATTGCTTTGTATCCAATTGTAAACATTCCACTTTTCTATGTGACAGCAGGAGGAAGCTTAATTTCTTTTCATTACTCTTTATCCATCAGGTGCCCTCATTCCAGCCTCAGTAGGGAAAGAACAGGTGGGACAAGCAGTGCCCTGAATGTTAATTTTTTTTTTCATTTCATTCACTGCAAGGATTTACCTTTCACTGTGTTTTTATAATCAAAATAGAAACAATTAGGGATCTTGCTGCTTGAATGTTTTGTGACATCCGTTTTATGACATCTGCTTTGATGATACCAAAAGAGAGAGAGAGTGAGCATCTAAGCAATGGTGGGGGCCCTGGTGGACTGCCCCGTGACTGTTCTTGTTCATTTCATCACCAGCCTAAAAAAGAAAGGCCGTCAAAATAAATTAGCCATTTTTCTACTTAATAAATATTGTCCCTTTGTTAGCGCTTACATTTTTGACACAGCATTTCTACTCATTTTCTAGAGCTGTTATTATAGTTTATTGGTCTCATTTTATAATTGAAACTCATAAAAATTCTGCTGAGAATTTAAAACCATAGAAGAATGTGAATTTTCTTATTGAAGGCATATTTTCATTGAGCGTGTTCACTTTTCATGTATCATTACTGAGATATCCAAAATAAAAGGGATTTGGTAAGCCTACACAAAATTTATCTTATCTGAATTTAACTTTCCACATGGTTGCAGTTATATCTCGTTATGTAGAAAAGTAGTGTGGCCTAGTGGATACAATGGGAATGGAGGGAAGGGAGGGTGACTTGGAATCAGGTAGATTTGTGTTTGGGGTGAGCCACTGGACCTCTCTGTGTCTCAGACATGTCTCTAAGACTAGAAAAACTAAAGGTGGCTAACAGTCTGCACCAGCAGAAAGAGTTCCCATGCCAGGGAAATTTTAAGTCCTTGATGCTATTGATATATGCTGATCATATGATATTCAGAATTATGAAGTATGATATGCAGTTCACATGTTTTAAGCCAGGAATGATGCACTTTACAATATGGAAACTATAAAATAAATAGGATCCATATTTCATATTGTCATTTTTGCCCATTGACTCAAAGCTGCAGAGAAAAGAAGCCTTTAGAAGCTCATGCAAACAAATAAAACAGAACTTTTCTAAAGAAATACATGTTATCAAGGTCAATGGAGCAAAGGAATTTTGTGAATTTCTCTATAGCATGATAGATCTGTAGATATATATATATGTTTATGTATCCATTTATATATAACATGTCTATATATGTATATTATAATAATATATTTTATTATGCACTGTATCTATACATAATATATTTGGACATTATATATCATACATAATACATCCTGTTATATATTTTTACATATCATATAATATATTTATACATATATATCATGTCATACATAATATCTATCTATCTATATGTGTACATATTTCTTTTTCCTAAGCTTTCAACTCTTGAAGAAACAGATCAATAATTAGAATGATGGGTTACATCTATAACATCACAAGTTTGGTCCAAGACTTGACATTTCTATGACTCTTTGAGATTTACTTTGAATTCATTATCTATTTTGATCCTCATAAAAATTTTATGAGATAGTATAATCTTCATTTTACAGAAGAGGAAACTGAGGCTGAGTCAGAGATAGGATTTGAACCCAGAATTGGTCAAAGTTCAACACTAATACTCCATAGGACTTTGTGATATCTAGGTCAAGGATGACTAGAAAGCAGTGTTTCCCAAATCAATTTGACCACTGAACACTTAGGGGCTTCAAATATATTACTAGAACTAATGAATTCTAGCATAGAATTTTCCAGAAACAAAGGGGATTTGGAGAAAATTTGGGGCAAAATAGAATAAATTTATCCTACTTTTGCATTGGGAAGATACCTTATGCCTCATATTTTCTTTGAAAATGACACAGCATTTTTTAAAAGAAAAATATCACTAAAATCAACCTTTTCTCCTAACAAGAGGAACACCAGGATTCTCCAGTGCTCACTTTGGGAAATGCTATTCTAATGTCTCCTTCATATATGGTACCATTATAATAGCAACATGTACAAACCTTCTCTTTTACTGAGATTGTATGCATTTCATTAATGATGATGATTATGACCATCATTCCGGTCCAAAGGATACTTCACTATCATTGTGAAACACTGGGGCTGGCTATACAGCTGGAGAAAATGAGTCTAGCTATCTGAATCTTATTTAGAAAATAAGACAGAACAGAGAATTAAAGGCATAAAAGAAAGATGTAAAGAAAAAAGTCATTAGTTTCTGTCTTTCAAAAAAGGAAAATCAGTCCAAGTATGTGTGCAAGCTGTTACCTCCAGGAGGGAGACATTAAAAGACCCTTCAATCAAGCCTTCTCTGAGGTTCCCTCCCCCCCCCATTTCTTTACATTTTTCCCCAATTTTGGAACTTAGCAATAGTCAATCATTCTAATATATCACATATAGATTTTAGGTACATATATACAACAACTTTTTTTTCAAAATAGTCTATAAAATCAGGTGGTTGGACTAAGGTGCCTTCTTTCTCTAATATTTAAAAAAATCTACAAGCTTCTACCCTGACATGCTTCATTTGGGGACCTTGCCCCTAAAATGAAAATAAAAAGTTTTGTCAAAGACCTTCAGTTGAAACCCTTTTCGTGAACATCATATTCCCCTGCCCTTCCATATCTCCTGAAATTATCATTAGCAGGACTAGGATCATTTATTTTCCTTAATTGAGATACCAGAAGAATCTGTAAAAGCTTAAAAAGGAAGAGAAGGTCTCCTCTCTTCTTACTTTATATATAAGATTCTCCTAACTATTGAAAAAGGAAGGAAAACAGCAAGGGGGCAGGGAATTGGAGGGTAGAGTGAAGAGAAAATATACTTCTTGATTAGTTTGAATCTAGGGCCTCCCTGGGCTATTATTGCTTTATTCTTGTTAGTAATAGTAGCCTGTATTTCCACAATAAGTTTAAAATTGGTATATCATTTGAATATTACATCATATCATAAAAAATTGGAATAGAAATAGATCATATACTATTCGAATCTATTAGAAGATGAATTCTTAATCAAAGTTTAGAAGAAATTACAAAACAAAATATACAATTTTGTTTACATGAAATCGAAAAACTTTAGCCCAAATAAAATTAATACATCTAGGTTAAGAAAGGAAGTAGTTGACAGGGAAAAAAAATCTTTGTATCATGTATCTCTGCTCTCTGGTATCAACTACCAGAAATATATAAGACCAACAATCATTTCTCAGTATGACTGATCAAAAGATATGAATAGTTGTCAAAAGAAGAATTACAGATTAATGACAGCCATATGAAGAATGCTCCAAATAACTAAAAAAGAAATGTAAATCAAAACAACCCTAAGCTTTTACATTATACCCAGCAAATTGACAAAGATGACAAAAGATGTGATTAGGCAGAATGGAGGAGTTGTGGGAAGACAGGAAAACAAATGCATTTTTGGTGGGGCTATGATTTCTTATAACATTTGGAAAGTAACTTGGAATTATGCAAGTAAAGTGGCTAAAATGTCCATATCCTTTGTCCAAGAGAGTCCACTGATATGTGTGTATATGTACAGAGATGCTTATATACATGTGTATATACATATGTGTATGTACACATATATGCATACATACATACACACAACTAGGCCACCATTACCAAAAAATGAAGGCTCTATATACAACAAAACAGTTGTTGCTACACTTTTTGTGATAGCAAAGAACTGGAAACAAAGATTATAACCATTGATTGGAGAATGGTTAAAAAATAATGTTGTACATAAATATAATGGAATATTACTAGGTTATAAGGAACAACAAATATGATGACGAGAGAGACTCGTGGAAAGAATTACATGAGCTAATGCAAAGTGAAGTAAGCAGAGCCAAGAAAATTACATACAATGACCATAATGACGTAAATGAAAAGAACAGTACAATGTAATTGAAAATGAATATGGCAATATTACAAAAAGTAAGCTTGGCTCCAAAGAAAGGCTTTTAGAAGACAGATGCAAAGGTGGGGGTGGAGAGGGAAGGGGTCCTGCAAATGTGTAAGATTGAATATAATGTCAGTTGTATTTTTTACACTATCTCAAAGACTAGAAGTTGCAGAGATTTTTTTTTCAAGATTTCTGTGCTCCTGCTTATTTTGAATTTATTAACTTGTTAATTCTCCATTCGATTTTGGTTTTTATTTTATTTTGTTCTGTTTTTGTTCTGTTTTTAGTGACATGCTCAATTTTTCTATTCTGTCAGCATTTAAAAAGATATATCATTTCCTTCTTTGTACTGTTGTCTCTTTGTTAGGTTCTCTTTTGCATAATTGGCCATTTTTTCAAAATTTGTTAATAAACTCATTATTCAGAATGTTGATATTAAATCTCCATTTAGCTATTTTGTCTTGAGTACTCTTTATTAATTATTACTTTTATATTGTGGATTATAGAGGTTATATTTACTGTTTCTGTCTTTTTGCATTTATTTATATTTTTGCACCCTAACACATGATCAGTTATTATAAAGGTACTACATAATCCTGCAAAAAATATATTCTCTTTTGTTCCCTTTCAATAAATGTTTCAAGTCTTTCAGACCTAAGTTCTCCAAAAGTTTGCTTAGCTCTATACTTTCCTTTTTATCTTTTTGTTAGATTTTTATATTTCTGAGAGAGAAATGTAAAACTCTCCTACAATCATTGTATTATATCTATGTCTCTTTGCAATTCAGTTAACTCTTTGCTGAAATTAGATGCTGTGGGATTTGGTGCCTGGCATATATTAAGTGCTTAATAAATGTTTATTGACTGACTGAGAAGAGAGCAGTACAGCCTAGAAAGGATAATCCAGTTATTTCTGAGCATCTTGTTTTCAAGATCAGTAATCTGGACTTCTTTAGAATTCATATGTATTTTCAAAGTTTCTTTTTGTTCTGTTCTGCCAAATTTTCTTCCACTTTGGCAATTTGATTTTCCAGTCTGTCAAGTGTCTTTTTTTCATAGCCTCTACATCTTTAAAGAAATTATCTATTGTGCATTTCAAGTTTGTTACGCTGTTTGTTGATTTTTCATCTAGATTTATTGTTTCTGACCTGTTTTCCAAGCTAATGTCTTCTTTTAATTTAATTTCTCTTTTGAACCATGCTGGAGTTTCTTACTCTTATGTCATGATTTCTGGGGAATTAGCCCAATTTTCTTTTTCACTGGGAATATTTTGGTTAATTTTCCTTCATAGTGTAGCTCTTATTCAAAGTAATAATGGTTTTTTCAAAAATTTTTATTCATTTTCATTCTGTCTTTATGAGTCTTTTTACTGACCTAATATACTTAGGAGTTAGACTTATACCTGGCCTTTCTTTTATTTTTTATCTTTCAGCTTTCTTCTTATATTCGTAGTAACTTGTCTCTGGTTTGTCCTCATTCTTTGTTTCTTCCCTTTCCTCTGTTACACAAATCCCTAAAGTTCAACTCCTTCAAACTGTGAGGAGGATATGGAGCTAGCAGGTTCACTACCCACACTAAACTCTATGGAGATTTACCTCCTCTGGGTTTATACTTTCCTTTTCCTCAGTCATGGACACCTCTTTCCAACTGACTCTGCAAGGGAGTATCTTCCACCCCATTTTTGCTTCCATCCCCAGCTGGGCAATAGTCAAGTTTTCCACATCTTGTGAAGGAAAGAGGGATGAATCAGACTGAGTCACTGCCATGAAGAAATTTGGCAGAAGATGCCACAGTCACATTCTTAGACATAAGCCTTTGAGATGGTTGGTACTGACTAAACCAGGGGAGGGGAACCTTTAGCCTCAAGGCCACGTATGGCCCTCTAGGTCCTCAAAGGCAGCCCTTTGACTGAATTCCTAAAGGATTTGTTCTGTGAAGTTTGGATTTAGTCAAAAGGCCACACTTGAGGACCAGATGGGCCAGATGTGGCCTTGAGGGCATATATTCCCTGCTCCTACAGTAAACCCATCACATGAGGTATCCTGATTATAAATGGGAATGCAAATCTCCCCAATGTTATTCTAAGAGACTTTTGCATTTTTCAGTATTTCTGTCTTCCTATCTTGTGGATTCAACCTTTCATACGTACTTCCTTTTTTGAGGTTAAATTGGAAAAGTATTTGAGAAAAAATAAAACACATGGAAATCTCCAGCTCTGTTGTCGATCATGTGAATTTTCTCAAAAATAGATCATCACAATACTCATATATCTGGTCACCCAGCTTCCGGCCTCTGTCCTTTACAATTCATCCTCCACAGAACTGTCAAAACAATTTTCCTAAAGCTCAGTTCTAAGCATGTCACTTTCCTGTTCTTCAGTAGCTTTTTATTGCCTCTAGGATAAAATACAAGCTTCTCAGCTCAGCATTTAGTCATTCAGCTTGACTCCAGCCTCCCTTCCTTGAATTACTTTGTATCACTCCTCTTCACAGACTGTATTCAGACCAAATGGGTGTATTTTCTGTTCCCCAAACATGACTCTCAGCTCCCACTTTTAATTCTTTGTTTAGATTGTCCCTCAAGCTTGGAATGTACTTTCTTCTTATCAATGCCTCATTTCAAATGCCAGCTCCTCCAGGGAATCTTTCCTGATGCCCCTAGTTGGTAGTTTTATTTTTGAATCATCTTCTATTTAATTATATTTAGAAAGTATATTCCCCAGTAGAATGTAAGTTTTAGAGACTGAGGATAAAGTTAATGTAGAACTGTGGAGGGACTATTTTTCATGTTTATTTTTCTATCCATCCCTTACACATAGAAGACTTCTCAGAAATGGTTTGTGATTTGAATTCTCTCATTTTACATAGGAGAAAACTGGAATTCAGTGAAAGAAACATTACTGCAATAGAGAAGCAGCTGGCCTCCATTTTACAGATGAGAAAACCAAGATTTAGACTGATTAACTCTCTTTTCTGGGATTGCAAAGCTAGGAAGTGTCTAATTCTGATCTTCTGACTCAAATTCCAATATTCCTTCCACTATGCCACTATGCCTTGGCATTGATCCAGAGAGTTTGGAAACCAAAACTTTAATGTCATGATCAGAGAAAAACAATGTAGATGTTATTTTCACCACCATCAATTTCAGTATCATTTCTCTCTTCCTGATTTGCTCTGGATAGATCCCATGTTTTCCATTTCCAGATGTTTGTTCCAATGAAAACTTGTCCTTTAGATTTCAGTGAAAAAGAAAGAGAGCTATCAATACCAGGTCTTGGGTACAGTGAAATAGGATAAACCAAGAGTCACCAGTACCTAAAGACTATACAGACTCTGTATTCCAGATGACTGGCAATAGGATTTCATCTGGACAGGGGAATGGGCCATTGGAGTAATTTGGCACCATGGATTAGATGGAGATTTGAATGAACAGGTGGTCAGTACCAAAGAGAGCCCACGCTGAACAGGGAGAGGTCCTAGTAGGCAGGTGGAGGCACCCTATAAGAAGAGTCTGGCAGAAGTTAAGAGGCAAAACTCCAAGAAAACAGGTGGGCAGCAGGTGTCTGTCCTGAAAGATAGGCTGAAATTTGATATTGGGAAAATCTGGCTGCAGGCAAGAGATTGGGTCAAGAGGCTGGCAGTCAAGAAACCTGGCAGTAGATAGTAGGGACCATGCCATAAAGAGTGAGGTCCAAATGCCCAACTCTAATCCCTAAAGAATTGTTGAGATGATAGTGGGATTTCAATGCCTCAAGATCTGGGTCATTAAATAGGACCTCAGGCTCAGGGTAAACAGACAAGATGATAGCAGTATGGAAGTAGATTACAAAGGAGCCATCACAGAGAACAAGGTCAGAGCACACTCGGTGGCAAGGATAATTGGGTGTTGAACTTCTAAAGGGTTGAGCTCATTCTTGCTTGTATTTCTCCCTCCTTAGAACTCTGGAAGGCAACATCTGGGGCAGGTTGAATTTTACAGGTGGGGGCTTCAGTGACCCATCTATAAGAACTAGAAACACTGAGATCAGTAAGCCAGGCTGGGAATTAGAGGAGGCCTCTCCCTCTTTTTACTGCCCCTCACTTACTCATCTATTTTCCCTATTTGAAGAAATCTTATTCTTTACACATTTTGCTTCAGTATACTAAACAGTGAAGCTAGTCCTCCCCCACAGCGCAGAGTGCTAAGCATAGTTATTTGAGCTAAGCAAGCAAAAACTCACATTTTTCCAAGTGAAAAAAACACCCCTAAGTCTTCTGGTGCTCAATGAGCAGGCCTTAATTGGACTTACTTATCAGAAAAACATGTTTCCTGCCGAAACTGTCATTATTTTCAGCTTCCTGTTGAGCAGGAAGTAATAAAGAAACCCAGAGAATATTTTAGCAGCAATTGAGTCCTTCCTCAACACATTAGAAAGGATTTTTGTAAAAAAGGCTCTAAAAGTTATGAAGATTTATTCCAACTTCAATAAAGATGGGGTCTGCTTTGGCTTGGATTGTCTTACCTCCGATAAAAATTTTCCAGAGAGCATAAATTTCTGTATATAACTTTTTCTCTACCGGTAGGATGTCTTTAAAAAAAAAGACTCAAAAACTCCCAGTTTGCAAGAAAGACGAGATTTGATTTAGCTGATACCCATCTGCTTTAAAACAAAACATCAACAACAAAGAAAAAAACCTTTTGCCATCCAAATTCCAGAATTATCTCAGCTGAATTTTAGATGATTGGAAAAAAGCAGATGAGACTTAACAGGGCCTTTGGAGGACACAGTCCATAAGCTGCTCGCCATATTGAACAAACACCTGGGGCCTACATTTGAAACCTAAATGCAGGCTGTTCACCTGGATTGCCAAGTATAACAGAAGCTAGTCTCTGGCTGGCTGCATCGTGGAGTATTTGTTTCAACAAGGCTCCATCTGCAGAGCCTTGGAGAACCACAAATTACCTGAGAGAAAGGCAGAGGTTGTTTTAGAACGTGACCATCAAGCCAGGGAGTTTTCTTTCCCTTCTTTCCACAAATTACTGATGATTTCTAATTATATGGATTGTTTTCTTTCTCTCCCTTTCTGCTTCTTATGCTCTCTGACTCTGACTCCGCAGTTTCCTGCCTCTATCTCTTTCTCCCTTTTTTTTTTTTTTTTTTGGTGTTTGGTTGTCCTTTTTCCTGGGCTCTGTTGTTTTTCCTTAGCCCCCTAAACTTGTTTTGCCTGCCTTCACAGACATTCCAAGCAGTAATGGTCTCATTGACCCAGTAATTAAAGGAATCCTGTACCTTTTCTCTGGGCCTAGCTGCCCCTCTGCTTCTCTCCCATTGTTCCCTACATAGCACCACTAGCAGATGGTTAGAGATTTTTCACCTGTTCAAAAGCTTTATGTTTTTCCCATCTCATCAAGCATGTCTCAGCCAAGCGTAATTAGCTTAAGGCTTTTCAGCCCCCATGGGAGATCGGTTAAAGACCTGAGCAATTTCAATAAAGAGCTTGAAAAGCAAATCCTAGAAGACTGGGCATAACTGCAGGAGAGCACAATATTATTTAGTGGCTGAGATTTCTGCTCCTCTGTCTCCATACCCACTTCCCTCCAACTCCCCATTCACTTCAAGCTTTTAAAATTCTCAGAATATTCATGAGACCTCCTGGGCTTTTAGTCTGTGCTTGCCTAGATATTGGGTAGGTGGGGATATTTAAACCTTCACAATTCAGGTAGGTCAAAGGGGCCTATTACTCAGTGGTTTAATCTAGAATTTCCATGGGGGTATCCCTAAATCCTGAAAATAGGAACCAATCCATTCACAAGGTTTATCTTTTTCTTCCTTTGCCTCTTAAAAACATTTTGTTGAGCCTTATTTACTGTTGAGATAGCAGTTGAGAACTACATTACTTAACTAAAAAACAAATCTGTATCTTGTTTTGTGTTGTACATCATTTCTTCCTGTAATACATAGTTATTCTCCCTACCAAAATCTAATCCATATTCCATACAACCAGAAGAAAGTGGTATGGGGTGTGCATGTATGTGTCTGTTTAATTTGAATTTTTTTTTTATTCAAATGAAGTGAAATTGCATGTAAATGTGTGAAGCACAGATTTTGTGTGGGATGTCAAATGAGGGAAGCTTGCCCATAATTGAATTATGTGATATGTGCTTTGCTTATGCCAGCAAGAAGGACCTGGGCCTCAGGTGTTGGATATTGGAACAATTAAGTGCTTTCTCATTGAGAGATTCAATGAAGACAAACATTTGGGTAAAGTAGAAATTATTAGCTGTAAATTCATAACCATCTTTCCAGATAAAGGAAACCAACCAATTTTTTAATGAAAATGAGTGTCTTGTTTTTTCCCCCAAGTGAATTAATTTTACTCCCTTTGAATAGACAGAAATGATTGTACCAACATGCTTAGACAGAAGTACGCCAATGCAGAACTCATTTGAACTATTATATTTTATAGAGAATGTTTAAAATCATCTAGGTAGCAGAATGGATAGTGTTGCACTATCAGGAATGTATGATTTCGAATCATGCCTCAGGCATTAGCTGTCTTGACCTCTCTAAGGCTCAGTTTCCTCATCTGTAAGATGGGGATAATAACACAACCTACTTCACAAGGCTATTGTGAAGATCAAACCAAATTATAATTATTTTTTTTTAATTTTAATTTTAATTTTTTTTAATGTTTTACAATCATTTCCTTAAAGTTAAGATTTTATCCCTCCCACCCTTCCCCCAATACCCCCCTCCCTCCCCGTGACAGCATACAATTTTGTATAGGTTCTACATATACTTTCCTATTGAGCACATTTTCACCATAGTCATGCTATGTAGTCAAACTAAAATAAATGGAAGAAATCATATAACAAATCAAAACATAATACACTGAAACTCACCCACACACAAACATGATCTGCTACATTCTGCGAATGACTTCCACATTTCTTTCTCTGAGTGTGGAAGGCATTTTGCCTTAGAAGACCGACATTAGGATTTTTTTTTTCTCAGTAAGTTCTTGTGTTATTACAAAGTTCCAAGTCTACCAGAAAAAACTCTCACACACTGTGGTCATTGCTGTGCACAAAGTTCTCCTGGTTCTGCTCCTTTCACTCAGCATCAGGTCATATAAGTCCTTCCAGGCCTCTCTGAAGTCTTCCTGTTCATTTCTTATAGCGCAATAGTATTCCATTACATTCATATACCATAATTTATTCAGCCATTCCCCAATTGACGGGCATCCCCTCGACTTCCAGTTTTTGGCTACCACAAAGAGTGCTGCTATAAATATTTTTGTACACATGGGACCCTTTCCCATTTTTATAATCTCTTGGGGATACAGTCCTAGTAGCGATATTTCTGAGTCAAAGGGTATGCACATTTTTGTAGCCCTTTGGGCATAGTTCCAAACTGTTCTCCAGAAGGGTTGGATGATCTCACAGCTCCACCAACAATGAATTAGTGTTCTAACTCTCCCACATCCTCTCCAGCATTTATCATTTTCTTGTTCTGTCATGTTTGCCAATATTATAGGTGTGATGTGGTCAAATTATAATTATTTGTAAAGTGCTTTTCCGGTTAGATTTTGAGCTCCTTGAGGGCAAGGACTATCTTTCGCATCCTTTTATATTCCCTTTTTTATCCCTACTACTTAGCACAGTGCCTGGCACATAGTAGGTGCTTAAAGTACTACATAGTTGCTACTTATTATAGAAAGTGTTAGAGAAAAGACATGCTAAGTAGACTCCATGAGAACATGAAACCACATTGTTATCCACAAGGGATGAAGTAGTGTTCAAAGTACCACTTGGAATGGTGGGGGAAAAAAATTTCCTTTTGAAGAAATGTGGCCTGAGGATTTGGGGTGGGGAGAGGGTTGCTTTTTGTAATTGTTGAATTTACATAGAAAGATCATAAGTTTACAGTGAACTGATACTGTTCTTTTGAAGTGGATCTGATCAATGAAAGAAAAGAACTGGCCAGTCTGAATTATCCTATCGTATTGACACAAAATGTACCTATATGTATGAGGTTAAAAAGGAGGGAAATGAATTGCCAGGGTGATTGGCAGTCACTTTAAAACCCTAATTTACAAGATGCACTCAGGCATAAGGACTGCTAGCAAATTGAAAGGCACAGAGATGTTCACTTCATTCTAGTTCAACAGATAGCCTCAGTTAACTAGAATGTTGTGGGGAGCAGCAATACTTGACTAATATATTCTCATTAACTGTGAATTAAGCAGAAAAATTATTTTGTTACCACCTTAACTAATGAAAAGCTTTCTGAAATAAATGATATTCAACCATGACTAGATAGAATTTCTGAAGCAAGTAAATGTTACGATAAAGAGTTTGCATGATTTTTATGAAAGAATTTCTAAAAAATCTTTATACCCTGGGCCTATTGTATAGGAGTGGTGGATAAGATTTGATTCTTTCTGGAAGTTAAGTTTTGTATTTTTTAAACCAAACCTATGATTTCATTCACATAGAATGTTTAAGTGACATCTACCATTGCAAATTGTGCCCCTTTTCCAACAGTCTTAGAGAATTGCCTGAAGCACTAAGAGGTTAAGTGAATTACCAGGATCATATAATTACTGTGTGTCAGAGGAGGGATTGAATCTAGAACTGTCTGTCTCCAAGTACAATTCCATATTCACTACACTAGTCTGTCTCTTGGAAGTGAAAGCCAAGGTCATCTCTGCCCCCTTATGAAACATCAAAGTAGAATTTTTACACCTGGCTGGTCAAAAGAAATAATCTTACTTTTTTGCGGAACTACTTTAAAAAACTTTGTCAGTAGAGAGCCAATTCTGACAAGTTCTACCAAGTTAGAAAGATAGCAGGTACACACGCACACACACACACACGCACACATGTGTATGTATATGTGCATATATATGTGTATACATTTTATAATATATATTTGATTGTTTTTGTTGTCATTTTAATTGTGTCCAACTTTATGCGACCCCATTTGGGGTTTTCTTGGCAAAGATATTGGAGTGGTTTGCCATTTCTTTCTCCAGTTCATTTTACAAATGAGGAAACTGAGACAAACAGGGTTAAGTAACTTACCAGAGCCACATGGCTAGTAAGTATTTGGACTCATGAAGAAAGACATAGATATATAGTTATATGCTTATACATATATATGTATATAAACATATATATGTACTTATACACATACATATGCAGCTGCATGGCACAGTGGATAGAGCACTGGGCTTCGAATCAGGAAGACTCACCTTCATGAGTTCAAATCTGGTCTCAGATACTTATTCCCTGTATAACCTGGGCAAGTCACTTAACCCTGTTTGCTTTGCTTTTAATGCATTTTCTCTGTACATTTACAATATAATACTCCCATGAAGGAGTAGAGAATTTTTTTAAATTATTTTTTTATTTTTAAATTAAATTAAAATTTTAAATTTTAATTAAATTTTTTTAAAAGTATTTTTGTTGTATTTTTCTGCTACACCTCTCAAAGGGCAATCTCTCAGAATGAAGAATCAAAGAGGAGAGAAAGCAGTTTAGCCAAAGTAACACATGTAAAAATGTTGGACAATATATACACACTGTGCCATCCCCACAGTCCTCTACCTCTGAAAACTCGAGTATTCAAAACTTTGCAGCATTGTTTGCTTTTTTAAAACTGTTTTGTTATTGTTCTTTTCAGTTACATTAATGTATACAGTAACAATAGTAGCATTCATTAAATTCTGTAACATTAGATATAATCTTTAGCTGTATTGTCTTCTTAATGACTTCATTTTGCATCTGTTCATATAAGTCTTCCTAATCTTCTCCTTATTTATCATATTCATTGCTTCTTAAAGGATAGTTATATTTTGTTACATTCATGTACCTCAGTTGTCTGGCCACTCCCAATGAATCAATATCTACTTTGTTTCCAGTTTTTTGCTGGTATAAACCGTGCTGCTTTATGTATGGATAAGTATATATATGTAAGTGTGTAGTCTCAGAAGTCATCGCAGTTTTAAGCTTGAATGACTTCAGAAGTATAAATGTTCTAAGGTCACAAACAACAGTATAAAATATCTATATTTTAAAATACTGTGTTTCTAATTAAAGGACAAGAAAATCACATCTTGTGTTATGTATCATTCCGTCAATTTTTTAGCTTTGGTTATATTTCATTAGCTGCTAGTCAGTGACTGAAAGAATCCATTTATAATCCTAGCCTTAAGAATGTTGCCCAAAAATTGAGGTTTTAATGCCTACATCACAGTTTTGTTGAGACCCCACAAGGAAAAGTCAGATGGAGATAAATCTGGTAACCTAGGTAGCTAAGCAAAAGGACCTTCTCTACCAATCCACTGGTCTGAGAAAAATTTCATCAAGAAATTGTCACACATTTCCCAGCTGATAAATGGTCAAAGGATATGAACAGACAGTTTTCAGAGAAAGAAATTAGTTATCTATGGTCATATGAAAAAATGCTCTAACTCACTACTGATTAGAGAGATACAAATCAAAACAACTGAGATACCACATCACACCTATAAGATTGCCTAACATGACAGAACAGGAAGATGATAAATGTTAAAGAAGATTGGGAGAGTTGGAACACTAATTCATTATTGGTGGAGCTGTGAGCTGATCCAACCATTCTGGAGAGCAATTTGGAACTATGCCCAGAGAGCTACACAAATGTGCATACTCTTTGACCCAGCAATACCACTCCTAGGACTGTATCCCCAAGAGATCATAAAAATGGGAAAGGGTCCCACATGTACAAAAATATTTATAACGGCACTCTTTGTGGTGGTCAAAAACTGGAAATCAAGGGGATGCCCATCAATTGGGGAATGGCTAAATAAATTATGGTATATGAATGTAATGGAATACTATTGCACTGTAAGAAATGATGAATAGGAAGACTTCAGAAAGGCCTGGGAAGACTTACATAATCTGATGCTGAGTGAAAGGAACAGAACCAGGAGAATTTTGTACACAGCAACAACCACAGTAGGCGAGGATTTTTTCTAGTAGACTTAGAACTTCCTTGCAATGCAAGGACTTAAAAAATTCCCAATGGTTTTTTAAGGCAAAATGCCTTCCACATCCAGAGAAAGAACTATGGAATTCAATTGCAGATTGTTGCAGATCATTTTCTTTTGTATTATGTTTTGGTTTGTTATATGATTTCTCCCGTTCATTTTAATTCTTCTATGCAACATGACTATGGTGAAAATGTAGGAGTGTATGTGTAGAACGTATATAAAATTGTATGCCCTCTTGAGGAGGGAGGGGGCTGTAGGTGGGGGACAGAGGGGGAGGGAAGGAAAGGAAAAGTCTAGGTTGTATGGTAGTGATTGTGGAGCACTTAAAGAAAAAAGAAATTGTCACACACTGGATGAATAATGACAGAGGGCCCTATCTTGCTAAAATTAAAATCTCAAATTGATTATTTGAAATCCACAAAACTAAATAAATGTATAAGATTGAAATAATTCAACTTTCAAATGATAGTTATGTAAGTTTGTGGCATTTATACTTCTGAAGTTATTAAAGTGCAAGACTTTTGAGATTTTTTGTTTATTTCTTCCTATCTTTGTTCTCCTTGGGGTAGATGCCTAGCAGGAGGATCTCACGGTGAAAGGGTTTGGACATTTCAGTCACTTTCTTGGCATTATACCAAATTGCATTCCAAATGGTCGAACCTATTTACAACTCCACAGGGAAGAAATTATTATTTCCACTTTGCAGAGAAGAAAATGGAAACTCAAAAAGTTAAATCACTTGCTAGAAGTTACATGACTAGTAAATAGAAGAGATAGGTCTTCTGACTCCCGGGCTAGTGGACTAGACTCTGCCCATTACATCACACAGTCTTCCTAGTCATTTGCATTCAATATTTGGTCTGTACAGGAAGAAAGGGTGGGGGAATATATTGAGCTATGCTAAAACTACCTTAAAACTGATATGTGTTTTAGTGAGTAAAGCTGCCTCCCTGAAATTCATTTAATACATATTTATTAAATCCTTATTAATCTCTTTTCTCCTTCCTCCCTGCAACTGTGGACCTTTTCTGCTATAATTCAGGAACAGATGTACTCCACCACTTCTGCCTTTTGGAAGTCATCCTTTCCAACCTTTGAGGGAAAGGGTCCAGAATCTAGTATAGGGATTTATAAGTGGGAGATAGTAAGTAAATGTTTAATTAATTGAGTAAGATCAGTGCTGGATGGAATGCTAGAGACTTCAAACTCCTTTTGCAGATGAGAAAACTGGAATCCAATCAGTCATTGAATCATACAACATGTATTTTAAAAGCAATTGTGTGCCCAAAACAGTTTAAGGAACTGATGATACAAAAAGAATAGAAATAGGCTTTGCCCTCAAAGAGCTTCTATTCTATTGGAGGAGATAACTTACAGATATACTGAGTGTCCCAAAAGTCTAAGACTTTTGATATACTTTGTTTATATATACAAAATATATAAATAGATTTGAGATAATTGAGTTGGCTGAAACTTAGGGAATTAGAGAAACTCATGATAAAGAAGAGGTTTAAAAGGTCCAGAAAAATCAATGACTTTACCACAGTCACATTGAGATGGGGCAGACAGATGAACTTAATTGAAACAATAGGGCACCTGGAGAGAGAGAGACAGGAGGCAGCATGTGCCAGCAGAACAAATCACCACCACCTCATTGATCAGCATCTCTACTCAAACTTTGAGGGAAAAAGCCTTGGACCCTGAATCCTAGAGCCTTGGGAATAGCAGTGTCCTGCAAACCACCAGACTTGCTTCCTGCTCACCCACTGCTGCCATTATTGAGGGAAGAAATCATTGTGGGGAAGAGACCTAATTCCTCATCACTACCAGCAATTGTTCACCCAGTACCACCAAGAGGTAGATAAACCATGAAAGTCACACCTCCCAGACCACTGATCCTATTTTTAACCCTCACTGTCATCATCTGAAGAAGTAACTCCTATAGAGAAGGGTCACACCTCCCCACTAATTTTCAACCATCTGCCACTCACAGGGCAGGAGGACTGAAGCAGGGATGCATGTGGTAGGAAAATAAAGCCACTACCATCACCACCTTGACCATCATCTCTCCTCAGAACCCAATGGAGACAGCTAAAGATCTTGAACCCAGGAGCCTTGGGAATAGCAATCCTTCCAGCCCAATGTCCCTAACCATTATATTGAGAAATTACCTCTGTGGAAAAGTAGCCTGGCAATCACTCCTGCAGGTGCCATAGTCACATCTACTAAAGACTGAAAAGAAAGTTCTTGTCAAGAAAGTCCTCCACACCATCAAATGATTTTATTAGTGGAAATGACATTAAAAGGCATTAACATTTGCTGTGTCACTAAATTTAGAAGGGATCACAGAAGCTACTTGGTCCAATATCTTCATTTAACACATGAGGAAACTGAGGCTCCAGGAGAATAAGTGATTTGTCAAGGTCATACAAGTAATAAGCATCAAATGTAAGAGCTGACCCTTGATCTCTTGATGCCATCGTCATCTCACTTTGGCTCCCCATAAGTAACATGCATTTATTTGCTCCTTCTTATTGAATTTCCATTGTTAACTTGCAAAGTGACCAAGAGATACCTGAAAAACCACAGGCCATGTATTACAAATTGAGTATCCTTGGTCCATTGTGAACTCTTCCCTTTCTTTTTAAGTAAGATGGGTGGAGTTCCTTGCTACAAACAAAGGGTTTATTCTCCAGTCTCCATATTTAAATTCCTTTCATCTTTCACCAAATAATAAGTAGGCTGAGGATATTGCTTCAATAAGCCCATTTTATTTTTTTCTAAATAATTTAGTTAGTCCCCATAATTTCCTAGGCAGTTCACTTCTTTATCCCTTACTATGTGTTACCACTATTACACAGTCCTATTGCAGGATCACAGGTATATCCTGAGAGTCATTAGAGCATCATTTATCTTAACAGCATTGTCAGAATTTGAAGTTCAGTCATTTTTGTCGAGCTGTTGTTTCCTATGAGACTGAAAGAAGATATAAAGGAAAAGTTATTCAACTGGTCTAGGCAGGAGAAAAGGCAACTTCAAATAACTTGCAGCTCTTAGCTTCCAGCAATTCAGTCATTGCAAATGCACAGCTCATGACAGAGCATCTGTCACCACCACTTGTGTCTCCATGCTCATTAAGATCCCTCCAGTGGAAATTATGAGTCTGTGCAAACAACTGCAAAATTTAGCAAAATTGGAATGCAAATTTGGGAAATAAAATATGAATTAAGGTGGAGATAAATCCCTCCATTGTTAAGAATTTAAAGCATAGCATCACCTCGCCCTTCTCTTGAGCTACCAAAGATGAACATTTAACCTAATATAAAAGCAAAACATCTTTAGGTTTTAATAACTTTTTTCCCAAGGAGCTACTAGAATCTGAGAGATGACATTCCTACTGGAAGCTCAGTGATGTCTCTGGAAACCATAGCAATGACCCAGTCAACCATAAAGAAGGAGGGAGGTACTTTTTGGTTTGGAAATCTACTAGCAGATCCCAGGCTCCTAGTTTGAGTATAATGCTAGTAGAATGTTTTAAACTTTTCAAAATCCTTTCACCTACTGTCCCCACCACTAGGCCATCCTCAGGTATCCAGAAATTTCATTGGAGATTTGCTCTAGTAGGAGAGCATTAGAAGTTTCTTATAATAACTTAATCTATAGAACAAAAAGAGACTACACATCCACTAGGAGTGTGGTTTTTCTGTCTAATTTGAGTTCTGGGGCCATATGCACCTTAGCTCCTTGAGGAAAGAGGAAGGTAGCCAAGCAAGGAAGAATTGCACCATGGACACAAAGGGGCCTCTGACTCATCACATAATCTCTTATTCATAGAAGTCAAGGCTCTCTGCACCACAATGGCTTGGGGTTTTACAAATCTAGTCAGACATTTTCAAAATGTAGAAATTAATGCATTTGTCTCACAGACTATAAAGGAAAATAAGGGCCTTATCTCTTGAAGAAGTTGAGTGCATGATTAATTAACACTCAGTAGCCCAAATTAGGAGGAAACCAGCCTCTTTAGATCTGTACTGCAGTCAATATTAGCTTCTGTCAGAGGAGAGAACCTATGATGTAATGGAAAGGACACTGGATTGGAAGAAGAGACACTGGGCATAGACAGCATGGTGTAGTAGACAGAGTGCTGAGCTTTTGGTCAAATAGACCTGAATTCCAATCCCAACTCAGACACTTATTTATCTGTATGATGTTAGACTCTTTGAGGCTCAGTTTTCTAAACTATAAAACAGGAATTACTGTTTTTCAAAGACTATACCAGTGGAGCTCTGTCAGGTTCTACCAAGAGGGAAAGGGTTATTGTACAGGGCAATGAAGGTACTTTTTGATTCTTGTCCCAGGGTCACTGTACTTAAGTTCAGAGAGAGATTCATCATCAAGTGGTTTACAAGGTAACGAATTTGTTTCTCTATGGAAACTCTCATTTAATTTCTTTTCTAACCCTAAACTGTAAACTGAAGATAAGAACAGAACCTACTTCTAAGAGTTGTTGTGAAGACTGAATGAGATAATATTTATAAATGTTTAGCACTGTGCCTGGCACATAGTAGGTTTTTTAAAATATGGTCAATGTTTAATAAATGCTTATCAACTAATGAACAAGTAACAGAGTGATTGTGACTCTAACTCTGAAATGAGATCCCATGCCAAGGAAATCACAAATTTTTGAGTTGTTGAAGTAGGTATATATGGGGCTGGCAACATTTTTATTAAATTGAATTTATTTGAATAGTGATGAAAGACAGCAAGAATATTCACCAGTCTCCTTACAATGTTAGAAGAAAGAAAGGAAGAGGCCCAGCATATTGATTCTCTTACCAGACTTATGGGAGGACATAACCAAAGTCACAAAGGAATGGATGGAGGAAAGAAATTGCATTTATTAAGCACCTACTATGTGCTAAGCACTTTACAAATATTTTTCTCATTTGATCCTTATAACAACCCTGAGAAAGAATCCCTATTATTATTCCAAGATTACAGTTTGAAGAAACTGAGGCAGATAAAGATTTTTTTTGACTTGCCCAGGGTCATATAGGTAGAAAGCATCTGAGGATAGATTTGAACTCAAGTCTTCCTGATTCTAGACTTATAACTCTATCCACTGTGCTACCTAGCTCTATGGGTTGAGATTGCTAGTGGAAGCATTCAAGTACAGATCTATGTGAGTTACTTGAGTGAATGGTGGTATCAAATTCAAATAGAAATGGGGATCAGTAATCCATATATGAGGATCTCTGCAGGTAGAGTATTGATTTGGTTTTAAAATGTAATGTTATCTGTGTTTTCTTGTATTTTTATTTATTTTGTTAACTACTTTCCAAATACATTTTAATCTGGTTGAGGGCACTCAAGTGTCACCCAGGGAGTATATGTGGTACTTCTGGGGTAGGACATTCTCTGTAGAACATTTAAAATACAGCCAAATGACCCATCCACTTAATTAGTTCAAATCTGTCCTTTGAGCCTGAAATCAATGTATTTTAAAAACAAGCAAACATATTACCTGGACCAGTGAAAGTACAGACTACCTCTGTAGGTAAGGTCTTTCAAATACAGAAAGAATACTTTTTTAAAGTATATGGACCATATTAGAACTACTCATGTCATTCTGTTCCTTTCAGAGCTCCCTAGAATTTTACACAAAGACTACCAAAAGCCAGCATTTTGATGCCATCCCATCCCCTCTATTTGAAAGAGATGCCAAAAAAAACAAGTACTAGGTCTCAGTATTACAGTCATTTTGGTATCATACCCTAGGGAATAGCCTTGGCTGCCAAGTGATACTTGATCATAAGAGTCTATGTCCATTATCAGAGCCCAAGAGCTCAGAGGATCACTTTGATGATGAATGACAGATAGAGCTAATGCTTTGTTAACACTCTAGGGAGTGAAATGCATTAGGTGATGCCTATCATCTAAAGTCTTTATCATCTTCCTAATTTTGTGCATATTTGATTTCTCTATTTGTGTATGTGAAAGCACATGTGTGTACACACATGCAGAAAAGAAAAGCAATCTAGGACCAGAAAGCTTCAGGTTAAGGAGGAAATAATAGTTTGCATTTTGAATGTAATAAACATATATATACCTTTTAAAAATAACTTATGATAGATTTTGCACCTTTTATTTTTTGGCATTTGGGTTTTTATTTTTCTTTATTGTCCAGTGAAATCATATAACTTCAAAAGACCAAATGAGATAAAACTTTAAAGTAGTTAATTCAGTGCCTGGCACATAGCAGATGTTTAACAAATGTTTATTCTCTCCCCCTCAACTTCCAGCTGTGTTACGAAGGGTTCTCACACTGACATCAACATCTGAAAATTAATCTCTGAACATTCCTCTGCTTAAAAGCTTTGCTTCATATCAATCAAACAATCATTTTAAAGTATATCCTATGGGCCAAACACTACAATTCATGGTTACCTTAATTTTATTAAAATCCTACTTTAAAAAAGTCACAATCATTTCTAAGTATAGCTCCCCTCCCCACCTCAGCATTAACCTCTCCTCCATGTATTAAGAAAAATAGTTAAGCAGAAAAGAATCCAAACAGAGGCATATAGGGCAGTGTACATACCATTCTGCCTCCACAGTGGCAGTCCCCAGCAGAAGTTCATTTCCTTTTCCCTGAGATTCAGTTAGGGCAGGATAATTATTCAAAGATGGCCAACTCCAAGCATTCTTTCCATTTTCTTTCATATAATTGCATATTCTCTTCAGTCAACATATTTCACTGTATGAATTCATTTAAATCTTCCAGTGTTTTCTGAATTTTTCATTTTCTTCACTTGCTGCTGCATAATAGATTTGTTCACACACTCCCCAATGTACAGGCATCAACTTTGTTTCCAGTCTTTTGTTAGCTGTCATGAGTGTTGCTTCTGAGAAGTGTTTTCTTCCCTATCTTTGACCTGCATGGGGATATGTGCCCAGTAGTGAGATCATTGTATCAGAGTGTGAACAGTTTTAGTCACTGATATTTATTCCCTGACTGAACTATTTTTTTCCTGTCCTATATGTATATGGAGATCATTCCATAGACTAAGGAAAAATCCTTCTTGTTTAGTTCCTTAAGTTATTCTTTTCCTTCCATCAAAATTCCTGTGTGTTAGAGTTCTAAGAAATGGACATCTTAGAGTAAAAAAACAAATCAAACTGAACTTGATGGTTTTGAAGTATCCTACCTCTCTTAATGCCAGTGAACTCAGAGTATCCCCTATGTGGATACCATATTTACTGAAATACCATAGTGATATATTGTTGAAAAGAAAGATGTCATAAATATTATTTTGTTTAAAAGGAGGCTGCTTCTAAACAAAATTTTGGTGTTGGTATTTTTCAGTTTGAGTGAAAAAATAAATAAAACAAAAACAGAATAAGAATCCAATGCCATAACCCTAATCCAGGGTTCTCTTTGGGGAAAGTCCTCCACTGAACCTGTTCTAGTGAATAGAAGTGCAGCACATGATGGCAAAGATGTATGCTGAGCAAGTCCAAATACCTGTTTCCATTTGGTTCAAAGACAATGCTTTTAAATGTTAGGTGAGACATTACTAATCATCCATGGCTCAATCCTTTAGTTTTATCTGAAACCCTACAAGAAGAAATTGCCTGTCATCAAAAGCCAAACCAAAAACTGTTCATTTAAATTTTACTTGGATGATTTCACTCAACTAGACACACTGAGATGCCTTAAAGCTAAAGTTTAGCCATAGTTCTGACACTACCCTTTCTTTTTCCTATATCCCTTTTCTCTTTTGGACACCTCTAGGTGCTTGAGGGTTTCTAAAAATGGAATCGGTGCTAGACTAAGAAATTCTATTCTTCATCACTGGTTTCCTCCCTTATCTCTTCAATTAAAATAGTTATCCAGGCATGATTTTTCTCGCCCATTAACGCAGTGGTTGGACTAGGTGGTCAAAACATCCTTATCAAAACTGAGAGGCCGTGTTTCTGTCAGGTCCCTTAAAAAGGAAGCCCTACTAAGGTTTTCAGTGGCTTGGATAGTTTATCTCATTCCTTTCACCACAGATGAAAAGGACATATTTGTCTCTTTCCCCCATTCCCATGTGAAAGAAAGATGCCAAAACAGTGATTTGTTTGAAAAGATATTGTTTATTTTTCAATTAATTTAAAACAAAACAAAATAAAATATAAAATTGGATAAAAAGCTAATGCTATAGTCAACCAAATTTAGGGGAAATCCTCTACTGAATCTTTTCTAATGAAGAGAAATATAGTCCATGACTGGCAAGCATGTGTTGTCAGGCCTCAGAGAGCTAGAATAACAAATTAAAATGTATATTTGAAAATCTGATGTGTGTGTGTGTGTGTGTGTGTGTGTGTAAAACATGAAACAACTTGTTGGAAGATTCATCTTGGAAAGAGAAATGGCAACTACCTGTGCTTCCATTTTTTTAAAAATTTTTGATCTATACCTCTGATTTCATTTGTTTAATGCACTCCTTAAAATAAGGAAACTCTCTCCACTGATGCTGATTGGCAGCTTTTCTACAATTTACACTCTGAGAGAGTTGTCTAGGCTGAGAGGCTAAGTCAAGTCCCTGAGTTAACAATCACTTTTTTTAGTATGTACTATGTATCAGGCACTGACTTACCCAAGGTCACACAGCTGGTATGTGTCAAAGGCAGAACTTAAACTAAGGTCTTCCTGACTAAAGGCCAGCTTTCTATCTACTACACTATGTATTTTTAGTGAGAGATAAGTTGAACAGCTTGTATCCCTTGCTTCAAACCTAGAATATTTACATAAAATTTCCTGTTGGAAGAGAAGGATAATTTGACAGTGCATACCTACTTGAGGGGCAAAGTTGGTGTTAGAACTTTGGAAAGGAGAAGTATATTTTTCCTTCCTGCTTTAAGAGAGAACGCATATGGTTGTAGAATTTCTTTGGAGAGACATTCCAGGGAGAGAAAGAAAAGCCTTTGTAATGTAGACATGTAGGAGAAAGCTAGCTCCTTAACACATCTCTAATTTCCAACTCTCCTTCCTAGAGACTTTGGAGAATTTCCCCTTGGAAAATACATTTTGTGTGTGTGTGTGTGTGTGTGTGTGTGTGTGTGTGTGTGTGTGTGTGTGTGTGAAAACATAGATCTCTAGTTTAACCATTTACCAGTGACTTTGACAGAAGCATAGACAGCAAGTGTATCAAATTTGCAAATAAAATTGTGAGAAACAGGTAATACCTTAGGTAACAGAGTCAGAATTTAAACTGATCTTAATAACAATGACATAACCTTAGAACATAAGATTAAATTTAATAGGCATAAATGTAAAGTCTAACACTTGAGTTCAAAAAATGGTCACAAGGGGGTGGGGAGGAGGTAGAAAAACGTGAATCATGATTAGACAGAAGTTTGTCAGAAGAGGATTTAGAGGTCTTAGTGAAGTTTGAGTACAAGCTCAATGGGATCAAATTATATGTGGAAGCCCAAAAAAGCTAGTGCAAACTTAGGGTACATTAAGGAAAGCATAGTGTTCAGGAATGAGTACGATCACATCTAAAATATTGTTTTCAGTTCTGGGCACCACATGTTAGAAAGGACACTGCTAAGTTGGAGAGCATCTCAATGAGGGCAAACAGTATGCTCAGAATCTTGCCATTCAAGGATATTTGAAGAAATTGGAGGCTTTTAGCCTGGAGAAAGGGCCTGCGAGGTGATACAGTGTACAGAACGCAGGACCTAAAGTCCCAAAGAATCATCTTACTGAGTTCAAATCTGGCCTCAGACTTTTAAAGATTGTGTGACCCTGTGTGAGGGCAAGCAAAGTAGGATCTTTTGCTATTTTTGTTTTAGTATTATCAAGTACCTCTGATTGAATCTTGCCTTTATCAACCAAGAGTCTTTACTAGGAGTAAAGTACAGAAACAAGAGTTTCTTTAACTAAAAATAGTATATGTATTTGTACTGTTAATGTGATTAAAGATCTTCCCCACCTATTAATGGGCCTGCCCATTAAAGGGAGTTTGATTAGGGAAAATTTGTAGGAAGGCCTACACCTTTTGTTAATGAGGCACTGGTTCTCAAAAAAAAGTCTGAATACTCTGAGAGTGAGGTTTTACTTGGGGGCTTAGTTTTTGGAAGAAACTTGGTGTGCCAGATGAGACTCTGGGAAGTTGCTAAGGAGCCTCCCCCCAGCTTTGAAAACTCAGATGTTGGTGCTTCCCTCTCTGGCAAGAAGTTGGCCAGAAGTTGGACATGTCTGTTGATTTATGATATATGTATTGCTTATGTCAGACAGTTGGAAGTACTGTCTGTTGATTTCCTAAACTAAGAGAATGATATACATGTTCAATAAATGGAGATTGTTGACCCCTCAAAAGTTGCCTTTCCTTTTAGAGGTGCAGATATAAGAACCTGTGATAGTAAGCCCCCTGTGTATTTACTGATATACCCTGGGCAAGTCACTGAACCCTTTTTGCCTCAGTTTCCTCATCTGTAAAATGAACTGGAGAAGGAAACAGCCAATCACTCCAGTATCTTTACCAAGGAAAACCCAAATGGAGTCACAAAGAGTCACACACGACGGATATTACTGAACAACAACAAGCCTAGAGGAGGGAAGATTGGAAGAGGGGAGAGGGGAGAGACAACATAGTTATCTCACAGTACTTGAAAGACTGGTCCAAAGAAATTATGATTTCCTCATCACAGGTAGTCTTCAAGTAAAGACTGGATAAACAGTCTTAGCACGTGTTGTAGAGAGGATTCTTGTGGCATAGGTTGGACGCGTCCAACATTCAAATCCTACAATTCGATGATTTGGGGGTATTTTGGCTGCATTATTGAAACTATTAACAGGTGCTCTTCAGCATGGTACAGTATGAAGTGCCTAGGCTGTGGATTCTGATATTTAACACATGTGTGACTTAGAACTGGTCATTTAATATTACTGAGTTCTGATGTCTTCATTCATAAAATGGTAGAATTGGACAAAATGGCCTTGGAGGGCCCTCCCAGCTCTACATGTATGATCCTATGAATTCACCTACTGTGTTATCATTGCCTCGCCTTTAAGTCTCTATCTGTTCTGTAAAAGATTTTGTCAAATCCTTTGCTAAGATACAAATTGCTGGTAATCCACAATTAGATGCTCACTATCTCTTCTTTAATCATTTTTCTCATTGTTAAGTTGTTTCAGCCATGTCCAACTTTTTGTGATCTCATTTAGAGATTTCTTGGCAAAAATGCTGCACTAGTTTGCCATTTCCTTCTCCAGCTCATTTTATAGATGAGGAACTGAGGTAAAGAGAGTTAAGTGACCTGTCCAGGATCACACAGCTAATAAGTGTCTGAGATCAGATTTGAACTCAGGAAGATGAGTCTTCCTGATTTCAAGCTCAGTGCTCTAGGCACTGTGCCACCTAGCTTAATAATACATTTTAGGATTTTGCCAGGAATTGAAGTCAAGCTCATCTGACCTAGTTTACACACTCTGCTATTCTCTTTTCTTTTTAATTTGGAGCCAATCCTATAGTACCTCTCCTATTCTTTATGAGATTTTAGTACTGAGTGACAGTGACTAAGCAGCCACACCTAAATATTCTCCCAGTCCCTGAAGATGCAGTGGATCTGGGCCAGGTTACCGCATCTTGCTCAACAATGCCTTGGTTCTTTCTTATGATGTACCTATTCATCTTATATATTGCCTTCCTGTTAACCACTTTTGTTATGTTCTTTCCAGGTCAAAGAGCACTATCTTTAGCAGAGAAAACAAAATAAAAAATAAGGATGGAGCAGATGTGCCTTCCCTCTTCCATCAGTTATCATGATCCAATTAATCCTCTATATTAGCATTATGCATTCATTGATTCTTCTCTTTTCTACAACATAGCTTTAAAAAGCCCTTCTGTTGTCCTTACCTTTCCTCAGTTGAGATTTAGAGTACAGGAATGTGTAAGAGTTTTGTATTCAGTATCTGCTGCTTATGCTTGCTTCCATCTTCTGTACATTTCTTTTTAAAATTAAATTTGATAGGTAAGTTCCTTGTGTATCCACATTGTTCTTGATAGACAATTCCCTCATTTCCTGTTTACTGGAATAATTTCTCATTGTATCTTAAGAATTTCACTTTTTTTAGAGCTTCTCTCCTTCCTCTTTTATTTTTTCTTATGGTATCTTAATCCAAAGGCTCCTGCCTAGATTATCTCTGAATACACTGTAATCTGCATTCCTTCAATTAGTGTACTCCATCAGACTATCCTCATATTTCTTTTCTGCTATCATAAATTCTAAGATGTAGTAATTACTCTTCCTGCCTTCCCAGATTCCCATCATTTCCAACCTAGCAACCAGTCCCTCCCTGTTGGCAAACATCAAATCAAGAATAATAGTATCCCTCCATCCCCCAATTTTGCCATCTTTCAAAGAAGAAAAAACTATTAATGCAGATTGAGCTATTAAGATCTCTTCTGCTTTTGATTGAGAGAAAGCTCCAGCATATATCCAAATGATTGAAGTCCCCTATGACTATCCAATTATGCCTCTTTTTTTTTTTTTTGGCCAGGCAGAGTCATGTATATCTTCCTTTTAAAAAATAATTATAGACTAGACTTTAACTGCAAATGATGCAGCTTCTCAGATGTTGAAGACTACAGAGCATCCAGGTCATCACAAAAGCCACTCAGAACTATAGTGAAATAACATTCATGGTCAGGGCCATTGCCATAGATAGTTCAGAACCAGAGACATGGCATATCTGACCCGGAGCCTGTGGAAAGTAATATAATAAGTCTACTGGTCCAATTTTCCATTACTGAACTAAGTCAGGTCTATGAGGGAAACTGTACAATCTGGATTTGGATTCCTACAGCAGGGCACAGTTCATATGTGATATTACTGCTCAACCAGTCTAAAGAAAATTACAGCTGTCCTCCATCCAGCAGCCTGAAAGAAAAGGCAAATGGAGTGAAGGCATAAAATAAAGGAAAAAAAGGAAAATTATTTTTAAGGTATTTCTATCACAGTGGGTGTTGTTGAGGAAGGTACCAATGTGCTTTCTCTTTCTAGTTAGATAAACTAGCTGGGAAAAAATCTACTAGGTAATTTTTTAAAACCATCATCTTGATCCCTTTATCCTTTTTTATTTCTTTTCTTTTCTCTTTTTCTTCTTTACTCATTTCTTTCCTTCTTTTTTCTCTCTCCTTCCTGTAATCATGTCTTCTCCCTGTCTCTGTTTGTCTCTCTCTCTGTCACTTTCCTTTTTGTTCTCCTTTTTTCTTTCTTTCTTTCTTCCTCTCTCTCTCTCTCTCTTTCTCTCTCTCTCTCTCTCTCTCTCTCTCTCTCTCTCTCTCTCTCTCTCTCTCTCTCTCTCTCTCTCTCTCTCTCTCTCTCTCATACACCTAATGAATAATAGTGTACTCAGAATTCTGGCATTTACATACATTAGATTAAAGGTAGACCTTGACTTTAAGCTGCATAAATGTTAATAATGAATCATCCCCAGCACTCAGTGTCAATCTCTTCAGAGACATTAATGCTGGCAGTATTTATAACATCACAGGGCCTTTATAGATCTGATTTGGGTGGCTTTGAGCCTGCTATTCAGTATGATTGTGCAGCAGAAAGGATTTTATAGGAGATCTAATTGCTAGAGTTTTTGAGACAGTATGCTTGGTGTCAGGGATACAGAAAGGTAAAGTAGCATCTGAACCAAGTTTCTAGGAGTCAGAGCTTTCCCTGAGGGAAGAGGAACATGTATCTGGGAGGAGGTGTGATATAAAATATTAAAAGGAGAATATTATAAGAAGCCAAGTACTAGCAAATGAGTAAGTGCACAGAGAGGAGCTGAGACAGAAGCTGAGAAATGAAGTGCCTAGAATGAGCTTTCATAAGAAGAAGAAATACGACCATAAAATCATTAATCTAGATATTCTTATTAGGGTAATGCCAAGTTTCCTGTGCTATAAATTTGTGCGGTACTTTTTTCCCCTTAGAGAAGAATAATGTTATTGATGTGCTATATTCAGCTGCTACTGTAAGTAAGCAATGCCTTTATTCATTTCTTGCAGATTGCTAGCATGTTGCACACAACAGTGCTCTCACATTTCCTCCACGCCACCTGACCTCCTTTTGCCTTTACTTTCCAGTCAAAATTGAGAGAGTCATCTATTTTTTCCACCTCTAAGTTCCTCTGTTTCTATATCCATTCTCTGATCCTTCTCTCCTGAATAAAAGGGAAGTCTCTTCTCCATTCTAACAGTCATGCCACCTCCTGTGTGGTTGATTCTATTTTATGTTCTAATACATATACCTTGTTCTTTAGCCAATTAGTCATGTGCAACTCAATGTGTCCCCATTTGTAGTTTTCTTGGCAAAGATTCTGCAGTTGTTTGCCATCTCCTTCTCCAGATCATTTTACAGATGAGTAAACTGAGGTAAATAAGGTTACGTGACTTGTCTAGTTTCACACAACTAATAAAGAGTCTAAAGCTATATTCAAGTCAAGTCTTCTTGACTCCAGGGCTGGGACTCTATCCAGTGCGCCATCTGACTTCTCACTGTAATATAGATTTAGACTTGAAAGGGATCTTAGAATCCACCTAGATCAAGCTCCTTATTTTACAGATGAGATTGCCTAAGGTCACCTAAGTAGTAAGCAGCAAAGGTGGGATTTAAACACAGATACTCCAAATCCTATGTTCTTTCCAATACACCACATTATTATCTCCCCAGCCCCAGCTGGAATAAAAGTTCCTTGAGGGCAAGATCTATCTCATTTTTGTCTTTGTATAGCAAAGATACAGAGAGAAGGTACTTAGTCAATACTTGTTGATTAGCATCCTGTCGTTCCGTTCTCCAGGGTTTGCCCTCCTCCTCCAACTCAGGTTTTTTTCAGCACCCTCAGTCTTTTCTTCTCCACCTTTGCCTTTCAAGCACAACTATGCTCTCCCTGGAGCAAACTTTTGCTGAATCTCATTGCCTTCTAAGTTGATTAAATCAAAACTTTGTTATTCTATGTCTAGAGAAATAGGGTTTTAGAGTAGAAGTATGGGAAAATTACCAGATCTACAATAGGAAAATCTGGATTCAAAGCGATGCCTACATGATCTTGGGCAATTGCATATCACCTTTCTAGTTTATTCATTTGTAATTGGAAGAGTTGGACAAAAATGATCCCCAAGGCCCATTCCAACTTGAAATCCTATTTCTCTAACCAACTTATTTTTCTGAAAGAATTCTAGAAACTTCAAATTCATCAGAATCTAAATGGTCTAGTCCAACTCCACCTAAAACATGAAACTACTTTACCATAGCTCAAACAAAAAAAATGAGAGTCTGTTTAAAAATCATTATCCTTATCATAATTAACATGGATATATTTTTTTTTAAGGTTTACAAAGCACTTTACTAGTAAGCTCATTTGATCTTAACAACAACCTTCTGAAATAGGAACTATTATTATCCTTATTTTACAGATAAGGAAACTGAGCCTAAGAGAAGTTAACTTGCTTCAGGTCACAATGGCTAGGATTTAATCCAGGTCTTCCTGGCTCTGATGGCAGTAAGGTCATTTTTGGACAATGCTGACTGTTAAGAAGTTCTATTTTAAATCAAACTAAAACTCTTGACTGGGCCCCCTGTGGTATGGTATTGAGACCTAGAACCATCTTCCTTATCCTTCTCAGTATCTCTTAAGTCTTGTAAATGTTACGCTTATAATGTGGCACCTAGATAGAGATGTGATACTCCAAATGGGGTCTGACTAGGGCTTTGCCTAATGCCTCCTCCCCATTCCAGAGAATAAGATCTGGTAGAGCTGGTTTTGAACTTTATCTTTGGCACTTCCTGACTTTGCAGCCATAGGTGAATCCACTTATCTATTTGAGCCTCAAATTCTCCAACTATAAAATGATGAGAATAACACCTTACAGCCTTACAGAGCAAGGCTCAAATGAGAAAATGTAGGTAAAGACCTTTACAAACCTTAAAGTGCTGTGTAAATGTTGCTTATGAACCAGCTAAGATCATATTAGCTCTTTTGGCTGTAATGTGACAGTAGTGACTTATATTGACCTCGCAGTCTACTAAAATATGTAGTTAATTTCCACATAAACTAGTGTACAACCACATTTCACCCATTATGTACCTGGGAAGTTGATTTTTCATTCTATCCAAGGGTAGGAATTTAAAATTGTCCCTATTAACTTTCATCGTATTAGATTCAATCTATTGTTGTGGACTGTCGAGATCTCTGCATTCTGATGTTGTCATCCAGTGTCTTAACTAGCCCTTCCATCTTCTGTTCTACAAATTTGTTAAGCATGCCAGCTATTCCATCAAACCCCTGATAAAAATATTGAATTATGCCAGGTCAAAGGCAGAGTCTTTACCATGCACGAAGAGGTAACATTAAAGGATAATCCTTTAATTTTAGCGTAAATGGGAGAAAAAATATTTCTTTTTTTTTATTACCCAACTCGCCTTTTTCATGTTTGTACCTCAATAAGATCTGTGGTCTCATTGAAGTGTGTACTCTCTTCACCAGTGAAAATTACAGCCCATCCAGATTTTTTCATCCTGTGAAATTCTTATCTCAGAAGATTTGTCTTTCCATAAATCCTCCATCAATAATCTTGTAAAGAATGAACCAATAACTCAATCAATAAATCAAGTTATTGGATGCTTACTATGCATTTAATAAAGCTACTATTTAATAAAATTGTGATTTTAATAAAATCAACGAATTAAATGTTTACTGTATGTCAGACATAGAATTCAATTCAATCAAGCACTTGAAATTCAATGCAAAAAGAGAGATTCATCATTAAGGAATCTATAGTCCAAGAGAGGGAAATTCGACAATTCCAGAGGACTGATTAGAATTCCATCTGCCTCATGAGTGAGTTGATAGATTAATATGCAGAACGAGAAATGCATCTTTGGACATGACCAATATTGGAATATATTTTACTTGACAGTGCTTAAGTGATACAAAATTTTTTTCTCTTTTTAAAATTTCTCTCCTTTTTTTACCTTTGTTTTCTTTCTTAAAGAGTAGAGAGAAGTGAGAGAAAAAAAAATCCTTAATGACTTTTTTCAAATGCGTTTAAGAGGGTGGTGACAGGGAGCAAATGGGTGAGTAGGCTCAAAGGGAAGGTCCGTTGGTCCAAAGGGCGACCTCAGATAACATGTCCTTTCCAGAAGCAATGATACTTTGGTTACTAAATTCAGACTAAGGGAGTGGGAGGAGTGAAGGGAGAGAGAGTGGTGATGGGTTTGGGTGGGTGCCTGGAGGTCTTCTTAGAATTCCTTGTGCATTCAGGTGCAGCCCTAAAGCTGTACTCTCCTTCCAAATCAACCCACTTCCTTTTCCAGTCAAATAAACATCTCTTTGGGGATTCTTTGTCCTATTATATGATTTTATCAGAGTAGGAATTCCTAGGTCAAACAAGGAAGATCCACAACTGTTAAATCAATTTAGATGGATAGTCTTAGAAGTTGACCTAATGCACTGATAGGTGAATTGCCCTGTCCTGGATCACACAAACAACCTGTGCTGGGAGAAAAGTTAAACCTAGATTTTCCTGGTCCTAAGATCACCGCCTTATTCACTATGCCCTTCTTCCTCTCAAGACCTCAGCAGCTTAAGATGAGTCACATGGTTAGCAAAAATATAGGAGCATCTACTGTCAACAATAATAAATATTTATGGCTTTATGAAATTGATTATCATCCTAGGAAAGGAGGCAGAAAATTCAGAGCTCAAAATTTTATAAAAATTAACGTGAAAAATTGTCTTTTGTAATTGGAAAAAAGTTATATACTATTAAAAATAAATATTAATTGACTGCCTACCATATACATTGTTAGTCCTTTAGAATTCTTAACTCTGTTTGAGGTTCAGCTCCGGGGCCATCTCTTATGAGAATTCCTTCCTTATTAGCCCAAATCGAGTCTTCTTTCTCTACTCAAATTATCTTCTTTTAATTGATATGTGTAAATATCTGTGTTATGTTCCCATGATGGAAAGTATACATCTTGAGGATAGGAACCTTTTTCCACCTTTGTATACCCAGAACCTCTTACCCTGAATCATGCTGTGTATTATAGGGGTACAAAATTGTTCTAAGCAAAGATGACAAGCACTTAAGATTCTGGAGTTGAGTGAGAGATATGGAGGTATGCCCCAGAAGCTGAAAAGAATATAGTTGCTCCCAATTCTCTGAACTTATTAAAGAGTGGTAAAGGGTAGCCTCAGGCTAGTCTTGGCTATCCAAGTTGTTAGAGACAAGCATGTATGAACCGAGAGAAAGCAGCTGGAGAGCCAGCAATGTCATGTGAGTAGGCGGAGTTTTTGGAGAATTGGACAACTGTGTTTGGCAAGAGAATGATTCATTGGTAGTATTGCGGAGAGTAAGAGAGTGAGTCACTGTGAAAAAAGGCAAGTCCGGAATTGTACACCAATGCCATGTGTTGGAACCCTTGTAAGAGAAAAGGCAGAGAAGTAACTGGAATCCTCATGCTATCCTATGCAATAAATTTCCATAGTCTGTCTTATTTAAGTTTTATTCACTTTTTAAAACATTTACTGATTACCGCTACTCTTTGAGAGATTTCTTATAACTAAGTAAAACGATTTTAAAAACTTAACAATTGTGTTCTCATCTGAAAGTACATGCAACATTCCATATCTGTAGCACTTTTCATACCTCTCTCTAAAAAAAAAAATAACAGAAATCTATGTTGTTTCCCTCTTACTTCAAATCCATTGGGGGAAAGACAGAATAAAGAATTCCTGATTAACAAATATATATTGTTAAACAAAATAAATTGCTCTTGGAATACACTCACACACACACACACATAGTTATATGGATAGATATGACATGAGACATTTACACACACGCACACATACACACACATATATAGTTATATGGAGAGATATCATGTGAGACTTTACACACACACACACACACACACACACACACACACGCACGTATGTATTCCATTCTGTGCCCTAAATCCATCATCCCTCTATCCCAAGAGGAATAGCATAGCTGGTTTCTATGGCATCTTTCAATCTTGCTCCTCTGAAACCATGGACAATTGTTGTATCGATCATCATTCTTAAAGCTTTCAAAGTTGTTTTTTTTAGTGTTATTGTTTTCATATACATCATTCTCCTGGTTCTGCTCATTTCATTCTTCATCAGGATATAAAACTCTTCAAACGATCTGTTTTACAGTATTGATGTTATAGTATAAATTATTCTTCTGGGTGTTTTTAACATGGAGAAAAGAAGCCTCAGTAGGGAGGACATAATAGTGGTTTTCACGCTTTTCTGACTGCCAAATCAAAAGGGATTAAATTTGTTCTTCTTGGCCATAGAGGACATAATTAAGACCAGCAAATGCAAGTTGCTCATGCAGGTCTGGTTTAAGAAAAAGTTTCCTTACAATCAGAACTTCCCCAAAGTAGAATGAACTATCCTGAGGCATAGTGATTTTCCCTTTCCTACGTGGATGTTCCCACAGAGATCAGTCAACCCTCTGTTAGTGATGTAGATTTGATTCTTGCCAGGTTTGGGTTGCACTGGATGACCTCGGAGTTTCCTCCAAACTCCTAGATTTTGTGTTTCTTTGAACTATGGTTTTCTGGTATCTTCCTAGTTCTATTTCTTGAAGAAATTGCCTCAGGAAGATAAAGGATAACTTTGGATATAAAGCATGTATGATAGTAGTAGGATAGATAGTATTTATCCTCTGGTATTTTAAAAATCTAATTATGGAAATAAGAAACATATGAATAGCTATAATGCAATGCAGTATATGATGAATGTTGATATGGGTGTTACGATGAATTCTCTGGGAGTTTAGAAGAGGAAGAGATCATTTTGGACTTGTCTGATCAGGAAAGGAATCAAGGAGAAGCTGGACATTAAAGTAGAGTTCAGATTCAGAAGTGTTAATAAAGTACCTTATAAATAACAAATAAAATAATATTTATAAATATGTAACACTGTCCTCCTTGCGTTCCTTGAAGAAGAAACTCCACCTCCTCATTCAGGGCATTTTCAGAGACTGTCCCTCATGTCTAAAATTCTCTGCCTTTTCATCTCTGTCTTCTATCTTCCTGGTTGTTCAGTTGTTTTTCAGTCATAGCCAACTCTTCTTGACCCCACTTGGGGTTTCCTTGGCAAGATACTGGAGTAGTTTGTCATTTCCTTCTCCAGCTCATTTTACAGATGAGGAAACTGAGGCAAATAGGGATAAGTGTGACTTGTCCAGGGTCACAGAGCTTATCAGTATCTGAGGCCAGGTTTGAACTCATGAAGATAAGTCTTCTTCACTGGAGCCCAGTGCTATATCTACTGTGCCACCTGTGGTGGCACACCACCACCACCATAGAATCCCCTGGTTTCTATGGCATCTTTCAAGTGTCAGATAAAATTCCACCTTCTACAGAAACCCTTTCTCAATCCTTAATTTTAGTGCCTGCCTTCTCCTGATTATTTCCAATTTATCCTGTCTGTATGTTAGCAGTGTAAAGTTTACATATGTCTCGCCCATTTGACTCTGAGCTCCTTGATGGCAGGGAATGTCTTTTGTATTTCTTTGGATCCCTTTTTCTCAGCACTTATATGACATGTCACACAGTAGATGCTTAATATATGTTTATGAACTAAGTATTCTAAAACCAACAGACTAGTCACTGAATGTTTTTATGATGACATTAAGTGAAAAAAAATTACTCTAAAATTTTGTCAAGTAATTAGTACAAAAATTAGGTAACCTTCTGACCATGGCAATCATTAATATTAATTTACTAGTGGTTATCATAAAAGTTTATTTGTTTCCTAGTCCAAATGCCTTCGGATGTTCTAAGAGAGCTCTCGAGCAGCGTCTGGTGCAAGGGCTAATGACGATAACATCATCTGCCCTTCCAGAGTCCAGTCCTCACTGCAGCACCATATTCAGCTGTCTCACAAATCAGTGTCATTAGACACGCAAAGGGCCTGGTAATGGTGTGGTTGGATAAGTGCAAACCCATCTCCAGCACTGAAAAAAGAGCGACTTGGAGCCCATGCCAGGCTCACAGTGGGAAAGAAGCATCCTCTTTGTAGAAAAGGGAAGGACATTTTCATTACATAGGAAACCAAATACTTTACTAAATGGCAAAAATGGAAATAAGAAAACAGGCATTTAAAAAGCAATTTAGAGGCATGCTTTAGAAAACAGCAGAGATAAAGTCACCAGTAATTAGGCAGCAGATAGAAGCTTAGTCATTCTATGAATCCAGCATCCTCTCCTTACCAAAAACTCTCTTTGAGTCACTTTGATGGATTTTTTTCTAATTGAAAGAGAGGTTGCAGTCCAAAGCGTCTTTGAATGCAAAGGTAGAAAGTGCTCAAGCAGCCATTAAACACATGTACCCTATTCAGCAAATAGGAGAAGAGAACCAAGGAAGTCAAACCACTTGCTCTAGCTTACAGATCATTTTAGTGTTAAAGGTAGCACCATAAACTAGGTTCCCTTACTCTCCTAGTCCAATGCTCCTCCTTCTAAATCATACTGTCTTTCAAAGAAATGCAAAAATAAGTCAGGGTTATGTGACTTACCCAGGGTCACACAGCTCGTAAGTATCTGAGATCAGATCTGAACTCAGGTCTTCCTGACTCCGGTTCAGGTGGTCTATCTACTGTATCACCTAGCTGCTCAGTGGGCTTTTTTTTTTTTTAACAGTACATAGAATTTAAGGCTTCAACAGTTTCAGGTCTGAACATGATAATCTCTGAGATCCCTTGAAACTCTGTTACTGTGAGTCTGTGAAACACAAATGTTTTAGTGCAAACACATACTCAAGGAGAATCAGTAGCATTCAAGATCCAACTGCAAAACAGTGAAAAGATTCTGATGAGGGAAGCCTAATCAGGCCAATTAAACCTGTGTATCACATACAAAGAAACTTGAAAATCCGATCTACTTAACCTGCTAAAGGGTTAGAGTTGAAGCAGGATGAAAATGACCTGAGGTCAGCTTCCCCCCTTGTAGACTTATGCTATGGGATGAGAAACCCTTGTGGAGTGGAGAAAGTAGATGATGACAAATTGTCCTTTGCAGAGGCCCAAGTGTCACACACATGTGCCAATGGGAAGCACTTAATGAGACCAAGATAGGCGATGTCAGGTCTTTAGTGCTTCTCCTGGCCCTGATATTGATTGGCTGGGGATACGCTAAATCACGTTTTTTAGCTTCCAGGTTTGTTTTAGCAATGACTGCAGGTACCGAATAGCTTTAGATCTCGTTATGCTGACAAGGTTTAATTACTTGATTAGACACATATCTCTTTCTTGGACAAGAAAACCTTTTGGCCAAACAGAAAATAAATAAATAAATAAGCAGAGGCTGGCCTTTGATAAAGCAGGAAGCTTTAAGAGATGCACATATGTGTCTTCTCACCTCCTTCTGGGTTTATGAGCTCATTCAATGTTTTATTGAAGAAAGACCAAGTTTTGACTAGATTGAGCTGCAGCAGCAATCTTAGAGAGAAAACATCTTGTCATAAAGCCAGTAGAGATTTCTGAAAGCTAAACCTTGGTGATGGCTCACAATATAAGTAATTTTCCATTTCCCCAAAGAAAGAAGGGGTAATTGTTGCTGCCTCAGATGGACACTGTGTCAGATGGACACTGTTTGGGGCTTTCAAAATTCCTTATAAGTGAAGAAACTCTATGTACTTCTGAAAAGGAAAGAAATTGAGCTAGGTTAGTACTCCTCCTCCCCCTGTTCAAAAGCACAGTGTTCAGCCCTTGATTTAATGACAAATCACATATGGACTGGTCTGCAATTTGTTTTTAAGTACTATATTTCTGAGATCAGAAAATCAAGACCAGAAAATACATCAGCACAGGTGAATTGCTGTCCTGCAAGATAGATTATATGAAGAGATGGATAGAAAGGAATAGAATTTCCTATTTCTAGAAAGAAAACTCTTAACTTTAATTTTTTCCCCCTTTATTGTGGAGATTCTCTTGAAGTGATCCAGAAAGCTATGTCACAAGATAAAGGTTGTATAGTTATTATCATGTAACTCTTGCCAGAGGTTGTCTACACCTGAAAGATGAAGCCCAACATTAGAATTGTTAATGTCATTCCAGGGTATGAGGACAGTAGCAGCAGCAGCAGCAGGTCTTACTTAGAATGGCCAGGAAGGATTAAGAGAGTCAAGCCATAGGTGAGACAATGCAGTTAAGGCAAGGGTTAAGAACCTTGCAAATGTCAGAAGTCTAGAACAGTCAGGAATTAGAAAAAACAGGGTTTTCAGAGCTCAAGAGAAAAACCATAGCATCTCTAGTTACTAGTGATTAAGTACAAGCCAGACGTTAGAGGTTTAGCATCACAAAGGTTTGAAAGAATATCTCAGATCAGGATAGCCAAGAAGTCCAGTATTCAGGCAGTCAAATAGAATGTGTCACAGACGCTAATAATCAGAGGCCCAAGTAAAGTCCGACCTTGGTTACAGCCCTATCAGGACCCGTACCACTGGGCATAACTTCACTAAATTCAATTGAATATAATTCAATTCAACAAGGGAAGGAATAAAGTTTTAGTGTATTACCTACTTTGTGCTAAGTGCTTTACAAATATTATCTCATTTGGTCCTCTTAACCTTGAGAGGTAATAGCTGTTATTATCTCCATTTTTTAGTGGGAAAAACTGAAGAAAATAGAGGTAACAGGACTTAACTAGAGTCACATAATAAGTGAGGCCACATTTGAACTCAGGTCTTCCTGACTCCTGTGGAGGTAGAAGATGGAGTGATATATGGGGATCATCAAATAAACCTATTTGGCTAGAACACAGGGTTTATTCTGGCAAGCAATATGGAAACATCCTGAAAAGACAGGTTGGATCAAGATTTTGAGGACTGTAGGGGACATGGCATTTTACTCTAGAAGAAACAGCAAACCATTGAAAGCTTCTTGGGAAGGAGAGTGACAAAGGTACAAGCTCTGCAGTCTCACTATTGACTTACTATCTTCCACCCCTTGGGCCCTCTGCTGAAAGTGATTTTACTTGAGCACTTCCATGACAGCCTAGGAAAGCTGTGGACCTTCGGGTCCCATTTCCTACATCTTTGTATCATTTGCCTTTTTGTACTTGGCTTCAGACCTGGCCCTTGAAATAAAGCCTGGTCACTGTGGTCCCAAGCTTACTGGTGGAGACCATGATGATCAGGGTTTTGGCACTTTGATAGATTTGTGACCTTATCTTATAAAGTGAAAATTGAATTGGATTTTTAGAGAAGAAAAATGGGCTGGGATGATGAAGTGTCCTGACAGTGTCTTGAACTAAGAGTACTCCATATTCAACCTTGGGGTAGAAATTAATGTCGTACCACAAGTGCCCAATAGAATCAGTCTGTATGATTCTTCCATTTTGGGAACATTTTTTTCCATTTTTAATCTTCCCTGTTTCCTCATGGAATTAGACTTGACAGCTTTCAGTATGTAAACACAATAGAGAGTAACTAAATGAATCCATGAAAAATGGGGAAAGAACACGGCAGTCATCAGACACAAATATCTCTCCATTGAATGAGCCCATCCTGGAAATGAGAGAGCTGGTTATCAAAGCTTTGATGTGTCACCTTCAGAGGGCTATGCAAGAACTAGGGCTGCAGATGAGTTAGGACAGACCCCCTGGGAGAAATGGAGAGATGGCTACGACCATCCGGATACACAGGGGACCAAATACCTGAGTGATTAAGGCAAATGTGCATGATGTGCTCACTGAGTATTTCTTGTTTCAGGAGACACATCATGATGTTGATTGCGTACATGTACTCATCTGGATGCTAAACCACCTACTCACAAATACCCATATTAAATTAGAAACATTGGATCAGAGATTAGTAACATTAAGATCATATTTGAACTTTGGTAGTTTCCCCACTAAAGGTACCCATTAGTAACTTTCATCAGAGCTCCTCGGTAGGAATTAAAGGGATCATTTGTAGAGTTACTGCTCTTTCTCTGTGTACAACACTAAGATGTTAGCACCAAGTAAAAGTGCTGTCAATGTGGAAGTTACAAGTCAAATACCCACCAATTTGTACACATTGTTATTGTCAAGGACTTGTCAGTCCTAGAGCAGAATGCACAAGTTGAGGTTATCAACCAGAGCAAGCCCGCCTCTAACCTGTGGGTGGCCAGAGCTGAACAGAGCAGGACAGAGACAGAAGAGTCAGCAATCAAACAAGTTTAATTGCAAAATGAGGGAAACAGCTTGCAAATCAGGAGGCAAATTGGACACATGTGCTCTGGGGTCCCGCCCTTAGGGAAGGGATCTGAGGCAGTGTGGGGTTATCTCAATACTTATACTGATGTCTGTACGATAAGCCATTGCCCGGGCAGTGAGGGGTAACAGCAAAAATGAGACAAGTTTGATTCATAGCAGAGCTTCATAACCAGAACATGGGTACTTGTCCAGTGCTTGCCCAAGCTCAGAGAACACCTGGTGCTGGCCGAAGCAATACAATATTTATATGATTTTTCCAGAGGGTGAAATCATTCAGAGCATGAATGCAAAGGATTGTTGTTCTGCCAAGTTCAGGGCACAGCTTGCTTGCTGGGCATTAGCTCTGGAAAACAGGATATTTCCTAAAATCTTGACAGGATCTGGAACAGATTCTACTACTAACTGAGTGTGCAACCTCTGATAACAATAGCAATCACAATAAATATGGACACACATCTGGGGCACTTAAAAAATTACAAAGTGTTTTACTGACATTATTTCCTTTGAGTCTTACAGCAACTCTATAAGGAAGGTTATACAGGCATAATTATCCCTATGTTATCGAGGGAGAAACTGAGTTTCAGAGAGTTCAGCTGATTTGCCCAGGGTCAAAGGGTTGACAAGCATCCTAGGCAGATTTGAATGCAAATATCTCCTAATTCCAGGTAAAATATACTACTCTATTACATTTATTTTCCATATCTAGGTGATCTCTGAAAGCCCCATCAGCTCTGATAGTTCAAGATTTAATGATAATAAATGAAGTCTGTACCCCTCCTATCTACAAGAGCAAACCAAAACCCAGAGGGTGGTGGTATGTGCCAGGCACCATTTCCAAACATCTGTCTCGGTTGACTTTAAATTCCCTTTACCCTGAAGCATTTTGCCTAACTTTCTAGCTAGGCTGACCTGTTTGTTTAATGCATGTATCTCAGAACCCTCCCACAATTGTGAGCCTTATTTCTGTGGGGAGCATATTCTGGAAATACACAGAATGTTCTGACCCCAACGAACTTTAAAGATCCCAACACAGGTACCTATAGCAAGTGCTTCATGGGGAACATTTAAAAGGTAAATATCTGGTGTATTCTAAAAACTTCCCCAGTAGGAAAATTTCCTCTCATTTTGTTTTGATTCTGGAAGAGTTCATGCTAAAGATGCAGAGAGCAAAAATGAAATTAACGTAGCTGAACTGAATGTACTTATTCCTAGTTCAAAGGCTATTGGTGGCCTCCCTCACAAATCTATGAATTATTACTCAGATCCAGATTTCTTTAGGGATTATATACTCCCAGTATTTTGATCACAGATAAAGGAAGCATATTAGATTTCATTAGCAGTCCAAATATTTCCCAAAGATTTCCTATTTAAGAAAACATAATGTGCACATAAAGACAAAAAAACTGGTGGGAATAATTAAGGAAATATATAATTAAGGACTTATGGTCTTAACATATTGTTTGAATGAAAAGCTAGACATAAAATCATGCCAGATTTCAGTTACAAACAGCTAGAGAAACTTTCATTCCTCCCTCCTGCCCCGCTTCCTTCTTGGCCTTAGGTATATAATGAAAGTTTCTGAGAGTAGAATTTTAGTTATTTTCTGAAGTAAGGTGCTTTCCTTATGAGAGATTTCACATAAAGAAATATTGAAAAGACCAAAGCCTCTGTCACTGTCTTCTTACATAGTTAAAACCCTATTAGAGTGGGAAAAATCAAAAAGGACTTTTCCTTTAATATATATATGTATATATATATATATATATATATATATATACATGGGTGTATTTGTGTAGATAGATATAGGTATAGATATGGATATAGATATAATATCCCCTGTCTCCCCAAGAAACCTGGGGTGTATAGATTTATCTAGTTTCTGGAGAGAGACAAAAGCTATAAGGGAATTTTAGAGACACACAATTTGTATAGTTCCTGCTGGAATAGCACTGATCAGAGAGATTGTTCCTGGCAGCCACCTACAAAGAAAGGTCTCCACATAGTCCCCCCATTGCTGCCAGACCCTGGAGGGGGAAGATGTATAATAAGAAGGAATGGGAATTAGACATTTAATTGGGGTCTGAAAAGGGAAGGGAGAGGAAGAAGCCAAACTCAGAGAATACAGTAATTGCGCTGAGGGGGAAAAATTCCAACTCTATTTCAATAATTCAATCAACCAGACTCAGTAACACCTGGAATTGCAGGAATAGCTGCCACCACTCCCAGAAGGGCCAGCCCCATCTATCAGAGTATAGGGGAGAGATACAACCCAGCCCACTATGAATCCAGGAAAGTCAGAAATAGCCACATCAACGATGAAGAATGAAAATATCAGTCATTCATCTATGTTTTTGCCAAATATTTTCTTTCTCTAGATATTTGGCAGCAGAGGAAAAATATAGATTCAATAAAGTTGTTTATCAGTAAATATTTATCCTTACATCAATTACATCCAAAGCATCATGTTAGGTTCAGTGAGAATCAGTATCATTTGGTGAGGCAAACACTAGTGTCTGAAGGCCTGGGTTCTTGTCCACATATTACCACTTATTAAGTTTGTGTCCTTGGGCAGGTTATATTATGTCACTGAGTCTTAGCACCCTCATCGGTAAAATAGGAATAATAATTTGTTCTCTATCTAGCTTGCAAGATTAAAGACTAAGTGATATAATGAATGTTAAAGTACATTATGAATCATCAAGTGCTATGCAAGTGCTAATTATTATTACACAAAAATGCACAACCAAGAATCTTATTAGAGATCAGTGCAAATGCCTGTATTTCAAAAGTAGAAGATAAAAGTGCTGTACAATAATATAAGATGATATGGAAGTTTTGAGGAGAGAGAGACCATTTCCAGGTGGCACAGGGAGGGGCATAGGTAAGAAGGAAAGAGAAACAAGGTGGTCATATTTGAATTTAGCCTTGAAGAATGGGTGGGAATTAAAGCTAGAGAGGAAAGGAATACCTATGTATGTGTCTGGGAGGCATATGGGGAGCAGGGAGAAAGAGAAATGACCACAGACAACTGCTGATACACACACAAAAAAACTTTTATCCAAAATATTTTGGTATCCTTCTGGACATAATCTAATCTGTAATGGTTATTTAAATGGAAAGATCTTTCCCATTTGTTAATAGGCCCATGTGATCTACTGAGTCACATGGGAGCCTGAGTCACATGAGTCTGTGGTGGGAAGAGCTTGCCAAATGGTTAGATCAGGAAGGGTGGAACAGGAAGAGGCAGAGTTAAAACAGCTGAGATGAAAGTAGTCAGAGAACAATTAAGAGCTGGGAAGGATGTGGACAAGAAGGCAGCTGGCTAGCATGAGTGAGAGAGCCTGTTTGTGATTATGTTTAAGGGAGCTGGCTTGTGGGAAGTCCAGTAGGGGTAAGGCTTGGAGCTGGTGTTCTCTGCATTGTTATTGCGTATAGATTTCTTTGTTACTATGATGGATTTGGCTTTCTGGAGTCTAAATAAATGTTTTGGTTCTGTCTTCCATGTGGAGAGTCTGTTGGATTTCACGAGTCAGAATTGTGCTGAGATATTTATGGTTGCCATAGGTGCTGTAAATATCACTTTGGTGCTACATAAGCCTATACAAGTGATTACTGTAATGTGAACCTAACCACGAGGGTGCATTTTGCAAACTGTCCCAAAGATCCTGAGAGGAAAGGCTCATGCATCTTCTTAAACATGAAGAGGAAGAATTACCATGTCTTTAGATCCTAGAAAGGCAGATTGTTCAGCATTAAAGTAACACAAATGAGCAAGTTTTTCCATACAAGTTCTAATTCTGCTGAGCTACATACTCTTTACTTTTCATTTCTTATCAGAGGATGGAGTTTTTGTTTTGTTTTGTTTTTTATCAGAGTAGATACTCTCCAATAAACAGATGGAAAGGTATCTTGCCAGTGTTTGCGTGTTTTACGGAAACAAGTAGCCTTGATTCTGCTTCTGTCCAGTTATTCTATGTCTAGTATGACTTTGGAGATATGGTTGAGGATATCTACCAAGAAACTTTTTTTAAATGATTGAGAGGTATTTGAATAATAAAAAAGAAGAGCAAATATCATGTGGGGTGAGGGCAGGCATAGTAGTATTAAATGAGAGGGAACAGAAAGGGCAAACTACTGAGAGTTTCAAATTGTGAATGATAGCAGGATTGTGAGTAAATTCAATTGAATTTAACAAGCATTTATTAAGCACCTACCAGGTGCAGGACAGTGAGATCATGAAAACAAAAATAAGATTACCTCTTCCCTTGAAGAGCTTATATTCTAGTGGGTGATAAAGAACTCTATCAGTATGAATAAAATCAAATCAGACCTTTTAAACAAAGAACTCAGAAACCATCTTTAAATTAAGCCAATATTTATAGTACTTCTTTGAACCATATGCAAACCGTGGCCGTGGATGTCCGAGATAACTGTAGCAATCAGCTAGCAAGAAGATTCACCAAGATCATGCCTAGGAGGGAAAAATAAATGTTTTTGACAGAAGAGACAATGCAGGTTAGAGATTAAAGGTGCTGCTAATGTATTTGTAGGGGCAGCAAGTAGATAGAGAACTGTAGCATTCTTCCTTTAGCAGAAGAAAAGAAAAAATAACTATTCCTTTCTGGGTATTATGTAATTAAAAGAGACTAATTGCAACCAGCCATTTGAGCATCAGATAGACTCATGTGCCATATTTGAAAGGAAAAAAATAAACTCAAAACAAGCTTTAACAAAGATTTATATCAGAAAATGTATTTTTTTCTAGGAAAGATATAGCTGTATGTTCATGCTCACTTAATTCAGCCCTTTGAACAGTGTTATACCTGTTTACTTCAGGCAGATAGAAAAGAGTCATAGTTTCATATGTTTCTGTGTACAGTCTTCTTCCAAGAACTGGTTAAAAAAATAAGAAAGAGAAAGAAAAGAAAAGATGTGGGAGGTCTCATTTTCAAGTCTGTGACTATTTCATCCAGAATGTGAGTTAATATTTTGTGCCTCAGCAAAAGCAAATTATACAACAGCTCATCTTAAAGAAACGGAAGGACGATTTTTTGTCTGAGAGTTGGCACGAATACTTCTCAGAGAGGAGTCAGTTATTCTTCCAGACTAGGCAGCTGGCGGATAGGGAATGACCATGGAGGAGTCCCAGAAATGAATCTAGAGGTGAATTCTTTACTTCCTGATCTTTGCTGCTATTGACAAAATCTTCAGTGATCTGATAGGAAATCATAGTACCTTAAGTATGACATGTCATCATCCTTGAGCCCTACTTGTACTTTGAACTGGACTACCATGTCACATATCACCTTCATAAAGCCCCATGGAAATTCACTGGGGGTTAGGATGAGATAACCACAGTGGAAGTATCCCAAAGAAGTCAATGTAATGACCTAGCATTTGAGAAAATGAGTTTAAGATGGTGATTCATAAAAATAATTCATTATGGACTAGCTTTTGGAACACAAAAATTAAAACAAATTAGCAGGATTAGTTTTATATATATATATATATATATACACACATATATATACAAACATACATATACATATATGTGTATATGTATGTGTGTATACATATATATTAGTATATATACATATATAAACACATACACATATATATTTATACATATGGCATATGCATATATTAAAGTAGTATATATTTTGTTGTATTATTCTGGAATCTACAGATAACTATAAATTGATATCATGAGCTCAAATCTCTTTGATGAGCTCCAACCTGGCATTTCCAATTATCTTCAAGTTATTTAGACTTGAATGTCCTGTTCTCAAATCAAATTCAATCTGTCTACCATCATCTTCCCTTAATTCCTTAACAAACCACTTCCTCCTCCTGACTTGCCTAATTTTATAGTAGAACTAATCTCATTTGCCCACACTCAAAACATCTTTGACACTCTCCCATCCTCCCAGCCCAGCCCAGTATACAAGCAGTTCCCAAGTCTTATCGATCCTTCTTTTCCATTCCTCCTTTATTTTTCAGTCATTTCAGTTATATTAAACTCTTTGTGACCCTATTTGGGATTTCCTTGGCAAACATACTGAAGTGATTTGCCATTTCCTTTTCTCAATCAGTTTACAGATGAGGAAACTGAGGCAAACAGGTTTAAGTGGCTTGCCCAGGGTCATACAACTTGTAAGTGTCTGAGTCTGGATTTGAACCCAGGAAGATGAGTCTTCCTTATTCCAATACCAGAGCTTTAATCTCTATATTGCCTAACCTCTTCCATTCCTACTATCACCACCTCAATTCAGACCTTCACACCAGGTTTATTTCAACAGCTCCTCATTGGTCTCCATGCCAGGAAAAGGCATTTTTCTAATACAACTTGGGCATAGTTTCCAGATGAAATTTTCTGAAATACTACTTTTATCATATTCCTTCTTTCTTATAAACTTGTAGAAGACAGTTAATGATGTTATCTTCATAGTTTATGTCCTTTAGGGTATGGTCATTAACCTGCTTGCATTGGTTTATTGAATAAAATACAGGCTCCTTAGTCAAGCATTCAAGAAAGATTTCATGGAGGAGATAAAAATGTGAACTGGCTTTGAAAAATGACTAGAATTTTCCTAAGTAAAGATAGGAAGTGGGGAGAGGATGTGAATATTGCTGATCAAAAGTACCAAGGCAGAGAAACCCAAGGTATTCTAAAAGGGAGGTGGGGGATGTCCACATTATAGTGCCTAACTGCCTTTTGAACTTCATCTCCCACTATGTCTTTATATGAATCCTGCACTTTGACCAAAAATGTCTCCTCATAATCTCTCTCAATGGACTTGTTCTTTCCAGATTTGGTGTTCTTCCCTTTTAGAATGCTCTCCTCTCCCTCTGATCCCCACTCATCTCTACCTATGGAAATAACATTCATCTTTCACCTCCTCCATAAGACATGCCTTGATTACCCTAAATGGGAGGAAATTCTCTCTTATCTAATTTTCTTTGGCTTTTATTGATTGCACTGCTCATATGATATTTTCACTTCCTCACTTGTAGGTTATTTATATTCACAGCCTATCTTCCCAACTAGATAATGAGTTCTGATAGGGACGTTTATTTCTGCATTCCCCACAGCATGTACCACAGTGCTTTCCACATAGTAGGTCCTCAATATTTGTGGGATGAAGGAATGTATGAAATACTTTTTACCAAGCCTAAGTCCAGAAAATATGTAGAGATCTCTCTGAAAAAAATAGATGGTAAGTCAGTTATGAGCTGGTTGTTCTAGGAAAGTCCTTTGCCTTCTAATACTGTGCAAGGACTGGGCTGATCAACAAATCCAACTCAGCAAACATTTGCTGAGCAACTACCAAAGCAAGGCATAGAGGTGCTATTAGTCACCAAGAGGGGAATGGAGAAGCATGTGATGTATTCACTGGGAGGAGGAAGGAGAGAGAGGACAAAATATATACAAATTAATTTAATGGGAAAGATACTATTTTTGTTTCTGTGTATGTAGATGTCTACAACCCAGAATGTGCAAGTAAATAAGATACAAAGTGCTATGAAAGTTCAAAGGAACTTCTGGCCAGAGGCATCTGAGAAAGTTATATGCAAGAGGTAAGGTTTGAGCTGTGCTAGCATGGAGAAATGAAATAACTACACCCTTCATAGACTGAGGACAGAGAGCATAAAATGGACATCTGTGCTGCAGAATTAGTATTCTGTCTTCTTCCCAATGTCACAGTGAAAAAAGGGAGTAGAAATGTATTTCTCTGTGGTCCAAAGCTGATCACCAAAGCTGTGAATCATAATTAACATGTTGGAGGACAGAGTCATGATCCCCAAAAGAGCTCTATTGTAGAACCTTGGCAAAACCTAGTAAGATTAGCTTTACCAGGGAGTAAATTGAAAGTTTATGGTTAGGTTAAAAAAATAAACTTCCCACGTACAAATAAGGAAGGTTGAGACAGTAGAGTAGCTTAGAAAGATTTGAGGTGCTGGTAGACTCCAAGCTAAATACAAGTCAACAATATGCTCTTTCATCCAATATTATTAACAAAATACTAAGCTGAATTAACTGAGGAGTGGTGTTCAGTGGGATCCCCTCACAAATTTGTGGGAGGACATGAATGGGAGTTTGCAAGTTCATAGAACCAGAAGAGACCTCAAAGGCCATACAGTCTGTCCCCTTCATTTGACAGGTTAAGAAACTGAAGCCCAAGCAGGTTAAGGGGCTTGCTCAAGGTCACACAGGAAGTGTCAGAGGTGGTATTTGAACCTAGGACCTGTGACACCAGAGCCAGTGTACCTTATACTGTATAGTGCTGCCTCTTCCTGATTCTATGCTTTATGGTCCCTTCATTAGCCCATGATGAGTCTAATTCTGTAGTATTTTGGAAAAAGACATCTGGAAAAGAAAGAAATATAGAGAGGGGGAGAAGACCTTGTCACAGGAAGAAGTTGAATGAGCAATACCTAGGAGAAAGAGAATCTCCCATGATTCCCAGATGTTCATCTTTCCAATACTAATTTCCCCAAAGGAATCATTCTTTCATTCAATATTATCTTAAAACTCAATAGTTGTATATCTCCCCATCTTCTATTCTTTCTTTCTATTTTTTTCTATTACTAAGACCTACACTTTAAAAATTGAATACGGTATGATTCTACCTACATGAATGGAAAATCAGTGGGAAAATTCCCATTAGTATCTTCTCTGTGAATAGAAAATTATCTCTTTGGGATTATGTCATGGCAATAGGAGCCACATTCTTAAAAGGCTATAAATGTCACTTTGAATAATGTTGGAAACTTGGATAAGAACAGTTTAAGCCATAACAAATCATCCCATGAGGGTTCAGTTTTGATTCACAATCCCATGTTTGTGTTGACAGACTGTTCTTCATTAGATGTGTGTTTGATCTCTATCCACCTGGTTTGGATTCTGCATGTGGATAACAAACTTTGGTGGTCCTTGATGTTGCAGAGCCTAATGTAGTTCTTTATCTGTTTTAATTAGTGAGCTGCAAGAGTATAGTAAATAATGTCTCTATGTAATATAAAGTAGTATCTGCCTTGGGTTCTTTGAGCTTATGGGGTAAACTGGTATAACTGTTTTGTGTTCTACACTCTACTTTTTCTTTTTCATTATAGTTGTCAAGGTAATTCATTTGGTCAGTCATTTCAGTCCTGTCAGACTCTTCATGATCCCATTTGGGATTTTCTTGGCAAGGACACTGGAGTGGTTTGCCATTTTCTTCTCCAGCTTATTTTATAGAGGAGGAAACTGAGGTTAAGCAACTTACCCAGGGTCACATAACTTATAAGTGTCTGTGGCAATATTTGAATTCAGGTCCTCCTGACTCCAGTCCCAGCATCCTATCCACTGATTTCTTTAGCTCTTCTCTTACATCCTCACAGCTATAACTAGGGGAGGGTGACTGGGACTTTTCTTCAGGATGCCAAAGTTTGGAGGACTCTGACACCAAGTACAAGCAACTGATCTTAACACTTAGTTTGGTAAGAATATTTCAAACAGAGAGATACAATAATGCTTACTCTCATTCTCTGTGACTGTACAGCCTGCCCCAGCCCCACTTTGATCCTTCCACCAGTAGCAGTGGCCTCAACTGTCCCAGCATCTCTGTCTCTAAGGACTCTCCCCTTCCAGTGCTAACCAACTGAATTTGCCTTAAATAGTTGGTTGGGTAGCAGAATAATTATAACTCTGATCTTCCTATATAGTTTTAGTATCTTGGCTAATTTTATTGAATCTAGAAAACATTCCGTTCTTAAAGTTATTCCAAGAAATAACTGTGATTGTGTGTTAGCATGCTTAACATAGTCCAAGCTCTCTAGGCAAATTTCACTGGAAAGGCTTACGGGGTCTTCCCACTTTTCATCAAATATTTATAGATTTAGAATATGGTCAGCCACATCTGTATTCATCAGAACATCTTTTCTTTTTGATTTTGGTTTTTTTCTCTGCTAGGGGACCAGCTTCCTTTATTGTTTTCGCTACCCTTTCCTTCCCATTACCCAGCCTCTCTCCACCCTACCCCCATAGTAACCAATAGAAAGGTATGATAATCAAAGCTTTCTGCAGGACAATTGCAAATGGTAATTGAAAATGAAAGTGGCCCTGGATGTCCCAGCCTCCTTCCATTTCAGCTATTTTATCTCCTGCTAGGAACCCTGAAATTTCACCTCTTGTTTGTGTTCCCATCAGAGGCAATCAAAATAGGAAAAAAAATCTGGAATACATGGGTTGTTGAGGCAGTTCTAGTTTTGATCAGATTCTGCTGTTTATGTGAAATGGACTCATTTCTCTGTGGCACTCAGTTTTATTGCACAGCAGGCAGAAGCCTTTTGAGATAATACCTGTTCCACCTGCATGTCAGAATAAAGAATGATGCAATCCTATCCCCTCTTCTCAAGCATGAATGCATGCATTTGCTTGGCCACCCAGCTAGGCAGTCAAATGAACTAAAATGAATATAGGTAAAAGCAGGGCTTCAAAGTCCTGGCAAGCCCACACATCTCATGGGCTGAGCCCCTGCCCCCCTGGCCCAGAGCGATCTAGTGTTCTATGGCTTTGATTCTCTACTTTCTTCTCTTCTACAGTTCTCTTAGCCCCAGTACTGCATCTCCTATGGATTTTTGCCATGGGCAGTGTGAAACATAACCTATGACTTCTCACACGCTCTGTTGTAAAATAATGAGGTGGAGAAGACAAAAGCATGTAGCAGCCAATTTAAACATTTCCCATTTGCTGTTCTGCTGCTTAGTAGGTTTCTTCCTTAAACATGTTTCTCTCTCTTCTCCTTCCCTATTCATTTATTTATTCCGGCTACTCCTACCCTTTCTTCTTCTTGCTAATGAGCTTAACTTAATTCCCAATAAAAGTTGGTATATGCCAAATCCCCAGAAAGTCCTCCAAGAGAAGTCCTCACCCATCTAATAGCAACATAATTATTAATATACATAATCTTCACAACTATGAAACAAACTCTTCAAGAGGACCAACCAGACATAATTCCAAGTCTTATCAAATTCACTGTACTTATGTAATTTGAAAAATAAAGTTTTAATAAACCAAAGTTGAAGAAATCACATTTAAGAATAATAGAGCCTAAAATTTAAGAAGAGGGGAGGAGAGACAGGGAACAAAGAAAAATTTGGAACTCAAAATCTTGTAAAAATTAACGCTAAAAAATTCTCTTAACACATACCTGGATGAAAATACAATAGTATTTAAAAAGAATAGAAATTGTGATAAATTTTCATACCAGGTAGCACAAAGTATATCTTCCAGGAAATGTTTCCTAGGGAAAGGAGATAGAAAAGTAAGAAGTAAGAAATAGGCAAGAGTAAGAAATAACAGATGAATAGTCCAAGGGATGATCTGGTTCCCACAGAAAGTGAAAAAAACTAAAGGAAGGTTATGGGCATGTTAGGAAAATTCAAGTCAACTTAGCAAATGTGTCATTTATTAAGTCCCTGCTACATGCCAGGCACTGTGCTAAGCAATGTGGATACAAAGAAAGACAAATAACATCCCCTGCTGTCAAGGAGCTCAAAGTCTAATGTGGAAAGAACACCTGCAAACAACTATGTATAAGGCATATATGCACATGATAAATTGCAGATAATCAGAGAGAGAAGTTATGCTAGCATTAAGGAGGATCTGGAAAGACTTCTTTCAGAAAGTAGAGTTTTACCTGGAACATGAAAGAAGCCAGGGAAGCCAAGAGATCAAACATGAGGAGTGACAGAATTCCAAGGAGTCAGTGAAAATGTTCAGTCAGGTGATGGAACATCAGGGAGGATGGAATGTTCAAGGAAAATTGAGGTCAGGGTCACTGGATCACAGAATACATGAAAGGGAGTAAGGTCCAAGAGTTTTGGAAAGTTAGGAAATGTTCAGGCTATAATGGGCTTTAAAAGTCAGACAAGACTTTATACTTGATCTAGAAAATCAAATTATGGAATGGGGGGAGGATGGAGATTTCAATTTTAGGAAGATGAATTTGACAGTTGAGTGAAAGATGGATTGGAGTGGCTAGGCTTGAGTTCGCGAGACCAACCAGAAGGACACTGCAACAGTCCAGGCAATGTACCGGGTTGCTGGCAGTGTTAGAGGAGAGAAGTGGGTGTATATGAGAGATATCATGAAGGTGTCAGATCTGGGGGGAGGGGATGGGGAAGATACTGAGTTCAGTATTAGATATGCTGAGTTTTAGACGTCTACAAGTCATCCTGTTCAAGACGTCTAATAGTCAGTTGAAAATGCCAAGATTAAAGGTCAGTAGTGAGGTTATTACTGAAAAGGTAGATTTAAAAATAATTTCCAGAGATGATAATTGAATCTATGGGAGCCAATGGGATCATCAAAACCAATAGTAATCTAGGTAAACAAGAAGGGGGCCCAAGACAGAGCTTTGGGTGGTCTCCACAGTTGGGTAGATATTATGTAGCAGATTAGATATATTTAAAGCTGCTGGGAACCTTTGAAGTCATTGAGTCCAACAACCCACCTTTTACCAATGAGGAAACTGAGAGAGAGATATGTCCAGGGTTACAAAATTGGGAAGTGTCTGAGACAAAGTTTGAGCTGAGTTCTTCTGGATTACAAGTCCATTGCCCTAGTCAGTACAATACAGGTAAGAATCTTATGTGATTGGAGGGCATGGAGAAATTTTAGTCTTTGAGATGAGACCACAAACTTCTTGAAATTTTGTAGTATAAATATAATTGTCTGAATGATGTCCTATTTTACTTCATCCTGATGAGTCATTAATGAGTTAGATGAGGAGGGAATATATTTCATACCTATTAAAAAGTGAGATAATCAAAACAGTGTAATTCTAAAGGATTTGGTCAAAGTCATTTGGTGACATAATTGAATGGCAGTGGCCTGTTCTCTGATTTCCATTATAGTATATTGATATGTTTGATAACAGTGTTTTTCTGTGTATATTTATATAATATCAAGTGTCATGCCTTTGGAGAATATATTTTTAAAAACAAGGTCTCTGGTCTCAATGCCACAATTTATCTTTTTGGAAGTTATAGGCTTAATTAAGATGGAGAAAATAAAATCAAAACATTTTCACTCTGCTATTATGGATCAGTCAATATGATCACATTAAGTGTAAGATTTATCTGAGGATAGGGTAGAATGAGGAGAAGCATCTGTGGTCATCTATACATATAAATTGAAATAGAACATTGAGATAACTAGTCAAATCCTATCCCAAATTACTTGCACCTGGCTATCCAAAGAATATTGGCAGAGAACTTCTTTTTTACTTTAAATATCTAATTAACTACTTCAATTCATTTTATTTTGTAATATAGATGGATTCAAGCATGTCTCTCCTCAAATACTTACTAATTTCCTTTAAAATATGCTTTGGTTTAAATAACTGAAAAACAGTTCTCTACTCCATTTGTATATCGAGGATTAGGGTTTTCCTTTAAACTCTCTTTTTGAGGTCTCACCATAGAGGGGGAGTGTTCCTGAGTTCTTGAAGACCTTTCTAGTGGAATGTGAACTCAATGCTTCCAATCTGGCCTGATGATGTGCATAAGTGTGTGTGCTTGTGTGAGTCTTTGTATGTAGGTGCCTCGATGTCTACGATACAAGGTCTAGTCTAGCTAAGTCTGGAGAGCCTTGGCACTAAATTGGTGATAAAGTGATACCATTTTTGTCCTCTGTCCCTCACAAAGCAAAGAAGATTTGTAGAGGAAAGTGCCCCACGCCAATAAAATCCAGGGTCCCTTAAGTATGGAAGTATATAGAACAATGATGGATGAGACACCTCAGAAACATAGGCCAGATGGTATGAAGAAGGCTAAAGAGGAAAATCTTTCTGCAGTTATAAGGCAATCTCAGATTTACTGTTATAGACAGTTTCTCTTCAGGAGTTCACTAGCATGCAGAGTACAAAATCACAGATGTCTTCAAGCTTTCCTATTTTACTTTGTGGATGATAATTTACCCCCATGTTTGAGGTAGTGGGAGGAAACCTTTTTAAACTGATGGCCCACTGGAAAGCTTTTTTGGCATCAGCAAACATTTCCCTAACTGTTGCTTAAATTGTGTTGATAATGTTTAAAGCATAGGACAGAACCTATGATAGAGCTGGCATGGAGAGAAATGGGGTTCTATAATGCGCAAAGCCAAATGGAAATGCACATTTCTATTGCTCCATGCATTGCCCCACCTCATAAAGAAATCTAAAGAATTCATAGTCAAGCTTTGCTATCTTCCAAGAAGCTCCTCTTAGGTTAGGAGCCACCGTAGAGAGGTAAGAGTTGAGTATGCAAGGTAAGGGTCTATTTGGGGCCACTCCTGCTCTTAAGATAACAGTGAAGTATAGTGAAAAGACTGTTGGACTGAGATTCAGGAAACCTATATTTAAATCCCAGATGTGACACCTATGCTTAGCAGCAAATTCCTAACCTCCTATTTACTCATCTGTATAATAGAGGTAATAACATTTGTGATGTTTACAAATTGTTGTATAGATGGTATTATCCCTGCTGCTGATTGAAAATGAGTGATTCAGAAAGGATTATACTTAGTAAGGGCCAGTAAAAAACATATTTGCTTGGAATCATGTGAGGCAGAAAAAGAGAACTTTAAACTGAAAGGAGGGGTAAAAAGAAAATGTTCTGGTACCACAGAGTAGCTGGTGCAACAGAAGAACAGTCATTCATAAGACAATAGCCAAAAAAACTAATACTAAAACCCAGGGCCTCCCTTGGATGGCAATAAACAGGAAAATCTAGAGATTCTGGTAAGAGCACTGAGACTTGATAGGATGGAACTCATGATTGGAAATTTGACTCATAGAGGGTAGAATTTATCCATAAGGAATGAAATAGATTAAAGTGGGACAAAGCCACAATCAATGTAAAGACTAAATACTCTTGTGAAAAAATCTAGAAAACTCCCCATGCATACAGGTTGTCCCAGGTAGGTCAAGGCATAATCTAATTTCTCAACCACAAAAAACTTGTATTTTTATATCATTTTTATGTTTATAAAGTAAAATTCAGTTGTTAATTTGAAAAATAAGCTTAGTTAAGTTTAGTCTCTTTATTTGATGGATAAAAAAGTGTCTTTTATGGATGAATAGTCAATAAATATTCACCTTTAAAAATAAAAAAATCAGATGCCTGAAGAGAGAATTGGTATTTGTGTGAGGACTGCTGAAGATAACACAAAAACATTATCATGGTAGGGATAGACCAGAGACCACCTCACCAGAGACCTCCAGCTGGTGGGCATACAGTTGTGAAACTCCCCAGTGCTATTCCAACCGGATTAAAATATAATTGGTTAAATGTTTAACAAAATAAATAAAAATACAATAAAACATAAATAATGCCAATTTGTGATTTTCTCAGTCAATATTTATCTGTTTCTATTGGTATTTGACTCCACTAACCTAGACACAAGGCTCTTAACCTTTTTGGTATTCATAAACTGTTTTGGCAGTCTGATGACACCTATTCCTCAGAACCATATTCTTAAATGCAAAAATAAATAGGTTTACAATGGAAACTACTTATATTGAAACACAATTATAAAAAATTAATAAGTTCAGATAAAGAAACCCTAGCCTAAACTGAAAGAGGAAATAGATAAGAAATTTGAGAAATATACCACAAACTTGGTGTTGCATGGTGTTGTGGAATTCTACTACCTAGGAATCCCCTGTCTCTCTCTCTCTCCCTGGCGAAAGCAAAGTAATTGGAGCAAGTGTGCTCTGGCCCTCTCTCCAGGTCTAATGTTCCAGGGTACCATAAATGGTTTGTGGGTTCTCTCTTTTCCTGAAGCCCAGCACCACCTATTAAATGCCTCAATGTGAAGTGCCAGTGAATATTGTCCCAATTCCATATAACCATTTTGCATGAATTAACTTTTACAAAAAGTTTAGTTACTTCAAAAATAAGAACAAAGTAGAGGCAGACCCTCCTCTTCTCCATTATCCAGTGGTGTCAAATGGAAACTGATCCTTGCAGGGAGTATATTGAGTTAGAAAACTGCAAATTAACATTATCTCTGCTTTATTGTGTTTCCATTATTTCCTTGACCATTTCTGAATGACATTTTTATCTGATTTGGACTGTACTCTGGGACTTGGCAGTTTGCTTTTCTTACCACCTTGGTCCCTGAGTGGAGTTGGCTCAAAGCCTAGCCCAGTTCCCACATAGCATTGGTGCCACCACGTTAAGTCTAGGTGCAGCATGTCTAACAGTTGTCTTCATCTGAGTTTCCCCTGGGATAGCTATCCTGGGTAGAATGTAGAGCATGGCCAGGACTCTTATTCCTGTGGCTTTGCTCTCCTGACCTTTAGAAAACTCATAAAGTGAGAAACTCACTCCTTTTACTTAAAACAGGAAAGAGCAGACACATGACCTAGGACCAAGGCCCAGAGTTACTCAGGTAGTAAGTGTCTGAGGGGAAATTTGCACTCAGATCTTCTGTACTCCAAGCCTGGCATTCTCTGCACTGTGCCACCTACCTCTCTCATAGGAATGAAAGGACTTTCCTTAATATGACAAGTAATATCTATCTAAAATTAACAGGCAGTGTTATATATAATAGAAAGAATAAACTAGAGAACTAAAATCAGAGGTAAAGCAAGGATGTCTGTTATCACCATTATTATTATAGTGCTAGAAATATTACAAAAATCAATCATTTTGTTTCTTCTTTAGTTTTATTACCTTGATTTCTTAGAAAGAGAGCAAGAAAACGACATTGAGGAGATAAATTTGGATAAAGGGGAAGGAAAATTAGAGAGAGAGATGATGGTCAAAGGAGCAAGTGGCAAGAAGATAATTGGATGGATGAAATTAGTAGAGAGAGGGATTATCTTAGCAAGAATGGCCAGAAAAGATCAGGATAGGTGGTGAAGCAATATGAGCTGTAAAATTGAAAGGAAAAAGGAGCTCACATTAGATGCCCTTTATTTTCTTGGTAATATATAAGAAAGACTTCTGGTGATCAGAAGTATGGTAGGAATGAGGTAGGTAGATTGTGGATGGAAAAGAAATTATAAAACAGAAACTGTGGAGATTGAGATAGAGAATCAATCAAAGGAGAATGAAAGAGTCTTGTGCAGCAGTGAGGACCCAGCTGAGATTAAATAAAATAAATCTATGGTAAATTCAGGAAGCATAGTTTGTTATATAACTTTTTTCTGCAGTTTTCATCAATCCACAAGTAGGGGTTTGGAGTCTGGCATTGCATGAGCAATGATGGCAAAGGAGACAAGAGAGTCAAGGGTATAGGACCGTGAAAAGTGAAATTGCTTCTTAGACTAGAAGTTGAGGAGAGGCAAATTTAGGTTTGAAGTAAGGTGGGGGGAGGGGGAGAAGGGATTGCTAACAATTAGATTCCCTTTTCCTTTTTATCAACCACATTGGTCACTTGCAAATTGGAAGCGTTGTGTACTTCAACGCATCCATCGTCTCATTGATGTGGCTCAACAGTACAGGACGCAACCCATCTGTGCCTTCTCTTTATGTATGGTGCTTGTGCATAGTCCCCTACCAGTCTTCCATGAAGGGTCTAACTCCCCAGTGTGCTAATGTGCTAGTTTTCCTCTAGATCTTTTAATAATGTACAGAAATCATTACTACCCTTATACCTTGATCTCCCTGAATGACCAGTGTGCTTCCATATTTGATATCTGTCCATGTTGTATTCTGAGAGTTACCATGTGCCTAAGTGTACCTTATACTTTGCATCAAAGACTTATTCAAACAAAGTTGTTCACAAAGTGAATTTCTTTACAGCAAATCCCATTTTCCCAAAGCCTTACATTATACAATAAGCTATGCATTCCCATATCAAAATGATTTAACGACAGACTAGAAAACTCATATTTATGAATGCTTTGTAGCTTGCAAAGCATTTTCTTCCTGACATTTTATAGATGAGGAAATTGAATGAATGAACATTTATTAAAAGCTTATTGTGCTAAGTACTATGCTGAGTACTGAGGATGCAAATAGAAAACTGAGTTACTCTTTGACCTCAAGATGCTCACATTCTAATTGAGAGAGAAAACACATACAGGTGGTTTCAGCTGCAGAGCAAATAGAAGGGCCATGTGATCCTAAGGATGCAGATGAGAGTCTAATGGCAAGGTCCAGGGGTTTTTACCATGCTTTGGCAGTTCACATAGTAGTCTCTGGAGATCTAAAGAGAATAGCAGCAAAGCAAATGGTCAGGTCCACTGGACATTGGGTTTCAGTGGCAGGGAAGATGGCAAAGCGTAGAAGAATTAAATTTGGTGAATGCTTATTCAACCAGATATGCAAGTGGTCATGTCTTCTTGGCAAGGAGGAGAGGTGGATCTGAGTGGGCTTTGTCCATGAATCTTAAGAAGAGAGGAGTAGACCTGAGGGTTGATTTGGAATAGGGACTCTTAGAGGTTGGCATAGACTGAGGGTCCCTAGTCAGGAGAGGGAATATGGGGGAAAAATGGACCTGGTCCTCTTGGGCTCTCTTCCCCTATGATATCTGAAGTGATGGGCAGACACAATTCAGAGAACCATACCAGATATTCCTTTTAGAATTCATAGTCCCCAGAAAGCATTTCATGTCATCCCTGCTCATTGATTGAGAATTTCACTTTTTCTTTTCTACATGGGCAGTAAATACATTTTAGTGCTCTCTGTTCCTGACTTGGGGACCTCCCCCATTCTGTTCATTCCCTCTAGCCTTAGGATACCTTCAATCCTCTTTAGCTCTCAGAGCTCTGTTCTACTTTCCCTTTTCTCAAGGTATTTACAATATCTAATACAGTGAAGTTGATATTTCACAGGTTGATCTTTGATGGTGCTATCTAATGCACAGTATACTGCAAATTAAAAAATCCAGAAATTGTCAAATGAGTTATCTACTGTAATTCTGTAAAATTCAAATTTAGGATATCAAGTATACTGAGAACTTGAGCTGTATGCAGTAAGTACTTCCCCAGATTTCTTATCCTTATCCTTATTGCTATCATATGGGGAGAAATTACCCAATAAGTGATAATATCTTAATTAGAGTAAATTTCAAATATTCTACCCTGCGGTCTCTATATTTTCAAGATTGTCAGTGGATCAAGTCTAGTGATTGCTTACACTTACCCTGGTTTCAGTCCTACTCCAAATGTGTATCTCTTTATCTGCCTTGTAGGAAATCTCCACTTGTATGTCCCACCAGTGTCATAAAGCAAACATGTCCACAAGCTAGCTTATTATCTTTCCTCCTAAATGTGTTCCTGCTTCTGACTTCAGCATTTCTGTCTATATTCCCATCTACTTCCCATGTTTGAAAATTTGAGGTTATCTTCTCCTATCCAGGTAATTACCAAGGCCTGTTGATCGCACCTATGTAACATTCCTTACATCTGTATCTCTCTGTTCCCACTCCAGTACCCCTAGTAGAAGCTTAATTCAAACTATTACTACTGTTTTAATCACAGAGGGAGTTTTGTAGTGCCAGAGGATTGGATTTGAAGTCTGAAGGCCCGAGGTCAGATCTCATCCCCGCTAGCCACCTCCAATGAAGTGAACTAGTCACTTTATGACTCTAAACCTCAACATCCTCATCTCTAAAATGAGGATTCCAAAGGTCCCTTCCAGTTCTAACTTCCATTGAGACTATCTGTGAAAATGCTCACCTTTTCCTGGATCTCTACCTTTGCAAATGTGAGAGTACATATGCTCATATCTAAATAGGAAAGGCTCTTTAAGATATAATTGATGTTCAGCTGCAAAAAAAAAAAAAAAAGCCCAAAACTATTAGAAAAGGTCACGTTTCTCGCAATAGCAAATAGATCCCTTGCAATGAGAAAATCAAACATAGTATATAGCTTCAGTCACAGGAAATGGATGAAAAAATTTTTGAAGCTGGTCAGGTGGAGAAATGCCATGATGGAAATTAACCAGAAGTTGTTCTATTTGCAGTCCTAAATAAGATTTTTTTTAAAAGCTATATATGGAAAGGAAAGAGCAATTTATTTGTGTTCTTTCTCCAAACTTTACTTCCAGGACACTGGGTTTTTCCAACTTTTAGGCATGCCTAAGGCAAACTGGCTTTTTTGTTTGCTTCTTTGGAGTTTTTTTAAGTTACAAATGCTTAAGTAAGAAGAAAAAAAAACACTGAATTTAAGTTATAGTCTGTTGCATTATACCATGTTTCCCTGATTACCTGTTATATATTTGTGTGTATGTATTTATAATAATCTTCCAAATTAAGGAAAAATTGTGAACAGAAATCACTGAATATAAAACCCTTCCTCCTCATAATATTCTTTCCCTCACTTTTCCTGAACAACATGGTACAGAAGTTTAATGGTTTCTTTAAGCTCAAGAGGTCAAGGACAGCAAAAGATAACTAAAGGGTGGCTGCAATTCTTCATTAATTGTTGACTCTGTCTTTTATCTCCCTCTCTTGCCCCTCCAACCGCTGACCTTTGGCTTGTCAGAAGGAACAGTGGGAGAAGGGAAGACATCTGCAGAGCAAGTGGGTGCTGGAGATGCCTGCCCTGTGGAAAATGCTACATATGCCGATGGTATGGCTCTGATATCTTTAGAGTCTCATAAAACAGAAATCTGGCCTATTTTCCCAATGTGTGCTTTAAGAATCAGGGAACTGCTATCTGTTCAATGAACCAACACATTCTGCAATAACAAGTCAAATTTCAGAAGCCATTTGCTTCAAGTACTCATCAAAATGCAGCTTTTTAAAGCAGCTGCTAGTAAAAAGCTAGATCATCCGTGCCTCTTAAGACTGAGTTTGTTGGAGCAATTTTCAAGGCCAAATAGAATGGAAAGTACCTAATTAACTTTGTGTAAATACCCTTCTTCTTTCTATGTTATATGGAACCTAGGGCAAAGGTCTAGTTGCCCTGTCATAATTACGGTACTGGATCCTTATATGACAGGACTTCTTGCCATTCCATTGATGCTAGTCTCTTCCCCTTCCCCCAGATTGGGCTTATGATGATTAGGGCCTGAGCACTCTTGGTATATTTCATAAACAAACCCAATTCTTACATAGGGTTGAAACTGAGATTCCCCAGTAGATTTATTTTTTGGGACTGAGTTCTTTGAGGTGAAGGAGGATGGAATGAAGAAGCCATCATCATGGAGTAGAGAGGAAGGGTCCGGTCCAAAGAGGGGAACCTGCAACCTCAAGGCCACATGTAACTATCTAGGACTTCAAGTGTGGTTCTTTGACTGAATCCAAACCTCACAGCTTCAGTCCTCCCCCTTTAAACCTGCCCCCACCTCTTTCCTGCATGACTGATTTCAAGTGCATCTGCTGCTGTTTTCCCCTGATGGATCATTCATTGTAGAGGGTATCATTTTTTTTAGAGATTGCAAGTTGTTGGTTCCTAATATAGGCCTTGATGTTTGAAAAATATCAGTCTAATTAAACTGGCTGACACTTGGAGACTTTGCAAGTGTCTAAGGCTTTCTAACAATGGTGCTGATTATACATTCTCTTTTTATGCAAAATGCTCCTGCAAAATCATACACAATAGAGTAAAAACACATGTTTTCTAGGGACCATGTGATCTGGATTAGCTATTTATTTTATTTTCTATTCTAGTGTGCAACCACTGTAGCCACCCCACTGGCATTCTCAGAGTGCCTGTTCTGAATTATGAACACCAAAACAGGGAAAAGCTAATAGGCCCATTACTTTGCATTGCATTGACCCCCTAGCACATCAGTGCCATATTTTTTCTCATTTCTTCTTGGTTTTCATGTCATTCAGTTGGGCTTCTGAATGTCTGCATGGTTGAAAAGAAATGTACCCCTATTGCTAACACCAGGACGTCAGAGTTGTCACTAAATTTTAAAGACCATTTGATGACTGGGGAGTCCTGCATCGTCCTGTAGGAGTGGTCACCAATATTCATCCTAAAAGCATACCTCTTGACATTGCAAGGCCAAACTGATGCACTGGATGGAAAATTCTACTGGAAAGAGAGCCAATTTTACTCCTCCCAGAGATAGGGAAGAAAAACTAATACTTCTTCCAAGGAATGAAGGGGATTTCACATTAAGGCAAAATCTGTCAACTTAATTGTTTCATTTGGGTCCCATCTCAATTGCATTGAATGCAGCTGCCATATTCTTTATGATCTGAATATTGTTTCTGTAACCCACTATTGCATTTTAATGACAGCTGCAACTGTACATAATGTGAGACTATCACACAAGCAAAATGTTACATAGACGTCATTCAGACACCTTCTTGCCCCCTGCCAAGGACTCCTTTGTTAATACAGTCCCACACCCTTGAAAGTAATTCTACTAATAAGCTATTCCAGTAAAGACTTACCTCAGCATGGAATGGTGGTCCACAAGTCACATTAAACATGAACCTATGTTCTCAGATTTAAGATTTATTTCATTATTTACCTTGTGAAAAGAATGAACCCAAATTGAAAAGGTATTTTATAGGTTCATATTATAGAAAACCTGCTAGTCATCAACCTAACCCACTATTAGTGACATTGATGGAACTCTAAAAAGATAACATCATCACTAGATATGAGAAATGGAGAAGAAAATCGTTTTTTTGGTTCAGAGCATTTACTCACATTTCAGGGGGGGTCTGGTACAAAAGTCTAACATACTCTCTTTGTTCTGCTTTCAGTTGAAATGAGCAGTCAGGATGAAAGTGACCCAATAGAGAGTCAGCAAGATGATGATCTGTAATAGGTAAGGTCCTCTTTCCTCTTTTTAATTGAGTAGGTGTTTTAGTAAATATCTGCAAGAATGACTGTTCAATAGCACGTCTTTGCTCACCTCTACTGTTAATTCACCCCCATGGTTTATTGCAATTCTTTTTCAGCTCTCTACAGTAATACTCCCATGGAGGGCCAAGTATTTCATTAGCTTTCCCTTCTTTTCAGTCACCGTGAGAATCATAAACTATACCTTAAGTGTTGGGAATCAGGTTACAATTCAGATCTTGGAGATAATTAAAGTGCTTTGCAAGCCAGTTTTAGAGTACCTCGCTTTTTTTTCTAGCTTTGACACTAAGATCTTTTTTTCCCACTTGTTCATCTCCTATGGCATGTGTGAAGCATGATGAGATAATATCTCTCAAGGATTTTGTCTTTCTCAGAAGCAAGGGATTCTCAAGATACAGGCAATAATATTTAAAAATAACAATGTTAGCGCGCATTTGTAGCACGCTTTGTAGTTTTCAGTGATCTTGTCCCACAGCAACCAGTGCTATGCAGTAGTTTGTGCAAACATCATTGTTCCTACTTTTATAGATGGGGAAATAAAGGATTGAGGCAGGTAGAGTGACAGCTCACATCATTATTATATGCACTAGCTGTATCAGCTGTTTGCTGAGTGGTTTTTTTTAAAGAATTTGGAGCCATATTTAGACAATGATTAATAAAAATTATTAAACTCCTCCTAAGTGCCCAGCATTATGTTAAGTACTGAGGATATGGATAAGAAAAAAGATAGTTCCTGTCCTCAAAGAGCTTAGGTTTTTTTCCCTTGCATCTATTTACTTAACATAGAGATGTATAGAAAAAGAACCCTGTTGGGGAGATGTGACTTAAGGTCTGGTGCTGGTTCCAAAACTTTTCTTTATCCTTAAGTAGTTTAGGGTTAACTAATTCAGATGAGTTAGAATTATCTCATTTAGATATATTGCATTTAGATGAGTCACTTCCTCTCTCTGGGACTGTTTCCTCATCTGTGAAACACAGGCCTTAGATTAGAAGATCTAGAAGGTCTTTTCTAGCTCAAATACTCTAAAGCTCTAAGAAGAAACTGAGATAGAATCAGGACTTATGTGAGTTTTGCTTTTTGGAGACTTCTTTATGTCCTAGCTTGATGAGTAATAGCCTTAAAAAACACAGAAAGATCATAATTTGCACAGAAATGGAAGAATAACTAGATTTGCAATTGTAAATGGTTCAATTTCTAAACTAAAATGCTTAGCAATGGAAAAATCCATAATGCACCTGAATTGTAAATCACCTTTCTACTTTTCCCAGTAAGGCAGTACAAAAATATGATCACTGAATTCTCTTCCCCATAATGTAGCCCATTAGTTACATAGGATTAACAAATTCTGCTAGGAAAATATTCAAGAAGACACAGCCTTAAGGGAATTTTATAACATTCAAGGCTAAATATTAAAGCATTCCTGAAATTACAGAATGAGGATGTTTTTGTTTGTTTAAGAAAAGAACCCTCCTCCATTCTGCAAAGTTCAATACATGATTTTCCTCTTTCTACTGATTGGTAGTTTAACAGTACCTTTTCATGTAACAGAAGAAAAAGAAAAAAAGATAGAAATATACACGGAGAGAAAATTCTGTTTAAAAGTAGTGAAAAGGCCTAAATCTGAGGTATGAAAATGCTTGTTTCTTTGCCTTTCTTCCTTTTGTTTTGGCCCTTAATGACTCTTTATGGCTATTGTGTCAAAGGTACAGCAGAATTCTTTTCTGCACATAATATCTTCCCCACCCTCTTCCTCACCAGAGATGCAGCTAGCATACCTCCCATGTCACTGTCTTGAATATGTACCAGCACATTTCCTGACATATAAGGATACAAGGAGACATATGCTTCCACTTCACCACCACCATATCTTGGTCTGGATTTGGACGATGAAGTCACATATGTAACTACAGGCCAGGGAATCCAATCTATCTAGGCTTACAGAGGCCTGTTTCATTCATGTTAGCTTAAGCTAATCAAGAACTCCCCTCGAAGCTGGTACAAAGTTCAAGGTACTAGTTTGATGGAATATCTTGCTTACAGGAGCATATCAGTTATATGTGAGTCAGGAAGAAAAAAAAAGATATATCTGAGAAGATATGGTCCTCTGTGGCCCTGCGTGACTCAGTGAAGTCCACAATCGTAGCTGGCTGCCGCAGCTAATAGACTCCACTGCCACTCTCTCCTGAGCCTCACCATCCTACACTACAACACAGTAATTTTGTATTATTTCAGGCATTTCCTTTTGTAGTGCAAAATTCAGATTGGCCTTAATCACAAGAAGTGCATCTCAAGGGAGACTGAATTTTAGAGTTAAAATGAGCCAGTATAGCCGTACTTGGGACATAGTAAGCATGGAATAAATGTGTTAGTCACTGCAATGTATTTCAAGTGGGTTGACTGAGGCCCAGATTTTTCTGAGACCTGAGAAAAAGTCAATTTCCTGCATTTTGTAGGTATAAGCTTTTGAGGGTTGGAAGGAACCTCGGAAGCCATACACAAAAAGAGATTGTCCCTAACTTTGACACGTAGACATTATGGGCATGTGTGTGGTGTTTATATATTTTGGAAATCATCTCCCCCATCAACTTCCTTCTTTCCCTGCCAGCACAATTAGTACCTCAGAACCACATGGTGCCTTGGCCCACCACTCAGAACTCACTCCAAATGAATGGTTCATAACCTATTTTATAGTGTAAGACCTTGAACATGATATATACGATGCATGAGTTGCTTTATTTCACTCTGGGGAAGCATTTTCAACATCAGAGATCATCTATTGGTCACTTTTGTAGGCCACTGTTGTCTCACCCAACTGTAGAAATGCTGTCATTATCCATATGTGGTTTCTGGAATCATGGATGAGTGCATGAAACCTGAGATGTCTCGAGTTGGCTCATACCAAACATAGACAGATAGGCATCTAGAGAAACACTTATAGGATGAATTCAGTTAATTATCACATTAAGCAAAGCTAACCTTCAGCATGACATTTATTTATTGGACATATAGCTGCTTAAAGATAACTCATGTTAGCAATGGTTTCCTAAATATCCAAAGTTACATGCCTGTGCCAATCAAATAAGATGGTCTCTGTAGATGTTTAAGGAGTAGTGAAACTCTCAGAAAACTCTACTGAAAAAAGGTATCTCCACCAGGATCCTTCTTCTCATTTTAATGTGTTATTTATTCTCCTTTGTCTTCTGCAGATGAACACGATTGAGGAAAAAGAATGAAATGACATGGCGACCCTTGGCAATGTATGGCATCTGATGGCATCGTGAAGTGGAGGCTGAGATGACACCAGTTGGTGTCCATGAGAGCTAGGGGTGGGTGGGGGGAGGGAATTTGGGTCCAAAGAGAAGGGGATTCTTTGCTTTGATTCTTCCATTTGCATTTTGTTCTGTTTTTCTTCTTAAAGGGGTGAGGGATGTAGAGAAAGATTTTTGATGTGGTGGCAAGTGCCCCACATTCAAATGATCCTTTCTTTTAAGGCCCTGTATTAATGTCTTTCCTTTAAAAATGTGAGAATTTGAAATATATGACCCTAGCGTCATCATAGGACAGATTAAACACACATGCATACATATGTGTATGTCTGTATTCTGTTCTCCAGATTTGCTTTCTTAATGACTTTGTAGAGCAGTTTGTTCTTTTTGAAGAAATAGAAGGAAGCAAAGTTGTTTTCTGTGTCATAATCTAAAATTTCAGAGCGCATAGTGCTAGACAGTAGCATAATCCACTGGTGGTATCAGGTAGAAAATAAGTTAGGAAATGATTCAAAATCTCCTTGCTGATCCCTCGGAGAAGGTCTGGACATGTAAATAATAAACGAGGTTTTATCTGGTACCTCACAGCACCACAGATTAGTTTCGTGGCATTCATTAAGAAATGATGAAAGAGCTTTTTAGACTAGCATAGAGTAGGATGAGCTTAACCAGTGAAACCATTAGAACCTCCTTTGCAGACTTTGTTGCTATTGTCCTTAGATAGAACTGAGATTTTCATCTTGTCAGCAACATAAACTTACAATGGGGCTTTTTTATTCTATCATGTCCTCTCATGGCTAGGGCAAGACCTGGTGCCACTAACTGTAGAATTTTTCCCCCTGCTCAACTAAAACAGAGTTTATTTAAGTGAACATTTATCTAGATATCCCTAGCAGTTTAACTCCTGGATTAAATAAGAATATATGCCAGTTAGAACTCATCCTATGTTAACTATTGGTGTGTGGATATTAACCAGCTGCACTTGAAATCCCTCCTGTTATGTTTTCCAATATGGATGAGTGTGTAATTATGCATACATATTTGAGTAAGACATTTTTGCCAGATCATTGGATACAGGGGTCTTTGGGTCAAATGTCACTGGGTGGTAAAAAAAGAAAAAAGGGAGGAGGATCAAGAGCCTCCTTTTCATTTGTGCAGTAAATTAAATTTGTATGCCTTTCACAAAAAAAGGATATGCTTTTCACAAAGAACACACAGCACGTTTCCAAGGTTTGGAGGTCTGAAGAACACATTCCCCTCCCTGTTAGAAGCAATTAGAGCTCCTGTTTGCAGTCTCTGCTTCCTGGTTTGTTTTGACATTACATTACTTGACTAGGCCAGGTCTGAAAATAATTTGTTGCTGGGTTCCTCCCAGCCAACCACTGAACAAAGCACTATAAAAAAAGGAACGGTAGCCCTCGTAGTCCGTGAGACTAGTTCACACTGCAAAATGGAGTCTAGCATTTGCTTAAGAGGCAGTGGGACCAAGAGATGAAAAGGTATGATGAGTGTGTCAGTGTGTTTTGGATTATAATCCCTCAGAAGGCAATATTGAGACCATTTAGCTAACCTTCCCAGAAACATGCTATACCTCCACTGAGAGCTAATCTAGTTTCCCTCATGTCCCTTTAAGCTATTTGTGACCAGGACCTTTTATAAGTGCTTTGGAATTTATATTTCATTTATCTTTTGCCTTAAACCAGCAGATTGTGGTAGGTGGGTGTCCAAATGTAGCCAGTCAGGTAAAGTACTTTATTAATGAGCATTTACTGGATGTTTGCTTTAAACTCTACTGAAGTTGAAATTAGCTCCCTTCATTCCTCTATACGAAGTCTTCCTTTTCCTTTTACACATTAGTATATGTGTACTTGTGTTTCTGTGTGTGTCTGTGTATATGTGTATGCATGTATACATATATATATGTGTATGTATGGATGTATACACATATGTACACCCACATATTCTTGCTGGATATTTTTATCTTTCAACGCTTCCTGAATTTGTCTTCTCCTCTTAGTTGCTATATTTTAAAAAATTAACAGCCTGTATTTCTGCATAACGCCCATATAGCAATTTCACTATCACATAATTCACCCTCAGCTGAAGCGCCCCATCACCACAACTAATCCCTTGAGATTGACATCTTGGAAACCAAGTTTGGTCACTCCCTCGTGTGGTCAGCGAATGATCAGGGAATGGATAATATCCTTTTTCAAGCCCCATCAAACACTACTTCCTTAGAAGCAAGAAGAAAGTGATTTTAAAATAGTCCTAGAAATGCTATCACATAAATTCTGATATTTTCTCTATTTTATGCCATTTTCATAACTTAATTGAAAAAGTCACTGTCATCTTGTGAAATGCTTGACAAGTGCAATCTGCTGCAGGCAGATTATCCCTGGCTACCAAATGTTGGTGATATTCTCTTGCAGTAATGAGCTACAACAGAAAAACAACATGAGAGAGATGGCACAGAGAGCCAGGCTTGAAAGTGGTTAAAGATGAAAGATCCCTAATCTCCTTCTTAGAAGTTACCAACATGGAAAATAATGACCTTCACTAAGATTCCATGTCCAAGACCTTCCCTATCCTTATTACCCAAGAGAGTCATTTCCTTGATTCACCTTTTAACTTTGGTTCCCTTACACAATGGGGTTGTTCTTGAAAATCTGGGGATTTTTGCCTAAGGAAACTATAGGAAAGTAAGCAACGAATCAGAAAACTAAGAGACGAAGGAAGAATGCCAATAGATTCAATCTGACGAGCCCTATATAAAATTTGTTTGGATTTGTTATCTGGTTTGATTTAGGGAGTTTCAAGAGTTACTGTTTAGCTATATGATTTTATTGTTTTAAAAAAAGGTAATGAAGGTACTCTTATCCTCATTCAGATAGTAAAAATAAAAATTATCAAGTAATTGCTGAGATATAACATAACATGGACATAATGAAGTGTCATTTCACTAGAGTTGCTAAAAATTAATAGAGTAGGCTTTGTAAAAGAATAAATACCGAGTTGATTAGTTCTTCTGCACATGAATTCTGTATGTCAATTACTACCCAGACTTCAATCATACTGTAGCATGGGGGGTGGGGGAGGGGAGGGGAAAGAGAATAAAACCCTACATTAGTGGTGTTTGCATACAGAGTATAAAAATATGCTTTTAACATAATAGTTCCAATTAAAAAAAGGTTCTCAATCTAGGAGAGACAATGCATTATTCCTCTAGCTGGTGGCTGCTCAGATGATGGACAAGTCTTCTTTCAGAGTGGCTCACAAAGGAGACATCTGAAACACTGTCTGTGATATTGGGTCACATATAATTCACTGCAGCTAATTGTAAATCTTTCTATGAAACACTGAAAAGCCTCTTTGTGAATTAATACTGTTCTGCTTGATGCACTTGATTAAAAAAGACATTTCTCTCTGTGGTGCATGTCGGCTTTGCTTTGAAAAATTACAAAGTTAGCAGAATATGTTTAATATATTTTCTTGGGGAATAGGGTTTTTATCATATGATTCATTAAGGATTTGCCTTACCCTGACATTTGTGATATAAAGGAAAATCTGAAAAAAAATGTAATTTTCTTGATCAAAATATGTTTTTACTTAATGCAAATAAATGTAGTCTGTTGCTTGCAAAACGTCTTCTGATAGCTGGTATAAACTGCTAAATAGAATTAGACGTGCCTCCTTTGTTAATCTAGCATTTAAGTGCTGAACTGCTTCTAAATCTATTAGTTTCCTTCTGTCTGTGCCATACATTGAAAACCTTAAACAACCGATGCCTTCATACTACATTTGTTAATGCAGAATACTAATAAAACTCATTCAAGAAGATGGTTGAAAGGCTCGTGTCTTTGTAAGACTGACCAAATATCAGACAGTAAATTAGCAACCCAGAGGGCTCCTTTCTGACTATACTGTACACTTGGTTGCCAGCATGCACTTCACATTTTTCATGTAATTAAACTTCTACTCATTGATCTTAGTTCCTTGTCAGTTTGGTATCAGTCTGGGGATTTTCTTCCTAAAATGCTCATCTATGTGGAAACCAAGCAACAGAATGAAAATGGTGGCAAGTAGGAGCCTAGGAGCCAGGGACAATTCTAGGTGCCAATTATGCAAATAAAAGGACTATTAGATCATTAAATGATTACGTAGATGAGTAACAATGAAGCTCTCTGGAAAATAGGATTTTTAAAGATGGGGCTTATTGACTGTCTCTCCTAACTCTAAAGTGAAGGAGAGTCCATTAGACCTACTAGGACTCTGGCCACTCTTGCCAACCAAAACAAAGGAGTTGATGATTGTTAAAAATCCAGAACCTTATTTTTAATCTCCTGCCTGCTAAAGATCCATTTTCCCTATAGCAAATGACATATGAAAGAAAAATCTGGGTAGCAGGCCTGAAAAGTTGACCTAAGATGGCAGTCCTGCTTACAGACCGATCCTAAAGAGGTTAGTTGCAAAAGTCATCCCATGGCTTGTCAGTTTTTGTCTTTCTCATCTTTTTCTATGCCTGAGACCTGCCACTTGTGCCCAGAGGCATTAATTAACCTAATTGGTAAACTGTGGGGTTAAAGACCACTAAGGCTTTATAGGTTTATGTTTTTTGAGGAGGGAAAGGGAGAGATGTCTGGTGCAGTGGGGAGATCTGGGGCAACTTAGATTACTTCCTGGCACCTCAGTTTTTCTGCCTCTAAAATGGGAGGGGAGGGCAATAGTTACTTTCACAGTCTCATAGAATTCTCATGAAAATAAAATAATAGATTTGAACATACTTTGAAAAAAGTACTAAACACAAGATATCTGTTTAATGCTTCTGGCTACAAGTCCTTTATCCTAACTCAACTCCCTTTTACCAAGGGTATACTTGAATTTTAAAAAAATAAGAGGCCATATTAAGAAAATGTGATTTCACAAGACTTTAGAGAAGTTTGAGGTTTGACCTTTTTATATGAATATAGAAAGGCATTAGGGTGGAGTGGTTGTGATTTTTTTCAGTGTAGATGCCTCCTAAAGTGGGATTATTCCACATTACTCCATCACAATAGATAATAACACACAGATTTAGCAGATAAGGCCTAGAGAGGTACCTGAAGCATGTGGAGGTTAAGTAACTTGGCCAAGGTTCAAAGGCTACTATCTGAATTGGGATCTGAACTGAAGTCTTCCCAGTTCACTTTCTAACCATAAGTAACTACTTAAAGAGGCCTATTTATGGAATGGGTGTATCTCACTCGAAGTGAGAATCTGATAAAACCTTAGCCTAAAATGGCCAGGGTCCCACATTGCATCCTGGACCATTTCTAGTTGTCCTAATGAATATCAGGCCACCAGACCCAAATGACTCAAGAAGAGAAAGTGAGGCTGGTGACATTGCACAGCCCTCCATCACTCCAATCAAAGTCAACTACAAGTCATGTCATCATCTTGATGTCATGGTCCTCTTCGAGAACAAAGGACAAACGCAAAAACACAACAATCAAGCCATTACTAGAGGCTGCTTCTTTTGACTGCCTCCTACCACATCTATGCATACACACACATACACACACACACACACACACACACACATAAAGCCCTTCAAAACAATTTCCTGTATATTAATTTTTTTTTTTTTTTGCTGAAAAGTAGAGAAGCTAGAAATGTATTTGTCTTGAAATCTTGGTTAAAGAAACCACTGACTTGGGATTCAAGAAAACCAGGGTTCCAATCTCTGATCTGACATTCACACTATGTGATCTTTTACATAAGAGCTATTTGGGGTCTCAGATTCTTCAGTTATAAAATGAGGGAATTGGGCTCAATATCTTCAAAATGGAATTTTCAATTCTAACACTGTTAATCTGGGGTCTACCTGATGACGTAACAACATGTGACAAAGTTCACAGTATCTACCTTCCTTGACATCATAAAGTCTTTCTAATAATACCCATGAAATAGCTAAGAGACCTAAAAAAGGTAACTGTTGGTACAGGAGAACACCAGGCTTGGAGTCAAGAAGACCCAAGTTAGAATATGATCTTAGACACTTACTATCTGGGTTACCCTACACAAGTCACTTCACCTCCGTCTGCCTCAGTTTCCTCAGTTATAAAATGGGGATTATAATGGCACCTATCTCACAGTGTTGTTGTGAAGATCAGATGACATAATATTTGTAAAGCAGTTAGGAAAGTGCCTGGCACATAGTAGCTAATTAATAAGTAAATAAATATAGATATATGTATGAATGAGTGAATGAATAAACGCTAAAAAAATCCCAATTATTTCCTCCTCCCTAGAAAGGGTTCGAGGTAAGGTTCTTAACTGTTTTTTTTTTTTTTTTTTTATGCCATGAACCCCTTTGACAGCTGTTTGTTCAAACCTATGGACCTCTTCTCAGAATATTGTTTTGAAATGACTCAAATAAACAACGTTAGATGACAAAGGAAAACAATTACACAGAAATGGAGTAATCCATTTTTATAAAGTTCATGAACACTAACTTAAGAACATCTAATGTATAATAACTCCAAGGATGAAAAGAGTGGTAAGCAGGGGTAGAGGGAGAATGGTTGAGGGAGGAAAAAGGGATTACAGGGTAAGGAAAGTCAAGACACTAATCTATTACAAAATTTTAACTAATGCTGGGGGTGAGGGGTGCAAAGTGATTTAATGGAAAGAATAGCTGATTGAGATTCAGGAAATTTGGGGTCCTCTTAATGGATAGAGTTATCTCATACCAATTGCCTCAAATCTCTGATCCTGATCTCGTCTGCAAAATGAGGTGTTGGGACCAGATGACTTCTAAGTTCCTTTCCAATCCTTCCATTCTATGATTCTATGAAATGCAATTTATTTGAGGTAGGACAGGTAGAATTTTGGTTTTCACTTAAATTTGGGGGATAACTTCTCTCTACAAAATCAATAATTACTGTCCTTTACATTTATTATCCTATTACATTTATTATCCTATTTGATCCTATAAGAGGAATTCTAAAGGTATTATTATCCATATTTTACAGATGAGGAAACAGAAACTCAAAAAATCTGAGTGGCTTGCCAGTCATATGGCTGTAACCACATTGTCAGAGGCAGCCTTTAAACCTAGGAATCCCTAATTCTGAATCTAGCATCTATCCACTGGGCCAGCCTTCTTCAAATCAAGATGCAAGAAGCCTTGTAGCCATCACACACACACACACACACACACACACACACACACACACAATCACACTCACCTTTCAATGTAGAAAAACTGTAAATGACTTACAAAGCAAACGAAAAATCTTTTATAATTCTAGGCAGGGAGATAAGGAGACTCTGCACTCTCGTCCATCAGTCAAGAAAAACTTATTAAGTTCCTACTGTGTACTGTGTTCAGTGCCAAGGATATAAAGGAAGATAAAAGGCAATGTCTGTTTTTAAGTCCCTGAAATAAAGGAGATCACAGTCTAATGGGAGAGACAATATGGAACAACTAGGTACAACAAGTTACATACAAGAAAAATTAGAGATAATCAACAGAAAGAAGGCTTTAAAATTAAAGGGGATTAGGAAAGGTGAGATTTTAGTTGGGACTTGAAGGAAATCAGGAAAGCTAGGGAGGTAAGTGAAAGAGGAGGGTGGCAGGGAGAAAAGCATTTCAGGCATGGGGAACAGCTACTGAAAATGCCCAGAATAGGAAGATGGAATGTCTTATTCTAGGAACAGCCAGGAGGCTGGTGTCACTGGATCACATTGTTCTGTGGGGTTTGGGGGAGGGAGGGTGGGAAGCAGTAAAAGATATAAAATTCTAGAAAGTTAGAGAGGTACCAGGTTCTGAAGGGCTCTAAATACCAAACAGAGCATTTTCATATTGAACCCTGCAGGGGATAGGGAACCAGTGGAGTTTATTGAGTGGGGTAAGGGTGACATGGTCTATGTTCTACTGCTGAATCAGGTAAAAGCAATTAAACAAAAGACATTCTTTGTAGAGTTTGTAATCCAAGACCATTGTTAGCCAGAACTTTTAAATATAGGGTAAACTAAATTATGAGACAGAAGCTTGGAAACCCAGCAAGCTGCTCAGACCCGTGGTCTTGTGCCCCCGCCCTTTCCACACATTTAGCTCAGCCTCAGAGGACAGGGCCCACATGGATAAATTTAGCACTGAATTATTCTAGAGAAGAATGCAATTTTGTGTTCATCACCAGGTTCACAGCACAGCTGGGCTGTGGACCGAATCGCACTCAGTTTCTGCAGTGACACTCCCAGAGCCTTCTCTGTTTGCATGCCTCCCACCTCTTTCCCTTTCCCGTCTGCTTCCTGTGTTTGGGAAGGGTGAGTCAGGACCCTTAATCTAGGTAAATATCACAGTTTCTTAGGTAAACGATCTCTCCCACTTTGCAAACAAGGTCTTGTCATTCCTGCTAAATGTTCTATCTTTCTGGTCTAGAATGATATTTTTCCGCATATTCCAAAGACACATAGTAAATGCATTTGGTTATTAAAGGCCTCCATCGACCTCCAGGGCCCTGAATAATGCATGTTCATGCCTGGATCACTTCAACAATAAAAAAAAATTCACTTTTTCTAACCTCCATCTTATCTGATCTCTGACACCAGCCATGTAAAGTTCAACTTAAAAACTCAGAAGCATCATCCCCTGAGAGGGTAAGTTTAGTTTTTTCATCCACTCCTGAATCTCAAAATGTCTCAGGCTTTCTTCCTGATGCTCTCCGAGAGGCTGAGTGCCTTGCTTCTGTTCATCCACTCATACTGCCCTGTGCTCTTCCAACCTTAAATGAAAAGAAATCTCCAAAGCTGGCAATTCTCTGAAGGGAACTCCGCTTAATTGTCATTTAAAAATCAGCCATGCAAGGGCAATATTCAAAAAGGATTTGTATTTTTCTTCATTCAAACTAGACGTCTGCCAAGCAGTCTTTGTGGTCAGAATCCTTCATGACATGATTTACCAAAATTGAGCAAGCTGGCAGTGTCATCACGACTAAGGAGCAACCTTTCCTTAACCCATAAGGAAATGGATTTCAAACATTTTGCTTATGGAGCCTGGATGACTATTCTGGCCAACTGCTACCCTAAATCTGGAAAACCTGTTCCTTTAACTAATGGGAAACAGAAGTTACCAGTAGTGCTCCTAGAGATGACATTTGGAAAGGGTTATCCAAGATGCAATATACAAGCATCTCATTGCGGTTGTTTCTGCAAGTGGTAAGACTTGTCACTTGAATTCACTTCCTTGGCATCCTGTCTCCCAGGTACCAATTAGAACCCATAGTACAAGGCACTGACTACAGTGCCTAGCACAGAGTAGGTGCTACTTATATAGCTACTATTTATATAATTATACTTACATAATTTATTTTTATATTAGCTATTGGTATTTGGAATTCAGTTATCAAATTATTTTAATACATCACAAATCTCAGATTAACAACCCCTCCTGCAGAGGGGAAAGAGAGCCTTAGGGACACATGATTTATGTATGAGAATCCAGCAAAGGAGACTGAGAAAGTAGTATCAGGTCGGAGGGGACCTAGAAAAGAGCAGTGTGATGAAAACCTAGAGAAGAGGAGGAGAACAGCAGTGTCAATGACTTCTGAGTGATCAATAAAGATGAAGAAAGAAAGAAAAGGCCATTAGAGCAATTAAGCAATCATTGGCAACTTTGGAGAGAAAAATTTCAGTTAAATGATGTCAAAAGTCAGACTACAGAGAGTGCAGACGAAATTGAGAGATGAGAAAATAGAAGCACCAATTATAAATGGCTTTCTCAGGAAGTTTAGTTTAGAAGGGGAGGAAAGGTATAGGATACTGGCTAACAGGGATTGCCAAAATAAGTGAGGATTTTTTTAAAGCATGCACCAACTTCCATACTCTATGAATTCCTTTTCCTTGCCTGAGTCTAGCTCACTCACTCCACCTGCATCCCATTTAAATAGGTTGGAGTGCGTACCCAGGACAGCAACCATAGTTACAGCCATGTGGCTGCAAGTCAACTCTCAGGTATATGTAAAGGGAAGAGATACGCTACTATCTCTACTACCTCTTGTCACTGCAGCTCCTGAGCCCCCACTGTTGGGCTTCTCAATTACCCAAGTCAATCACAATGACACCAGTAATTCTTAAATATGACCCATTTAATTACCAAGAAGGCAAGAATCAGGAACAAACATAAAATAGCATTTATTCACTACAAAAAAAATTAGAAATAATCATCATATGGTATTTAATCAATAGAAGGCAAAAACAAGAATAATTCAAACAGAAATATCCACCCCATGAGCTTTGAGCACATTTCCATCAATGTACATAGTTTCCATGTAGAAGAATAATACCTATAGAGAACCTAACAACAGTGAGGCGCATGAATAAGGAAACTCACATGCCTTGAACAATTCATCGCTCCAAACAACAGACCTATATGTCGTTTTTCTCTAGTCTGTATCTTTCATTGCTTTCTAGGTGAGACTGTTCCTTTTCTGGGCCTTTCTCTTTTCCCACTAGTTGAAGCCCCTTCTCTACTACTATGAAGCAGCATTAAGCTGTTTTAGTAAGACAGTAGCACTATGTTCTTTAAGGAACTCCTCTATCAGGAGCACCATGTTGTCTTTCTACAAGTCTTTATTACTGCTTTGGTCAACACTAGGGAGGTAAAAGGTAAAAATGCTTTTCCTCTTGCTAGTGCTACTTTTTTTTCCTTATAAGGAATTCCTATAAAGGACAGAAAACATGTGAAAAAGAGCTGAACTGTTTCCTGAATGGTTTTTATATACCATAGGGAAAGGTAGCATTTCCCATGAGAACCTGGTTCTCTGTGCCTCAGTCAAGGAATAATCTCATTCTCTGGAATTCAAGCAATAAGGCTCCAGTTGGCATGTGGAGCAAGGTCCCCCCACCTTAAGCTATTTGACTAAAATAAGGTATACCTATGCTGCTTTTTCCTAAATGTGCATACCTTTTCCAGTTAGCCCTATATCTTTCCAAATTCATTCCTACCATGTTCATCATACATGCCATACCCTCTAGGCTCTCGCATTCCTTGGCAAACTCTCTGTTATCCTCAAACTTTTCAACTATCATTCTTTCTCTCATCTCACCTTAATGAAAACCCAGCTCTTCTACAAATATACTATCATATCCTATCCTGTCATAAAGCATATTTCCTACTCCCTAGTGCTACTTCTTGATTCTTCCTTCACTGTCATTTTTCAATGACCTTTCATCTCCTGAGGTCCTTAATATCCATGTCTAGAACCCTCTTCTATTCCTCTTGTCATCTAGCATCCTCTATGTCACTCTTTCATCCTTTCTCACTTTAAAATATGTGATTTATGGTCTTATTCTTCTCCCCATCTCCTACTTTTATCCTTGGAAACTTCATACAAAAGCTGAACTTTCCATTTATATCTCTAGCTATGACCTCTTCTGAAGTACAGAATTGCTTTTCCGGTTGGTTTAAGAAATCTTCTTCTGGATGATTTTACTTCAAACTCAATGTGTCTGAAAAAAATATTTTCCCTAAGCCCGCTCCTCCTGGTTTCACCATTTCTGGATATGATGCCATTTCACATACTCAATTTCCCGTATTCACAACTTTGAAGTTATCTGTGCCTCTTTCCTCTTCCTCATCTCTCATATCAAATCAGTGACCAAGACCTACAGTATTCCACCTCCATGACATCTCTGGAGTCTCTCACCCACTTTATTCTTACTATCACCCCATTTATTGAATTCCTAACTACTACTTAAAGTCCTTTCACTGAATCCTGAAGGTATAGTTATTATCTCTATATAAATGACTCCCAATTCTATAATATGTAGCCGAAATTTGTTCAGGACTAGAACCTTACATCACCAAATGTATATAGGTCATCTCAATATCCCATTGGCAGCTTAAACTCAACATATTCAAAATGGAACTCATCTTTCTCTGTAAGCCGGACCCTCCTTCAAACTTTGGTTTGAGGTACTTTGGTTGAGGGCAGCACCATCCTTTATGCCACTCACTTTCATAACATCAAAATCATTTCTGACTTCCCTGTCTTTCATGAACCAACTCTCCAATAGGCAAACAGTTGTCAAATCTTGTCAGTTCTAGCCTCAAAACATCTCTTGCATCTCTCTCTTCTTCTCCACTTACACCACATTTACCCTTGGTTCAGGCCCTCATCAACTTTAACCCAGAGCATTTATTGCAATAGCCTCCCAATTGATGTTTCAGCTGCTGGTCTCTCTCCTAGCTGATCAATCACCCACCACTCAGTGGCCAAAATAATCTTCCCAAGGAAAAATTCTCTCCTCTGATTAAAAATGTTTAGTGGTTCTATATTAATAAACACTGTTGTTATTATTTAGTTATTTTCAGTCATTTCCAATTCTTTGTGACCTCATTTGGGTTTTTCATTTTTTTTTATATTATAGTGGTTTGCCACTTACTTCTCTGGTTCATTTTATAGTTGAGGAAACTGAGGCAAACAGGGTTAAGTGACTTGCCCCAAGTCACATAGCTAGTGGCCAGACTGGAACTCAGGTCTTCCTGACTCCATACCTGGTATTCTATCCGCTGTGGCACCTAATTAGCTGCCCCTAATAATTGCTTAATGTTAGTGAATTCATACAGATGCTGCCTTCCTAACTGGGATGAGTAATACATGAACTCCAAAAGATGCAGAAATACAAAGATAAAAATCCTAATTCATTAGATTTCTGAAAGGGAAAAGGCAGTCAAGAAGAGAAAGCAATTGGTTTATTGAGTTATTCATCTCAGAAGAAAAGGGTCACCAGTGGCTAGAGTGGCCAAAGAGGAGAAGAAGGCAAAAGGAGGAGACAGCAGGAAGAGATAACATGATCATGGGATAATTCTTGATATGTCAACCTTATACATAAGCTCCTAACTTGGCAGGGGGTGGGGAGGAGTTATTTTATTTCATAGAATCAAAGGATCTTGGAGTTGGAAAAGACCTTTGAAAACATCTACTCCAACCCATATCTGAGCAGAAATTTCCTTTAGAAAAAAACTTTGATTACTTAAAAGTTACTAGTGATGGAGAAATCTGTAACTTATAGAACACTCTTAAATATTTCTATTTTTATTTTGTTGTTTCCTGTTTCATGTGTGCCTGACTTTAAATTAACAAGATGTTCTTTTCACCCTGTTGTCCAAAGGGATTCATCTGAGAACTGTTGAGTTAGATTTAATTTTTGATCTTGAGATCTGTGCTAGCCCCAAATTTTTCTAATCCTAAGAATGTTTCTCATCTCCATCCATGGACAATGACTGTCAAAAAATTTCATTTTTTAGCTGTTTTATTGTATGAACTCTCCTTCAAAGGTATGGCCTTCCTGTAAGTCACATAACTTACTTACTTACATAACCTCCCTATGACTCAGATTCCTTAGCTGTAAAATGGGGCTTATAAAAGCACCTATTTCCCAGGATTGTGGTAAGAATCAAAGTGAGATAATATTTGTAACATGCTTTGCATCATCCTCACCATCACCATCATCCTCATCATTACCATCATAAACATCAAATATCTCTTTGCCTTTATCAGTGAGATGTAAGAAAATGGAGGTTGACTTGGATGGTTAGCGGGTTCCATGGGAATGGGAGTGGGGATATGGTTAGAGATGATGACTACAGCAGTGGATGAGGAAAAAATATTTCTATAAATATACCCAGAAAATGAAAACCTGTCAAACCCACTTGAGGTTAAGCAACACAAAGAACTTCTAAATTATTATTCTTCCAATGTTATGGGAGGTATGCAACACCAACAATAAAAAAAAATCCTCGCAAAAAAACTCAAGGCTCTTGACAATTTGCATGTGAATTTTCCAAGGAGGGGGCCCCCATCATTCCATTCTGCTCCCTCAGCTGCCTGATTGTAGCTTCCTCCTCAAAATCTGTTCACAAGGCAGAGGCACAAATCGGCAGCAAGTTCTAAATCTAAAAATGAGCTTGCTCCTATCTTGTGGCTGAGAAGGAGGCTGGGAAAGGAGTAGAGGTAAAAGACAATTATTTCACCTATTCCAGGCAGGCAGTGCAGGCCTTAGCTTTCTCTCCTAAGCCCAAGGGAAAAAGGAATGACAGGAAAGGCCCTCTAAAGAAAGGCAGCATAATTTGGGGGAGAGGGTATTGGACTGGGAGTCAGGAGGCTTGGTTTCAAGGCCTGACTCCAACATCCATCTGCTGGGTGACCTTGGGCAAGTGCTTTAAACTCTCTAATCATTAGTTTCCATATCTGTGAGACTGGAACATGATAATAGAATTTATATAGGGACAAGATTTTAAAAAGCAGAATATCTATCCATTCCCATTTAATCCTCCCAGTTCTAGAAATCAGGTGGTACTATTATCCCCATTTTACAGATAAGGAAGCAAATACCAAAAGAGATAAAATGACTTGCTCAGGGTCACACAGTTACAAAATGACAGATAATAAGAAGAGGATTTGAACTCAGATTTTCCTGTCCTCCATCCACTGTGACTTCCATGGGCTCTCATGAGTCCTTGCCCACTTTACACAATTATAGTGAAAATAGAAGAGGGGATTGTATGGAGGGTAATCTATTGGAAAAGAGGGCAACTTGACCCTTGTCCTCCTCCTGTAATCTTTGCCGGTAGCATAACCCCTTCCTCCCCCTCTCCCAGGGCCCACCTTTTCCAAGAGCAAAGCATTGAGAGTGTTGAGCAAAGAGCAATGAACAGAGATAGCAAGAGAGAGGTGGACCTTAAAAAAGCGATCCTTCTCCCTTCTTCCCCAGGTACCTGGAAGAAGGTCCCTACCCTGGTTACAGCTTTGTCCTCACCTCACACTCCCCTCTACTCTCCCCTGAATACTATGTTTATTTAACTAGAATTCCCAATAATGTTGGGATGGTCTTCCCATGACTACATACCTCACTCCAATTCACTTACCCTGAATAAAACCAGACCGAGTGGAAAAGAACTCAGGCTAAGGGTAAATTTCCATTGAAAACAAAATAGTCATTAGGGAGGTAGCTGGTCTGGTTCCGGATATGTACATCTCTAAAATATGAATGTGGAGCACTGGGTAAAGTAAGGTATGTTTTATGTTTCTTCTTCAAGAGAACCAAATCCTGCCTGCCTTGCTTGTGTGGTACATTATATGTCACACCACGGTGACATCAGAGAGAGATGATTAATTTCTATTTGTTAAAAATGACCTAGATTCAAAGGGAGTTTGTGACCTCTTAGCAGGGCTAGGCTAGATGATCTAATGATTGGCAGGACCTGCCCCTGCCTTCCTATAGAATCCTCCAGGCATAGGTGACCAGACATCCAGACGCGAGAGACCTGACAGGGTTAAAGCTTTTCCAAAGGTGTTTCCTTTAAATTCCATTCCCTCCTCCCCTAACTTTGCAGCAGTCAAGAGGTTGGACAAGGGAGTAATGATCCAAAGAGAGTTCTCCTGAAAGCCAACCTGCCGGTCAGGTGGCACAAATGTGTCAGGATGGTTTGCACACGTCCTAGGAAGACCATCTCTCCCCAGGGGGGGGGGGGGGGGAGAGAGAGAGAGAGAGAGAGAGAGAGAGAGAGAGAGAGAGAGAGAGAGAGAGAGAGATGCACACAACCATTTCCTAAGCCTTCACACCTACTCCATGGTTGTCTGGCTTGAGCTCTGTTTTGACACACTGTTAGCAGACCTTTACAAGGAATATGTAAGAGAAGCTGTGGTCATTAGCCAGTGAGAGTTGAACACAGATCATCCAGTCACTAGGATAGGTCATGCACAAAGATACATGTATATATGTGTATGTAGCTATATTATAGTCATATGTGGATATATAGTGTGGATATATGCATAGATTTAGATTTATAAGATCTGTGCTTACGTGTCTATATATAATATATATGTTATGTATACACACACATATATGGTTGTGGGGTGTGAGTTTAAAATAATAACAGACCCAGAAGCAGGTCCAGGGGATTGGGACCCTCTCCCTTACCCACTAAAGGGCCCGCTGGCCCAGGTTCAGTCTTGTTGTTTAATCATTTCAGTCAGGTTCAATAATTCATGACCCCTTTTGGGGTTTTCTTGGCAAAGAAATTGGAGTGGCTTGCCATTTCCTTCTTTAGCTCGTTTTACAGATGAAGAATCTGCAGCAGTGTTAAATGACTTGCCCAGGGTCATACGGCAAGTAAGTATTTGAGGCTAGATTTGAACCGCTAACTCCAGCCCCAGAGCCACCTAGCTATCCAGGTTCAATCCTAGGGAAGTCTTGTCTCTAAAGAGAAGTCAGAGTCCTTTCTCCAAATCTCTTTTTCTTTATTTTTTCATCCTGAAGACCTACAGAAAATTACTTGGAGTTTAGGTTTGACTTTATGTCTAGAGCCTCCCCCAAAAAGGTATAGAGGACCCAAGTCCATATCCTAGCTCAGTCATCCCAATGGGACCTTAGGCAAGCCATTTATGAAAAAATGGAACTCAGTTGTGACTAAGGTCCAGTCTAGCTCTAAATTATGTAACCTATGAAAGAAGCTTCAGTTGCTTCAGCATTTGATGCCAAGGCAGGCTAACAACCTCAATTATCAGCACCAAGGTGCCCTCAGGCAAAAAAAATAACTGAAATCTCTCCACACCATACCACATGCATTTTGACTAATCTTCACTCTATATCACGCTTCCTATTTTATTTGTTTCACAATAAAGAAGTCTAGGAGTATGATCTAATCATATATTTCTGCATATGCCCACTGGAAAATCATTAAGACCAAACATTCTTTCAGTTCTATTCCCACCTAAAATTAAGCTGAGGAAAACGTCCCTATTCCCTTTAAGAGCTGAATTTCCCTTTCTCAGTTCCACTTGGCAGATTCTTAGGCTGGCAGAGTCATAGTAGACAGCCATCCAGTTTTGTAAAAACACCTTCACATAGCATAGAAACAAAGTAAGTAATTAAAGCAATAAAGTTGCCAAGTTGGGTGGCATCCAAGAAAAGGACCAAAATTTCTTCTTTCCCCTTCACATCCCTCCTCCCACTAAATCAATGTTTCTACTTCTAATTCCTCCATCTAATTTGGGAGACTCTAACCCTTCCACCTAAACTCGAGGAGGCCAGCTCCAGGCACCCTGATCTGTATCTTGCCACCGGACTCAGATGACTCCAGAGGAGAAAGTGAGGCTGGTGACTGCACAGCCCTCCCTCACTTAAATCCAAGTCCTGGCATCACCTTCCTGTTGTCACGTCCCCTTCAAAAATAACCACAACACCACCTAAACGAGAAAGCTACCAGCTCCCAAACTCACATTTCAGTACTAGCCTCCCTCTCCCCAGCCTATGCAAGATTGGGAGAGGGGAGAATGCCACAATGCTACACATGTACAGGTATGCTAACCACACATGTATAGTTAAAGATGGAGCTCTTTATACATCTTTATAAGCTTTATTGGCTGGCTTTGCAAAGGGAAAAGGTTGCACATGGCTAGAGTTCTGACAAGACCTGTTATGCCACCAGCCTGTAATTCCCACTCAGTCCTTCCACATCCTTCTCTCTCAGCCTTTCTCCTACTGTCTTGTAACCACCAGCCCATAATAGTCCTTTGGCCTTATTTTCTGTGCATAACAACCATTTCATAAATTCTTTAGGGCAGTGTTGCCTACAACAGAGTTTTCAAACTTGTAGCCAGCAAAACTCTCAGAGTGCAGCCTGAACCCAATTAAAATGTAAGTGGGAAATACTGACCAAGAGAAAGATACAATGCAGCATGTTGTGTTGTTCAGTAGTTCTCAGTCCCTTCTTACTTTTTGTTATCCCATTTGGGATTTTCTTGACAAAGATACTACTGTATTTTGCCACTTCTTTCTCCAGATCATTTTACAGATGAGGTAACTGAGGCAAGCAGGGTTAAATGAGTTGCCCAGAGTCACACAGCTAGTAAATATCTGATTTGAACATTCCTGTATCCAGGTCTAGCACTCTATCCACTGAGCCACCCATCTTCCCCCCAATACAACATAAATATTAATTTGTGGCTAATTTGTGATTAATACGCAGGCACGGGGATCCATTTCTATTTGAGTTTGGCACCACTGACCTACAACACAGTTGGCTGCTCATCTTTATACAGATATTTGAAGAAAGGTGTTGAGAATTCTCTGGTTAGGCTTTGTTATCCTGTGGTTACTTGAGGCTCGCCCAAATCCCACAGCTGAGAATTAGCAAAGATTCAAGCCCTCTGATGAACCTCTTTCCACTACTGACAATGCACACAAAAACAGATGCATCCTTTCTGCCCCAGCACCTCACCACAATTCTTTCCTAAGTGTGTGTGTGTCTGTGTGTCTGTGTGTGTGTGTGTGTGTGTGTGTGTGTGTGTAATATCTTGGGACATGATACAATCTACTTAAGCTTCACAGGAAACCCTTATAAATCTCAAAAATAGCCCCCTTGCCTAGTATGGTAATATATAACTGGGGTCCCAGCAACTAGGGAGACTGAGGATGGCCAGTCTCTTGAACTTGAGAGTTCTGAGTCTGGTCTGGCACCACTATGATGAGGCCCAGGGAGCTGTCTGACTAAGTACAGACGAACCAACCCACACTGGAAAAACAGAGCAGGCTCAAGGTTTACTGATCAGCATCGGGATTGAGCTTGTAAGTGGCCACTGCACTTCCAGCCTGGACAAGATAGGAGACATAGCCTCAAAAGCAAACAAACAAAAAACCCTCCTGTCTAACGGAGATAATTCTTTCTCTCTCCATTCCATGAAGAGTTTCTTTGACGCCTGCCCATCTATCAGAAACATTCAAACCAAAGGAATGACCTTCTTCTTCAAGGCTAAATGTCATTGAGGAGCAAATGGGATATAGGTTCTTGATGGTTCCTTAGATTTCTTCAGGGTTTTTGCTTATTTCCCTATTCTGTTGGTTAGCATGCCCATAGTAAGAACTAGATGTCATGGCTCCATTATCTACTCCCACAAGCTGCTAGTGAACTTTCCCCTAGGAGTAGCAAACAGCTTTTTAGGAATAGCCTCCTGCCACCACCACCAAATATCATAATGTATGATATATTGTACATATACAAGGTACTCTGATAGGTTCTATAGTAGATGCTAATGCTGTGGAGTCGTTTCAATTGTATCTGACTCTTCGTGACACCATTTTGCATTTTCTTGGCAAAGATACTGGAGTGGTTTGCCATTTCCTTCTACAGCTCATTTTGCAGATGAGAAAGTGAGGCAAACAGGGTTAAGTGATCCGCCCAGGATCACACAGCTAGTAGGTGTCTGAATCCAGATTTCAATTCAGATCTTCTTGTCTCCAGGCTAGGTGCAAAAACAGTCTCTACTCTCAAGTAGCTTTGAGTCTTGTTGCAGAGCTGAGGAATGAATACTCAGAAGGTTTAACAACCTAAATGTTCAATTTACATTCAACGTATGCTTAATAAATGTCTACAACAATTAAAGAAATATAACAAGGGATAGTGCCTATAATAATAATTCATGTTTAATTTTAATAACAGTGCTTAATGCCAGAATTATTATCCCAGTTTTACAATTAGAAAATTGAGGCGCAGACAGGCTAATGACTTGCCCATGACCACATATCTAGTAAATGTTGGAGTTAGGACCCAAACCAAGGTCGCCTGACTTTTAGTACAGATTCTTATAGCTATTTCAAGGTACTGCTCCTACCACTTCAGATTGATAAGTGGAGAAAAAAAATGAGGTACCTGAAGTATAAAGAAAATAAATCATCCCTTCAAGTTATCGCCTTCTATATCTTCTCCCCTTTTACGGTTAAACTAGAAAAAGTTATCTAAGTTCCTCTGATAAAGCACTCACTTCTCAAATATATAGTGAATTGTTCCAGATTTGTAAAAGAGTTATTCCCCAATTGATAAATAGGCCAAGGGTATGAACTGGCAGTTTTCAGAAGAAAGAATCAAAGCTATCGATAGCTATAATTATTAGCTAAATCACTAATAATTAGAGAAATGAACATTAAAACAAGTCTGAGATACTTCCTTCTACCAATCAGATTAGCTAACAGGACAGGAAAGGAAAATAACAAATTCTGGGGGGAAATGTGAAAAAATAGGGACATTCATGCACTGGTTGAGTTGCAAGCTGGTGCAATGATTCTGGAGAACAATTCAGAACTATGCCCAAAGGGCTATAAAAATGTGCGTACCTTTTAACTCAGCAATACTACTACTAGGTCTATATTCCAAAGAAATGGAAGGAAAAGGAAAAGGATCCACATGTACAAAAATATTTATAACAGTTCTTTTTTGTGATAGTAAAGAATTGAAAACCGAAGAGATACGTGTCAGTTGGGGGATGGCTGAACAAATTATGGTATAGAATCGTGATGGAATACTATCATGCTAGGACAAATAATAAAGGAGATGGTTTCAGAAAAACCTGGGAAGACTTATATTAACTGATAGAAAATGAAGTGAGCAGAATTAGAATATTGTGCAGAGAAATAGAAATATTTTAATAATAAGCAGTTGAGAAATACTTATCAACTCTGATTAACGCAATGATCCGCTACTATTCCGAAGGACTCATGATGAAAAATTCTATCTACCTTCAGACAGAGAACTGATGAACTCAGAGTACAAATTGAAGCACATTTTTTCTCTTTGTTTCTCTTGATTTTTCCACAAAATAACTAATATGGAAATATTTTTTCAGTGTATATGGGATCATATTTCTTGCCTTCTCCTAGGAGTTTTCCTTTTGGGATCTCTTTCAGGAGATGATTGGTAGATTCTTTCCATTTCTATTTTTCCCCTCTGGTTCTAGAATATCAGGGCAGTTTTCCTTAATAATTTCTTGAAAGATGATGTCTAGGTTCTTTTTTTTTGATCACAGCTTTCAGGATGTTTAATAATTTTAAAATTATTTCTCCTGGATCCATTTTCCAGGTCGGTTGTTTTTCTAGTGAGATACTTCACATTGTCTGCTATTTTTTTCATTTTTTTGGTTTTGTTTTATAATTTCTTGATTAACTTCTATTTGCTCCATTCTCGTTTTCTTTGACTGCTCCCCTATTCTGTGGTTTAGCAGCCCCACCATTAGCATCTGATGTCATGGGTCCACTCTGGTCTTCTGAATATGCCACACAACTGAAACTGCCTTTTCAAGTTCTCCCTGACCTCTTAATTGTCCAAACCAGTGGCATTTTTAGCTATCCTCATCCTTACTGACCTCTCTGAAGCAGTTTAGTCCATTGACTAATCCCTCCTCCTGGATCCTATCTGCTCCCTAAGTGTTCCTGACATGGCTTTCTCCTATTCTCCTTCTGCCTATCTGGTCTTTCTGAGTTCCTTTTGAAGTTCTTTTTGCATGCTCCACATCTTTTGATTAAGTATACCTAACCTGATTCCTCAGCTTTTCTCTCTCTACACTCTTTCTCTATATCAATAAATACCATGAGTTTGACTCTCATCCCTATGTGACCTTTTTTAACCCTAGCATAGTGCCAGGCACATAATAATTGTTTAGTAAATGCCTATTGAATTGAATTAAACTGAATTGGATCGAATTGAATCATGGGGTGGGTAACGGGTTCAATACAAAAGTGTGAAACTGTATTGTTAAAAATAATATCAGGAATATCAAAGCACAGAATGAGCTGAAGTTGCTGAGGAAAGCCAAGGACAACAAAAGGATGAGATTTGTTGAGCTATACTGGGGAGATAAAAGGATCAAAGAAGGGATAGGATTATTCCTTATGGTAGACTTTCTCCTTCAGAGCCATTTGGATCCAGTGGCTAGATATGGATCAGGATGGCTGGAGATGGCTCAGGATGCAATGGGAGATCCTGGCCCTTTTAAGCTAAGGTCTTTTCAGGTTCTCACTTTGAGTAAAGCAGCACCTATTCAGCTAATAGGCCTCTTTAAGAAGTGAGTCAAATGATGACCCCTTTAATTAAAAAAAATCAAACTGGGAGGGGAAGATCCTTAGGGTGGCTGACTGGGAGGAAAACAGCTACTATTTACATTCATTCTGAGCCAGGAGGGCCCAAAAAATAACCATTAAGTGGTGCTTTGGCAGGGACATATTGTTGCCCAATTCATGGGATCTGGAGTTCAAAGTGATGTCTCTGGAAGAGAGTGAGGCTGGTGACTGCACAGCCCTCCCTCACTCAAATCAAAGTCAGTTGCAAATCATGGCATCATCTTCCTGATACCATGGTCCTCTTTGAAAACAAAGGACAAACCACAACCTGTGTGTATCTGAGCTACCTGAACCGGGACCCAGCTGGCCAGTTCTTGTTGGGCTACTCAGCTTGTCCTCTCCTATCCTCTCCTGTCCTCTTCCTCCTTCTTTCTCTTTCTCTCTCTTTCTCTTCCTCTCCTCTACTCTTTTCTCCCCTCCCCTCATCTGAGGTAAATTTGTCCAAAGGAAGGTAAATGTTAACAGCTGAAAGCCATCTAGTTAACTTGGGGTTTACTGGCTAGATGACTTCCTCAAAAACCAAGCCTTAAACCCAATTCCCTCTGCATCTTAGGGTAGACAGGATTATGATAATTGACAAGGCAGGGAGTCAGAGCTGTTCAATTCTTACACAAATTGTCTCAAAAATCTTAGTACATTTTTGGCTTTATGAGCTTAAAATGCTCTAAGACTTTTGGGACACCCTGTATACGTATGTGGATAATGCAAAAACTAAAAATATCAATAAAAGTACATTTTTTAAAAAAAAATCTGGACCTCATAATTTGACTTCAAGGTCAGTATGAGTCAACAATACCAAATTATGGTTTAAAAAAACTGTACAAATTTCATCTGCATTAAGAGATATATCTTGTAGGAATAAAGAAGTGAGTCCTACTCAATGTGCTTTGCCCTGGTCAAATTATTTCTGTAGGGTTGAATTCAGTCCTACATACTATTTTAGGAAAGATATTGATAAACCCAAGACTGTACAGAGAAGGAGAACAAGAAGTGTGAAGGGCCTCAAGCCTTTGCCATGTGAGGATAAATGGAAGGAGCTCGGAATAGCTAACATGGAAAAGAGAAGACTGGGGAACAGAATAGCTACCTTCAAGAAGTTGAAAGGTCGTCATGTGGAAGAGGGATTAAACTGGTTGTATTTGGCCCCAGAAGGTAGAACTAAACATACTTGACAGAAGTTACCAAGTGGAAAATTTTGGCATATGTAAGAAATTTTTTTCTAATGATTAGAGCTATCCAAGAATAAAATGGGTTGCCAAGGAGAGTAGAGTCTTCCCTCTCAGGAGAAATTTTTTTTATTTGTATTTATTTTATTTTTAATTTATGGAATAAAACAAGCATTTCCATAACACAATTAAAAATGATTGCACATGAAACTGCAAATCTATTATGTACAACTTGCTATTTCTTTTAATATATAATAAAGTTATTATGTAAATTTCTTTTTCTTTTTTCCCCTTTTTCTTTTCTTCTCCCCCACCCTAAAGATACCTACCATTACACACACACACGTGTGTGTGTATATGTGGGTGTGTATCTTTAGATATAGATATGTGTAAAATCATTCTATAAATACTTCTATTTACCACTTCTTTCTCTGGGTAGAAACCTTAAATCAAAGGACAAATGAGTACTTGAATGTATCACAGAGGAGATTTTGTGCATGGATTGAAATATGTGTCCATTGAAAGCACATCCAACTCTGAAAGTTGGTTATTAGAATTCTTATTTATCCAGTATAAGGTTTAAAATGTTCTGAGGGAAATAAAGAAAACATTATAATTATCATTTTAAAGAAAAGGTAACTGAGTCACCTAGGAGTTATGCAACTTATCCAGGGTTACATAGGGTTTTTCTTATTTTATTGTATTTTTTATCCCAAAACAGGGCTTGAACACAGGCTTTCTGACTCCATCCCATTTCACCATATTAAAACTTGACAGTGGGTTGCTGAAATCAAATCAAGCTGTCTGGAGAGAATCAATCATTAAGTTTTCAATGTAAACATTTCCACCTCAGAAATTAGCAGATGCTACAAATCCGAGTAAGACTTAAAAAACAGGTGGAGCAAATGTTTATAAAGCAGATTAAACTTGAAAGTATATACATTTTGGTTTGGTTTGACTTTTTAGAAGCAATTGGGATTAAGTGACTTGCCCAAGGTCACACAGTTAATAAGTGTCTGAGGACAGATTTGAGCTCATCTTCTCCTGACTCCAGGGCCAATGATGCTCTATCCACTGAATATTTTTCTGGAGAGTCAGTTGTTAAATGTTCACTAGAAAATTACTAGATATTGGCTTCCAATTCCCAACTATCTCCCACAATTTACAGATTTAAGCTATTTTACCACAGAAAGGTTCCACATCCAATAAGGCAAGATTGCTGATTTGTGAGGCAAAAAAGGAAGCAGCTGTTGCCCATAATCCTCAGGATGGTACCAGAATTCTTCTTACTAGTGTTACTACTATAGTAACAATTTTTATAGTAACACTATTACAGTAAAACTAAAATAGACTCCCCTAAGTGGATGGATTACCTAGATGGTCTTATTTCTGTTCAGATATAGCAGACAAGAGACCTGAAAGTCTTTCCTCTCAACATGGGAACCACCAGCAACACTTTCAACTCTGACCAATTACAGCAGCAGGTAACCTTTTAAAAAGGGACCCAACTTAGAAGATTACTTCCCTACTCACCTTTTTCCCAGGATGGCCGTAGGCCAGAAACATAGAGTAGGCATACAATAGTAGGGCAATAAGAACAGATATTATCAGCACCTGGAGATGGAAGCAGAAAAAATACCTGAAATAGCTCTTAAAAGCTCTAGGAATTAGCAACCTTTTAAGCTCTGGGTGTTGTGCTTTGTTGTTTTGGGTTTTTTTTTTTCATAGTGGGTATTGTACAACTTATGCCACAGGTCAGGGGAATACAGCAAGAAAGGGTTACATGAAGACAGAATGGGAAAGAGTAAAGAAAGAGAACAGGGAAAAGAAAAGATAGAAGGAGGAAGTCAGAATATGGAAGAGGTTAGGGAAAAGCTGCATATTATGGGTGGGGTTACAATCCTGATATGGATCAATTCCATCTATCCAGAAACTGCTGATGGCCATAGCCATGTAAGTCTTATGTGAACCAGTGAGTATCCATTTGTCTCACAATAAAAACTTGTATCCTTAAGTCCAGTCCATCAAAAAATTCATGATTTAGTCACCATATATAGACTGGTTGGTGAAAACATATCCTTATTTTTTCATCTAATTTCTCTACCCTATATATTGGGCAACCAAACAGTCTTCTTGGAGGCTTTGGATGGAGGAGCCTTGACCTTACTGTCTTCCTTTGATTGTACACTTTCATCTTCCTCATCCCCAAGGATATAAGAAAATACCTTTTCATCAAGAAAGTAACTTTCTATAGTGTTATTTTTTTCCCCCTTTGGTCATTTCCCCAGCCAATTACCTGACTTTTGAACTTTATGTTAAGTGGAGGGTGTACCGCCCCAAGTTTCAGAGGTTTTGTGAAGCTGCTTTCAGAGATATCTCTAGGTTTCTGTAAAAATTCCTCCAAAGTGGTATGATCTAAGGAGAGGTATTTACTCCTCTCCTGGCCTGCGCTCTGGTTTTGAACAACCACAAGGGCTCTTTTCTGCCCTGGAACTGTGAGTAGGATCCCCTCTCCACATCTACCACCAGCTCTGCCATGCCAATACTCCTCCTCACCCCAGGACCATCACCTAGGATTGTGACCCAGATCAGCCACTTGACTCCCCCATTGTGTGTGTAGGCCAAGAGCTTCTGAAAGCAGTTGCCATTGTAGGAGTGGCTGCTGCCACTGTGGGCTTAGAGTTGGGCATTTAGGGTTACTTTCTCACCAAGATGAGACAGCCTTCCCACTGACCTTTGAAACTGTCTTTGACATTTGTGGGTTGAGAAGTCTGCAAACTGCCACAGCTGCCAGTGATTCAGAACCTGGAGACCTACTCCAGTCCCATCTGTGCCCACCTGGGTCACTGGACTATGCTCTACTCAGAGCCTGATGCAATAGATTTTTCCCTTCTGGCCTTCCAGATTGTCTCGGACTGGAAGTGTGTTTCATTATGTCATTTTATGAATTCTGCTGCTCTAGAATTTGTTTAGTCATTTTTTACAGGTATTTTGAAGGGGTTGGGGGGAGAGTTCAAGCAGGTCCCTGCTTCTACTCTGCCATCTTGACTCCACCCCTGGAAGATTTTCTTGAGAAATGAGAATCCTCAAAGGTATTGTTTGAAGCATTCTAAGGCAGCTTAACTGGAGTACAATAGATGGAGATGGAGGACAACTTAATTGTGTCTTTAAAGCACATGCCATTTGCAATAGACAAATCCATAACTAGCACAGGGTGAATGGGACTTTGACCTAAGAACCAACATCTGGGAATGTGCTTCCTTTCCATGGTGACAAACATTCTAGTACTATAATCATCTTGAAACCACGAACTTCTGTGGCCATGTTCCCATAATGCTTCTTTTCAAGATAGGAAGAGCCTGCCTTCTCCCATCAACCGTTAGGTTGTGGGGATGGTGAAAACTAGATACTCTGGGTAATGAACTATCCTCCTCTCCTCTTGGACCCCTACAACTAAATTTGCCGTGGGTTCAAAAACTCCTAATTACAGCTCTATAGGTACATGGACATGCCCTATATAATACTATCCCAGTCAGCATCATTTAAAAATAATGCCTCTAAAGATGCAATCTTACCAATTCTCTTTCCTGACTTCCTAAAACTTACTGTAACATTTTAGGTCACCAACTGTGATGAGTATAGTTGAGTTTCCACCCCCAGTCCCTAGTGACCTTGCTTATTCAGCTATATCTACTTCAGACTGTGATGACTGTACTCTGTTTAACTTTGTTCCTCCCTAAAGATTTTTTTTCACAGAACAAATTACAACACTGAACAAGGTGTAACTGTAAATTTCAGCTTTTCCCAAAAAGCTTTCAGTCTTCAACATTATTATGACTATTGAGAGACATAGTGTTGGATGGAAATAGTATGATTATTCCCATTTTTCAGATAAAGAAACTGAGGTACAGCTAGTTCATACTTCAGTAGTTGGCAGTAGAGCTACAATGATGACCTGGCTTCTACTTCCCCAGTTTAGTACTCAGCCCATTCCAGATCCATAAGTTTCCTTCCTCTGGCTCCCTTCCAGGCAGTCCAGGTTTAAAGGGTTATAAGAATGCTCATAAATTTCTCTCATGTTAATTGGCTGCATAGATTTTTCCCTGGAGCCACAGGTCTTATTAACCCATCGTGGAAAAGAAAGAAGCTCATATTTTAGACAAGGAACCATTTGCTCAAAAACCCAAGTTTGTTTATTTTTCTTTTCTCCAAGTTGAGAAGTCCACTGATGATGATTTTTCAGGACAATCCGTAATAGGAAAGGTGTCAGAATCCAGGGAAATGTTCTATCAATTTACCGTAGAACCAGCCTACTAACCAATTAATTATAGAACTAAATAGAATTTTTCTCCAAAGTACAATGCTTAGAGAGGGATCACAGACATTACATACACCTTAAAAGCCTCAGTTGGGAAATAACCCTCTTAATTATGCTTGTTAACAAAAATAAAAGAAAAAAACCAACAAGTAAGCAAAAGCAACTCAGAATAAATAAGCTAAAAGCTGAGATGACAGAATCTGGGACCCAAAATATGTCAATATTTAAGAAACATTTAAGTTTCTGGATTGAAGCCTTAAAAAAAAGAAAAGAAATTCAGAACTTTTATTTTATCGCTATAGGAAACTCCCAATGTGAAAACTCCTCTAGCAGATCTGCATGGGATCTGCATTTTATACTCAGAGAATTTCTTGGTATACTGAGGAGTTAAGTGATTTGCCAAGGGTCACATAGCCAGTATGAGTCAGAGGCAGGCTTCTTCCTGACTTCAAGGCCAGCTTTCTATTCACTACAGCAAGCTGTCTATTGACTTAAAACTAATAAAATGAAGTCCAATAAAATAAATGTAAAGTTTGGCTTTGGGTTCAAAAATACAATTGCACAGGTATAGAATAGAGGAGATGTATCAAGGAACACTTGGACATTTCAGTAGATTGCAAGTCATCAGCATATAGGGCTGCCAAAAAAAGCTAATTTTATTCAAAGCTTCATTAACTGAAATATGAAATCCAAAACAGGGAGGTGATAACTCTCCTTCATTTTGCCCTGGTCAGGCTGTATCTGTGACATTCTAGGAAGGATGTTAATAAGCTGTAGAGCAGTCAGAGAAAGATAACAGTGAATGACATGCTATGCCACGTGAGAATGCTCCACAATGTTTAGTCTACAGCAAAGAAGACATGTTGTGATACAATAACCATCACTAATTATCTGAAAGCTATTGATATGAATGTGTGATTCCTAAGGGACATCCCCTAACATTCTGATCACCCTTCTCTGGGTTCTCCCTATCTGCTTTCTTCCCACTAGTCTTTGGCATAATGAGTTTGAGAACACAACATCCTTGTAGAGAACAGACATTATCAAAAGATCTTTCTTTGATGGGTGAATTTTTCAATCATGCTATATGGCTTTCTGAGTGTATTTGTGTCGAATTTTGTGTAGCACTTCAGATAATTTTGAACACAATGTCATGTCTCACAAGACTCAAATTTACTGGCAAAGTAAAACTACATTTTTACAAAAATACCACTGAATCTGAAGTTTTCCTCCTTTCCTCCGTCTCAAAATAATCACCCACATAAAACATCAGATTTTGTCAAATCCAGTCACTCAAATAAGTTAGGAAAAGATAGAAAAGACAATGACTTGACAGAAAGAGTGCTGGTTATGAGGGTATTTAGGCAGCACCACAGTGCATAGAGGGTCAGACTTGGAGTCAAAAAGACTCATCTTCATGAGTTGAAATCTGGCCTCAGACACCTATTAGCTGTGTGACCCTGGGCAAGCTACTTAACCCTGTTTGCTTCCATTTCCTCACCAGTAAAATGAGCTGGAGAAGGAAATGGCAAACTTTTCCAGTATCTTTGCCAAGAAAACTCCAAGTAGGGTCATGAAGACTTGGACATGACTGATAATGAGAGCAAAGATAAAAAGCATAGGTTATGAAATCAGGCACTTTGTATTTGAATTGCGACTTTGCCACAGAATAGCTGTTTGACCTCGGACAATGTGTCATTCATTTCCCCCTTTGCATCTCAGTTTCCTCATCTTTCAGAAGAATAAGTTGGATCTGCTCATCTTTAATGTTGTGTCTAGCGCCACATCTCACAATCTCATATGATTAAAGCAAAAGTCAACAGAGAGGCCATCATTATGCATTTCAGAGGATGGGAAGGGGAGCTGCTGGGTCATAGGAGTAGGAATAAGTAGAGGTCAGCATTGTGATTTCACCTCCATTCTCCAAGAGGACCATGACAGCAGGGAGATAATAACACAACTTGCGATTGACTTTGATTTGAGTGAGGAAAGGCTGAGCAAAGTCACCAGCCTCACTCTCTCCTCCAGAGACATCTAGATCCAGTGGCCAGATGTGGATCAGCATGACTAGAGATGGCCCAGGGTGCAATGACTTGGCCTTTTCAAGCTAAGGTCTTTTCAGTTCTCACTATGAGCTCTGGAGCTCATGGATTGGACAAGAGTAGGTCCCTGCCCAAGCAACATACAAAATTGAGGGTCACAAGTGTGACAAGGGTCAGAGAGAGAAAAGTTGTCATAGAAATGAAGAACTAAAGATTAATGACCTGGATACACTGAATCCCATAGACAAAAGCAAAAGCCAAATCAAGAGAGAAATAAAAACAAAAGCATGTCAATGCTGTCAGGCACACCAAAGAAGGCTATAACAAAATGAAAGCAAAGCATGGCAGCTAATCAACCATTTGCTTAACTTAGACATACTCTCAGGCAGCATCTTCTTATATAGCTGCTCCTTAAAGAGGATCAACAACCAGCTGGTGGGATATGGCTGCTGTTAATAGCAGCCAAGCTATTGCTGATTTTGCTAATGTAGAAGCAGCTAAACTTTATCTCTTTCAGAATGATTTAATGCAATTCATTCAGTTGCCTCATCCTGGGTCACCTCCAGTCAAGGGCAGCTAGGTGGTGCAGTGAATAGAGTACCAGTGCAGGAGTCAGAAGGACTTAAGTTCAAATCTCACCTCAGACATTTGACATTCACTCACTGTGTAACCTTGGGCAAGTCACTCAACCCCAATTGCTTCATCCTGGGCCATCTCCAGTCATTCTGATGACTATCTGGTCACTGGATTCAGATGGCTCTGGAGGTGAAGTGAGGCTGGTGATCTGCATAGCCCTTCCTCACTCAAAACAAAGCCAAGTGCAAATCATGTCATCATTTCTCTGATGGCATGGTCTTCTTTGGCAATGAAGGATGAATATACATTGAATGCAATGGGATAGAGTAGAAAAGGGTTCAAAGAGAAATTGAATTTTAGCAACAGCAACTATGGATTTGAGAAAAGATGAGGAAATCATTGCACAGGGATGTACTGGAGCCAGCTCAAACCAGCTGGAGAGAGGTGATTCTTAAACATCCAGTGTGAGCCTTTATGCCATGGAAATCAACAGCCACTACAAATCAGGGTTTGATTTAGTGTTTTGCTGCTCATCTAGGCTTAAGAAAGTGATATAGAAAATGTTTATAATGCAGAGTAAACTTCAAAGTGTGTCACATGTACTTTTTTTTCCCTCAGAGATCTGGATGTTAAACATATACTGATACATCCTTTCTTCTAAACCTCTTGCAACCATTGAAGGAAGATAATATCAGCTTTAACAGCTGACAGTCATCAACAACTTACACTTCTTTGACCCCAAGGACTGAAAGGATTCACCGGTTTCATATTTTACACCTTGCTCACCACATTTATTTCTCTGTGTGTGTGTGTGAACACAAGATCATAGGTTTTATAGATTAAAGGAAACTAACCCCAACAGGAAATTAAGGTTTAAAGAAGTCATAGAATCATAGGTCTGGGGCAGAAAGAGACCTCAGAGGCTATCCCTCATTTTAGAGATAAGGAAATTGAAGGTAACGTGTTCAAGCTCAAACAGGTGGTAAGTATCAGAGGTAGATTTTGAACTCAGAAGAAGTAGAGATGTAGTAATGAATCACAGATCAGAGGATCATAGACCCAGAACTTAAAAGGGTCTCAGCCCAACACCCTTGTTTTACAGATGAGGAAACTGAGCTTCAGAAAAGCTAAGTGACTTGCCCAATGTCACACATATGCTAAGGATCCACAGAAGGTTTAGCATTCAGGGCCACTGACACCAATGCAGGTGTTTTTTTCTCTTGGACAAGTCTCTTCACAAAATTTGTACTACACAAAAATTACAGAGGAAAGAGCATTGGCTCCAGGGGCAGAGACTCTGAGAGTCTATTTCCTCATCAGTAAAATAGAAGTAATAATACTAGCATTGCTTACCTGACAAGACTGTCAGGAGGTAATCAGTTTGAAGACCTTAATGACTGTATAACTATCGTGAGTGTTCTCACTGAGGCTTCTCATTTTCATTGAATCCTGGCTCAATTCATTCAGCTCATCCTCATAATCCATGCTGACCAGACTCTATTTATATTCACCACCTGCAGGACCTGTCAAAAGGATGCTCTGGAATAGAACCCATACCGATGCCATGAAGCCTCTCTCAGAGGTCAGCTACTGACTACCTAATGGATTTCCTCATGGGTTGGTATTTATAGAGCATACAGAGATGGCACTGAAATTTCAGGGGGAAATGCAATTTCATCATTCCCCCAAACTGGAAATAACCAAAAGAGAGCATTTAGGGGGGCTGTAAAGCAGTATTGTATAAGATAGACATCTCCACTGGATCTCCCTCCGGGAGAGTGGGGAGCCAATGAACCTGAGGCGTGGAAACAGCTCAGTTTCACTTGCTGAATACAGAAGGGGTCTCAAAGGCAACCTAAGCCTCTTGAAAAATAAATGAAGTGGAGTGGATCAAGGAGGGATTGGGGAAAGACAATTTCTAGAAGGGGTTTGGGGAATGAAAGAAAGGATTCCAATTAACACCAAGGTGCCTTACAACTGAATAAATGACCACATGTTTCAACACCATAGAAATCAAACTTTTAAGTTATAACTTAAAAGCAGATCTATGACTAATGTCCAAAAATATGGAATAAAGGAAAAACCTACAGTGGCCTATGATCTTGGCTTCATTTGATGGCCATATCTTTAAATCACTATTCTCAGTTTCACACCTTAGGTCAGGTAGGTAGAGACTCCAGCTCTTGAGGGACAAAGGAGAGGTATTAGCAGTTATCCTCAGAAAGTACAAATACTCTCATTCAGAAGGGAGGGGCTGGATAAAGAATGCATGTAGCTGGTGTAATTCATCAGTAAGATACCTTGAAAAGAACAGGCAGGATCACAATGAACCATCACAGAAGTCAATCCACGTCTCAAAGAGGGGCTGTTTCTCAGAGCGGCAACCCCTGGCCTCTAAGAGAAGTCCTGGCATTGCATTCCAGGAGCTGCTCACAGAATATCATTCCCCAGAGGCCAAATAATGTCCTAGGGATCAAGACACCAACGCAAAGGCTTCATTAACCCATTGCTTTTGCAGACAATTTTGTGAAAGGGTAGCTCTTCTCCCTCTCCATGGCCCCCACCAGTGTGGTGGTGGCATGGAGAGAACACTAGTCCGGAGTCAAGAAGATCTGAATTAAACTCCCTCTCCTCTGAAATTTACAAGTTGCATGACCATAATAATCCCTTGACCTCTCTCTGCCTCAATTCTCTTATTTGTAAAAAAGAATGAATGATATTTTTAGGACTTACCATACAGAATCATTCTGAAAATTAAATAAGACAAAGCATTTTGCAAAATTTCAAGCAGCATATAAATATGATATAAATAATATATAAATAAATATATAACAATATGTTATATAATAATAAAATAAATAATATATAAATAGAAATAAATAATATCAAAAATGATGATGATGATGATATGTGCCAGCCTACAGAATATTTACCCATTTATTTTCATAGATAGATACATAGAAACAGCTATTCTTGACAGGGCACTATTATAGAATTAGACATAAATGAACAAAGCCCAAAGGAAGTTGTAGATTCTTTTGCTTAGATGGGACTTGAAGAAGGCCACCAGAGAGCAGTGGGAGTGCTGATTGTCCGGGTGTACAATGATGCAAGCTCATAATCATTCTCCCAGATTCTGGCCTGTTCCTCACTAGGCCATTTTCCCCAGCTGATCATCATTTTGGATACAGCTTCCTTCAAGGGTAATTTTAATTAATGAGCCAGGTTTCTGGGACTGATAAGAACTGCCAGGTTAAGGTCATGCATGGAGGGCAGTTTTCATTAAAGACTTTCAAATGTGGCTGCAATTTGAAATAATAAAGTCATTCTTCTCATCTATCTGCTGCTTCATTAGAACAGAGGTGATGGCCTTCCATATCAAAAGGCAATGCTAGATGCGCTGGAAGGAAAAGTCACTTATTTCTACTCAGGTTGCAATGAAGCAGCCCATCTGTTGCTATATAGGTTTGACTTCAGATGTTATTTGCCGCATGGTATGTAGCCGATTCTGTGGTGAATATTGGAAGCCACTGCACTACAATAAGAAAAAATCTTGGGAATTATCTCGTTTTCAACTTCCAGAGAGGGAAGCTGAGGTCTGGAGAAGTTATAAGGTCACAGTGTTAGCAAAGGGCAAAGATGGAAGCCAGGAGTCCTGATGCCTAGTCTAGTATTCCAAACACAAGAGACAACTGGTGGCTCTCCTAGGGTCTTGTAGATTACGGGGTATATGAAGACTCTTAAGGGAGCAGGTAGGGAGTGCCAGACCTGGAGTCAGGAAGACTCATCTTCCTGAGTTCAAATCTAGCTGCAGACATTTACTTGCTATGTGATACGGGGTGAATCATTTAACCCTGTTTGCCTCAGTTTCCGCATCTGTAAAATAAGATGGAAAAGGAAACGTTAAACCACTGCAGTATGTCTACCACAAAAACCCCCAACAGGTCACATAAAGGTAGATATGACTAAATAACAGTGAAATTCTAAACACTATGTAACACAGCCTGCCTTTTCACACGACGATTTAAAATGGGACTCAAATGGATCTTTAAAAACTCTGAGATATAAAAGAGAAAGCAATTAGGTCTATAGGTGGTAACTGCTTTTTAAAAGCTAATGAATATCACATCTAACAAAAATTATCATAAATATTAATTATAAGGTAATTTTCTTAAGTAAACTGAGACAAATGGATAGCGCTGAGAGTATGAATTGCTGAGCAACAACCTCAGCTTTATGACATATCTATAAGTCAGTGAAGGCTCTGTAGGGTCTAAACAAAATAAACAATTTAAAGATGCTAAAGATAGGTTTTGAAAAACCAATAAGAAGATATTTGCTCTGGGGACAAAAGCATCTACTAGACATCCAGGGAGAGACTTTTCTGCCCTCCAATAAATCACAATAAAGAAGGAAGGAGGTAGGATGGGAGGGAGGAATAGGGAGAGATAAAGGAAGGGAGAGAAGGATTGGGGAGAAGAGGAGAGGAGAGAAGAAAAGAAGAGGAAGAAGAAGGAGGAAGGAAGGAAAAAGGAAGGAAACAAGGAAGGAAGGATGGTATAGGGCAGGTAACATGGGAGACACCAACTATGTCATATGTCAGGCAGGAGACAGGAGTAGGAGCTTTAGGGCTCCAGCTTCTAGCAGGTTCACTCTTGATCTGGGAAGCCAAAAGGACAGCATCAGAGACATAAGAAGAGGTTAATTAATTACTTTATCACTCTCAATGGGGTGGCTGATTATGGGAGCCACCAACCCCCATTGCATCCCCTAATTATTCTTCTCACAGGGGCAGGCAGGAATAGGAGTTCCAACTCCTCCAGCAGCCCCTAAGTCTCTCTGAGGAGTGATCACACTGCACACGCCATTCCAGCCTTGATGGAGGCCAGTCAAGGCACGCACACAAGCAGTTTCCTCTTGGGCATTCCCATTCACCACTTACTGACCAGTGCTCACTTGATTCATAGATTAACAGACAAAGAAGGCAATTTCCCAGCAATAGCCTCACAAGTTGACATTAGCTTTAGCAAAATCCTGATGACTTAGCACCACACATGTGCCCTGGTCTGTTTACAACTACACTCAAATGTTTACATTATTTTAGGGTTATAATATGACGTGCAAGTGTGGTGAGATTGTTTTCAAGTCATAAGCCTAGGAACTAGTAGATTGTCATGGCCATGGATCCTGGGAACTAATGTCTTAAAAAGAATAACAAAAATTCACAAAAATGTACATTAAAAATCCACCTTACATACAGAAGGAAGGAAGGAAAGAAGGAAGGAAGACTCACTGCATGAGCTCTATATCCTATAGTAATCTCTTTCTTATACACTGTGCTCTCCCCAATTCTTATATTACTAAAATTCCTGAAAGTTCAGGCAGGAAACAAAGAGGAGAGGCAGTATAGTACAGTTGAAAGAAAGTTAAATCTCAGGTATTCTCTTTATCAGCTGTGTGACCTTGGGCAAATCTCTTTCCCTCTCTGGGTCTTAATTACCTTATCTATAAAATGAAGGGGTTGGACAGATAATTTCCAAGGTCCCTTCCAACTATAAATTCAATGTTCCTGTGCTAATTGCAACAAAAACAGGGAAATGGAGACATACAAAGAAGAGATCTAGGCAAAGGACTCGAAAAATTTGAAGAGATCATTTTCACCTTGCAGGGTCAGTGGACGCTTCAAAGAGATGACACCTTAATTGGATCTTAAAGGAAAGGAAGGATTTACAAGTCAGGGAAGAAGAGAGAAGGAAATCCATTCCTGTCACTAAAAGAGTATGATTAAAAGTTCCTGGGGGATTGGAATGTAGGGAACAGTGAACAGAGAGTAGTCTAGATCCCCTGGAATGCAGAGTATGTAAAGGCAAGTAGTGAGAAATAAAACTGAAAAGGCATATAGGGTGATTGACTCATGCATCTCTGGGGTATTATTATTGTAAGAGAAGGAACCACTCAACCAAAATATGGTACTGGAATGGGAGGTGGTCATGGGATGAGCTTCTTCTCCTGACTTTCTCTTCCCACCAAGAAACTCTTCCTATATTCTTTTCCACTCCATGGTTGGAGAAGAGAAGAGGGACTCACCCTTTAAATGCTAGTGACTAGGTCTTTATCAGAAGATTATTTAGGTAGGACTCTTCCATAGAAACTCTGTAAACATAATATGGATACAAATCTAAGCCTGGGAACTAGGCATCCAGTAGAAAATCAGAATTTTGAGAGGTTTACTACAGGGTTTCGTCCTGACTCAGTGACATGAAGCAAGTTACTGTACCTCTATGACTCTGCTATCCTCATTTGTGAAACAAGATCAATATTATCTGCCATAGGTAATGGACAGAGATATTGTGAAAATTTTGAAATGAGACAATAGAGGACACTATGAAAAATTAAAGTGCTATGCAAATGCTGGGGGTTATTTAAAACTTCAGGACACTGGTACAAAACTTCACATGTGTTTATGTAAAAAAAAAACTGTTTCATGGTTATAGAGATCAAAGATCAAAGATTTCCTAGAAGCCCCAATTTCCAATCTTCTGTCCAAACGTCCCTATGATCCCCTGGCATCCGTATATGTCAATAAATGGTAACAGAATGAATCATTAGGAAACATTACAACACTAAAAAGAAGCATACCACAAAAAGCTGAGAGTATCACAAAAGATATATTCCAACGCATTGCTTAGGTTTATGTCACTTCTCAAAACCTTATGGTAGCTCCTCAATGTCCACCAAATATACTATACTATCTGATCCTGGCATTCAAGACCCTCCAAAATATGGTTCCAATTTGCCTTTTCAGTTTTACTTCTCACTACTTGCCTTTACATACTCTGCATTCCAGGGGATCTAGACTACTCTCTGTTCACTGTTCCCTACATTCCAATCCCCCAGGAACTTTTAATCATACTCTTTTAGTGACAGGAATGGATTTCCTTCTCTCTTCTTCCCTGACTTGTAAATCCTTCCTTTCCTTTAAGATCCAATTAAGGTGTCATCTCCTGGAAGCATCCAGTGACCCTGCAAGGTGAAAATGATCTCTTCAAATTTTTCAAGTCCTTTGCCTAGATCTCTTCTTTGTACGTCTCCATTTCCCTCTTTTTGTGCCATAGAGATTTGTGTAGATGTAGATAGATATAGATACACAGAAATGAGTATGGATGTAAATATATATATATATATATATATATGCAGATACAGATAAACAAAGATTATAGAGAGAGATAAAGACAGAGATATATCTTTCCCATTAGAATTTCAGTATTTATTAACCATTTTGCATCAGGGACCCCTTTAGCAGTCTAGTAAAGTCTAGGAATCCCTTCTCAGCATAAAATTTTTAAATGCATAAAATACATAAGATTACAAAGTAAATCACTTGTCATGAAATCCAATTATCAAAAATTTTCCCATCCAACTTCACAGATCCCCTGAAATCTATCTACTGATCTCTGTGGGGGGGAAGGGGTGTCAGTGGTTCATCAAAGGACTTAATCAAGGTTAAGAAACCACATTGTCTGTGGACTTTTGCCAACCCTTGCCTTAGATCATAAGCTCCTTGAAAGCAGATCTGTGTTATATCCATCTTTGTCTCCTCAGCACTTGGCACAGAAACTCTTTTAATAAAAATGTGTTGATTTAACCTGAATTGAATTATAGTGTGTATATTATAACCCTAGTATGCCTAGTACATAAGAATCCATAAAATCCCATATATATTACATTCTCTAATTTGGGAACAAGTTCTGGAACCTGTCACCCTCAATATAGAACTGTCATGAAATGAATGAAATTGTCCAGCTGCAGAAGTAGCCAGTGCCGAAGATGTGTGTGGATGGGCTGCCAATGAAGCTTGGGAGGAAGATACCACTATAAAATATAACTAAGGTGAAAAAAGTTGTCAACTACTCGGCTGTTCATAAGGTAAGGTTTCTTTGGGTAACATACAAGTGGTGATTCTATTCAATTAGAATTGGCCTCCAGCACTCAATCAGGATGCCTCAGGGGTTGCCTAGGATCTCCTCAGAGAAGCATGACAGGCATGTAACTGATCCCTAAAGTCAAGTGTGACGTTGTCACATGTCTGGAATAATGCTGTCCCAATAGAATTTCAAAATCTCAGAGCTGGAAGGAACCTCAGAGGTCATTTAGCCCAACCTATACTTGAAGAATTTACTTTACAGCATGTCACATACCAATCACCCAGCCTTTGCCTGATGGCCTCTACAAAATGGAAACTTAGCAGGACTGTAGCTCAGAATTACAGACCCTGGGGCAAATCCTTGGAGGAGGTAGGACTCCCAAGGACTCCTTGAGACTGTTGCTGGATAGGCTAGTACCTGCCATTGCCAATGATCCTGAACATCCAGGGCTCTGGAGCCTAGTGGAAGATGGGCCATCTATCAGGGATGGGCATTGTCCTACCAATGTAGTGAGGAGGGAGGCCTAGGAAGAGAAATTTGATGATGATGCTATCTGTAGAGCTTGGTAGCTAAGTAAAAGTCATGAGTACAAGCATGATACCCAGAGAACTAACGTAGTTCTGTCTAAGTGCCCCCCAGTAGTTAGCACCATAGAACAAAGTCCTGGTCACATTACCCTAGATAATGACTGCAAAATCCACTACTTCCTAAGGCAGCCCATTTCACCTTTATGTAGATCATATACACCCACATATACATACATGTACATCTATACACATACATATATACACATGCATACATTGCATGACTATATAAACAGATACACATGTATGCATATATCTGTATATCTATACATACACATAGATATACATATACATGTGGGCATACATGTAAGTACATACACATATATATGTATATGCATAAATATACATGCACACACACTCTCACACTTTTAACCTGGGGCAGCTAGGAGACTCCCTGGATAGAGTCAGGAAGACCTGAGGTCATATGCTTCCTGGTTATGTGACTCTGGCTCAGTCACATGACCTGTTTGCCTCTGTTTCCTTATCTTTAAAATGGGCGTAATATTAGCACCTACCTCCCAAGGTTGTTGTGACTTTGTTCTATGGTGCTAACTTCTGGGGGCCACTTAGTCAGAACTACATGGTAGTTCTCTGGCTATCATGCTTAGCTACCAAGATCTACAGATACCATCATCATCAATTGAAATAATAATTATGAATAATTTGGCACAGTGCCTGGTACATAGTAAGTGATATAAAAAAATTAGCCAACATTATTATCACTATTATTTTCTTTATATCACACCTCAATCTGCCTCTTTGAAAACTCTATCCAGTGCTCCTAATTCTGCCCTCTGATGCCAAGCAGGATAGGTCTAATCCACTTTCATGAAGAGATCTTTAAATCCTTGAAAACAACTATCATCCCCACCCTCGCCCAACCCCCCATTACCACTATCAAATAGAAGGATGGTAGTCTGCATGGAATCTAAAGAAAAAGGAACAAAACATGGAAGAATCATTGATGTGCCTGCATAAAAACAAACAATGGATTTAGATCTATAAGGGACCTTCCTTTTATAGATGAGGAACATAGGCCTCAGGAAAACTAAATGACATACAGGGACACTCAGACAGTAAGGAGCCCAGTCAAGAAATGGAACTATGTCCTGTGACTTTGTCTGTTTGCAGGAGATCCAGAGCTGAGAGGAAGAGTTAACAAAGCACGTGATAGAGTCAGGATCCAAAAGGATCCTTGATAGGCTAGAGCATGGAGTTGATTCTATTAAGGTCAAACTCAGCAGGGATAAATTTAAAGTCATGAGTACAAAAAAAAAACCTGTTTCACAAGTATAAAGTGAAGAAAGCATTGTTTTCAGTTGTTCTAGTGTTTTCTACAAGCTCCATATATGAGTCAACAGTGGACTGTGGGAAGAAAAACCTGGTGCCATCTTGGACTGAGAGCTTCCAGGAATAGGGAATTAATGGTCCCACTGTTTTCTGCCCTCATTTGATCTCTTCTGGAGTAATGTATTCAGGGCTGGCTTCACTATTTAAGAAGAATATTGATATATGAGAAAGTATCTGGGAGACAGCAGTCAGGATAGTGAAGATACTAAGTCCAAGTTATTAAAGGAACTGGGCATATTTTGCCTCGAGAAGAGAAGGCTGAGTTAGTTTCAAGGATAGGGAAGAAACATGATATCTATGATCAAGTATTTGAAGGGCTAATGTGTGAAGGCAGATTGCACTTAATCTGTCTGGTCCAAGAAGTCACAACCAGGAAGAATGGGTTAAAATTTGCAAAGAGGCAGCTTCAGGGGAGCTAGGTACCCCTGTAGATAGAGTGCCCATCCTGAAGTCAGGAAAGTTCATCTTCCTGAGCTCAACACTGGCCTTGGACTCTTCCTAGCTGTGTGACCCTGAGCAAATCACTTAACCCTGTTTGCCTTAGTTCCTGGTCTGTAAAATGATCTGGAGAATGAAATGGCAAAGTTCTCCAGCATCTTTGCCAAGAAAACCCCAAATGGGGTCAGAGTCAGATGCAACTGAGCAATAAAATTACAATTTCAAGGTCAATCTCAGGACAATTGTTCTAACAATTCTAACAATTAGAAATGTCCCAAAATAGAATAGTCTGCCTCAAAAGTTATGGGCTTTCCATCCTTGAAGGTCATCAATGGATTGGTATAGCAGTAACCACCCCAACATGCACAGGGGCCTACTATCACAGGTTCTTAGATATGCATTCATAAAAGGAAAACAACTTTCAAGGGGTTAACAATCACTTTAATCAAGGACATGTATCAATCCTTTAACCAAGCATATAAATCATTCACTTAGTTCAGGGGAATCAACACCCCGAATCTCAAAAAAAATACAAAGAAATAACAAGTCAACAGACATGGCTTCCTCTGCCGTACCAGAGATGGAAGCACAACATCTGGGGCCGGGGAGGGGAGGGATCCTTAGCAACTTCCTAGAAACCTTACAAAAACTAAATCCCAAAGTAAAACCTCACCCACAGAGTATTTATACCTTCTTTAGAGCTGGAGGGTATCCCAACTCTTGAGAACCAGTGCCTCATTAACAAAAACTGTGGGTATTCCCACAAATCTTCCCTAATCAAACACCCCTTAATGGGTAGGCCCATTAATGGGGGGGGGGGGGAAAGGAAGATCTTTAATCACATTAACAATACAAATGCATATACTGTTTCTAGTTAAAGAAACTCTTGTTTCTGCACTTTACTCCTAGTAAAGACCTTTGATTGATAAAGACAAGATTCAATCCGGCACTTGATTATACAAAAACAGCAAAAAGTTCCTATTTTGCTTGCCATCACAGCTGGTAAGTTCTTCTGTCCTTACTGGGCATACTATAGTGGGAATCGTTTTTGTGTATGGGCTGCATTAAATGGCCACTGCGACCTCTTCCAAATTTGAATTCTGTGACTCTATGATTCCAAGTTCTGTCAGCTCAGGTGCTCCAGCCATAAATGCTTAGCTGATAAATGTTTAAACAGCTGGTTCTCCAGAAAGAAAAAAAGAAATATAAGCACCACACACTTTTAAATGTAATCTGTACTATTAATATTTTTCACCACTTTCTTGAGGCTGAACAATCAACGAAGATAAATCAAGCCTTGATTTATACTGTTTGCTGAATTTGGAGCACTTATAATTATTGGCTCTGGGAAGCTAGTTTGAACTGATATTTCCTGATTCTTAATGACCAACTGATGCCAGTTCTTTAAATGAAACTATTCCTAGAGTGGAGAAGTACAATCCATCAGGTATCACAATTTGATTGAAAAATCCAATTCTTTTTTCTCTAGTTCTATATCTCCTTTTATTTTTCTATTATACATGATGTTTTGTTTGTTATGGATAATGGCATTATATATAATATTTCCAATATACGTAATATTTCTATTATTACTTTCTAGTTTTGCATCTTGTCCTGAACAGATTTACCAATCAGGAGAAGAACACAGTGTAAGTAATTCATGCCATTTGCTTTTGGATTTTTGTTTTGTTTTACCTTGCGTAACAACTGCAACAACCAGTCAATCATACTTATCATTCAAATTTTTATAACATTGTTAAGTTTCCTCACAACAATACTGTGAGTTAGGTCCAAAGTACTATCTTGCTTTCACAAATAAGGAAACTGAGGAACCAGCTTATCTTCCATTGTAAATGAATAGTTTAACTTTCTTGTTTTTAAAACAGTCCCTTTTTTAGTTTGGCTAGTTTGGATTCTGTAATAACTTACTATAATATTGTAATAACTTGTATTGTTATATTGTATTATAATATTGTAATATTGTAATAACTTATAACTGAGTCGTCATAAAGTTTAACTCCTGAAGTTAAAAACTGAGGAACAGGCAACTAATAAATGATCACTCCTTAGAGAAACTAAAACCAGAGGGACCCAGTCAAAAGCAGCTAGTCTGTCTTTCTTTAATATTATGTTACAAGCCCATCACATGTTGTAAGTGGCTTCCCACCCCTGTGGCATGGGACCCAGAGTGTGCCTCAAGTAGAAGCCGAATAAACATCTCCACCCTCTTCTCCCTCATCCTTCTCCAAGGGAGACTTATTCCTACCAGGTGGGGAAGCAGGAAGTTGGCACCATACAGTTTGGTCAATCTGCTCCCTTCAACATTATTTGTCAAAGGGATGTGCTTTTCTGATTCAAATTAACTTCTGACTGCTTTTTTTCATTATTGAGGGGAAGGAGCACCCCAAGCTTTATATCTAAACCTTGACTTCTTTCCCACCACATACCAGTTCCACCATGAGCACTTGTTAAAAATAATATAGAAACCCATTTATCTAAAGCAGAACAAAATAAAAATCAGAGAAAGTGGCCTGTTACAGATTTCAAAATTTCCATCATTAATCACTGCCTCAAGATTTGAAGAAAGCTGGGAAGATTTGTATGTCCTAATATATGTACATTTTGTTTTCCCAGAAAAATGAGGGCTCTTTGAAGTAAAGATAGTTTCACTTTTATCTTTTCATCCCCAATTTTTAGCACAGTGCCTAGCACATAGTAGGTGTTTTTATTAAGTATTTATTGACTGAGTCAAAGAAAGGAGCACAAAGAGAAGAATTTACATGGAGTACAGCATGAAATAAAGAAAAACTGTAAAAAGACTCTAGAATTCAGTGCAATGACCAATTGTTACCTCAAAAAGACTACTTTTGAAGCATGTTTCCCACCTCTCGACAGAAAGATTATGGTCTAGAAGTGCAGAATGAGGCATATATCTATAGACATAGCTAATATGTTGATTCACTTTCCTTGAATTTACAAACAGGGTTTCTGTTTGGGGGGGCAGTGGAGAATTAATGGGCAGTGATGCAAAATGGATCCATGACGCAAAAAACCCAGAAGAAATCAAGAAATCAATAAATATTTATTAAGTACCTACTATGTGCCAGGTACTATGCTAACTGCTGAGGATACAGCAATGAAATATCAATGAAACCACATTTTTATACATAGAAGAGAGCAGGAGGAAATTCAGAAGGGGCATAATCCACCAGTATAGCTGTGATCCCATTGTGTTATATTTATCATACACTTAAAAATTATACATAACAGAAGCTCACAGTTTCATATGCAAATGTGATTTCTGTTATGGTTTGCACAACAAAGGCAGCTAGATGTTGTAGGGCATAGGGTGCTGGGCCTGAAATTCAGAAAGATTTGAGTTTAAATCTATCCTCAGCCTCTTACTAGCTTTGTGGCAGTCACTTTACCTGTGTTTGCCTCAGTTTGCTCAACTGTAAAATGGTTATAAAAATTATACCTACCACCCTGTGTTGTGGTTGTGAGGAGTGAATGAGATATTTACACAGCACTTAGCACAGTGCCTGGCACATAGTAGAAACTTAATAAATGCTTATTATATCCATCCATGTTGAAATGTTTATTAATGTTTGTTAGGCAAATTATTTTTAAATTAAATCACTTCTTCAGTTTAAGGCATTATACATCCTTGTTAAGTTGCACCTGGACCTGCCATCATAGAAATATGTGGATGAGAGAAAAAAAAAAAAGCTGGTCATGTGGTAACATGAGAGATAAGAGGTGGCTAGCCTGAGTGTTCCATCGATGTATTCCAAAGATAACAGTCATGTGGGAAAGAAGGGAATGGAAGATTGAAGAAAGGATAGGACTAGGACACATGGAGAACAGGGTGATGATCATTTACAAAAGATAAAAGGCACAGACTCTCAAATTCTTATTTTATTTGTTTTCTCTGCTAAAGAGTCTAAACAAAATCATCTTTGCAGTGGAAAGAATGGGAGAAATAGTATAAGCTGATACTCGAGAAAAGTAAGGCAATAGGAAGACTATGGTTAGTTGCCCTTAATGATTTCATCTGTTTATCCAGATGGATTCCATTATCCAGATATTAAAATAACTGACAAAATTTATTACTGATACTCTGTAAATTATATATGAATGATCATGAACAACAGGAGCAGTGCTCCAAGACTAAAGAAGGCCAAACACTGATTTTAAAAAGGTAGAGAGTCACATCTGTATACTATAGATAGGACAATTAGCTTGACCTCAGTTCCTTGGAAAAGACTAAAATGGATTATTCAAGAGATAGTTATAAAAATTTTAAAAAGTAGGTAGAGTTCACTAAGAATCACCATGGCTCCATCAAAAATATAAATAAATCATGCTAGACTAATCATATTTCCTTTTTGACAAGTTATTAAACTGATAGATTAGAGGAATGCTGCTGATATAGTTGACCTAGATTTTAAATATGTTATTTCATGTGATTTATATGAAAATGATACAGAAATGTTGGTTAGACAACAGTACAATAGCGTATGTACATTCTGTATACCCTTAGTAGAACGCATGCTTTTTGAATAATCTCACTCTTAAGTTCCTATACTCAGAACCCATACCTCATGTCATCCACAAATAGAAACTTAATAAGCATTTGTTGATTGATTCATCATTTAATTGAAATGGATTCAGAAATTACTGAATGGTCAATCCAAGAGAAGTCTTATATCAGTTTTAAAGGCAGTCCCCAGAGGAGTGCCAAGGGAGTCTATGTTTGCCTCCACACTGTTTAACACTGTTTTCAATAAATTGCAGTCCTTGTCAACGTGCATAAATGGCATCCTTATCAACTTGTAGAGGACACAAAATCTGGAGTGATAGCTAATGCCATGAAGGGAATTCTTGTTCAGGTTTGGTTTGGATTAGATTTCCTCTGATACTCCTTCCCAATACTGAGATTTTGAGTTACAGTCACTTAACTTGGAGAAAAATTCTTCATAGAACTTTTCTACATCATCTGTATTTGTGGTCCTTAATAAGACTTAGATCTCAAAGGATATAGAAACCAGTTTTCCAAACATCTCAATTTATCAATGAGGTAGTAAGCCCAGAGATGTTAAGTGACTTTTCTAAGTTCAACATGTTGTACTCATGTAGCCAGGTTTTGATTCCCATACTTCTGTCTCAAAACAGTGTTCTTTTCATACATCACATCATAGTTACCTTCAAAGTTTGCTTGTGCGTTCATGAAAATGAAATACCCGTGTCCCATGAAACAACTTTACTCTGGTCTATAACAAAAACCAACTCTATTTACTCTTTCATTTGCCTATCCAAGGAGGACATGTGAACCAACTTTCCATTTAAATATGACTTAAAAGTATCCTGGCTTCATTTTTAACAAGCTCTTCAACATTAATAGAATTCAGGTCCTTCGCTCATGTATTAACTTGCAGTTAATTGGACAAAACTTAGATTGGACAGAAGAATTTCCACAATTAAGTTAATATTGGTAAACACTTTGGAAACTGTGCGATTCTTTGCATACCTCTCACCCCCGTTTTTTGCTTCTTGCACCATCACTGTGGAAGAGGAAGAAAGCTACAGTAGGTTCAGGGCCATGTTGTACTTTTAATAAAAATCCATGCAATCTACCACTAAGAGGCCAGCCTGTTGGAAATTAGCTCTATGCATTTGGTAGCTAAACTGATCATTAACTGACTACTACAGAGCACAACTAGAGACACACTACAGAGATGAGATACATAGCTACAAGAATATTTTGTTCAATAATGACTAAAAAGGGCCTATACAAAGGCAATTTGGTGGTAGAATGGATGAAGCAGTAGAATCAAGAAGTTTACATCTAACATCAGATTTCTGGAGTTCTTCAACTGGGGTCAAGGAGATAATGAACCTGGATGGGGGAAAATGACATCCTTATTTCACTAACTTCTAACTAAGGAAAATGCTAAGGAGATTTGTTTAGTTATTTATCAAATCACTTAAAATATTTATTTAAAACATTCTGAGAAAGAATCTATACATAGATTTGGCCAGACTGCCAAGGTAGGGGGGAGTCCTGTGACAAAGAGTTCAAGAACCCCTAAAGTGACAGAAAAGTCAGTATTCTTGGTGTCCAAAAGACCTCAGTTTTGCCTCCAACACTTACTATATCCCTGAGGAAGTCAATTATTATCCTGATTCCTTAGTCTCTTCATGTATATAACTATAGATTACAAACATTGTCCTATAAAAGTCACAGAGTTGGGAGAAAACCACTTTGTATACTTCATAGAACCATTGAGAAATTGTTTATTATTATTAAGATGTGGAATAACAATAATGAAGACTTACAGCCAGAAATGGAAATAGGAGAGTAATGTAACAAAAAACAAAGAATAAAAGATAGAACACATAAGGGGCATCCTGAAGATATAAAAGAAAAGGAAGCCCTCCCCTACTTTCCCCCAACTAATTGGATAAGCCCTTTAAAAGGGGATTATGATAAAACTTGGATAAGAATTATACAAGATGTGAGGACCTGGATGAGTTGTGACCTACGTAAATGTGGAGCACATGCTGGGGAAGTCATGGAGTGGTCTAAGGCATTCTGAGTATTCATAGCCAGACTACAGTCTCAATGAAAGCCATTTCAAGGAATGTAAAAGGAAAAGTACTGTAAAATCAGAGATATTAAAAATGCAGACATTGCCCTTCCTCAGAAGACAAAAGGGCTCTAGTAGTAAAGGTATCCATTCAACAACCTTTTCATAGAAGCTATTCATTGGAAACACATTTTACAAAGAGATCCCTTTTCATGTTTATTTCTATGAAAAGAAAACTTCTGTTACAAGACATAAAGGCTTTTAGGAAACATCAAACCACAATTTCAAGCAGAGGAGAAGCCTGCTCAGCCCCAGATGGGGTAAAATGAAGAAAGAACATTCAGGTGGAAGCAGTACACTATAAATGGGATGTAGTGTGTGTATTGACCAGAGAAAGATTGATGGTAACATCCCACGTAAATTGTCTGCTTTGAGGGAGGACGTATTTCACATGTTTTTTCTCTAAAATGCAAAAAAACAAGGTTTGTTTCAGTCATCATTATTTTCTTCTCATTGGTTCCAACATCATAAAAAAAGCAAACCTCCTTTGTGATGTAGGTGTGTCTTATATTTACTGAAGTCTAAAATAAGAGCATTTTTTTCTAGCTTGTTCCTTTGACACTTATGAATTTTGCAAATAGTAAGCCTGTTTCTCTTTTTATCTCTTGAGCTGAACCAATTATTTTCAGTGTTAAAACAGTATCTGCTGGATTCCTTGCCTTCTCATCATTATGCTTTCAGTGCCATACCCAAGGTCAAGAGTCAGCACTCAGAGGTTTGGTTACACACAGACCATCTTTGATCTTTCTTGGATCTTAAGATACAGCTGAGTTGTAAGTACACTAGGACTCTTCCTTGGTCGCCATGATGAGAATGGATATACCAGGAGTTGTAAAGCCATGTCTTCTTTTGTTTTTCACCTTGAATAAGACTGATGAGAAACAATGTCTTCTGAACAAAAGAAGGAGCATGTCTTCATCAGTCTGGCAAGAAGATATTTTCAAAGGGCTGCTTGCCATCCATTGTCCTCTACTGGAGATAAAAAGTAGGAAAACAAAATACAAATTAGTGTATACTAAGCACTTACTGAGCATGCTCAAGGCACTCTACTAGGGTCAAATGAGAATATATGTTAAGGGTTTTCCAAACTTTAAACTATTATATAAATGTGAGTCATCATCATCCTCATCATCCTATCATCATCATCATCATTTCAGTCTCTTCTTTTTCAGTGGAGTTAAGAAAGAAATTGGCATAAGTTATTATGCTGCTGAAATTCTTTTTTTTTTAAAGCTGATGCTTTAATTGTATAGGTGAACAAAATAAATGGTTTTGTAGTTGAATAAAAGCATTAGTATCTCTGGTTCAATTCTAAGTAGCCAAGACAACATGGATTATATATAATGCATCCTATTCCCACATGATTTTTATTTCTTCTGTTAGGCTTGGTCTCTAATTTCAAAGTCTGTAGTCTTCATATGACAATTTTTTCATGTCCAAGTCCATGAAAGAGAGTGGATGATGTACTACTCTAGCTACTAGATCATGTCTTGCTAGGTATTCAGCAAGAGTTTACTTTTGCTTCCTGAAGAGAAATATTATACAGTTTTTGCCATTTCATTGAAAAATCAATATTGATCATTAATTCTGGTCTCCATAAAAAGCAAAATCTTTTTGTATTTTGTAGTTTCCAACTGCAGTAAACTAGTCCTGAATAGAATCAACTGGAAATATATTTATTCATTTGTTTGATGCTTCTTTGTCAATATATTGGTGAATGAGTTGCCATACATGATACTCATGAAGGACCTTTGGATTCTATTCTTTTCTCTTATCCCCTTTATAAGCTTCATTGTTGTTATGTGCCCTTCATTCTCTTCCCAAAGTAGCTAATACTGCCCCCTGGACCCTGCACTGATCCAGGGGGGTGGTAGTAGTCTCAGGACTTCTTCACTAGTTTGTAAGATTTCCAGGGTGACTCTGAGTAATGTTTTTAAAGGGGGTGGTGGGGCCAATAAGTTTGGGAACGTTGGGGATAAAGAGGACCATGATATCAGAAAGATGATGCCATGACTTGCAAATGAATTAGATTAAGTGAGGAAGGGCTGTGCAAGGTTACCAGTCTCAGTTTCTCCTCTTGAACCATCTGGGTTCAGTGGCAAGATATAGATCAGGATGACTAGAAAGAAGCTCCATTATTATTACTGATGATGATGATGACGTTGCTTTCATCTTATAGTCAATGGAGTTCATATGGAAATGATGCTGGGACAAGGCGATACACTTAGTATTGTTCTATTACGCTAAATGTTAAGCCATCTATTGAGCAGATGGATAATGATGGGTGATTATGGATATAAAGATGAAAAAAGAGGCAATGTCTTGAAGAGCTTATAGTCTAGCAGGAGGAAATGAGGCATATACACAAATACGATCATCATTGGAATATGATTAACTACATAGGAGGAGATTCTAGGTTTTCTAGTTTGGATGGCTGGTAAAGTCATAATGCTATTAATACTATTAATAGAAAGGGGAAATCATAATCTCTCAAGGAAATCATAAGAGATTCAAAAGCAGAATTAGCCAAATGGAAAAGGAGGTTCAAAAGCTCACTGAAGAAAATAGTTCTTTCAAAATTAGAATGGAACAGATGGAGGATAATGACTTTCTGAAAAACGAAGAAATCACAAAAAACCCCAAAAGAATGAAAAAATGGAAGATAATGTAAAATATCTCATTGGAAAAATAACTGACCTGGATAGATCCAGGAGGGACAATTTAAAATTATGGGACTACCTGAAAGCCTTGATCAAAAAAGGAGCCTAGACATCATCTTTCATGAAATTATCAAGGAAAACTGCCCTGAGATTCTAGAACCAGAGGGTAAAATAAGTATTGAAAGAATCTACTGACCACCTCCTGAAAGAGATCCAAAAAGAGAAACTCCAAGGAACACTGTGGCCAAATTCCAGAGTTCCCTGATCAAGAAGAAAATATTGCAAGTAGCTAGAAAGAAACAATTCAAATATTGTGGAAATGCAATCAGGATAACACAAGATCTAGCAACTTCTACATTAAGGGATCAAAGGGCATGGAATATGATATTTCAGAAGTCAAAGGAACGAGGCCTAAAACCAAGAATCACCTACCCAGCAAAACTGAGTATATAATACTTCAGGGGAAAAAAATGGTCTTTCAATGAAATAGAGGACTTTCAAGGATTCTTCATGAAAAGACCAGAGCTGAAAAAAAAAATTTGACTTTCAAGCACAAGAATGAAAAGAAGCATGAAAAGGTAAACAGCAAAGAGAAGTCATAAGGGACTTACTAAAGTTGAACTGTTTACATTCCTACATAGAAAGACAATATTTATAACTCTTGAAACTTTTTTCAGTATCTGGGTAGTTGGTGGGATTACACACACACACACACACACACACACACACACACACACACACACACACACATGCGCGCGCGCGCACACAGAGACAGAGACAGAGAGCACAGGGTGAATTGAATAGGATGGCATCATTTCTTAAAATAATGGAATTAAGCGGTGAGAGAGAAATATATTGGGAGGAGAAAGGGAGAAATGGAATGGGGCAAATTATCTCTCATAAAAGAGGCAAGTAAAAGACTTTCAGTGGAGGGAAAAAGGGGGGAGGTGAGAGAAAAAACATGAAGCTTACTCTCATAACATTTGACTAAAGGAAGGAATAAAATGCACACTCATTTTGGTATGAAAACCTATTTTACAATACAGGATAGTGGGGGAGAAGGGAATAATCAGGGTGAGGGGGATAATAGAAGGGAAGGTAGTGGGAGAAGGGAGCACTTTTGGGGAGGGATAGGATCAAAAGAGAGAATAGAAGAAATTAGGGGCAGGATAGGATGGAGGGAAATATAGTTAGTCTTACACAACACAACTATTATCGAAGTCATTTGCAAAACTACACAGATATGGCCTATATTGAATTGCCTGCTTTCCCAAAGGGAATTAGGTGAGGAAGGAGGGATGAAGAAAAGCCAGAACTCAGAGTTTTAGGAACAACTGTTGAGTATTGTTCTTGCAACAAGGAAATAAGAAATACAGGTAATGGGGTATAGAAATTTATCTTCCCCTTCAGGACAAAAGAGAAGATGGGGATAAGGGAAGGAAGGGATGTTAGAAGGGAGGACAGATTGGTGATAGGGGTAATTAGAATGCTCGGCATTGTGGGGTGGGGAGAGGGGAGAAATGGGGAGGAAATTTGCAACCCAAAATTTTGTGGAAATGAATGTTGAAAACTTAAATAATTAAATTTAAATACAAAAAAAGAACTCTTCTATCCACTATACTATGCTGGTTCTACAGAAGACCTATATTGAAATATAAAATATTGTTGATAACAGCTAATAGTCATTTTAATAGATCTAGCCAATAGATTTTTTTAAAAAGACTTAGATAGCTTTTTAATGCAATTTTTAAATGTCAAATTTCAGAAATCTAGAATGAATTGATTGACATGTTTATGTTGGCATTAAAAATTAGTTTTATATACTGAAAAAATAATAAAAATAATAAAAAACGAAGGATGAACACAACAGGAAGAAAGATCATTTACAGAGTTCTTAGGAACCCCTTCCACCTGTAGGATTTATGATTTAGTGAAAACACAGTCCAGTTTCTCTACCTTCTCCACTGCTGCCCCATGAAGTCCGGGATAACCAAGGATCTACAAAGTGACAGAGAAAGGAGTCTTTGAGGTAAATTTCTCATCAGATCATCCAACCAAATCAGAGCATTTAATTTTCTCTCTTAAAGTAAAATCACCTGAACCATTCCATAAGGTCAGGTCCTCCATAGAGACACAATATTTCTGTAGTCTTGCCCAGCAGTGTCAAAAGGTCAGACACTGCCTCGGGACTAGAGACCTGGCTAGAGAGACTGCAGCCTGCAGAAGCCAATAGAGTGACATCACTTTGCAAAATAATGAAAGGTCAGAGAGAGAAGGCAGACAAAGATTTCTGAACCTTTGGAATCAACTCAGTGAGGCTAAAAACAATCCCGGTTTTAACAGGCCAAAGCATACAAGGGTAAGAATTACTTTTTCCTAGGTTTGCTCCTAGAAAAATAAATTCTTTCCAAATTGGTGCTGCTTTAGATTAAAATATTTTCATGGCTATTACGACAGATATTCCTCTCAAAAATTCGCCTGCTTTTTCCATCCAAATAAGTAATTATCCAAGGTCAGAAGTGGAAGGGACAAAAGCAGATGTGACTTAAATTATCCAGCGTAGCTAGCTAGTTATACGGATTTTAATTTAAAAGTTAGTTACGATTCACTTTGCCTCTGCAAACTCTTTCATGTTTTCAGTTAATTCAGATGTTATTTGTTGTTACTCCATTCTCCACTGTAGCCAGATTAAGCCCATCAGGTGGGCAATGGGTCGCTTTGGTTCTTCAGTCTAACCACACACACTCACCCTCTCATTCTATCTTCTCTCCATTGAGATTCACTGCACATTTTCTCCATCATTCTCTTCAGTCTAAACAAGAAGTGTCAAACAGGTAGGCACACAACTAGATTAAAATGTAATCAGGAAATAGTTAACAAAATAAGTGAAAATACAATCAAACATAGATAATGCTAATATGTCAAAAAGTGTAATGTACAAGAACATGGAGTCAGATTTCCAGGAGCTTTAAATGACCATCAGAGGAATTTGTAACGTAGACAAGAGGTTGTTGCTAGGGCTTTCTGAGCAGTGAAGTACTTCTGTCCAACCTGCGCTTTAGGCATACCAATTCAGCAGCTTCAGAGAATGTCTTGCAGAGAGAGGACTGAGAAATTAAATGACTTGCCCTGGGTCATTCAACCAGGGTGTGTCAATTTGGAATTTGCTGCCCTGCTTTAAAACTGGCTCTCCATCTGTTGCACTATTGGGCCCTTTTAAAAACAAAATAGCCCATACAGAGTAAATTGAGCAAATGTCCTTGATGGGAGCCAGTCTCATGCCATATCATGAAGGAAGTAAAATTTGTGTATAGAATCACACACATGCACCCCTGGACCCTACCTCTCTTGCGTCTTCAGTCCTCTACTGGCTCGTGTTCTTTACCTCGGATTCTTCCTATTATTGAGAAAGTTTTATTCACACTAAGTTGTAAATTATTGACAAATGCAGTATTTTACTCTTCCCAAGACTGCAGAGTTGTGCAACAGGCTGGGTTTAGAGTTAGAGACTTGGGTTCAAATTACCTTGGGTAAGTCATATTCTAGCTGTAGGCCTCCATCTCCTCATTGTAAAATAAAGAGTTTATCTAGAGAGATAAAGTTCCTGCCTTCAAGGAGCTTGCAATCTAATAGAGGAAGATGACATATAAAAAGTAGAGGAGGGGGAAAGGGAGAGGGTTCCTGGTGCAGTCATGAAATCCACAGAAGTATAATCTGTCTTAATGAATTGAATTTGTAGAGAAATTGACAGACTGCTGCTGCTGGTCAGTTGTGTCTGACACTTCATGGCCCCAATCTGGGGTTTTCTTTCATGGGAAAATGAAGTTAATCATCTTTTGTGAAAGATTTTAGGATCATTGAAAAGAACTGTAACGAATACTTGCAATATTTTATGGACTAGAAAAAGTCCCCTGTTAACAAGAACTCTTCTAGATACTGGAGTGGTTTGCCATTTCCTCCTCCAACTCATTTTACCGATGAAGAAACTAAGGTAAACAGGGATAAGGGACTTGCCTGGGGTCACTCAGCTAGTAAGGGCCTGAGGTCAAATTTGAACCCAGGAAGATTCCTGATTCTAAGTCCAGAGCTCCACCCACTGTGCCACCTAGCTGCTCTCTGGGTAGGCTAGGTATTGCTAACATGAAGATACTGTCAGGAAATGTGTCTCCATGGGAAAGAAAGCTGTTCCTAGGCAAGACAATGAAAATAATCCACTCAACTTGCTATACTTGGTACTAGAATATTCCAATCATAACTTGATTGTCATGTCTCACTAACCTTAATCAATTACCTGCCCTTGTACTACCCTATCTCAACAGTATATTCCCCACCTCTACTCATCTTTGAATTCTGTCAAAAAAAAATGCTTATTTTTTTGTCTTCCCAACCCCAGTTTTAAGGCTGTAAAATTAACCACTTAGCACAACAACATGGTAGTGAGACCCACTGGTATGTCTATGGTCTGGTTCTCCCCCTCTGTACACAAATATTAAAATTGTCTTCACTAGCCACTTAAATTCACCACAATTAAACTAGGCACAATTAAAATTGCCTTCATTAGATTACTGAATTAATTGGTCAACAGATGGTGTCTCATTGATTGCAGATAAATTGATTGGTTTGGGTTATTTTGGACAATGGGAAATGAACTGGTTGTTCCAGACTGCTGTGAGTTGACTTTGTGCTGTATTATGAAAAGGGGAGACCAGTTATAGAATTGTTCTTTTTGCCCCTTTCTCCCTTTACACAGACTATGCCAGAATGAAACAGAGCTAGGAGTAGAACCAGGCTGGGTCTCATGGGGTAATGGGAAGCTATGGCCTGCATACATCTCTCCTCTCATCCCCAAATGTCCATAATGACTAGGGGCAGAGATATGAGAGAGTTGCCTGTACTTTCACCTATGTGTCTTGAAGAACAGTTCTAGAATGCAGCTTTTTAGAAAGAGAAGGAGGAGCTCCTGGGAATTATTGACCTTTCCAGGAGAAGAGGATTGCTCATGTGTCCTCTGTAGTTAAAAGAACTAAGACATATTACAGAAAAAAGAAACATATTAGGACTTTGTTTTCTGGTTTTATCATGAGTTATTTGGTTTATGTAGGTTTGTTAGGAAGTTATATATGTGTGTGTGTGTGTGTGTGTGTATACACACACACATATGTATGATGTTATATATATATATTAGGAGTTATATATGTTTGTTAGGAAGGAACTCAACTTTCCAGCCAACCCAAGTTTTGGGGGGTTCTTTTTTCCTTGTAGGGAAACCAAACCCTCCAGGCAGGACCTTAACAGGAGGTGTCTACCTGCAGCCCCCTTGTGAAAGTAGGGCTTAATACCATGATGGGAGAGGGTGGTTACTTCTCTAGTGACCTCAGATTTGTTTCCTTTCCAGGGAACTCCAAATAATAGTGTAATTGCTTGTTGGTCTGGGAGACTATATAGGGCCTAGGAGGAGAGGTAGCACTCAACAGAAAGGGAAGAGAATTTGTCAACTGTTTATATGCTATTGTGCTGTTGCTTTATTTTCCTGCATTTCAGGTAGAGTTGAATAAAGTCCATTCTGTATTCAAGGTGTATTATTCCTCTAATGCTTGTACAGAAACTGTGGACCCTTTTACCAATATCTATGAAGAGATAGTGGAGGATAGAAAGACATCATGTCATGTCTGAGTGATTGAACATCTACAAAATGGAAACTGACACAAGGCATCATCTGAGATTTCACAGAAGAGATCTGGGAAAGGACAAAACAAACCAAAGAATAAAACTATTTTTGTGGTAATTCCAAGATTGAACCTTTTCTGTGAGAGCCAAGAAGCTCAGAGGCTAGGCCTAGAACATGGAAGGAATCCTTAAAACCAAAGGATTAGAACACAGGTCCCAATTCATATTCAGACACATAGTTTTCCTAAGGGTTAGAAGAGTTCTTATTAACAGGAGGCTTTTTCCACTACATATTGCAAGTCTGTGTCACAGTTCTTTTTCAATGACCCTAAAATCTTCCACAAAAGATGATTAGTCTCTATTTTCCATAGATGAAAATAAAGCACAGGAAGGACTAATAATTCGATGGATCAAATGCCCATAATTTCAGGTCTCTTGTTTGATTAAACTTTACAAGTAAACTCTATGAAGTTTTTTCCAGTTAAAAATTTTTAGCCATGGTGTGGATGATTTCCTTGCATAGTTTCATGGAATAGATTCAGTTTGGTAGGGAAACAGAGAGGCATAGAACCGAACTCAAGGTGACACACCAAGCGAAGGGGCAAAGCTATGACCCAATATTTTCCAAACCATTTCTTAGAAGCTGTGTTCCTCTGGCTGTAACAAACTTTAAGATAATGTTGCCTAAACACATTTTTCATTGGAAAATTTATATTTATAGATTTGAGTACTTTAGAATAACCAGTCTGTGAGGCAGGTAGTAGAAGTATTATTTCTATTTTAGAGATAAACTGAGATTCAGGGGAAGTGACTTGTCAAAGGTCACATAGTCAACAAGAACCAGATACAGATTTCAATACAGATTCTACAGGAATTGATATCTTAAGCCTCAGAGGTGTTGTGACTTGAAAGATAGCTTTCGACCCAGGTCTGAGACTATAGTATCTTGATTCCAAGTAGAGCAATCCTTCCACAATACTAGGTTGTCTCCCTTTAGTCAATTTCACTTGTGTCTGACTCTTTGTGCCACATTGGGATTCTCTTGAGAAAGACACTGGAATGATTTGCCATTTCCTTCTCCAGCTCATTTTACAGATGAGAAAGCTGAGGCAAACAGGGTGAAGTGACCTGCCCAAGGTCACACAACTAGTAAGTGTCCAAGGCCAGATTTGAACACAAGAATATGAGTCTTCCTGATTCCAGGCCGGGTGCTCTATCCCCTGCACTACGTAGCTGCCCTTGCCTCTCACCAGCTACACAATTTTGGATATGACTGGGGGGTTGGGAAAGAGGAGAGGGAAGGAGATTAAAATAATTACCACTCTAATTGATCACTTCTGTCCAAGAGGAGATTAAAAGGAGAAAGGCATATTGAAGAAGCCACTTGTCACTGGTCTGGGTCAGATTCCATCTGCCACTTACAGCAGTCAAGTTCTACATGCAGCAGTGCCCTCAGTCAGCTGGCACCCGCTGAGCAGCTCCTGCCACAGTCTTGATGAAAGTCATTCTCTGAGAGCAGGAGTCCTCCATGCCCCCACAAAGAGCTGCTTTCACAAACAGCAGGGAGGGAGCAGCTCCCGCCACAGACAGCGGCCACACAGTTGGCACCACCCCAGCTCTGTGTAAGCCAGAAGCATTTTGAAGAGGAGGATGGGTCAGTGGGCCAAAAGCAAAGCCAGCCCAAGGGAAAGGCTGGGAGATTGGAACAGCAGTGATGGAACCATCCCTGGCCCTGGCCTTCGCGCCTCCTGCCCCAACATCCTATTCTTCACAGGAGTCAGATAACAACAGTCAGCATGGGATCCAGGGGTCGGTCCAACTACCAGCCTCAGTTATAGCCCGGCATGTTTCCCAGCGACTTTCAGCTTTGGCTGCCTGTCACTCAGGAGCAGTGCCAAGGAGCAGCTTCTCTTTTTTCCTTGCTCCCTTGCCCATGAAGGGAGCAAGGACAGAAAGAAAGAATATGGGAAGTGGGGATTTGGTGAGCGGAGAACAGAGGACATAACTATCCTTATCCCAAGCATTTAGGAGAGCTTACTTCAGTGTGCAAAATCAGGTAAGAGTAGCAAACGGGGAGAGAGGCAGTGCCCAGACACAGGATCATTCTGTCCCATACACAAGAGAAATTAGAGTCTAGAGGCAACCAGAATGTTGATGTAAGAGGAGGGGAGGAGAGAGGAGAGAAGAAGAGAGGAGAGGGGAGGGGAGGGAAGGGAAGGGAAGGGGAGGGGAGGGGAGGGGAGGGGAGGGGAGGGGAGGGGAGGGGAGGGGAGGGGAGGGGAGGGGAGGGGAGGGGAGGGGAGGGGAGGGGAGGGGAGGGGAGGGGAGGGGAGGGGAGGGGAGGGGAGGGGAGGGGAGGGGAGGAGAGGAGAGGAGAGGAGAGGAGAGGAGAGGAGAGGAGAGGAGAGGAGAGGAGAGGAGAGGAGAGGAGAGGAGAGGAGAGGAGAGGAGGGGAGAGAGAGGGCAGGGATGGGAAGAGTTGAGTTGTCCAGTTGACTTTAGAACTAGCCAATTGGGTCCCCAGTGGGACAGCTTGGACTGTCCACAAGTTGTGGCTTGTCTTTAGTTCTCAAAGAGGACCATAACATTAGGAAGATGATGCTATAACTTGCAAGTGGATTAGATTTAAATGAGGGAAGGCTGTGTAAAGTCAACAGTCTCACTTTCTCTTCCAGGAGTCCACTGGCCAGAGGCAGATTAGGACAACCGGAGATGACCCAGTAGAATGAGGAAGCCCTTAGTTCAAATTTTACCTCCTACAGTTACTAGCTGTGTGATGCTGGATAAGTAACTTAATCTCTTTTAGCCTCAGTTTCCTCATCTGTAAAATGGGGATAAAATAGCTCCCATTTTCAGGATCATTTTGGAGAGCCAGTGATATCACAGTGCTTTGCAAACCTTAAAATGCTATATAAATAGAAGCTATTATTCCTGTTATTTAATACATCCTACTAGACTATACATTACTTTAAAAGTCTCTATTGCCAACTCCACCTGTAACTATGTGTGTGACTTTGAACTAAGCCATCTGGCTCTCTGAACATTTATTTATTCTTCTATAAAATGAGATAATTCAGTTGCAGAGCCATGTGTGTAGCACCTCCTCCATGGAAGCTACAGAATTCAACTGGGGGATACAAAGAAAAAATGAAAGTCCTGTTCTCTAAAAGCTTACATTCTATTGGGGTGCGGGTCAGAATGGTGGGGAGGGGAGATACCATATTTAAACAGTTAAGCAAATACCAAATAATTTGAGATGGGAGAGCATAGTAACAGGAAAATTACAAAAACCTTGCTGGAACAGGCAGTTCTCATTTAAGCCTTGAAGGAAGCTAGAGAATCTAATAGGAGGTAGTGAAGAAGCAGAAAAATGGAGACAGAAGATGGAATGCTGAGTTTGGGAAACGAATAAGCTAGTTTGGCTGGAACATAGTATGTGTCAATCAAATGACCAAGGAGCATTTATTGAGCCCCTACTATGTGACAGGCATGTTGCTAGGTCCTGGGGGCACAAAGTAAAAAATGAAATATGAAGTGTGCCATCAACATGAAGGGGAAATAAGTTTGGAAAAGTAGGTCATCTCCAGATTATTAAGGGCTTTAAATGACAAGCTGACAAGTTTGTACTTTCAAGAGGCAGTAGTGAGCCATTGAAAACTCTTGTGGAAGGGAGATAACATGATAGATCAGACCTATCTTTAAGAAGATAACTTTGTGTTTTTCCTTCATTTTCGGAGAAATGATGATGTGACTTGCAGTTGACTTTGATTTGAGTGAGGGTGGGCTGTGCAAAGTCACCAGCCTCACTTGGTCCTCCAGAGACATCTGGATCCAGATATTCCTCAAGATGACTGGAGATGACCCAGGATGCAGTGAGAGATTCATGCCCTTTTAGGATAAGGCCTTTTCAGGTACTCTCTCCTTGCTTCATTAATAATTAAGTCAAATGATGGCGCTTTTAATTAGAAGAAAAAAAAATCAAAGTGGGAGCGGAAGACCCTTAGGGTTGCTGTTCCAAAGTGAAACAGTTACCATTGACTTTCATTCTAAATTCACTCAAAGCCAGGAGGGTCTAAAATACAGCCATTAAGTGGAGCTTGGACAGAGACCTATTGTGATTCAATCTATGAACTTCAGAGTGAACTGAGTTTATTTTCTTTCTTTCTCTTCCTTCCTCTCTTTCCTTTCCTTCTTTTCTTTTCTTTCTCTTTTTCTTTCTTTCTCTTTCCTCCTTTCTCTTTCCTCCTTTCTTTCTCTTTCCTTCTTTCTTTCCTTCTTCCTTCCTTCCTTCCTTCCTTCCTTCCTTTCTTTCTCTCTCAAAACCTTAAACCTAGTTCACTCAGAGGATGACTTTAGTAGCTATGTGGAGGAAGAATTTAAAAGAGAAGAGATTTTTAAAAAGATGACAAATTGGACTAGTTGCCTAAGTAGATTGATATCTAAGGGCCCTTCCAGTATAAAAGTTATGTGATTCTATAAAGAGATTTATGACTTCCAAGATCTGATTTGCATTCCAAATCACCTAGATTTCTACCACAAAGTGACTAAAGGGGAGGAGGGGAGAAGAGGACCAAGCCAAGAAATCACTGTAATGTCATTGGTTTTCCTCCGAAACCAAGGACAAACAATCATAAAAACTTGATAACTTTTAAAAAGGTGGTATTTGAAGCAGCATTTTTCGGGTATATGACCCCTCCCTGTTCTTTACCTTCCGTAGCCAATCAGTTGCCTACTTTTGCCGATCCTTCCCATCCAACCTCTTCATTTCTGCATTCAGCATTGTAGTTCAGACTCTCCTGACCACTCACAAGGACCATTATAATAACAGCCTTCTCATTGATCTCGCTGTTAGTCTCACCCTTGTAACCTTGTTTCAAATAGCCAATAAGTGAATTCTCTTAATGAACAAGACTGAGTCTGCTCAAGAAGCAGGGTCTTTATTGACTGTGAAATAAAATACAAACCCTTTTGCTTGGTTTTTCTCAATCTCAGCCTACTTTTCCAGATTCATCTCACATTATTCCCTAGACTTTTCACATTATTCTCTCTACCTTTGCATAGATTATCCCCTATGCCTGGAATGCTCTCCCTCCTCACCTCCTCTTTTTGAGGCCCCTAACTCCCTGCAAGAGGAAGCTTGGGTGCCATCTTCTGCAGGAGACCGTTCCTTCTTTTCCCAAAGTTGTTATTGCTCTCTTTCCAAAATAAATACTTTGTACTTATTGATATGTATACACCTTGTACCATCTGCTACGCCCCCCCAGTAGAATGTAATCTCCTTGAAGGCAGAGATGGCTTCCTTTTTGTCATTGTATGCTTAGTACTTAGCACTTGCAAGAACTACTCACAACCATTTAAGTAGTAAGTCGCCCTTTTCAGTCTCTTTATAGCCAATAAATTTAATGTTATATAGAGGAAAAAATATTCTATATTACAGAAAAAAAGTGGTCTGATGATGTAGCAAGACAGGATGAGAAGTGTACTGTCAAGAGTATTGCTTGGTATCCCGATAATGCTAGGAAAAAGTAAGAACATCAGGTGGTAAACTTTGGAGAGGATATGGATGAAAACCACACAGGATGCACAGGAAGGATTGAAATTTACATCTCAAATCAACAAGGTTACATGTCTATTTGAATGTATAGTGGAGATAGGAAAATTTCATTTTCTTCATCGTTCAATGCAGCAAAGCGAAGGGAAAGCTTATGTCTCCCTCAGTCCCCAAGTCCCTAATCTGTTGGGGAAAAGCCTGAGATACCTTTGTTTGTCTGTTTGTTTGACACTGGGTCTTCCTATCTAACCCAACCTGCAAGAACAGCAGCTACTCACAGCCTGGCTCCCAATGCACATTGGCACCAAAGCTTTAACTTACTCGCTTTTTCTAATGTTAGCCAATTCACCCTTCCTCGGGATGCCCGGTGACTCACCAATGGTGCCAGACTTAGTGAGGACACACACTAGTTTGGAAAACTGTGAAAAAAGTTGATACAGGTAGGAGATATAAAACATGCTGTAAGTGCCAGGGAAATATCTGATTGTGGAGTCACCATGGTATAGCCTCATTAAACTAGGATATTTAATTATCTCAGATGGTCCGAGGCATAAATATTCCTAACTCCTAAGAGAACTCATATGTGAGGCCAGAGGTGGTGGGAAGGTTTTGAAGTGAAGGCAAACTGCCCTAGAACTACCTTTTGAGCACAGTTGTCATCATTAGGACTCTGAAGTACTAATATTTTTAATTTTTTAATTTATTTTAATAAGCACATATTGTCTTTCCCACCCACTGCCTCCCCAACTTGAATAATAAATAAACAAGAAAATAAAAAATCCCTCACAACAAACATGCATATTCCAGCAAGACAAACTCCTACACTGGCCATATCCAAACATTCCGGTCTCATTCTGGATTTTAAACCTGGAGAGAGGTGGTGTGATTCATCTTCTGCCATCCAGACTTGTGGTTTATCATTGCATTAATCAGAGTTTTCAAGTTTATACCTATTTATAAAAGACAACTAGAAAATGGAATTGGATCATAATAGCTGGCCTAAATTTTTCCCAAGTCATTTCTCATAAATGTTATTACACAGTTTAGAATTTTTTCTTCCCTGAATCATGAGCTGCCCTTTCCATATTTCTTCTGTTGGGCTTTGGGGCTGTATTCTCCAAAAACCTCATTTCATTTCCTCAAATACCACCACCTGATGCTCGAATGATGGCACCCTCCTCATTCAGATAGAAAAGATCAGTTTCAGGTGACATCACTGATATTAGCATCTGCTGATACACAAATTAAAGCATGATATATGTAGGAGAAAAAGCATCGGATTGAGAATCAGAAACCAGGGTTCAAGAGAGAGAATTCTGCCACTCAGCAGCTATTTAGTTATGGGGGAAATAATTTAATTTCTCTGAGCCTTTACTTTATCATCTGTAAAAATGGGGACAGGAGGATTTTGCCAGCCCTAACTCACAGGATTATAGTGTAGAAATAATAAATGTAAAAAAATAAAAACATGAAAACTGGAAAGAGCTAAGCAAATGTTAGTTATTAGTATTAATGTTTCAAAGAAAGACATCCCCTTCCCCCCAAAAGGAAGTAAGGATGAGAGTTATACAGGGTGTCCCAGGAGGTTTAGTGTGCTTTTAAGCTATATTAATGCTTTCAAGACACTCTGTGAAGATTTTTAAAGTTGAAATTTTATTCAAGAGACTTGATAATAGAAACTGGATAAGCTGACAAAATCATCCCAATAAGTATGGATCCATAGCCTCAGGGCTCAAAAGAAATCAGGTTGAAATTTTTGTCTGTTACAACTACATGCCTTACAGCAGTCTGACCTACAGCAAACAATTAATCGACAAGAGTTTATTAAACCCTGTGCTAAGTGCTGAGAATACAAAGGAAAAAAATAGTCCCTCTTCTCAAGAACTGTACATTCTGTCAGTGGAGACAGGAAAATAGCACATACTTAGTGAGTATGTAGAAAAATGTAGAAAACAAATGCAACTCCAGAAACGTGTAATACACATGAGAATTCAGATATAGAAGAGTAGACACCAGGCTATGGGGATAGGGAGCAATTCACAAAACTTTAGCACTTCTCACAAGAGGGGGAAGAGAACAGATGTCAACAGGGAAAAGCCTCCATTGTCTTTGGTTAATGGCAGTATAAAGTGGGGTGATTTCCAAAGGTGGAACTGTGAAGTGGCTTTTGTACTCCAACTGAAGGCCCAGAATCCCTAAGGGCCCAAACTTTTTTATATAGAGCTTTAAACAAAGAGCCAGCTGGCAACAACAGGAGACCTCCTTGTCATGCACAGGGCAAGATAGTAGTATATCTGGATCAATGAAATGAGGGTCTTTTTTAAATTGCCTAATAAGGAGTGAGGAATACATAGCAGGAATGTAGGGAAAGAGCTCTGACTGTGCCATCCAAAAAGAAGCTGGTGGAAGGGGGAGTGGGTTCGTTATTCTTAGCACACATCAAGGGGGAGGGGCAGGGAATGATGAAGGGAGAGGCACATCAGTCGAACTGTCTTTCACCAGTTCACAGTATACAAGGTTAATGTTGGGGGAACACTAATAGCTAGAGGGGCCAGGAAAAGTTTTCTATAAGTAGACTGGAGTGTGCTACAACCAACTCTAGCTGTATTTTGAGAGTGTGAAGATTTACCCCTTAAAAATTAGCAGTCACTACAAACTGGGGCTTGATTTACTGTTTTATTAATTACCTGAACTTAAAATAGTGTTAATGATTCAGATTTAACTTAAAAGTGTATGTATATACTTTTTTTTTTCACAGAACCCTGGCTGTTAAAACTTTATAAACATAGTCTGAGTAATATGGAGTATTTAAGTAGCATTTTGAAGGAAATCATGGATTCTAACTTTGACAAATAATAGCATTAGAAAACGAGGTTATTTTGCCCAATTCCTTCCTCAGGCTGGATCAATTCTTTCTGAGACTACTCCTAATTTATTTGTAATATGTCTTGCTTGTGCATAGTTATCTCTCCCATTATACTGAGTCATTTCCCTCATTAGCTCCTTGAGAGCAGGGACTGTTTTCTGCCTTTTTTTTGATATCCATCATGATTTAACACACCTTGGCACATGTTGTTGCTATTGTTTTGTCAGTCATATATGACTCTTTGTGACCTCATTTGGAGTTTTCTGGGCAAAATACTGGAGTGGTTTGTCATTTCCTTCTCCAGCTCATTTTATGGATGAGGAAATGGAGGCAAAGAGAGGTGAGGATCTTGCCCAGGGTCACACAGCTTAATGTCCAAGGTCAAATTTGAACTCAGGCACACTTGACTCAAGGCCAAGAGATCTGTCCACTATGCCATATAGCTGCTCCACTTGGCATGTAGTGGGTGCTTAATAAACGCTAATTGACTGGTTAAAACTTCTAAGACCAAAATAAATCTCTCTGTTTTCAGACTTTCAAAAAAAAGATCCACAGCATCTCTCCAGTCAGACAGACAAGATTATAAGTTTCTTGCCCTATGTAATGTTAGTTATTATCAGAAAGAACTTCACAAGAGAGATTTGTTAGGCCAACACCTATCCTTCACTTGAAGTAGGAGGTGGAAAGGTCTGACCTCACTCATAGGGATAAATCTAGACTCTTATTTAAGACCCAACATTCTGGAATGATTCCAGAATTAAAATGATGACATCATGAAGAAACAAAAGTTGTTCTTCTGTGACCATTTTATTTAAGGCAGCTGCGTTCTACCTGCCCAGCTAAAGAATTCACTTTCCTTTAGATAGCTTAGCAGAGAAGATAAACCATGGTCTTATGATTCTTGATAACTTCTGCCTAATGTCCTACTATTCTCTCATCACACTGTAGAAGCACAAAGGAGCCAGTCAGGACCAAGGGCCATTTTGAATTTTTCTCATGGGTTACCAAGTACCTGACCTACTGGTGATGAGCCTATACATATTTAGTTAAATAGGCTGTTCTTTGGGAACAATCCCAAACTATTGTTTGAATGATACTTCAAATCTTTATAATGCAGTAGAACCTAACTGAGATTGGACTCCACTAGAAGAGTCTATGAGAACCTAGGATGGCCTTCACATGACAATGAGGTATCAGAGTGACATCACAGTAACCCTAAGGGTTTAACACAAATCTTTCTGAAAAGAGAATGGAAATGGATTACTAAGCAATATCTATCCTAGGCTTCTTCCACTGGTAAATTCCTACTGGGGCTGCCATTGGACAGGGGCCCAGGATATTCAAACTTCATTCTCCTCACAGCTGTCTTTCTGAATTTCCAGACTTTAAAACCATGCCTCATCTGAAATCACACTGTGGGATATTCACCACTTCTCATCCTGGAACATTCTTCTGCTGCTATATAGCATTCCTCCACCTCTCCCATTGTAGAATTTCTATAGGGGGCCTCCACTTTAGAGAGAGCCCCAAGCCAGTCAATTTTGATTTCTCTCTCAGCTGTGCTCATAACTTTGTAGACTTCAAAATGGGTACCTTTATTGCCCCTTTCCCATTTTTCAGAACCAATTTGTGGGTTGTGTTTGCACATTGGAATAGGAGATGCTAGAGGGCAATGAATATCTTTATTCTCATTGCTATTTCAATTCCTAGTGTTTAATACGTAGTAAGCACTTAATAAATACTTGTTAGCTAGATACCTATCTACCTACCATGTAGCTACCAAAAAACAGAACCAAGCTGAATCTTACCATTGTACTCCCCAGTTACAGGCATCTACTTTCCTTCCATGTTACAGATGTGGAAATGGAGCCTAAGTGACTTGCCAAGGTCACACTGGTAGTAAGTAGAAAGTCATTTGAACCCAGGAGATTTAATCCAAATCCAGTCATCACTGTCTCCAGGTTTTTGCACTCAATCTCTTTAGTTTAGAAGAAATGACCAGAATTTATGCTTCTCTAGGATGACCTTTGAGAATGCAGGGTCTCCTCTGTGCCAAGGCATGGAATCAGTTGGATTTTTCATATTGTAATTAGTGTGAATAATTGGCATTCTGGGCTTGTGGATCTTTTGTATTCATGCTCTATAATCACTGGGTTATATGAATAATATAAACAATTTAAGCAGAAACTTATGTTTGTTTATTAATATAGACAACTCACATGCTGGGCTTGCTAGGATCCACATTCTTAGTCCCTGGGAACCCTAAAGAACAAAGTGTTCAGCTAATAAATGACTGGGAAATCTACAAGAGCCTGGTGAGTAGTTGGCAGGTTAGAGGACAGGACAGACAGCTGTATCCTCCCTCTGCCAAGAAACTATTATATGGACAGGGGGCTGCGGGGAGTAGGGAAGGGAATGACATACATGGCCTGCCTCCCTCTGATATGAGAGCGGCAGTTGGCAGCTGTAGACTATCTGATCTGGCTAAGCATTGAGTTCTGGCTCCTCCCCAAGTTGGGGGAAAAGGTGCTTAAAGATCCGGGCAGCCCTCCATGGAAGGGAAAAACACCTTCTAAAAACCTTGACTGTGCCATTCTGTTCCGTGGCAACACAGCGAAAATGTTAATGCACCATGATGTGCTTTAATATTTGGTCTCGATGACTGTGTTAGTGAATGCCACAAGCTTATCATTTCCCTCTTTTGAAAGCCATGCAGGATGGAATTAGACATTCTGTGGGCAGTAGGATTGATACTCTGCACTGTGCACACGGAACTCAAATAATAGTGTTTATGAAACGGGGCGAATTGGGAAGCATAATTTAAAAATCACAAAATCTTACCTACTCTGCCAAGCAGCTTTTGGGGAAACCAGATCTCCAGGGCTGAGAGTATCTGCTTGTAGCGACTATCTCTCAAGCCTAGAAAAGGTCCCAAAGTCTCAGCTTGGTAGCCAGGTTCAGTGGCTCAATATAAAGCACAAAAAATGGAGAGGGAGGAGAGCCTGGCCATATCTCTAGACTGCTTATCTCGTGTCCAGCAGGATTCCCTTCCTTGGGAACCAAGGTACCAGCAGGGAATGAGAATCATGGCTCAACTCAGGTTCAGGATGCCAAGGACGACTCTCTAATTCAGATAAAATTTGAAGGGAAGAACAATCCAATATGGATAGTGGGTGCAAAGAGGGAAGGCAACCAAACTTGGGAGATAACAAGGATGAAGTCATCCCAGTCCATTTAACACTGGCTCAAAATCCCAAAACAAGACAAAACACAAAACTAACTGTCTTCTAGGAGACCTCTTGCTTCTACTTGCTTCTGATTTTTTTCCTCTCTCCTTATTCCCATAGTTCTAGAGAAGGACTTAGAGAAATAAGAATCTACAGAGATAAAGTCCAGATAATTTGTACTCACAAGAAAGTAGCAGTGAACTCTAAATAAACAGGGTAGAGTATATGCCTGAGGGAGATGCTACAGGTCGCAGACTGAAAGACTGAGGAGGGTGTTCTGGGCTGGGACAGACTGTCTAGCCTCCTTCTGTCATGGTTATGTACTGTCCTGGGTTCGTAGACAGAGTATGGCAATTGTATCTGGAGATAGGCCATACTCAACCCTTTCTTTGGTAGTTGTAGCAATTTATTTTTTTTTATAACAGAGGACTAAACCTTTCCTAAATCTCATAAGGACTGGGACAAAAAGAATGAGATGTCACTGAGAAAATAAAATACTTTGATAGTCCCTATGAAGGGAAAAGTAGAATCACCAAGACGATTCAAGGGACAGGAAGAAGTCTATGTGGAAATGACCATCCTCTTCAGGCAAAACAATGAACTTTTACTAGCCAGAGATAGTGATCAAATGCACTTTCTTATATAGTCGGTCAATAAACATTTATTAAGTGCCTACTATGTGCCAAACACTGTACTAAGTACTTGGGATACAAAAACAGACAAAGGCCAATCTCTGCCCTTAAGGAACTTAGAATTTAATGGGGGGAGAGAACACGCAAACAAACACAGATGAAGCAAGCTATATACAAGACAAGTTGTTCGTTCATCCTTTGTTTTAGAAGACCAATGACAACAGGAATGAGTAATGTCTTGACCTGCATGTGAATTGGATTTAAGTGAGGCGGAGTAGTATGAAGTCATCAGCCTCACTCTCTCTTCCAGTCATCAAAGTCTGGTGGCAAGACAAAAGTAAAGACAGCTAGTGGGATGCTGTGGATGATCTTGGTGTCTTTGATTCCTGATCAAGCTCTAAGCAATCCACAGTGCCTGGTTCAGCTGCCTTTCTGGCCCCTGGAACAAGTTGTTCTCATTAGCCCATTCCTCTGGGAGAAGTCTTTATGTGCTCGGGGTAGGCATTTCTCTAATGCATCAATGTGTTTAAAGCATCTTGGCTACCCTCAACCTGGTTGAGTCCATCTGTTGAGATGGTTTTACTGGGATAAGCTACAGCTCCTTGGAAACACAGGTGAGAACTGGGTAATGGGAGGACACCTAAGGTGGCCAAGCAGCCCTGAAAAGGGCTTGGCAAGCCCTCACATCAGATGTGCTAGTCCTCCTGCTATACCCCATACAGGCCAAATAGGAAAAAATTAACAGAAGAAAGACATTCTAAGTAAGAGGGGTAGGGAAAGGCTTCCTGTAAAGAGTGGGATTTTAGTTGAGACTTAACAGAAGCCAGAGAGATCACGTCAGCAGTCAGGACAGGCAAAGGAGAAAATTCCAGGCATGAGGGACAGCCAGGAGACAGTAGATGGAGTGTCTTGTTCATGGAACAGCCAAGGGGGCAGTGTCACTGGGTCATAGGGACTAAGTATACCCTCTATGTGCCAGCCCAAATGGCCTACTTAATGGTTCCTGTATGCGATATTCCATCTCCCATCTCTATGGCTTTGTACATGCTTTCCTCCATGTCTGGAATGCTCTCTCTCCTCAGATTGGTCTCTTAGGACTGCTAACTCCTTCAAGTCTCAGCTAAAGTGACACCTCCTATAAGATACTTTTTAAAAAAAATCTCTTTCTACATTTTAAATCCATCCCCTCTCTGGCAGAAAGTGAAGGGTGTGTTTCATCTTTGATCCTTTGAACATGTGATTCATCATTGCTTTGCTGAGAGTTCTCAAGTCATGCCAGGCACTTGTACTAAGCATTTTACAAAAATTATCTCATCTGATCCTCACAAAAATCCTAAGAATTGATTCCATTATTATCCTCATTTTACAGATTAGAAAACAGAGGGAGATAAAGGTTAAATGACTTGCCCAGGGCTACACAGCTAGTAGTTGTCTGATGCCAAATTTGAATTCACACCTTTTGACTCCTGGCCCAGTATTCTGTCCACTGCACCATCTAGTTGGCTCAACTCCTACAGAGTCAAGTTTACAGAAGTAGAACAATTTTTATAATGATAATACTAAAGAGCAGAACAACTTTGCATGACTTGAGAACTCTCAGGCTTCTGATCAGAAAGAGATCCTAGAGGCCACTGTACTAGCATTGGGCACAAGATTGTATCCCTTCTGGTGTCCATAAGCCAGTTCTGGGTCACAGTTCCAGAGTGGAGAGGAGTAGTTACAATCCAATGGATCAGGGTAAGAACCAGAGCACAGACTAGGGCAGTGACCAGACCTCTCCCAGGATCATTCCATGTTGGAAGCTGGCAAAAAGGCTTCCACTGAGTGACAAAAGCAGAAGAAGAACATAAAGGAAAAAAAGTTCAGGCTAAATATCATACCCACTCATGGTGGTGAGCAGAGCCCAACTTAAGCACAAAGACCAAAGTCAAGAAATAGCCTTGAAAAATAAGCACTAACTAAAACCTGATCTGAGCATGAAAAGTTACTCTGGTGACAGGGAAGCTCAAGACACAAAGTCAGAAGAAGACATCTATGAGCAAAGCCTCGAAATGTAGATTGGACATAAGCATATGGATTCTAAAAGAACCAAAGAAATAAATTTTTTAAAAAGAAGTGCAAAAATATTATTTAAAAAAAATTAAATTAGAGCAGTAGAGGATAAATAGGGGAAAGAACTGAGAGTTGTGCCAGAAAATTATGAAAAGAGAATTAGTTGTTTGGTATAAAGAAGCACAAAAAATGAAGAAAATAATTCCTTAAAAATCACAATTGACCAAATGGTAAACAAAATGCAAAACCTCACTGAAAAAAAATAACTCCTTAAAAATTAAATGGGTCAAGGAGAAGCTAATGTTACCACAAGACATCAAGAAACAATAAAACAAAATCAGAAGAATAAAAATAATAGAAGAAAATGTAAAATATCTCGTAAGAAAAACAACTGACTTGGAAAATAGAGGAGAGATAATTTAAGAATTATTGGACTACCTTAAAGCTAGGCTGAGAAAAAAGAGCTAGACATTATTTCAAGAAATTATAAAGGAAAACTGCCTATTTATCATAAAACTAGAGGTCAAAGTAAAATTGAAAGAATCCACCACTCACATCCTGAAAGACATACCAAGATCAAAATCTCTAGAAATATAATAGCCAAAATTCATGGCTCCTTGGTCATGAAGAAAAATACTACAAGTAACCAGAAAGAAATCATTCTAATACTGTAGAGCTATATATACTATTAGATCACACAAGATTTAGCAGATACTACTTTTAAGGAGAAGAAAACTTGTAATATGATATTATAGAATGCAAAACAATCTGTATAACAACCAAGAATAACCTACTCCCAAAAAGTAAGTATAGTCTTTCAAAGGTAAAATGGATGTTTAATGAAATAGAGGGCCTTCAATCATTTCTTGTTGAAAAGACAAGAACCGAAAAGAAAATTCAAACAAAAGACTCAAGAGAAGCATAAAAATATAGACATGAGTGAAAAATCGTAAGGGACATAACCATTATTTAACTGTTTATATTCCTGTATGGGAACATCATAACGTGTAACTCCTAAGAACTTTATCATCCTTATGACTGTTAAAAGTTTGCTTAGAGAATATGAATGTGTCTATTTTGTTGAGATGATCTCAAACAAAGAATGCAGGCATGAGAAAGAGGGATGCACTAGGAGAAGATAGAAGGGAGAGGAAGATTAAGGGAAACTATCTCAAATAAAAGAGGCATGGAAGGGTAAGCTTTCACAAGGAAGTGGGATAGGTAGAGAGGTGATGCTTGAATCTCCCTCCCATGTGAACTGGTTCAAGGATGGAAGAATATAAATACACACTCAGTTAGGTATAGAAATTCATCTTACCCAATAGGGACATAGGAGAAGAAAACACTAAAAGGAAAGGGAGAGGGATAAGAGGGAGATTAGATTAATGGAGGCAGTGGTCAGAAGCAAAACAGATTTTCGGGAAAAGATAGTCTGTAAAGAAGAAGGATAAAGGATAGAGAAGAGATTGGAAAAAATACAGATTTAGCCATCATGGTCGTGAGTATGAATGGGATGAATTCACCCATAAAATAGAAAAAGATAGCAGAATGGGTTGGAAACAAGAATTCAATAATATATTGTTTATAAAAGACATATTTGAAACAATAAAAATAACAGAGTTAAAATTATGAGCTAGGACAAAATCTGCCAGGCTTCAGCTGAAGTAAAGAAGGCGGAAGTAGCAATTATGATCACAAATAAAGGAAATGCAAAAACAGACTTTGAAAGCGACAATCAGAGAAGTTATATTTTTAAAGGCACTATAGACAACAAATTAGTATTAATACTGAACATATATGTATCAAATGGCATTGGAATAAAATCTTTGGAGGAAAAATTAAATAAATTTCAAGAGGAAATAAAAAGGTATACTACTTTTTATTCTGATTCATATTCTCCACAGGCTAACATATCTAACTTTTCTAAAATTCTATTCATTTCCTTAACTCCTTTCTTGTTTATTTCATGGTTAGTTTTACTGAGATCTAAGAGGGATAAACTGAGATCCCCTACTAATGTAGTTTTACTTTCTATTAATGGTTTATGGCACCTTCACAATAACTGACTGTGAGTTTTTTGTTATTCAATTGTTTTCAGTCATGTCCCACTCTTTATGACCCCATTTGGGATTTTCTTGGCAAAAATACTGGAATGATTTGCCATTTCCTTCTCCGGTTCATTTTATAGATGAGGAAACTGAAGCTAACAAGGTTAAATGTGTCCAAGTGTGTCCAAGGTCACACAGCTAGTAAATATCTGAAACCAGGTTTGAACTTGGGAAGATGATTCTTACTGCTCTCTGTTCACTGTGTTACCTAGCTGCCTTAGTTGATGTATTAGAGCATAAAAACCTCACAAATAAATGTAGAAAAGGAGAAATACTAAATGTACCCCTTTCAGACCATAATACAATAAAATATCACAATCAGAAGGCCTTTAAAGCACAGATTAAAACTTCTTTGGAAACCAAATAATCTAATCCTAAATAATGAGTGGGTTAAAGAACATATCATGGAAACAATAAACAATTTCATTAAATTAATGATAACAATGGAAGAAACCAAAATTTGTAGGATACAACCAAAACGATACTTATCTACATTTCTCTCAATAAAAGAGAAAGAAAAGAAATAAATGAATTGGAAATACAACTTTAAAAAAACTTAGAAAAACATAAATTAAAAATTCCTAAATTACCTCACACCTATTAGATTGACTAATATGGCAAAAAAAAATGAAAATGATAAATGTTGAAGGAGATGTAGGAAAACTGGGACACTAATGTATTGTTTGTGGAGTTGTGAACTGATCCAACCATTCTGGAGTACAATTTGGAATGATGCCCAAAGGGTTATACAGCTGTGTATACTATCAAGGAATTACTTTATAATACTAGAAAAAATAATACTAAAATTCATCCAGAGTAACAAAAAGTCAAGAATATCAAAAGAATACATATTTTAAAATGTGAAGGAAGGGGATGTAGGGATACCAGATTTCAAACTATATTACAAAACAGTAATCATCAAAACACTTTGCACTGGATAAAAAAGAATGCTTGATCAATGGAAGAGATTAAGTAGTACTATACGAAAGCAAATAAACAGAGTCAATTAGTGCTTGATAAATTCAAAGATCCCACCTATTTGGGGAAGAACTCATCACTTGACAAAAAAACTACTGAGAAAACTAATCAGGAAATTAATCTGGCAAGAAAAGGGCATAAACCAACATCTCACCACCTATACCAAGATAAATTCAAAATGGATATATGATTTAGACATAAAGAGTGAAATCATAAGCAAATTAAAGGAGAGTGGAAGAAATTGATTGTCAGATCTGTAAATAGGGAAAGAGTTCATCACCAAATTAGAGATAGAGAGGTTCATGGGAGGTTAATTGAATAATATTGATTATATACAATTAAAATTTTAGTACAAACAAGTATAATGCAGTCAAAACTCAAAGAAAAGCAGGAAATGGAGTGGGGGGTGCAGAAATTAAAAATAAGTTTCTCTGATAAATATCTCATTTCTCAAATATATAGAGAATTGAGCCATATTTATTTTTTAAAAAAAGGGCTACTCTTCAATTGATAAACGGTCAAAGGATATGAATAGGCAGTGTTAAGAGGAAGAAATCAAAGATATCAATATTTGCATGAAAAAGTACTTTAAATTACTATATTTAAAGAAGTGAAAATTAAAACAACTCTGAGGTATGAGCACATACCTATTTAATTTATTAACATGACAGAAGAGGGAAATAATGAATGGAGGAGATATTGCAAAATAAGTACACTAATGTGCTCTTGGTGAAGCTGTTAACTAGTCCAACCATTTTTGGAGAATGATTTGCAACTGTACCCAAAGGACTATGATAAAACTGTACATACCCTTTGATCCACTGTACCTACTACTTGGTCTATGTCCCAAAAAGAAAGAAAAAGGAATGAGTCATACGTGTGTGTGTGTATACATACATACATACATATATACATCTATCAGCTCTTTTTGTGGTGGCAAAGATTTGAAAATGAATTGACACACACCAATTTGGGAATGAATGGCTTAACAAGTTCCGGTATATGAATATGATGGAATACTATTGCGCTGTAAGAAAAGTGAAGCAAATGGTTTCAAAGAAACCTGGGAAGACTTAAATGAACTGATGCAAAGTGAGTAGACCCAGAAGAACAATCTGTGCAATAACAGCAATATTGTAAAGTTAATCAGCTAAGAAAGACTTGGTAATTGATCAATAAAATAATCCACCACAACTCCAGAGGATTCATGATGTAAAAAGCTGTCCACCTGCAGAAAGAGAACTAATAGATGCAGAGTGCAGACTGAAGAAGTTTTTCTTTTTTTCTTTTCTTTTTTTTTCTAACCATGGCTAATGTAGAAGTACGTTTTGCATGACTGAGATCGATAGGGCATGGAAGAGAAAACCCAGAGTGTAGTATTCATTCATCATGTCCTCAAACTACCATCTTACTGCTTAATACCCCTCACATTTTTCCCACTTTTTTCCAATATTAGAACTATGATGTAAGCAATACTGTCATTGTTATAAGAAAGCGTTTGTCAGACTATTTCTCTATGAATATACTCACCATACCTGAAACTTTCCAAATCACAGTACCTTCTGCCTGGCTACCACTCCCCTTTATATGTTGTTTCCTCCTTCTAGAGTGTAAGCTCTGGTGAGCTCAATGATCTTAGAAAATCATGAAAAGACTTGCATGAAATAAGGAAAAGCAAAATTAGTGGAACTAAGGGAATATTGTACAGAGTAACAGCAGTATTGTTGTAAGAATGACTTTGAGTGAATAAGTTATTCTATTATAAATTCCTCCAATTAACCATAAAGGACATATGGAGAAAGAACTAATAAATAGAAATATGTAGAGAATAATTTTACATATGTGTATACATATATATACACACATGCACATATATGTATATACATCTATTTGTATCTAATGGTAACCATCCTTGGGGCAGGGGGAGGAGGAGAAAAAAAAATGATATAACTTTGCAGTATATTTAAAAGAAATAGAAAATTATAGATCATAGATTTGCAGTTTCAACTGCAATCATCTTTTTTATTATACTATTTTATTGTTAATGTATTTTTAATGGAATTAGTGTATTTTTCACAAAATAGGAAGATCTTTCCCATCCATTAATAGGACTTTGTGACCTGCTTAAGTCACAAGGAAGCCTAAGTCACAAGAATTTGAATCCCATGAAGCCTAGGGTGGAAGGAGTTTGTTGAATGAGTGAAATGGGAAGAGGCATAGCTGCAGCACAGCTGGGAGGAAGTTGGTCAGACTAGTCAAATCTGAGAGAGAGAAAAGAAGTAGGCAGTCGACTGTGGATCAGAGAAAGGCATTTTGCTTGAAGGTGTCCATTTGTAGGAAGGCCTGATAATGGTCTTGGTTACTATGATGGATTTGACTTTATGGTGTTGGGATTTGGCTTTCTGGTGTCTGAATAAATGTTTTTCTTCTGCCTTCTATATGGAGAGTCTGTTATACTTTGTGATTTTGAACTATGAAGTATATTCATAGTTGCCATCAGTGCTGCGAATATTGCCTTGACAATACAACTATGTTGTAGAAATGCTTGTTTTATTCCATAAATTAAGAATAAAATAAATTTTTTTTAAAAAAGAATATAAACTCCTGAGAATGAAGATTTTCTTGTGGTACAGTAGACAGGGCACTAAATCTGAGGCCAAGAAGACCTGAATTCAGATCCTGCCTCAGACACTAGCTTTGTAACTGAATATGTCATTCAACTTGGGCCTGCCTGAGGAACCCCAGTGATAAAATGGGAACAATAATAGCACCTAACTCACAGTAAAAACACTGAGCACAGTACCTGGCACAGAGTAAATAGGCACTTAATAAATTCTTATTCCCTTTTTTCTTCCCTTATTTGAATCCAAAGGGCTTGGCACAGTTCTTGACACATAGTATAATAGCCTTGTAAAGATTTTCTCATGCAAGGAAGAATTTTTTATGTTCCTGCAACAAAGAAGACAATAGGCACTGACAGATGGGTGGATGATACCTAAGTGAGCCAAGGTGACTGGGAGGGCAGTGAGGAAAGTTAAGAAGAGGGGAGGGCTTAGACATGTTGAGATGGGATGTCTATGGGATATACCATTTGAGATGTACAATTGGCAGTTGGAGCTCTGACACTAGAGATTAGGGGAGAAAATCATCAGTATGATCATGAATCCTTGGGAGCCAATAAGATCCCCAAGGAAAATAGCATAGAGGTAAAAGAGAAGCCAAGTCCAAGACAGAGTCTTTGGAGATGCACAGTCATAATTATTGGTGTTGTTAACATAACCAGAGATCATGAACTGGACTAGACTATCCATCCATCATGGATTGACTAGACTAAGGATGATGGAAACTGGGGCTAATTTTATAGGCTATGGTCCAGGGTTGAGGAACCTGAGGACTTGAGGTCTCATGTGGCCCCCTAGGTCCTCAAACATGGTCCTTTGACTGAATCCAAACTTCACAAAACAAATCTACTTAAGAGAAGGATTTGTTCTGTACAACTTGAATTAAACAAAAGGCCACATCCAAGGATCTAGAGGGCCACATGTGGCTTCCAGGCCACAGGTTTCCCACCCCTGAACTTTAAGCAGACTGAATTTCCAGTATTAGAAAGGCACAGGGCAAGGAGAAAAGCAGGCTATTAAAACACCTAATTGGCAGAACTGGGACAAAGATCCACATTTTGATGTCTGGCTCAGCATCTTTTCTATTCAGTGAGTCATATAACCCTTTTTTGCATCTGTTCTGAAGGGTATATAAATTAAGAGTTATGGACACTTAGGGGTGGGGGCAAGCTCTCTGCTGCTACCCCTCTTATGGCATATACCATATTCTTCCTTGTGCTGTAAATATTTATGAAATTAACTGCCCACCTCTTATTTAATTATAAGCTCAAAAGGCCTAGAACTATGTCTTCCTTATATAATGTATCCTTTGCCCTCTGCTGGCATCATATTCCCCTAACCCTCATCTATCATAATGCTTCTTACATTGTAGATACTCGGTACATTTCTGTTGGTTTGAATTGAATTAAACTGGCAAGAATGCCTCTCTATGCCTAACTATATCTAGCAAGGCCCCAAAGAAGACAGATATATAAAGGCACTTTATCTGACCCTTTCAGGGATTAGAAAGGATTCCCCAGAGTACTCTGGGCAACATCAAGTATTCTGAAATGAACAGGCACACCTGAGGAGAAAGAGAAGATGTCTCAAAGGTGAGGAGGAGACAGGCAGCATGAAGTCATTGTGACACATTGCTACAGTCCCAAGGGCAGGATAACACAAGTATCCTTGCATCCATCTATGTCCCTTTGGCTCTTCAAAGGTGTGGGCAGACTGTTGATGGAGTTGAAAATAATCACATCTGAGAAAACCATAAAACAGAAAAAGCCACCTGTGTAGAGCACAGACAGATCTATGTAGAGCAGACGCTGAGTGGCCACCCACCAACGTACCGCTACTTCGGTCCAGAGAACTGAAGATATTCCCTGGAGGAAAGAGGAGCTTTTGTTTCAGAGTTGGGTTCTGTAACAATGATGATGATGATGATGATGATGATGATGATGATGATGATAATGTTGCATAAATAGGAAGAAGGAGCAGGAAACTACAATTTTGTTTTTTTTAATGCCCTCCCAGGATCTTACAGATTATGGTATGTATGAAAGCTCTTAATGGGACAGCTAGGGGTCACAGTGTAGAGTACTAAGCCTGAACTCAAGAAGACCTAAGTTCAAATTCAGCCTCAGACACTTACTAGCTATGTGACCCTGGGTAAGATATTTAACCCTGTTTGCCTCAGTTTCCTCATCTGTAAAATGAGCAGAAGAAGGAAATGGCAAACCACTCCAGTATCTTTCCCAAGAAAACCCCTAAAATGAGTCTCAAAGAGCCAGATATGACTGAAAAACAAAAAACAGCAAACTGAATGAAATGATTGACAGAACTTGAGCAAAATCACTTCAAGAGGCGAGAAGATGCCATGCTCAGGGATACCACCGTCCCTTCCACTTAATACAGCTTCTTTTTACTCTTATCTGAGCACGTGTTGCTTCTGTTAAAACTAGTTTAGGGTAAAGTTAATGACCAAAATGAATAATAACTCCCTTATGATGACTGAATTGGAGTCACGGGACTTTAGAGATAAAGAAGACCTCAGAGGACATGATAATATTAATAACTGAAATGAGGATGATAATGATTTCCATGGCTGCCTTCAAGTCCCCATTAAATCCCATCTTTTACTGGAAGCCTTCATCTTCTTATTTCTAGTGCCTTCCCTCTGTTCGTTATTCCCTTTTTATCCTTTCTACAATTGGCTTTGTATAAATTTGTTTGTGTGCTGTTTCCCCTGTTAGATTATAAGCTCCTTCAAGTCAGGGATATCTTCTACCTTTTTGTTTCTCTAAGCCTTGGCACCTTGCCTGGCACATAGTAGGAACCTGGTTGAATGATTGATAGTCATTTATATAGTGCTTCACGGTCTGCAAAGTCTTCATAATACCTCTCAGAGGTAGGTGCAATTATTGCCTTTACAGATTAAGAAACTGAGGCACAGAATTTAAGACCAGAAGATTGATAGAATTTCAGTGACTCAGGTGGAAGGCATTAGCAGGAGGAATCAGGAAAGGCCTTCAACAGAAGGTGTGGTTTGAGTTGAGTTTTAAATGGAGGTAGAGAAGTTGGCTTGTAGGTGTGTGTATTTGTCCTTCACTGGTGAAGAAGACCACGCCATCAGAGAAATGAAGACATGACTTGCACTTGACTTTGTTTTGCGTGAGGGAGGGCTGTGCAGGTCACCAGCCTCACTTCTCCTCCAGAGCCTTCTGAATCCAGTGACCAGATATTCATCAGGATGATTGGAGATGACCCAGGATGAGGTAGTTGGGGTTAAGTGACTTGCCCAAGGTCACACAGCGAGTGAGTGTCAAGTGTCTGAGGTGAGATCTGAACTCAGGTCCTCCTGACTCCTTCAATGGCGCTCTATCCACTGCACCACCTAGCTGCCCTGGCTTGTAGGTAGAACTGAGGAAGAAGAGCATTAGAGGTTCTTTCAGGTGTGGAGAAGGCACATTTGTAACTCATTTATTTACAATTTTTAATTTTAATCACAAATACTAAGCAGTAACAAAAACTCAAGAATTGAATTTTATTTTGTTTCTATAACCCACGTCGTTGTTCAGTCACTTTTCAGTCATGTCCAGTTCTTCGTGACCCCATTTGGGATTTTTCTTGGCAGAGATACTGGAAGGGTTTTCCCATTTCCTTCTTCAGCTCATTTTACAGATGAGGAAACTGAGGCAAACAGGGTTAAGTGACTTGCCCAGGGTCACACAGCTAGTTAAGTGTCTGAGGAGAGGTTCAAACTCAGAAGATGAGTATTCCTGACTCCAGACCTGGCACCCTATCCACTATTCCACCCAGGTGCCTTCTGTAATCCATATAGAACTATTATTATCACTATTACTATTAATATTTTTGATGTCACGGTTTCTAATTTTCTGAATATCCTAGTCACCTTCCTCAGTATGCAGCACCAGCGGCAGCACCACAAGGGCTGAAAGCATGTTGAGGTTTACAAAGCATTTTATACACCTTTATCTCATCCAATGAGGTTAAATACTGTCATTTCCTGTTTTACAGAGAGGAAACTTAAGGTCAGAGAAGGGAAGTGATTTGCCCACAACCACTCAACTCAGAAGTGTCAGAACTGGGATTCAGACTTAGATCTCTCCTGACTCTAAGTCAAGAATTGTTTCCACTTTACCAAAGGTGTCAGTCGTGAGTCCCACAACACTTTCAAGTATAGACAAAACTAGTTTAAAAAGTCACTTAACAGAATAACTAAATAGCATAATAAAATACAGATAATATTTTCTTTTAATACTAAGTCAACACACCCCATAAGAATCCTTATCCATGGCATAGTCCTCCACCTGCTACTTCCCCAACATTTTTATTTGAGTTTGACCCCACTGCTCTGTACCATGCTGCCTGTTTGCCTTCACAAGGGAAGAAACTGATCATATCATCAACATTCCAGACATCAAGCTCTGTCTCTTGAACATAACAGAGACAGAGAGAGAGCCTGGGTAATCTCCAAACATCCATCATCAGCACCCCAAATAAATAAGTGCTGATGGCACATAAAAGCCAGGAAGGAGGAAGCTTCTCTATTCTTGCCTTGTATCTGAAGATCAGGTCCCTGAGCAAAACACTTTCCCAGGTGACTGGTTTTCACAATGGCCAGTCTGCTTTTGGCCAATCAATATGAAAGTTTGAGGGAAGCAAGAAAAGAACTCCATTTACTCACAGCTGGTCATTTATCGACCTGAGTTTCGACCCATCCCTGGGCACTGCTTGTGTTTTGTGTTCTCTCATCGTTAATGGCTTGAATTTTAATCCCCAGAGGCCTCCCAGCTATGATCGTCATTAATTCCATCACCTGAAGAGTCGTGATCCTTACTACAATTAATTTTTTTTTTTTTACATAGCGTACAAGAGCTGCAAAAAAGCGTTAAGGAGTTATTAAGCTGTAGAGTCTACTCCGCACACCTTGCACATCTGTGCATCCCTCCCAGAGAGCTAAATGAACATCAAGGTTACAGTCTATTGGAAATGCCATAAAGCAGTCAGGGTCTTTTCCACCTGCCATGAGATTATGTCTGCATAGGAAAGGAGACGAAATTTGTTTCTGAGAAGTCTTGAATCTGACAGAAATTGAGACCCATTTTCTTCATCCCACCCCTCCCCCATGTATTTTCAAGGAGGAAGAACAGATGCCTAATCTAATGCCAACGAAGCGAGAGGTCCTTAAGTTGCAGAGAACTACAAAAGAACACTGGTACCAAAAAAAAAAAAAAAAAACAGGAAAGAAATGAAAACATTTTGTTATTGACATTTCTTTCGAAAATCTTCAGGGAGCTCCATCGTTGGGCAAAGTACCTTAAGATTAACGAGCCTGAGAAACCTATAGCGGCGTTATCTGAAATGAAAATCAAGGATTCTGGCCTTTCTGAGACCAGACTCTGTCATTTATAGATGGATTTTGAGTTCCCATTGACACCACTTCCAGCAGTCCTACCCTGCTGTAAGCCATTCATTCCCAACACCGCTCACCTTTTTCTGGTTAATCCTTTAAGAATGGAAAACACTCTCACCTTTGGGACGACTTAGCCAGCTCCCTTCCCTTTGAAAGGTTAAAAACACAGGCAAGCACAAAAAGCCTTTTGGCACAGTGCAGCGAAGGTCAGCAGCGGCAAGTATAATATGAGAAGTGCCCACAAACCTATGCATTCAGCACACAAAGGGCCTCCTTGGTACTGATTTTGTCAACCACTCTAAAACTAAACCCTGCCCTAACCTACCCAACTGTGTCTCCTGCTACTCCCCAATTATCCCACAGACTTGGGTAGGCATCCATCCACTCCACTGTCCCCAAATATGCCATCCTAATTCCACTTCTCTGCTAGTACTCTCCCTATTCCCCCAAACTTTCTCCTCTCTGTTTATCTAAATTGTGCCTATTTCTTAAGGACTAATTCAGATCCTACTTCATTCATGCCTTCTCTAACTAGGACCACAGATTTAAAACTAGCAGTGATTTTACAGGTCCCTTAAAGCTAGTTCAACCTTCCTATTTTACAGATGATAAAATTGAGACTCAAAGGGGTAAGGTGACTTCTTTAAGGTCACACATATAGCTAATAAATAATAATAATATTAGACATTGATATAGTATTTTATATATGGAAGTCTTAGTAATTGCACTAAGACTTCTGGAACACCTTGGGTATCATCTGACTTGGTGCCCTAGCAGTTTTGTAAGATAGATGCCATTTGCCATCCTTCATTTCACAAATGTAGAAATAGAGTAGATGGTGCGGCAGATTGAATGCCAGGAAAACTCCTCTTCCTGAGTGACCTCAGACACTTCCTATCTGTGTGACCCTGGGAAAATCACTTAACCTCCTTTTCCTCACTCTCTGTATCTGTAAACAGAGCTAGAGAAAAAAATAGCCAATCACTCCAGGATCTTTGCCAAGAATATCCCGAAAAGGGATCACGAAGAGTTGGCCATGACTGAAAAATGACTAACCGACAAGAAATTGAGGCTGGGAAAGGTTAAATGACTTCCTCAGGGACACCCAGTTAGTATATGTCTGAAGAAGGATTTCAATTCAGGACTGCCCAGACTCCTTGCTCTGCTAATTTTCTACCTGTGTAAACATGAACAAGTCACTTAGGTGCTGATTTCTTTATCTGTAAAGTAAGATGGGGGGCTAGATGGTTTCTTAGGTTCCTTAAAGTCATACATACTGTGATTCCTATGTATGTTAGTCTGATCTTTCCCAGCTAAACTGTAAACATCTGAAGGATCAAAATCCTGTCTCACACTGTATCTGGTAAAACACTAGTGTGGTATAATTGAGAGCTGAAAGGGACCCCAGAGGCCATTGCATTCAGTCCCTTCATTTTACAGATGAGGGAACTGAAACATATTGAGTAATTGTTGGCTAACTGATAATTAAGCAGCATGGTGACACGGGGATAGAGAGTCAGGAAGATTCATCTTCCTAAGTTCAAATCTGGCTTTAGACACTTCCTAGCTGTGTGACTCTGGGCAGGTCATTGCCCAGTTTCCTCACCTATAAAATGAACTGGAAAAGGAAATGGCAAACCCCTCTGGTATCTCTGCGAAGAAAATCCCAAATAGTCAGAAAAATTCAGATACAACTGAAAAAATGACTAAACAACAACACATCTGATTGATTGCTATACCAGGCCCTGATGGAACCTCAAAGATCATTGTGATTACTTTCAAAAGCTTAAGAAGGGCATAGTCGAATGAGTCCATGAGCCAAATTCTCTACAGAATGATTATCCGATCAAAGAGTTGGAGCAGAAAGGATTTGGACCTTAGAAACCATTTATTTAGTCCAACCCGTCTCATTTTAAATATGAGGAAAGGGAAGCCTAAAGAGGTTAAATAATTTGCTCACTATCGCACAAGTAGTAAAATGACATAATTGGGATTTTCAACTCAGTTACTCTAACTGCAGATGCCATTGTATCCTTGCTGTTATCTTCACTAATTTACTAATCAATTGCCTCTTCCCAACTATTCAACTAACGAGGAGCATCTCATTTTGTCCCGACACTGATCCTGAGCTACCAGGGTTCCAGTGTCACATCTAACCCTAAAAGTCTCACTTTTTCTGCATCGATACCATTAGGGGATTGGATAATATAATCTCTCCGGTCCATTCTAGCTCTAAAAATTGATGAATTTTTTGTTTTTGTCCTTTTGACACTTCATAGACAACTACCTGCAGGAGGAGTCCTGAGTGGAAATGTAAAGTCACTGAATTCTGTCCTTGGGACATTCTCATGTCCCTGCAGAAAACTCATATCCTTTTGTTTTCTTTTTCCCTTCCTTCTTTTATTTTTTTAAATCAGATCCGTGATTTCATTAACATAGGGAGTTCCTGGTGGGAAATTCTCTCAAGTAATGCACATCAGCAGCTGCTCAACAATTTAAAAGCCATCATGAATTAGTGAGTAGACATGCCATCAGGTAGGGTTGGTTCAAATCATGTGTTAAACATGACAAGTTACTTAACCTCAATATGTTTCAGTTCCCTCATCTGTAAAGTGAGGGATTGAGTTCAATGGCCTCTAAGGTCCCTTTCAGCTCTCAATTTTTGAACCTATGAACTTCTAGTGGAGGGCCGCTAGGTGGTGCTGTGGATAGAGCCCTGGGCTCAGAATCAGGAAGACACCCTCAAGAGTTCAAATTCCACCTCAGACACTTACTACTTGTGTGACTCTGGCCAAGTCCATCACTTAACCCTGATTGCCTCAGTTTCCTCATCTGTAAAATGAGCTGGAAAGGAAATGGCAAACTACTCCAATATCTCCGCCAGGAAAACTTCAAATGGAGTCACAAAAAATCAGACATGACTGAAATAATTGAACCTGAGGCCTCAATGTCACATGTGACCCTCTAGGTCCTCAAGTGTGGCCCTTTGACTGAATCCATACTTCAACAGAACAAATCTCTGAACCATGTATGACCTCAAGCCTGCACGTTCCCCACTCCTGGTCTTAACCTTTCAGGGTCACCCCCAGGGAGACCTAAGTGACTTGAACAGGCAGCTAGGTGGTACAGGGATAGAGCATTGGACCTAGAGTCAAGAAGATCTGAGCCCTAAGATACTTACTAGCTGAGTGGCAAATAACTTAATCTCTGCTGTAAATGACGATGATGATAGCACCTACCTCCCAGGGTTGTTGTGATAATCAAATGAAATAATATTTGTCACACACTTAGCATAGTTCCTGGCAAATAGAAGATGATTTAAAAAATGTTTATTCCCCCATTCCCATCAGGTCAGCTCTCTATCCATATACCATAACATTTCTCTACTTACTTTTAAGTATAGTATTCCCTCTTGCCCATCAGTCCCTTTTGTTTCCTGTAGAACAGCCAGGCTTTGTTTGTTTAGAAGGGAAGTAAAAGTGCAGTGCACAAAAGGAGATGACAAGATAGTCATTGAAAAGGTCATCTGGACAAAATTAATGTCATCGACTGAGGGGTAGGTAGCATATATCTCAATCCGTACTAAATTGAACTCACAGGGTTCAGAGTCAGAGACAAGAGGAGAAAAGAAGGAAACAAGATAATGGGCAAGGCTGAAAGCGTCTCTCCGAATCTGCACCACCCTTACACACACCTGTGGTCTACAAGTGATGAGTATACACTATGGCAAGACAAAGTCAAATCTCCCATCTAGCAACAGGGCACCAAAAAGCAAAGCTCTCTAGAAGCTGAGTCCATACTGGGGCTGAATCCATATCTTTAGTCTTCAAGAAAGAGTTGAGACCACAGAGGAGTTGGTACTTCCCAGGATTGCTCTCAGCAGTGACAGTATAACTTCCAGGGTTAGCAAGGGATTTCATAGGTCCTGATGCTTCTTATTAAATAGAATCAGGTAAGTGGTTAGCAGTGCCACCTGGTGGTTAAATAGGTAATATGTCTACAATTCCAGTAGCTCACTCAGCCCCTCCCTACATAAGTGAGGTCCCTTAACGTTTCTGAGCCTTTGTTTCCTTATATGGGAAATTAGAATATTAGACTTGATGGACTCTGAGTTCCTTTCCTGCTCTAAATCTATGATCCCATGAATGGTGGTGTTAAGTCAGAAGTGAATATTTTAAAAAACTGCAACAATAAGTTCTTGAATTTATAGAGTATTTATTATGTGTGCTTTAGGAATATTATCTCATTTGATCTGTTCAACAACCCTTGGAGGTAGGTGGTATTATGCTCATTTTATAGTAAGAAAACCAAAGCAAATAGAGGTAAAGTGACTTTCCCAGGGTCATACAACTAGTTAGTGTCTGAAGTCAAATTTGAACTTAGGTTTCCCTGATTCTAGCTCCAGGGTTCTACCTACTGTGCTACCTAGCCACCTTCCCCCTCCCCTCAAAAAATCACTGTGAGGATTCCCCATTAAGCAGCAGATAAGAAAGTTTTAAAAAAAAAAAGCTGATTTCCCCACAAGTAAAAAGGAAACACAATTTAATTACTTTTTAAGTATGTGCTTATTATAAAGTCTATGTTTTGTTCCAATACTTGTATCATCAGCTTCAATCTCCTTCTAAGTGAGCACCCATGTGTAATCACAGGCAAGTTTTGATTCAAGTCGTGCCTAACAAGATTGATTCAAACAGTGTTCTCATTTTTCATGAGCAGGCTTGTTGCATTTTGTGTAGCTGAATTACAACTACAGTTGATTGTAAACTAAAAAAAAAAATCTATTACCAAAAAAACCCATAATATCAGAACCACTACACTTGATTGTGAGGCTGCATATACTGATTGTAAGCTGTTATCAAAATGGCAACCCAGCTTGTGTTTATTTAGAGTAGGAATTCTTAGCCTAGAGTCCTGAGAATGTTTTATTTTGATAACTATTTCAATATAATTTCTTTCATTGTAATCCTATGTTTTATTTCATGTATTTACAAAATATATATTATTCTAATAAGGGATTTAGAGGCTCACCAGACTGCCAAAGAGCTAAAAAAAAAAAAAAAAAAAAAAAAAACTCAAAACACATGACAAAAAAAAACAAGGAACTTACAAGTTTACAGGATCATGTTAAAAAACCGACGTGAGGATTGCAAAAAACAAAAACAAAAAAAAAAAAAACAAAAAAAAAATAACCTTGCCTGTAGTATTATGTAGCCTCATCAAAAAAGGCATTCTGAGATGGGAGGGCATTTACTTATTGTTTGAAGATTGAACAAAATTGAAAGAAAAACAACACGTAGGCACATATCCACCATCTCGTTACACTCCATTCTTACCAACAGCTCTGTTTTTCTGAAGCCCAAACTACAAACTTACCAAAACTCTCCTCCTTTATGTCAATGACGCTGGCTCTTAAGACTCATGGCTTTTTCATATTTCTGATTTTCATTTAGCTGGCTTTACTACCCTTAGCTCTCCAGGACGTAGAGAAGCCACATGATTGCAGTTCTCATGATTGCAAGTGTGGCCAGAATCACGTCAAAGCACCCTCATTACTTGCTGCTGTGCTGAAGGCTCCAGGAAATTTTGGTGGAAAATCTTGCTGTTTCAGTTTATTCCTTGCCTAGGTCAAGCATGAGCAGTCCTTGTCTTATGGGTGGGTTTGGTTTTTTGTTTGTTTGGTCGGTTTTTGTTTTAAATCAGAGCAAAGGCTTCCTTAGTTCTCCCAAGGAGTCTTAGAGCAGCCAGCTCTCTGTGGTCGTTACAAGATCTTGTTTTTAATCTGTTTAAAGATATAAATAGCAAAACTCTCTGTCCAAATTGTCCTAATTAGAAGTTCCCTGGAACATGGAATCAGGTGTTAGATTTATTTTCCCTGTGCCTGTCTTGCTCCTTTTCTGGGGCACACATCTATCACTCTTCCTTTCAACTCCCTTTAAGGCTCCATTACAGTGTGAAAGCTTTTTGCATAGAAATCACTTAAAACACCGATTAAACTACCCTAGCAACTTCTACCCCTTTATGATTTTTTTTTAAATCTATGTTTGCCTGGAAATTTTCTTAAAGGGCCCATGATCTTTTCCATACTAAAGCCTTTAAATATATTTTGGACATAACAGAACAGTTTTTCAAAAATAAGGTTAAGGTTACACAATAGTTTCCTCATAGGCCCTTTATCCTACATGTTGTCCCTGCAAACCTTCTCTGTCCCATCCCTATAGGGAATTCTCTCTTTGTTAAAAGACTTCTGGATTTAGAAATCAAAGAACCAAGATTCACATTCCTTCCCTATTGCTTAGTAATCGACTCTGGTCAAATTACTTAATCACCAAGCATTAATTAAGATACTACCATGTGCCTCTCTGGTCCTTAGTTTCCTCCTCTGTCACACAAGGGGCCTAGACTAAAGGATTATCAGGTCTTTCTAAAGTTCTGTCCTATGATTTCCCAGTATTTCAGCTTCCTGATCTGTGAAATGAGGAGACTGGATGAAAATCAGGGGTTTTTCATAAAGGGCTTGTGGCCATGTTTTTAAAATATCTTCATAACTGTGTTTCAATAGAATTGTTTTCCTTTTTAAGCCTAGCTATCCTGTTTTACACATTTAAAAAGGTATTCGAAAAAGGGGGATGACAGGCTTCCCTAGACTGCCAAAGGGGTCCATAACACACGCACACGCGCACACACACACACACACACACACACACACACACACAAGGTTAAGATGGCAGAATTAGTGATGAGTGCTAAGAATGTTGGTGGCTCTAAAATTCTATGAGTGGGTTAACTTTTACTGCTGGGCAGCTAATTCCTGCTAAGGCATTAGCCCTCTGACAGACATTTGCATTTTAATAAGGGACTTTTAAAGACGAGGATAGAATTTACCAGCTGTAACAGCCTAATCAGAAAAACATCTTTTGGGATATGGACATGTCTCAGAACCCCTCATGCCACAGAATAAGCATCTGCCCCACCTCCTCTGCCTTAAGGCGAAATAAAAGAAAATGAACTCAGGGGAGCTATGGAAGAATTTAACTGATGATCCTGAAATGCTTTGTACAAGAAGACTGACCGTCTTCCTGTCGAAGGGCAGATGTGACTGAAACAGACATTACAGTCTGAGGTTTTTGACTGCTGCTAACTGTCTTGTGTGACATTGGGTCCCTTTACAATTTTAGCTCTCTTTATAAAAGATAATATTTACATGATGCTTTAATTTGTGAAATGCTTTGCATATATTATTTTATAGATTCTCACTTCATCCCAGTGAGGTAGATGCTAATTATCCCCATTTTACAGATAAGAAAACTGAGGCTGGAAGAGTTTAAGTGATTTGCCCTGGGTCCTATAGTTGGTAAGTATCTGAGGCAGGATTTAAACTCATCTTCCCAGTTCTAAGATCATCACTCTATCAACTACAGCAACTAGTTGAGCCTATAACTTTGGGCAGGACTCAGTTTCCTCCTGATTTCTGTTTAGATTACGATACCCTGGGCCCTTCAGGAGTAGCCATGTGATTGCAAGTGTGACCAGCATCACATACCCCTGGCACTCCTGTTCTAAAGTCAAACTCCTTTGGTCAAACCCCAATTTCCTTATTTATAAAATAAGGTTAGAAGAGTTGATCTCTAAGGTTCCTTGCAGCTATGAAAATCTACACAATTCTATGAATGAGTATGGCTTATATTCTATGTGACTGAATAAATCCCTTCTCTTCCAGGTCTCAGTATCCTTATTTGTAAAATTAGGAGTCTAGACTACATGATCTCCAAAAGTTTCTTTCTACTCCTGAAATGCTATGATTTTTATGAGTCCGCAAGGCACAATTTTACCTGAATGTTGAGCCAGCCTAGGTGGCCTCAGGAGATTCTTCCAGGCCTGATTATTTTACCACTTGTCACAGACTATTAGGATGAAATGTCATTGCTTATCAGCCTTTCTGTAAGCCTCTGGGTTTGCTTTGGCCCTACCCAGATCAGCATCTAAATAGGTCTCTCTTCTTGCCTGTGATATGCTGGCTGGTTTTACTAAATAGAGAGGATCCCACCAGGGGCTTCTGCCACCTGCTCATCAACAGACTAATGCTCAGTGAAATGCCATTAGCCAAGGGATAGGGATACTGATCCTCCTTTCCAAGGGCCTCCAAAGCATCTGGAGACCCAGAGACAGACCAACCAGTTGCTTCCAGACCAAAATAATATCTCAAGTTTTAGAACTAGAGACTGTCTCATCCATCCTCAAGTCCCACAGCTAGCCCACTGTAACAACAAGGACCCCTACATACGCAGGAGGGCTTGTTGTACAGCTTCTTAGATCTGTTTTTCTAAATGGAAAGCAACTTTTGAGGGGTCAACAATCACTTTAATTAAGCATGTATATTATTCACTTAGTTCAGGAGAAAAAGTCAGCACTCTAAACTTCAGAGAAAATACAAATAGAGAAACAAAGATCAATAGACAGGGTTTCCAACTGTCTGACCTAAGCAACACATACATCACAAATCAACAGACAGATCCAACTGTCTTACCATTACATACATACATAGAGAGAGATGTATCAACATCTAGGTTTTCAAAGCCAGGGTGCTCCATAGCAGCTACCCAGAGTCTCCTCTGGCCAAACAAACACTTCCAATGATTAAGTTCCAAAGTAAAACCTCACTTCAGAGTATATTTACACTTTTCAGAGCCAGAGGGCATCACAGCCCTTGAGAACCTGTGCCTCATTAGAAATTAGCAAAAGGTGTGGGCTTTCCTAGGAAACAAATCTCCCCTAATCAAGCTTCCCTTAATGGGCAGGCCCATTAATGAGAAAGGAAGATCTTTAACTTTCATTGTCTGATCTTGATAATTACCCAGGCAGCATTTTTAAAGGATGATGTTATTCACATGCAATTAAGTGATTACAATGTTGGGCTCTGAGGCACAAAGAGCTCTGTTGAAATTCCTTCTCTGGCTGTCACAAGTTTGGTGACCATAAGAAAGATACTTAACCTTTGAGTCTCAGTTTCCTCAACTATAAAATGGGAATAACAATGGTTGTAGTATCTATATCACTCATGAGCCTCATTGTCACGTAAAGATGTCAAATAAGCAGCCCATTGGGCACATAAGTAACATGATAACCACCAGTTTAGCTGGAACAAACTTAGTAGTTTGGAAATATTTAACAAAATAAATAAAATGCAAAAGAACATAGGTAATATTAATACATGATTTTTGAAGTCAATATGACACTGGCAGAGATCCTTATGTATCATTTGGTGATTCTCTTTCCATCTGAGTTTGACACCACTGATGTAAAGTGCTTTCTGCAAGAATGATACTTTTTGTTATTTATTTCCTTCTGCACAAACATACAAAAAAAGTAGAGGGGCAGTAAAGAGTACGTCTCAGTGAACCCTTTTCTCAAGGAAGAAGGGTGAATTTAATTCCTTCTGTTCCTCTGAACAGTCTCTGAATAATTGCCAAATCATTTTAAAGTCTAAAAATACCATATTCATGCAGATATATTCTATTGATTATAGCTAACTCAGTACCAATCAGTCGTTATTATTGAGACTTTCTGATCAGGATGGAGATACTGACTCCAGGGACTGGAATACTTCATGGGATCTGAATGATTGCATGAATCTCAGTTCCCTGAAGTTGGGTTGATATCTGGGCACCAGCAGGAAATATTTAACCTCTGAGAGGTCCTTGTCTACTGCTTTCTGTGTCCTAGCAGTATTTCACATTGATCTATCAACCTGTTATTTGGTTAGAATCACAAGTGAGCCTTGAATGATATTCCCTTGAGAAGGAAGTACTTCAGAACTACTCATTTTGTATGGCAGCCTAACTTCCTTTAATATATTAGTGTGGCATTTCTCCTCCTCTGGGTAAAAGAATTGACTTAGGGACTAGGAGGAAGGACTCACAGTTCCTTAATAATAAGGATATCCTACATAAGAATAATGCCAAGATTGAAACTCACAACCTTTTAATATCAAGTTGGTGACACTCATTCTCTAGCCATAGTGTGAATCAGTCCCAACTCTAGTCCTCCTACCTAATGATATTGTAAAACGAAGATAATTCAGATACATGAAGACAAGAAACCATTAAATGCCTTTGAAAGTATTCAACAACCATTTTACAAAATGGAAAAACAAAATTAATATTCATGTTATTGCCAAAAGGTGGTTCATCTTTTTACTTGGGAGTGGGGAAGAGATCCTTCTTTCCAGGAACTATGGACTGGCACAAGGAGACACTCATCTATGGCATATCAAAGACACAGGTACTTTGTCACACTGTTTTGTGAAGGAGGAGAGCACATATGGGAAGTTATGAAAGTAGTGACAGCTGTCAGAGGGGGTTCCTATGTCTGAGAGCCATGTCAGGTTGCTTTTCGGCCTGGCAATACCCCAGAGTGAGGGACACATGTTAGGGGTAGGGAAAGGATTATTTATAAGAAGAAGCAATTGCCTCCCCTTGTCTTCATATCTGTAAAAAACAAGAAAGAACAAAAAGGCTGAAGTGTCTAATGTTTGTTCAGCCTCACAAGGGGCTGGGGAGAACTAATTAGTATTTGCAGAGAGAACTCAGGAAAATGAAAAGCGTTCTCTAAATGTTCCATTTTATTAGGCTGGGAGCGCCGAAGGCATGAAGCTGCAGGCTCCAAATTGCCAAATTCTACTTGCAGGAGGAATGAAAGGACCTATGGGCACCATGTGGCAGGTAGAATGAGGGCCCCTCACCATTTCAAGCAATTCCGAGGCTGCTAATTGCCTTGGGCCCTTTCAGAACAGTGGCATGACAGCCCCTAACAACATGTCTTACCTGTTGATGTCGGCAGCCATAGATTGTTTTTACAAGAGCCTGGGACAAACTTTAGACAGGATGGGTCTACAGGGAACAAGAGTGTTATAGAGGCAGAATAGGTTTGCTAACTTAATTCATCATGTATGCTCTTGATTCCTAAATGACTATCAGTGCCCCCTTCAGGTATCAGCACCTAGTCATGAATGACACCTTTAAGGACCAGCAGGGACAGGATGAGGCAAACAGCCTGGGGCCTTCAACAAGCAGCTATAACCACAGGGGTGACATCAATTTCAATTACTTCCAGTTCCTCAGAAACTCCAACCTTTCAAACCCAACAGAGATGCAATGTCAGAGAAGTTATTCAAGAAGCCATTTGAATTGTGTCTCTGTTACTTCTCATCTATGTGACCTTGGGTAAGTCACTTAACTAACTTCTCTGGACCACCATTTCCTCTTTAGTATGGATAGGAGTTCCAAGGCTGGTCCGCTTGTTGTTGGATATAGATATGTAATAAAGAATATGGACTGGCACAAGAGAGTGAACTTGTCCCTATCTAAGCTTTCATGCCTGCTTAGATACATTTTTGCCGGAGCCTCCTTTAAAGTAATTAATTCATGGAAGACTGAGCAAAGAGCATCTCCCAAAACCTTAATTTAAGGAGGACCCCTTAAGCCAGCCAACCATTCATTTCCCACCTGGCCTCACTACTTTGGACTTCATTATCCTCTCCTTTCTGCCTTCTCTTTCTAACCCACCCCCACTTTTCAGCTTTCTTTTGTGTGTTATCTTACCCATTAGATTGCAAATTCCTGGTAAGGAACTATCTTTTTCATATTGAATCCCCAAAGCTTAGCAAAATGCCTGATAAACTGTAGGTACTTAATAAATGTTTATTGACTAACAAAAAAGCATTGATTATGCACTATTTGAAAAGTCCTGTGGTAAGCACTAAGAATGCAAATAGAAAAGCAGAACCATTCCTATTCTATAGATTACATTCTAATGGAGGAGATCACATATGCTATATAGGTTTTAACTGCAAATCAGATGAAAAGATCCCATGATCCTCCAGGTACAAAGAAGATAGTAGTGCATCTCATGTAATGTCACTCCCCCTGGAGGAAAAATCCCTCTACTTCTGATGTTGAACTATTTGAGAGAGATAAGGACTCTGAGGAGGAGAACTTTTTTTCTGGGGTCTTCCATAGCTGTGGCTGCTGAGTCAGGGACTGCAATGCCTGTGGAGAGGAAGCTGCCCGGTAGGTCTTACTTCCACAAATGTTGCTTCCCTAGATGGTGGCTTTAGGGGAAGGAATGGAAATGAGGCCAGTGACTTATTCTTTTTTTTTATTAAAAACAGAGTTTAGAGGTGGGAAGCCCTTCTACATTCCTTCCCCTGAAGGAACAAGTAGCTTCCAGCATGGCCACTGGAAGGACTATGACCAGGTCAGGATGAGGCAAGACCCTTATAGAATTCAGAGCTTTGGATTTCCTGAGATACTGTCGGCTGGCTGTATGACTTCATGTTCTCCTCTGATAGGCTTTCCCTCAAACAGAGGCAGTACCTTTCTGACCTTCACCTCACTGGACTAGGTCACACACACCCCATCAAAGGGTGGAAATAAAACTTACTTCCTGTTTTCCCACATACTCCCCACTTTTCTCTTTATTAAAATATTCATTTCCACCCCTAAATCCAATCAATACCTCCTCACTTTCTTTCCCCTATGAATTCTTCCCTTTGTCTATCCCCCCTTTATATGAATATAGGAAGGGCGCAAAGTTGACCATCGCATTGACAAATTACAAGGGAGCAGTCCCCTTGTTATGAGGGCAGATACAGAGATTCAAAAGGAAAAGGTAAATGAATGAATTGTCCATTTAGCAGTTCCATTTCATACACCAGTCTGGGAGGAACATCATCTGATGCACTTTGTTGGGCTGGATGCTCATTCAAGCTGTCTTCAGCGTAGCATCTCAGTATCTTCTTTTCTGTCTTCTTGTAGAAATCCAGATGTCCACTCTCCTACAAAACTGACTTTAATATGATTTTAGATGACCATTCCTAAGCTTTATACACTTATTACTCTTACAAAATCAAAATTGGAACTTTAGCCAATTGTCATGTTTAAAAATTCACTCTAGAACCCAGCTTTTACATTTTACATTAATTCACTATTTATTTCCTCCATCAGGAAGATGAGATTTCACTAAGGAATTAATAACAGGCTCCAGTATTTACATAAATATAATAATCATTTTGAACACAGTACATATCTCCTCATAAAACAATTTCAACTTCTGGTCATGTGATGCTTCTTTAAAGCATTTACAATATAGACCAGACGTTTACACTTGAGGACCTTGGACTTAGCTGTTAGTGTCAATTGGTCAGCAAAAGGTTGTTTGCTTGCTGTCCTTCATTCTTGAAGAGGACCAAAATGACAACACTATGATAAAGTCAAGTTTCAATGTGTCCCACTGTGGCTGATCAGACCAATACAAGCTCAGAATGCTCTACCACAGATTGGGCACCGATAGTCCGCGTGAACATTTGGGGTGGTGACTCCAAATTTGTGCATCCTACATTTCCTTGGTGCTGTTTCAATTCTGCTTTACTCATAGAGCAAAGCATCTTTTCTGATGTGGGCATGCCATGCTGAGCAGTCCTGTGCCAGTGTCTCAGATGTCCCACAATCAAATCCAGAATTCTTGAGAGAGACCTTAAGAGTGTCCTTGTACCACTTTTTCTGACCACCCTGTGATCACCTACTCCATATGAGTTCTCCATAAAATAGTCTCTTTGGCAAGTGTACATTTTGCATTAGAACATTGTGGCCAGTCCATCAGAGTTGCATTCTCTGAAGCTTAGTTTGAATGCTTGGCAGTTTAGTTTGAGTAAGGACCTTAGTGTCTGGTACCTTATCCTGACAGGTGATCTTCAAAATCTTCCTAAAAGAGTTCAAATTGAAGTGATTCAGTTTCCTGGCATGGCACTGATATACTGTCTAGGTCTATTCCTGAGGATCTTAGACTTAGCTTTCAGTGTCTGTTGGTAAGCAGAAGGTACTGGTGGTAGCAAGGATGATGGCTGCAGACTGGAACTAGGGGCAGTGGTCTGGAGGGTGCTCCAATTCCTAGGGTTTTGAGATACAAAATTGTAATGTTAATTATGTTAATGAGAGTTAAAGATCTTTCCCACTTATTAATGAGCCTGCCATTAATGGAAGCTTGATTAGGGGGGATTTGTTTCCTAGGAAGGCCCATATCTTTTGTTAATTTCTAATAAGGCACTGGTTCTCAAGGACTGTGATGCCCTCTGGTTCTGAAAAGTGTATATATATTCTGAGGGGATGTTTTGTTTGGGGGCTTAATCATTGGAAGTGTTTGTTGGACCAGAGGAGACTCTAGGTAGCCACTAAGGAGCCCCCTGGCTTTGAAAACCCAGATGTTGGTGCTTCTTTCTCTGGTAACTCTATATGTATGTATGTAATGGTCAGACAGTTGGATCTGTCTACTGATCTGTGATGTATGTATTGCTTATGTCAGACAGTTGGAAGCCCTGTCTTTTGGTCTTTACTTCTCTGTTTGTATTTTCTCTGAAGTTCAGGGTACTGACTTTTTACCCTGAACTAAATGAATGATATATGTGCTTGATTAAACTAAATTGTTGACCCCTCAAAAGTTGCTTTCCTTTTAGGAAAGCAGATCTAAGAACCTGTACAGCAGGCCCTCCTGTATACGTTGGGGTCCTTGCTGTTACAAAAGTCCTGAGCTGCCTCCCTCAGAGTCTAAGAGGAGGTGAAAATTGAGGTAGTGGTAGTGAGTTGACTTTCCTAGCACGTATCAGGGCAAAGAAAGCAGAGATTGCACACTACATCCACATATGCAGCCTGAGGGGACTGAAAATCCTTTAAGATCAGCAGGGAGCAGACCTGATAGGAATAGGGTGAGAACATCAGCAGAAGCCATTGGCAGGTATTACTGGAGGTCTGAGCTGCCTCTCTAAATGCACTCTGATCATACGCATTCCTTAGAGTTAAGCCCATCCACAAGTGTAACATGTTGATGTTATTACTATTGTTGTCTTTTTTTTTCAGTCATATCTGACTCTTTGTGATCCCTTTTGGCACAGATATTGGAGTGATTTGCCGTTTCCTTCTCCAGCTCATTTTAGGGATGAGGAAACTGAGGCAAACCGGGTTAAGTGACTTTCCCAGGATCACAAAGCTAGTAAGCCTCTGAGGCTGGATTTGAACTTAGGAAGACAAGGTTTCCTGACTTCAGGACCAGTACTCTATCGACTGTGCCACTTAACTGCCTTCAAGTGTACTATAGGACTATTCATTGTTACTTCTGTTGGTATGTGTATTTATCAGAGAGTGTGTTCCAGGTTTGGAAGACAAGAAGAACATGTTATATTATAACCTTTTAGAAAAAAATTATGTTATTCCATTAAAATCACTTTTCTTTGAACTATTTGTGTCATTTGGCTGACTTAATAAAAGTAAACTCTTTGGTAGGGCTTGTGAAATATGGTTTTGTATATATGGCTATATACTTACAGAATAGCTTAAACTTGGGGATACTGTTCCAATTTCTCAGATGAGGTCACTCAGAGTACTACATATAAAATTAAAATATTAGATTAGATTATTATGATCTCTGAGGTCCTTCCATACACACACACACAAACACACACACACACACACACATATATATAGACATGTCTATATGTGTGTGTGTGTGTGTGTGTGTGTGTGTATGAATATATACCGACACACATACATTTTATAAATTTAGCATATGGAGACTCTGTGATTGGTCTATCAACTCACATTTGGACTTGCAAGTTCAGTCGCCAGAGCAAGGCTACACCTTCCCCTCTCTTTCCAGGAGTAGATATGAGGGGATATGGGGTAGGTGAGTGGGAAATTAGGGGTGGGAGGAAATTTTCTAGGATGATCATTCACAAGTCCTGTTTTGGCGTACTTCCCTCAATGTCATCACTAATTAATTTCCCCAAATCATCTAACTATAGTTATTGCCCTACCATCATTTTGACAAGTTGATCTTTCCTTATTATCAATTAATATGATTTAACAAAGGGATATTTACTGAGAAGATATAGCATGACCTTTAGTAACTGCACTTTGGTCCCTCAGGAGAGTGGAATAAAAATGATGACTGTCAACTACTCCTATGGGTGAACAGTCTTGGGCAAGGCAGTTAGGTGGTACAGTGAATAGAGAGCACTGGACATAGAGTCAAGTAGACCTGAGTTCAAATCCAACTTCAGACAACTTACTAGATGCGAGATTCTGAGTCACCCAACCTCTGTCTGCATCAGTTTCCTTGCTGTAAAATGGAGATCATAATAGCACCTACCTCCCAGGACTGTTGTGCGGATCAAATGAGAGAATATTTGTAAATCCTGCCAATGGGCAAATCATTCCCTGGCTTGCTAGAGAAAGTGTCTCAGTTGCTGGGTCAGTTCACTTGAGGGTCAAGGAGGATGAGTTAGATTGTTCAGTGGGACTGGAATTGCAGCTGCTGGCAGATTCTGGTGTGGATTCCATCCCTGGACTTCTGATGGCTTTTCCTTCTTCCTGAAGTTCACAAGGTTATAATGTCATCTATTCAGTTCTTAATAGATTGGGAAGCAATAGACAGAACAGAGACAGCAGAAACAAAGGCAGCCAAGAGTTCACAGCCACCTGATGGCCCAGGTGGAAAGATAAGGCAGTCAGCAGCTGCAACTGCCACCTTTCTTTCCACCTGGAGTTTTACAGCACTTCTTGCCTCATTTACCAACAAGGAAAGGAGGAAGCTTTTGTCTCTTCATGCCTTTTGTTTGCACACTTAATTCTGGCTCAGGCCCCAGTTCAAAGGCTTTTCATCACCATAGTATAAGCTGACAGGAATCATCAAATTCCTGCTCATGCTCTGAATCAAGGAGGACCCCTCCATCATATCACACATTTTCAGAAGCAGGTTCATCAAGTCACCACATGGATTGGTGCTAAGCAGAGCATATTTTATGTGCTATCATACCCCTGCACATTACATGAATATTTACAGAATTGAATTAACTCAGACCTCCTTTATCAGAATTGCCTCTAGGCTTTATGTTTTCTGACTTGCTGGATTGCCCTAGTTCCCAAGACCAGTTCAGTTGCTTGGTCACTGCATATCAATGTTTGATCTTATCAATATATTTGATTGATCATATCAATCATAAGAACATTTGATAACCAGTCCCCTGCTTGATAAGGAATGCCACCCAGTGAGAGGACTTGCCCTATCCGCAAGTTCCTGCTTCTCTCCACCTTTTTGTACCAGACCAGTGATTTCAATTGTACAGTAAATTTCCAGGAAAGAAACAGCCTCTACTTGTGCTTACTGGCAATTCTTAAACAACCTATAGTGTTAGAAAGTTGCCTGGAGCTACTGAAAGCTTAGGTGACTTTCCCAGTTTTATTTATATTTATATACCTGCTGGTATAAATACATACACACATGCACACACATAAATATACATATATATGTGTATATATGTATGTGAGACAACTATGAAATCCATACTTTCCTGACTCTGAAACCAACTTTCTTTCTTTTTAAAATTTTTTCCCCAATTACATGTTAAAACAATTTTTCAAACTCTTTTAAAAAGATTTTGAGTTCCAAGTTTTATCCCTTTCCCCCTCCCTTCTTCCCTCTATTTCATTTCCCTTTTCTAAGACTGTAAACAATCTGATATAGCTTATACAGGTACAATCATGTAAAATATTTCCATATTAATGAGATCAGCTTTCTAATTCACATGCTCTTTCCTTTCCCTTGTCCCCTTCAGTCCTTCACTGGACCAGTTAATCTTTCAAACTTCCAGTTCTCTGGGGATACAACAGTTGACATTTATTTGTCAAGGCCAGTTCTCTGGGGATACAACAGTTGACATTTATTTGTCAAGGCCAGTTTTACTTCCCTATACAGCGGGTGAATTGGAGCCAACTTACACTGGCTCACAAGAGTTAATTGATCAATTTTCAGTGAGAGCATTTAACCTTGGAAATTAGCAAATGCTACACATTAGGACCTTATTTGTTTTGTTGCTTAGACTTAAGAAAGAGATGGAGAAAATGTTAATAATACACATTGAATTTAAAAGTGTTATGAGAATTTTTTTCAGAGAGCCAGTTGTTAAACATTTATCAGCGTACTCCTGCCTATACCTATGTATGATACTTGAATTACTTATATTAGGGGTTATTGTAAGGAAAGCACTTTGTAAGCTTCAAAGTGGTATGGGGGTGGAAAGGGGGAGGAGGAGGAGGAGGAGAAGGAGGAGGATAGTAACAACAGGTAGCATTTATATGGCATCGATTATGTGCCACACAATGTGCCAATTGCTTTTACAAATATTTTCTCATTTTATCCTCAAAACAACCTTGGAAGGTAAATGCTATTCATGAGAACTGATGTTGTTATTATAGTTGGTTTGATGGGTAGAAATCAGTGACTTGTTTGGGGAAAATACTATCCTACAACAGAAGCAGAATTAGAAAGTGCTACTATCTAGGAGAAAGTGGTAGGCTTGGAGTCAGAGTTCCTCGGTTCAAATCCTTGTTTTTGCTATCTTTGTGACGCTGGGCAAGTCATTCCTTATTTGACAGACAAGGGGGTTAAAAATAGATGATCTCTAGTGGTCCTCACAGTTCTAAACCCATGATCCAATGCAATCCAGGTCCTAAATCTCCAGACATCGATACCTGAAACCACCTGCCCCATCTACCTTCTGAATAAATAAATGGAGACAGAAGAGGTACTTAGCTTCTTGAGAGAACTATGGCTGTCTTCCATAGAAGGCTCAGATCATTCTTGGTGTTAAGTTACAAAGTCAGGGATGATTTAATTGAAAATACGCATGAAGTCCTTTCATACTTAAATGCTCTAAATACAACATTAAATGGTATGTGTGTGTGTGAGTGTGTGTGTGTGTGTGTATGTATAAATACATGCCTAGGTACATACATTTCCCCCACCATTCCAGAATCAAGAGATTAGTAGTGACCCACAGAGGGAAACTATTTCTATCCAGTAGAGTAGGAGCCCAAAGTGGGTCCAGAAGACCCCGGGCAGATTGCAAAGAGCCCTGTGAGCCACTGAGACTGGAATACAAACTCCTAAACTCCTTCAATACTGACAGTGATCAACTACCCTGTGGGGAGCCTGCCTGCTGGGTGGTAGACTGACATGTAATTTACAGGCGTCAAACCCCATGTGCCAGTTTGATAGTCAGAAACTGAACAGACCAGAGGAGGTAGTACGGCACGTGGCGGGACGTGACACCTGTGGTGGAAAAGTGCCGAACATTCATTGCAGAAGTACTTCCATTTGTATCGGGGTTGCTCCTGAGCCTGGAGAATGAGAAATGCCCGTGCTGATGCAGAAGAAGCCCTTGTGGTGGGTAGATAGGATAATAACTCGTAGCATCCATTCATCTCTGCTTCCTCCGGGATCCATTTGTCATTTGCTACAGCACAGCTGGCCTCCCTGGAGGTCCATTGTTTCCTAGATCCAGGGGCAGGAACATGGCCCAGACAGCTGGGGAGGCACAATAGTTGGCTCTCTTCTGGTCCCCTGACAGACAGGTGGTTATAGAATATTCCTCTTTCAGAATAAATAGGTTTTCTTTCTTCATTGGGCTTGTGGAAGGAATATTTCTCATAAGCAGACAACTGTTGGCTCCAGAGCTAGGGTGAGAAGTAACGTTTGATGTTGACTGGCACTACGGGTAACCACATGGGGAGCAGGAATACAAAGTTCTAGCTGGCAGAGGCCAACTCTACCAGGTATCCTAGATGGGCCGAGGGACACTAGGATCTTTGGACAGTGCCTCCTTGTACAGAAAACAGAAGTCCTTGGCCAGAAAGTTCAGGCTTTCTGCCTCCACTCATCACTGGGTCTTCACCATCTTCGTTAATGAGTAAGCACATGAATCTTATCATCAAATAAATGATCTTTGTGCCTCAGTTTCTGTAGCTGTTCATTAGGACTAAAAATAAGAATACAATTCACTTTTGTGTGACAAACAGGGCTGTTGCACTTTTCCTCACAATAACCCTGTGAAACAAGTAAAAACAAGTATTATTATAATCCATTTTATAGATGAATAGATTTAGATATAGATGAATAGAATGAAAAGAGATTAGTCTTATGAAAATGTAAGAGTGTGTCCATACCTATCATTTCATTGGTGTAGGGAACTCCAGGAGTGGAAACTTCTTCCTCATATACAGATTGGCCACTCATCGTCATTTACCATCTTAGTGAGTTGCCTGGATGAACTGAGAAGCTAAGGGACTCACCTATGATTATACGTGTAGTAAATGTTACAATATCTGCTTTTGAGATCTGCATTTATATCCAATACCCTGCTCCTATTCATGATACTTGTCTCATCTTCTATCTTCAGTGACAAAGGGAATGTCCAGAGAGACGATGAGGATGATGAGTAAGTTTTCCCTTGGTATTTCAGTACCTTACAATGACTCATCATCATCATCACCATCATCATAATCACCACAATAACATGTGTGTGTGTGTGTGTATATATACATATATTATGCATATATATACATACTCACATTATAACATGTATTATAATGTTATTCACATCTATATTCATATGTACATGTAGCATTTAAGAATACAATTGATATATACTTATATGTATTTACGTTACATTTTTATATACTTTTTAAGATTACAAAGTGTTTCAAAAAATATTATCTCATTTTATCCTCACAACAGCCTTGGGGGGTAGGTCCTAAGACTATCCCCATTTTAAAGCTGAGGAGATTGAGACAGATGGAGGTTAAGTGATTTTCACAAGGCCACAGAGCTAGGAAGTGTCTGAGGCCAAATCTGAACTCAATCTTCCTGGCTCCAGGAAGTGTTCTATCTACCACGCCACCTCCACTCTCTGAACTTGTGGATCTGTACTAATTTGCATATCTGTATTTCTGTTTTATATCTATCATATGTAAGATATTCTTTGAATTTATGCTTCCAGCTTTGGTCAAAAAAAAAAATACTCTGGCTCCATAGCACTGGCTTTGTTGCTGTAATTAAATTCTAATAAGATTTATTTTTACAGCTTCTCAGATGGAGTTTCAGATGAAGTTAATTGAAAGGTAGATTGTTCCTTATGGTTCCTTTAAAGATAATTTCACTCCAGTGTCAGACATTCCTAAGTCCAGTAAAAAAAGAGAACAGGTAAAGAAGCATATAAATGACCTCTGAGACACAGAACATTCCTTTTGAAAGGGAGAGGGTCAAAGGAATATGGGAAAGCAGCCCAGAAATCAAGAGAGCCATAAACCAAACTGAAACTTCAACATGAAGCCTTCCCAATCTGTCAGCTACATGCAGCAGGTGGAGTTAATCAGTGCCCTAAAGTGAAATATGGCATCACTAAGCTGCCTCTAATTAAGCACAGAGCCGCATCGTTCATGCAAAAGTGATGCAGCCATACTTGCTAACCCCAGAATTAATCAATCACTCTGGAACAGACTTCCTGGATGTCCTCAAGGCACAAACCAGGATCCCAGGAAAGCAGGGATGCCTTTACAGGATTTCTAAGCAACTTCCATGTGATGCAACATTGCCAAAAGGATGGGGCTAGGAGCTGACCTGATGTTTCAGCCTGTCCTGCTTTCTTCTAATGGCTTTTCTTAGAAGAACACCCTGGTATTTGAGACCAGTTGTTCTAAGGTTCAAAGCTTTGTCTCCTACTAAACACTTTTCTCCAAAGCTAAACTGGGAGCGAGGGAGGCTGGTGAACAGAAACAAAGAAGACAGATGTCTGGAATATGGCAGCATCAAGCATTTTCTGGTCAATCCAGGATTTGTTTTCTCTTAAGTCAGAAGAATAGATGTCGTTATTTTGCCTGAGTCAGGTTGACTACTCAGTGATTCTCATCACCTGTTTGGCTACTGGACATCATCACAGTCGAAAAAAATCCTGAATTGGCTAGAAAACAATCAATTTGTGTGTGCTACATAGGGCTAGCATGGAAAGGAAGTGATCTAGTGATTTAAACAGTAAAATCTCAAAAAATGGATTCTAAATATTGTATGTCACCATCTACCAGCATTACATGCCTCGAGTGTATGTGTGTGTCCCTGTGTGTACTGTGGCAATGTGATGCCGCCTAATTACTGGGAAATTAGGTAGTATTGCTATAATGACTAAAACAAAAACAAACAAGCAAAAAACACTGGATATGTAGTCAGAAGACAGAGTACAAATCCTGGCTCCAACATTTACCAGTTGTGTGACCTTGGGCAAGTCAAATGACTGCTCTGATCCTCAGCTCTTTCATATATATCAAAGAATCTCAGAGTTGGAAAGGACTTCAAAGGTTATCTAGTCCCCACTGTCCCTAAAAGTAATTGTTCACTACAGCCTAACCAACAAGTGATCATTTAGTCTCCATTTAAAAATTTTCAAGAAGAAAAAAACTAATTTCCAGCCAAAGCAGACCATTTTACCTTCTGACGTTTTTTTTTCAATTTGCCTCCCTGAAACTCAATGTTCTTAGGTATGCCCTCTGAGACAAGCCTAATCTTTTCTTCAGATACTTGAATGTAGCTATGACATTCCAATAAAATCTTTTCCAGGTTAAACATTCCTAATTCCTTTAACAAATAACTTATATTGCATAGACTTAAGGCTCCTGTGGAAGTCATAGTCCATACCTTCCAAATGTTAACCATGTTTGCCTCAGTTTCCTCATCTGCAAAATGAGTTGGAGGAGATGACAAACCATTTTAGTATCTTTGCTAAGAAAACTGTAAAGAATTGATACAATTAAAAAAACCTGAAGAACAACAGAGCTAGAACTAGGGTAGGATGACTGGGGCTTTGTGTCTAGGCACAGATATTTAGAGAGTGTTGATAGAACTTGTTCCATCTTCTAGAAACAATTGACTTAGTACATAGTAAGAAGTTCTCACATGTCCCACTTCCTTTCCATAGTGGCCACAGCCCAGGTGACTTCATCTTACCTTACTTATTCCATTCCTACCAACAATGATCTCAGTATTTTCTCAGGTTCCTAGGTTCTCAGTCTCCCTATAGTTTGTTGTTCTAGCATGTCTCCTTGCCTTTCAAATGAAATTTATCTTAACAAGTTGTGAGGACAAAGAGGGCTTCCTATCCTGTGCATGATTGCAAAGCTTGACCATACCACCAAGTTGCTGGTTACATCTGACACTAACATTTCAATATCCTTTCCAAGACTCACTTTCAATAACTGAATACAATCCAGATGTGCTCTGAACAGGGAAGGGTAGAGCAAAATTGTTTTCTTCCCTTTTTGGACACTCTATCTCTCTTAACACAGTCTAAGATGGCATTGTATTACAATTTTTTTCCCCTTGGGGGAATGAGAAGCATCACGCTGTGGACTCATATTAAACTTGCAATCCACTCATTCCTAGAATTATTTTTAGACAAATTTATTTCCTAGTCATAACTTCTACTGATTTTTTTACACAAAGGTAGAACTTTATACTTAACCTTTTTTAAAAACAAATAAATTCATCTTATTAGATTCAGTACAACATCCTACCCAGCAAAGATCTTTTGGGATCCTAATTGTGTTGTCCAATTTTGTAAGTTTTCCGTATAGATTTTCATTCAAGGCATTGAATGAATCAAGGAGGAATTTCAAAGTCACATTACTAATGTAACAAAGCCCAGGCTATAACTCAGGTCTTTGGACTCCTGGTCTGGGGCTCATTCTACAGCCATAGTTGTCCTTAGTTATTATTTGGAGAGCAATAGAAATAAAAATCCATAAATCAAACAAAGCCCAGCTACAAACTCTTGGGACATAGACAAAAGATGAGTATCCTATATTTACTCATCTTGCCAAAGGATGAATTTCAGGGTAGCTCCTCCAATTTTTTATAGGGGGAAATATCAAGTTCCGGATCTGGAAAGGTATCTTCTGTACATATAGTGGGCTCTCTAAGGAACTTACTCTTGACTTTATGACTGAGATGCCCTCTTTGCAGAGATGGGGATTATAGATGCCAAATGATATAAATAACAATGATTGGCCTGTTGATTTGTTTTGTAAAAACAGTTTTCTTTCTCTTTTTTATTCTTTGCTCCAGAGACCAATGCTCTCTGTAAAGAAGTGGAGCTGGACATATTCAGAAATAAACAAAATGTATCAATAAAAAGTTTTTAAAGTATTGAGACTTCATTCTGTGTACCTGTAACTTTCTATGAAAGAGAAATATTTTACATGTGCCTTTCTTAGGGGGACTTGCTAGTTTATTCCCAAGGTCTGTGGCTCTGAGGAGTAGATTTCCTTCTGTTTCTCAATCAAAGTGAAGGGAAATAAAGAATCCCCAATCCTGAGAATAAAGCCCTGAGGTAAAAAAACTAAAAGGTTTGAGTGGAGCTGACTTTAAAATCTAAAAACTGAGAGAAGATAAGAAAGGCTAGTGTACTTATAACCATGGACTTTTAAACTTCCTATGACTTTTTAAGCCCCTCCTTTTGTTTATTTCCCCCATTCTCCTCTTCTAGTGAAACCTGTGATTAAAAAAAAATAAAATAAATTTAGGATTTATTTGAGGAAACATCAAAGTAGAGGGAGAAGTAGACCCTTCCAAGGTAGGAAAGAGGAAGGAAGGAAAAGGAAGAGGAAGCTGGGCACAGGCTTGCTTTGTAGCTGTCATGGTAGGAGGGCCCCATGTGGAATCCCAAGGATTCGATCATTTTGACAACTATTCCCTCAACTCTGGCTCCTTTTTCTGTTCGTTCATTTGTTTTGTTTCCTTCTTTAGTTAATGCACAGTAAATACAGCTCATGATTTAAAATTATTCCCCAAAGTTACTGTTTGATTTTCTCTTAACCTTGGAGTTGTCTTTGATTCTTCCATATCCAAATAGTTTATAATTCCTGTCTATCCTCAAGACAGTTAGATAGTGTAATGGATAGATCACTGTGACTAAAGTTAGGAAGATGAGTCTTCCTGAGTTTAAATTTGACTGGGTGACCCTGGACAAGCCACTTAACTCTGCCTCAGTTTCCTCATCTCTAAAATGAGCTAAAAAAGGAAATGTCAAACCACTCCAGTATCTTTGCCAAGAAAACCTCAAATGTGATCAGAGAGTCAGACATGACTGAAACTACTGAACAACAACCTATCACCCCTCTTCAACAGTTTTCCAATCTACCCCTTCTTTTCATCCCCACTGCCACTGCTCTAGCTTAGATGCTCATTACCACTTGATTGTGACAATGACAGTCATCACTGAAATAACTTCCTAATATCCTCTTCTGTCATTCTCCAATATAATCTAACCTTTAAAGAGCTGCTAAAATAATCTCTCAAGTATAAATCAGGACACATAATTCTTCTACTCAAAAATGATCAGTGGCTCCCTATAGTTTTTAGAATCGATTTCAATTTTTTTTCCTGACATTCAAGATCCTCCATAATCTCTCAAGGCTTTGCCTTTCCATTCACATCTTGTATTACTCCTCATAGTACTCTACATTCTAGTTAAAGGGAATTATATTCCAACTCCACTCCCACCACACCCTGTGATCTCCTAGCTTCCATGTCTTTGCTCAGGTTGTACTTTATACCTGGAATATCTTTATGGAAAAGCAGAATTCAAGAGCTGAAAGAGAGCTTAGTAACTGCCTAGTCTATCAATTAATCGAGAAGCATTTATCAAGTACATACTTTATGCTAGGCTCTGGGGATATAAAGATACAAATCAAAGAATCCCTGTCTTCAAAGGGCTTATATTCTATTGGGAGAAACAAGATGAACATATATAGGTAAATACAAAACACATACGACTTTATTCCAAGTCACTGGGGGAATGCTATTAGCTAAGGGAATCAGGAAAAGGCTCATGCTGTAGGTGGTATTTGAGGTGAACACTGAAAGGAGCTAATAAGAGGTTTTATCTCTGTGCTTTAGGAATATCACTTTGGCAGCTGTGTGGAGGAATGACCAGAAACAGGAGAGAAGAGAGACCAACTGGGGGATTATTAAAGTAGTTCAGGTGAGGGGTGATGAGAATCTGAATTAAAATAGTAGCCATGTGAGCAGAAAAGGCACTAAGAGGAAAGATGTCATTTAGGTGGAATCAACAAGACTGAGCAATTGAATGAATTAGTGAGATGGAGGGTTTATCGCCAAGGCAATATTCACATCACTCGTGGTGACTACGAATAGCCCAGCATAGTTCTCAATCACAAAATATAAAAGACTCTCCATATAGAAGGCAGAAGAAAAATATTTATTTAAACACCAGAAAACCAAATCCCAGAACCAGAAAGCAAAATCTATCATGGTGACCAAGAAGTTGATAAACATGATCACAGCAGGGGGCAAAGCCATTCTCAAACCTCCCCTCCCTCAGACAGAGCCATCTCACTATCAACTGTCACAATGTGTCAGCTGGGCCTGTGTCAGTTGGCCTGCGCTAGTTCCCCTCTGACCTGACCCCACTCACTCACTTTCTCCTAGCTCCATTCCACCCTTCTTGTTCTGCCTCTTCTGCAAGTTCCTTGCACCACATGTGACCCAAGCTTCCAGGTGATCCAAGCAGATCATTTGGGTCTATGAATTAATGAGAAAGATCTTTCCATTTAAATTACTATTACAAGGGTGAAAAACAGATGGCTCGAGGGCGGAGTCAAGATGGCGGAGTAGAAAGACTCACGTATGCTAGCTCCGAACCCACAGCCCATGGATTTAATGTAAGAAGAGCTCCCCACAAGTTCTGGATCACTGCAGGGTGTGCAGAAACACAGTGAAAGAGATTTCCGTTGCAGAGAGCCCTGGAGAGCCGTCCCCAGGGTCCGTGGCGCCCCAGAAAGCGGACCCCACCCCAGCACTGCCCTGGCTGGGCGGCCCCAGAGAAGCTGATCCGAGCAGGCTTCAGGGATGGAATCTCTGGCGGCTGGGAAGGTCCCTCCGCCCACAGACGCTACAGGTCAGTGAGAGACACGTCTGGGCTGGCCGAGAAGGGAGCGGGGTGTTTCCGTGACTTGGGCCCCCTCGGGAGGAAGCCGTGGAGGCAGAGGCAGGGGCAGGAAGTGGCAGAAGCAGAGGCAGGGGCAGTGGCACCAGCGGTGGCCCCCTGGGACTCCCGAAGCAGGCAGGATCTTCATTACTGAAGGTCTCTGCATAAACCACCTGAAGGAGCTGAGACTGGGAGGTGGTCCTGTCCCCAACCACTCCATTACTGAAGGTCTCTGCATAAAGCCCCTGAGGGAACTGAGCCTGGGAGACTGCCCCACCCCCACCCGCTCCATTCATGAAGGTCTCTGCATAAAGCCCCTGAGGGAACTCAGCCTGGGAGGCGGCCCTGCCCCCACCCCAGCACCAGAACTTAAGCTCACATTGAATAGCAGCTGCGCCTGCCTCGGAAAGCCCATTTGAATCTCAGACCCCAAGCACTAGCTGGGCGGATCTAGGCAGAGGTGGACAGGAATCTCAGAAGTCAAGTAACTGGCTGGGAAAATGCCTAGAAAAGGGAAGAAAAATAAGACTATAGAGAGCTTCTTTGAGCAGGTGAAAATTTTCCCACCTTTTGGTTCTGATGAAGAGGAAATATTCTTGCCATCAGGGAAAGACGTGGAGGGTGGGGCCTCTGTATCCCAGACATCCCAGGTGGATGTCTGGTGGGCTCAGGCCTTGGAAGAGCTCAAAAAGGATTTTGAAAAGCAGTTAGACAGGTGGAGGAAAAACTGGGAAGAGAAATGACAGAGATGCAAGAAAAGTATGAAAAACGGGTCAATACCTTGGTAAAGGAAAAGCAAAAAAATGCTGAAGAAAATAACACTTTGAAAAATAGGCTCACTCAATTGGCAAAAGAGGTTCAAAAAGCCAATGAGGAGAAGAATGCTTTCAAAAGCAGAATTAGCCAAATGGAAAAAGAGGTTCAAAAGCTCACTGAAGAAAATAGTTCTCTCAAAATTAGAATGGAACAGATGGAGGCTAATGATTTTCTGAGAAGCCAAGAAATCACCAAATAAAACCAAAAGAATGAAAAAATGGAAGAGAATGTGAAATATCTCATGGGAAAAACAACTGACCTGGAAAATAGATCCAGGAGAGACAATTTAAAAATTATGGGACTACCTGAAAGTCATGATCAAAAAAAGAGCCTAGACATCATCTTTCATGAAATTATTGAGGAAAACTGCCCTGACATTCTACAACCAGAGGGCAAAATAAGTATTGAAAGAATCCATCAATCACCACCTGAAAGAGATCCAAAAAGAGAAACTCCTAGGAACATTGTGGCCAAATTCCAGAATTCCCAGGTCAAGGAGAAAATCTTGCAAGCAGCTAGAAAGAAACAATTCCAGTATTGTGGAAATAAAATCAGGATAACTCAAGATCTAGCAGCTTCTACACTAAGGGATCGAAGGGCGTGGAATAGGATATTCCAGAAGTCAAAGGAACTAGGACTCAAACCAAGAATCACCTACCCAGCAAAACTCAGTACAATACTTCAGGGGGAAATATGGTCTTTCAATGAAGCAGAGGACTTTCAGCATTCTTGATGTAAAGACCAGAGCTGAAAAGAAAATTTGACTTTCAAACACAAGAATGAGAAGCATGAAAAAGTAAACAGCAAACAGAAGTCATAAGGGACTTACCATAAGTGAACTGTTTACATTCCTACATGGAAAGACAATATTTGTAACTCTTAAAACTTTTCAGTATCTGGGTAGTTGGTGGGATCACACACACACATGTACATGCATGCACGCACACACACATACACACATGCATGCACATACAGAGACAGAGAGCACAGAGTGAATTGAATAGGATGGGACCATATCTTAAAAGAAATTAAAGTAAATGGTGAGAGAGAAAGGTAGGGGGAGGAAAGAGGGTGAAATGGAATGGAGTAAATTATATGTCATTGAAGAGGCAAGCAGGAGACTTTTTAGTGGAGAGAAAAAGAGGAGAGCTGAGAAAAAAACAAGAAGTTTATCCTCATCACATTTGACTAAAGGAAGGAATAAAATGCACACTCATTTTGGTATGAAAACCTATCTTACAGTACAGGAAAGTGGGGGAGAAAGAGATAAGCAAGGGGGGGGGGTGATGGAAGGGAGGGCAATGGGAGGAGGGAGCAATTTGAAGTCAACACTCAGGGAGGGACAGGATCAAAAGCCAGAAGAGAAACAATGAGGGGTAGGATAGGATGGAAGGTAATTCAGTTAGTCTTACACAACATGACTATTATGGAAGTCATTTGCAAAACTACACAGATAGGGCCTATATTGAATTGCGTGCCTTCCCAAAGGGAATGGGTGGGGAGGGAGGGATGGGGAGAATTTGGAACTCAAGTTTTAGGAACAACTGTTTAGTATTGTTGTTGCTACTAGGAAATAAGACATACAGTTAATGAGGAATAGAAAGTCATCTGGCCCTACAGGACAAAAGAGAAGATGGGGACAAGAGAAGGGAGGGATGACAGAAGAGAGGTCAGATTGGAGATAGGGAAAATTATAATGCTCAGTGTATTGGGGTGTGGGGAGAGGATAAAAGGGGAGAAAATTTGGAACCCAAAATTTTGTGAAAATGAATGTAAAAAGTTAAATAAATAAAAATAAAATAAAATAAAAAAAGAAAAACAGATGGCTCTAAAGTTGTGAAACTGTTCAATAAAACAGAGCAAGTAGTAGTCCAGCCTGGCTGTCTTTGAATGTGTTAGAGTCAGGAGTGTGATGGCAAACGTTTAATTTATTTAAATTTGTTTAAAATGTTTACATAGAGCTCTTCCTAAATATATATATATATATATATATATATATATATATATATATATATATACATGTACATATATTCATACTTTTTAGTGCTTATTCTTTTTTTCCAAATTGTTTAACATACTTATTTAAAGTTTTGACTTCCAAATTGTATCCCTCCCTTCCCTTCCCCCTTCCAGAGATAGTAAGTAATCAGATATAGGATACACATATGTAATCATGTAGAATCTTTCCATATTGGTCATTTTCTACAAGAAGACTAGAATAAAAGAAAAAAAATTAAAGAAAGTGAAAAACAACATGTCTGTATTCAATCAATAGCAGTTCTTCCTCTGGAGGTGGATAGTCTACTTTGTCATTAGTACTTTGGGATTGCTGTAGGTCACTGTGCTGCCGAAAATAGTTCACAGTTCTTCATCAAATAAAAGTTCTGTTACTGTGTACAATGTCTTCCTGGTTCTGTGCACCTCACTATGCATCAGTTCATGTAAATCTTTCCAGATTTTCTGAAATCATTCTGCTTATCCCTTCTTATACCATAATCACATACACAACTTCTTTAGCCATTCTCCAATTGATTTCCATTTCTTAGCCACCACAAAAAAGAAAAAATTGATATAAATATTTTTGTACGAATAAGTCCCTTTCCCTTCTTTGGATGTCTGTGGAATATGGACCTAGCAGTGGTATTGCTGGATCAAAGAGTATGCACAACTTCATAGCCCTTTGGGCATAGTTCCAAGTTGCTCTCCAGAATGGTTGGATCAGCTTACAACTCTACCAACAGTGTATTAGTGTTTAATTTTTCCCACATCCCCTGCAACATTCAATATATTCTTTTTTGTGTGTGTATGACACACTTCTAAGTGTTATCTGCATTATTTATTTTCCCCATCACTTTAAATATATATATTTTCTATATAAAAATATATAGTGTATATGTATGTATATATGCACATGTATATAGATACATACATATACACTTCTAGGTATATGTGTGTGCATATGTATGTATGTATGTATATTTATATATGTATCAAGCCCTGATCTGTAGTGCTTGTCAATTTCCCAGAAGTAATATGCTGGCACCAAAACTTTAACAATCTATTTTTCAGAGCTGGCATGAGCTGGTTTTCAACATATTTCTGGTGAAAGTCCACTCCTTATCAATGTAGCCCATTCCAACTGGGAGCAGTTCTAATAGTTAGGAAGTTTTCTCTTATTTTGAGTCTAAATTAACCTCTGTTCAACTTCTACTCATTGTTTCTCATTCTGTCCTCTAAGGCCAAAAGTAAGTCTCATGTCTACTCCCTATGACACTTCTCAAATACTCTAAGTGGCTATCCTGAGTCTTTTTTCTGGCTAAACATCCCTGGGCTCTTTTAACTGACCTTCAGATCGTGCAAACTTGAGGTTCTTCAACATTCTAGCTGCCTTTCTTTGGGCACTGACCAAGTCATTAATACATTTTCTAAAATTTGATGGCCAGACTGAATAGGATAATGCAGACATGCTCTAAACAGAACAAAGTACAACGGAACTCTTGCTGCTTTATTCTTGGAAGCTATGTCTCCTTTAATACAGGTCCAGATCTTAGCTTTAGCTTCTCTTGGCTACCATACCACACTCATATTGAGATTCCAGTCCGTTAAAATCCCCAGATATTTCTCATAGAAATTGCTTTCTGTTTCAGATAAAATGCCTCCCCTACCTTTTACTTGTGAAGTCTTTTTTCTGAATCTGAGTATAAGACTTTACAGTTATCCCTATTAAATTTCATCTCATTAGATTTAATTCATTGTTCTATCCTGTGAAGATCTTTTTTGGATCTTGATTATCCCCTAGTATGTCAGATATTTTTCCCAACTTTGTGTCATTTTCAGTTTTGAGGAATATGAATGCCCTCTGGGTCTTTTTCAAAACCTTCTCTTCCCATTTTTAGCTATTGAGTTCTACCCATCCTTTAAAGCCCAATTTAAATGTCATCTTTCATGAAGTCTTCCTTATTTCCTCTAGTTGGTAACAATTTTCCCCATTCAACTTGAGCTAGCAATTGGTTTTACCACAACTATCCAGTAATTCTGTCAACTCCATAGGGACAGCTACCATGCCTTAGCTAGACTTCTCTACTCCCCCAAGCGCCTAGCACCATGGAGTTTAATAACTGTTTGCTGATTGGATCAAAAGGTGTGTACTTCAACACTTCCCATCTAGAACAGGACCAAAAGAGGTTAAATGGGTAGAAGTGACAGGAGACAGATTTTGGTTCATTTATATGGAAAAAAATGTCCTAACAACTATAGTGAAAATAACAGGAGCACTCTAATGGTAACCAACTATGAAAGGCTTAGCGACTGTGATCACTACAATAATCCAAGATAATTCTGAAGAACCTGTAAGAAATGAACTAAACTTCTGTTTCCACAAGGAAATATGCAATAGGCAGAAGTTTGTATTTGCTGGGAAAGGCAGAGAAATAAGCAGACTAGAAATTAGAAATCAACAAGGATGTGGGTGCCTGCTTATTAACATACCTAATAAAATCCACCACTTCAAAGGCCTGAGAAGAATTTCATTACTCTTCTTATGTAAATGGTAAAGAAAACTTAAACCATTCTGGGTTTGACCTTTTATCAATTAAGGAAATTGCTTTAAAAGAATTTATTACAAGTCATTCTATAAAGAAAATTAGGAATGTGGCAGGAGTGTAGATCCACTTGGGGTGGAGTTTAGTGAACCCTGAAGTGCCCAACGAATGGGAGGCAGGCAAGAAACTCAAATCGGAAACAGGGCATAAAAAGGCTTGCATTTGAACAAATGTAGTAGTAGTCCATTAGGAACTAACTACACATTCATTCAGTTGGGAGTAGATGTAAAAATTCATATTACCTTTCCTGACTTCACGAAAACCATTGTCCTTTTTTTTTTAGAATGAGTATATTTCTCCCAGATCCTTGATGAAAAATGCTATCCACCACCAAAGGGGGAACTGATGAAATCTAAGTGAAGATTGAAATATACTTTTTTCATTTTCTTTATGCTTTTTGCTTTTTATTTTTACTTTTTTTGCAACATGGCTAATAGGGAAATAGGTTTTGCCTGACTTCACATACATAATTGATATTATATTGCTTGCTTTGTTATGGAGTGGGGGAGAGTTGGATGGAAGGGACAGAATTTGGAGCTCAAAAATTTTTAAATAAATGTTAAAAAATAAACAAATAATACTTTTACACAAAAAAAAGTTACAATAAGAGGAGCATAGTGTAGTGGAGAGAAAGCTACTCACAGAGTTAAGAGGAGTTGTGTTCATGCTGGACTATCACAATGCCCCAGACAACCCTCAAAAACTTCAAGTTGCAGATGTTTGTATTGATAGAAGTTTCTTCATCAAAGCTTCCTTCCCCATGGCCCTAAATTCACAGGTTTGATTTTAAGTGAGAGGGGTAGGGGGAAGGAAAAGTGAGCTTCCTAAGAACTGTTGTCCAAAAGTTCAGTAGATTACCTTCCAATTCAAGTTCATGAGTTCTCCATTACTGGGATTATTGAGCAGAGCTTGGGTGAACATCTGTCAACAGTATTGTAGAGGGGATTTTTGCTTCAGGCAAGGGTTGGACTAGATGAAATCTGAGATCCCTTTCAACTCTTGAATACAATGAATCTATACTAATATAAAAGCCATAATGGTAATGATGATGAGGGGGGCAGCTAGGGCAGAGTGCTTAGAGTGCTGGGCCTGGATTCAGGAAGACAACTTCCTGAGTTCAAATCTGGCCTCAGACACTTACTAGCTTTGTGATCCTGGGCAAGTCACTTAACCCTATTTGCCTCAGTTTCCTCATCTGTAAAATGAACTGGAGAAAGAAATGGCAAATTGCTCTAGTATCTATGCCAAGAAAACCCCAAATGGGGTCACAAAGAGTCAGACACAACTGAAGAGCAATGACTAAAGCAATGATGAGGACAACGATGACGATGATAATGATGATAGTTATAGTCTTTTAAAGTACTTTAAGGTTTGAAAAGTGCTCTTCATCTTCTCCCATTTGTTCCCCACAACAACCCAATGAGTTAGGACCTATTATCCCCATTTTGAGAAATGAAGGAACCAAGGTTGACACTGGCAAAATTACTTCTTCAAGGTTATACAACTAGTATCCAAAACAGGATTTGAACTCAGGTATTCCTGATTCCAAGTTGAGTGATCCATACAGTTTGAACCTGTTAAGGATTTCTCTAGATTCAGCTGGAAGACAGAAAATCTGTGCTCAGTCAGGCATTGCAAACTACAAGATGAATTCAAATAGATTTGGTAGAGAGGGGACATATTGTTTTGCCAGAATGTATCCTGGCCCCTCTAAAAGCTCATGAGATCCACAGGAAGGAGAATAATCAAGGATGAAATGTTCCAGGCACTAGAGCCACAAACATGGAGAAGGGTGGTGATATCCATCTGACTGGGCAGATTGTACCATTTTCTGTAAACATGATACGTATTATGTTCCATGGGGAACAGGCTGGAGACCACAGATGCCCTTTTTTCCCTGCTGCCCACTTGGAAGGAAGTGGATACATTGCCATTCTGTGAACTTTTCAAACACTCCTGTCATGTGTACACCATAGAAGAGGTACCCTTTTCCTACCCAAATGAAGTCCAGACACTCCTATGCAAACACTCAGCTCATTACTCATTTCCTTCCCCTTTTAAGCTGCACAGCTTCAGTCAGAACAAACTCTTTTTTCAATATTTGGCTCTGAAGCACATCACCGGGTGATGAGGCAAAGAAGCCAGGGGGAAAAATGGCATCTCTCCGAAGAGACTTCCCTTTAATGAATCCTTCTGTTTAAATGAGTGATCATCTTGAGGGCAAGGATGGCTAAAGAATGTAGAAGCGCCAGAAAGACTCAGGAAATGCTTAAAGGGGCTGAAAGATGTTGGAAAAGAACAAAAGGCTGAGTTCAAACCACATCAATTTAAGAGATCGAGGGAAAGAGGAATGGAGCAAGTCAGGTTTTTCTCAATATCTCCAAACTAGTTAAAGGCAGATAATACATTTCCTGGGGCAGACCAGAAATTGTCCATTAATTTGAGTCTTATTGGAATGGAAATTATTTTCTAGGATGAAATGGAGAAAACATTTTGAAAAAAACATTCTGAGAGGAGACAGATCTTCTGAAAGAAATAAGGCAGAGCTTTGTATCCACCTACACAATTGGTTAATGGGATATTTTAAGACATAGCATTGGAATCCATGTGACCCATTAAACCTTGCTCCTGTGAGATATGGAAAAGTATTCTTTTCTTTAACCACTAATATTTAAGAAGTCCATCTTATGCCCTACTATCTCCTCTGTGACCTAGTAATATGGGCCATCTCTGGACTCCTTGACATTTTTCACTGACTATCCCTTATTTCTGAAAATCTCTCTCTCTTAATCTCTACCTCCTAAACTCCCCTGGATTCTTTCAAGTTTTACCTATAGTTTCCTACCTTCTACCAGGAGATTTTCCAACTCCCCCTTAACTTTGGAACCTTTCTTCTAAGATTACCCCCCACCCCAATGAATGCCTTTTAAGAGCTTAGTTATAAGTAATTATTTTCATTCTGTTTTGTTCTTCTTCTCCCTCCTCCAGGTGAATAGGGACTGTTTTGGATTTGAGTATTTTTTTACATTTACCTCTCTTTGTTTGCTTTTCTTTTGACCTTACCTTTGTGTGCTTAGTACATTGCCTGGCATCAACTAAGCATGTAATAAAAGGTTATTGACTTGACTTCTCTAGTAGTTACCCTATTCTTTTACTATTGAAACAATTTCAGCTCCAACATAGATCCGATACAAGAACTGTCTGATTATCAAAAGAGATAATCTCTATGCATGCATTCTGTACACTATAATGTACTATGCAAATATATCATTTTATCATTAAGTGAAATAGGTGGCAGCCAAAGTAATTTAATTTTAAGGAGTCCAGGACTGACTTGCCTTCAATTTCCTGAGGACTTGAAATCCACAATTAGAGCTTTATTCCTTTGGTATGCAAAGACCAATTAAAATGCCCAGGGATATATAGGATGTTCAGGGAGGACTGTCACCAGTGGTGTGAGAGCCTGCTGCTCATCCACCTTTGTGTCCACATGATTCACCCAGTTCTTACCTATCACTCCAAGAGGCTGTAGCATGTGCAGCAGCCACACCCCAGTAAAATCATCTGGGCAGATGGGCTAACCAGATTGAGAGTAACTGACAGGCCTTACACCTGTCAGTGAGTTAGGGGATGTCAACCCCAAGTGTGTGAAGACAGAATGGACAGATGAAAACAATTTGTTCCAAAGTCCATGAGGGCAGCTAAAGCAGGTGCTGTGGAGTGTTTAGAGCTTGGTTAGGCATCAAGGACACCAAGGTGTCTTCACTGCATCCCAGGCCATCACCAGTCATCATGACTTTTGTCCTGCCACTAGACTTTGATGACTCAGGAAGACAGATTGAGGCTGACTGTGCACCTGCCTCACTTTAATTTCCACCCAAGTCAAGTCACTGTCCTGGTGGTTCCCTTTGAAAATGAAGGATGAACAATATGCCTAAGTCTCCTAAAACTCCTCAGTCATTTTCTCCTTGGCGTAGCTGAGCTCATCAGCTCTTTTCTTGAGATCAAGTTTTGACTAGAGATATGAAAGAAAATGGCTTCCATTACTTCCATTTTTTTCTCATTTTCATGGAAAATAGAGTGATGATAGTGAGAATTCTGCAAGAACAAAAGAGGACTTTATAAGACACTCACAGAAAGAGTCAGATATGTCAGATCAGATATGCAAACAACTCAATATGCCAAAATGAAAGAACTCTATTTCTACACCCTATTAAAAATTATAACATGCCCCAAAACTTATAAATAAGCACGCCCCTTTACTAAGGCTCTCTTAGATTTCATTGCGACTCTCACTTTTCATTGTTGCTCGCTCTATATTTTGCCTTTTACCTTTGGTCATTTCAGTTTAATGACTCATCTAATAGGTTTTTAAATAGACTCCCAGGTACCCTGGCTCCTCCAGACTTTCCTGCTGGGCTGGCTGGCTTCAATGGCCCTCCTGAGCTCCCAAGGCCAGTGGAGATTACCAGCTGCACTTAAGAACTGATGGCAAATGAAAAAGACCAGAAGCAAATACCCCCAGACCCATTGTTCAGAGTTACAGGAGAGAGAGAAGAAAGTTATGCTCCATTCTCCATTCAGTTCATGGCACCCATACTGCCAGTGAACTTTGTATTATGTTAGCCTTCTGGATGCAACAAGAAAGAATGAACAGAAAAGAGAGGGCTGTTCCAATCTGGAAGTTTTTAAAGACACAGCCCTTTCTAGCTACAGAGACAATCAAAGGCAGCTATTCCCAACCATGTGGTAGGAGACTGCAGGATGCAGGGTGCCTCCATGTTAGGTGATCTGGGCATGCTTCAAACCCCATTATGCTAGTATAAGCAAAACTAACCATTCGATACATTATTGGTTCAAAAGAGGAGAATAAAAATCAGAACCAAAGAAACAGAGGGAAGGAAACACAAGCTTAGCAGTTATAACTTTCAATATGAATTAAGCAAACTAATAAAACAAAAAGGCAGCAGAATATATGGGAAAATAAAACCCCAAAATTTGTCATGTGAAATACATTTAAACAATAAAGTCATATAAAGAATAAAAATGATAGGCTGGAATAAACTGCATTGAAATGGATGATTATGGAAAAGTTGCATGCTGTAAGATAAAGCAAAAATAAAAATTTGTAAGGTTGATAGAGAAAAGGAAAACTACATTCTGCTGAGAGATTTATTTAATCTATCATTAAATATGATTAGCATCACATATATATATATACATATAGAGATAGACACACATGACATAGATATATACATATGTATGAATGTACATGTGCAATTGACAAAATCTCTAAACTCATAAAGGAAAATTTAAATAATTTGCAAAAGACATGGACAGTAAAACAATAATTATAGGAGACTTTAACATTCCTCTCTCATAACTATGTACATCTAACAGAAATATCAATCATAGGAGCAATCATAGGGGGAAACGATTGTGAGAAAACTAGAGAAACAATGGAGGAAAACAATAAAACAGTTTTAAGGCAGCTTCAAAAGATGGGAAGAATACATAATGGAAAGCGAACACAGGAACAAAATTTGGATGTGATTAAAGCCCTTAATAAGCTAAAGTTGGTGAGGAATTCTCAGGATAACAAAAAGGGGTTGTGGTGTGTTCTACTAATATAGGATGGAGGGAGAGAGGGAACAAAGGAGGGTTAGCATTGCTGCTTGCGGTAAATATGATAGTAATGGAAAATGGATAGATGGCAGGACTATTCAACTGTTATTTTGCTCCTATCTTCTTTGTCAAAGAGAAAAATCTTAAGGAAAGAACAAAAATAGTTAGCAAAGCCTTGATAGTAAAAATAAGATAAAAAATAGAAAGAGAGAACTGATTAGTCCTTCACATGTTAAATCACTAAAACTAGATGAACTGCATGCAGAGGACTGGAGAACTGGTAAGTCTGATTACCAAACAATTGTCAGTAATCCTTGAAAGACCGAGAGTAGGGCCAGCTAGATGGCACAGTGAATAGAGCCTGTGCCCTGGAGTCAGGAGGACCTGAATTCAAATCTGCCTCAGACACTTGACATTTACTAGCTGTGTAACTTTGGGCAAACCACCTCATCCTAATACCTTGCCTTCCCCCCTCCAAAAAAAAAAAAAAAGAAAAAGAAAAAAGGAAAGACTGGAAAGTGGAGGATGTACTTTAGGAGTGAAGAAAGAAAAAAATGTTGTTTGGATTTCCAAAAAAAAGGGAAGGCAGTAAAATAGGAAAATTATAGGCTAATGAATTTGACTTGAATTTCTGGCAAAATTCGAGGCCATATTAAAATGATTAATGATCATTTTGAAAATAGAGCAGTAATTCCACTTAGTCATCTTGACTTAATCCCATCAAAAACAGATCATGCCAAATCTAGTTCATTTCTTTTTTTCAATAAGATTGTTAGACTAGTGGATTAAGGGAATGCTATAGAGGTAGTTTACTTAGATTTTAGTAAAACATTCAACAACGTCTTTTGTTCTATTCTTATTGACAAGATGGAGAAATGTGAACTATAAAATATACAGTTAGGTAGATTTGTAAGTGGTTAAATGACTTGGCATAAAGAGCTCACATTAAAGTTTAAAATCCAATTGGAAAGAGGTCTCTGGTGGAGTTTCTCAGGGATCTGTCCTTGGTCTTATGAGATTTAGCATTTTATCAATGACTTAGATGACACAAATTTGGAGTGGAATAAGAACTGACTTTTAGTCAGAAGATCTGAGTTCAACTCTAACATCTAATGCTTGGTCTTTGTGTAACTTTGGACAAATCACTTAGCATCTTTGAGCATTCATTTCCTCATTTATAAAATGAAGCGTTTGGATGTGATGGTTTCTATGTCCCTTTTAGATGTAATTCTATGATCATATACCAGCTAACAGTACATGAAAGAATCAGTATCTAAAAGATCTCATTCTATTAGAGTATTGAGTTAAATATTTTTTTTTAGATTCCAAATTACCTTCCTATCTCCAGAATAGGAGGTATTTTATTTTATTTATTTATTTATTACTAATTTATGGAATAAATCATTTCCATAACAGTATGATAAATAAAGATGATTACACATGAAATTTCAAATCTACTATGTACAACTTGCTATTCCTTTTGAATACATACTAAAGTTATCATGTATGTTTTTCCCTCCTCCAAATCTTATATAACCTAGGTGGTGAAGGGGAAAGAGTGGCATGCCTAGAGTCAAGAAGACTGGAGTTAAAATTTGGCCTCAGACACTTACTAGCTATGTGACCCTAGATAAGTCTGCCTTCGTTTCTTTACCTGCAAAATGGGGATAAAAATAGTGACTACCTCCCAGGATCAAACGTAATAACTTGTAAAGGGCTTCGTAAACTTTAAAGTACTGGTTTGCCTTGTGCATGTCCATATTGCCTAGCATAAAGGTGCCCCAAATCCTGTGTTTTCCTACCATGTGTGCGGTTGTAGCCTCCCACATTTGATTGACTGCATCACCAGAAATCTTTAAAGCTGGCCATCAGGCATGCACTCTCCTTTTGCCGCACTCACTCTTTGCCTGCTGTTCCCAATGGATGACAATCATAGCTTACTCACATCATATGCACCATGAACTGAACTGACCGGAGGTTACTCCAGCTCTGAGAACTAGACCTTTTTCATTTCCTCTGTCTTCTTAGTTTTAGGTACTTGAAGTAATCAGGGAATTTGAGCTAGGGTGACCTTATACCCAGAATTGCAGAAATGATGCTGTAACCAGTCATTCCAACAAGAAAACCCGGAGAATCCAGAACGCCTGGGTCTTGAGCTCATTGTGGGAGGGAACTTGGAACTTAGGTTCTATAGGAGCTAAACTGTATATTTGTCATCTTTTGTAAAAGCTGATCTATTAGTAGCAGTCACATGGAACTGGGGCAGGGCAGAGAACCTACACTTGAGGAAACAGTGAGTGGAGATTGGAGTCAATGGAAGAGAGCCTAAATACACCCTCAAAATCCCCTTCAGGGTACCCGGTAACCCAGGGGGATTAGTCAAATGAAATGTACCTGGCCTGTAGGCAGTGGGGAGATGGTCAGTGTTATATAAATGCTAGCTATTTGTTAACTGGTTCAAATATAATGTATTAAAAAGTTCAATTTCACAAGTATAACTAGGGGGAGATGAGGGTAGATATCAGCTCATCAGCATATCATTTGTATATTTTAGGAACTATGCACTGTGCTGGTAATTATTTAACAACTGGCTCTCTGAAAAGTAAAAAAAAAAAACGTACTCACAAAGAACTTTCAAATTTAATCTGCTATTTTTTTTCTCCGACACAAGTCTAGACAATCTACAAAACAATAAATCAAGTCTTGATCTGTTTTTTGCTGACTTCTAAAGTGTAGATGCTCACCATGAAAATTTAATGATTGACTTTCTGTTGGAAGTACAAGGTATTTCCAGCATACCCTTGGAACTCAGTGTAAATCAACAGTGTGATATAGGAACCTAAAGAGTAATACTATCCTAGTCTTCATTAAGAGATGCTTGGACAATGATCCAAGACAACCACAAAGAACTCATGGTGAAAAATGTGATCCATCATATTTTTTAACTTTCTTTTTCTTGTTGTGTGTGTGTTTCCTTTTACAATATGGAAATATGTTTTGCATGACTTCACATGTATAATTGATATCATATTGGCTGTCTTCTCAAGGGGTAGGAGAAGGGCAGACTCAAGAGAGAATTTGAAACTCATTTTTAAAACATAAATAGTAAAAACAATTTTAAATATAATTGGGAAATATTTAACTATATATATATTTAGAAAGAGAAGCTTGGACCATAGGAGGTAAAAGTTTTGCTGTGTTAATCCCTATGGAACAGCTCACCATCCCTGTAATTCACTAGACCAAAGCATCTCTTCCTGGCACCATTCTCTACTAGAATTTAGAAGCTTCTTGAGAAGAGGGATTCTATCTCACTTTGGATTTGTTTCCCTAGTGCTGGTACATAGGAAGAGGATTGAGAGGGGGAAAACAGATTGGCAGGACCAGAAGAGAAGGAAGAGGAAAAGGAGGAGGCAATGAGAGAGGGGAGAAGTATCTGCAGCAATAACACCAGAGTCCTGATTTCCAGCTCTTGGAGGGCAGAATATTCTTGTCTACTCAGGCTTCTCCCTTGGAGCTGTGTTGTTGTTGGTGTTGTTTGTCCTTCATTTTCCAAGAAGACTGTGATGTCAGCAAAATGATGACGACTTGCAGTTGACACTTATTTGGGTGAGGGAGGGCTGTGCAAGTCACCAGCCTCACTTCTTCTCCTGAGCCATCTGGATCCGGTAAAGAGATATTCATCAGGATGACTGGAGATGACCCAGGATGCAATGGGAGGTCCTGGCCCTTTTAGGCTAAGGCCTTTTCAGGTATTAACTTAGAGTAAGGTAATACCCATTCAGTGACTAGGCTCTTTAAGAAGTAATCAAGGGATGGTCCGTATAATTAGAAAAAAAAACAATCAAGCTGTGAGGGTAAGACCCTCAGGGTTGCTGTTCCAAAGAGAAACAGTTACCATTGGTATTCACTGTAAGCTAAGAGGGCCTCAAAACAAGCCATTTAGTGGAGCATGGACAGGGACCTTTTGTGGTCTTCATTTATGGGCTTCAGAGTGAACTGAATTCAAGGTTTTAGGAAAGAAAATGAAAGAAAGAAAGGAAGAAAGAAAGAAAGAAAAGAAGAAAGGAAGGAAGGAAGAGAGAAAGAGAGAAAAAAGAAAGAAAAAAGGAACGAAGGAACGAAGGAAGGAAAGAAAGGAAGAAATGAAGGAAGGAAAGAAAGAAAGGAAGAAAGAAAAGAAAGAAAGAAAGAAAGAAAGAAAGAAAGAAAGAAAGAAAGAAAGAAAAGAAGAAAGAAAGAAAGAAAGAAAGAAAAGAAAGAAAGAGAAGAAAGAAAGAAAGAGGAGAGGGAGGAAGGAAGGAAGGAAGGAAGGAAGGAAGGAAGGAAGGAAGGAAGGAAGGAAGGAAGGAAGGAAGGAAGACCTAGCCAGTAACCCCCAAGTTAACTTGGCAGCTTCTGGTCACCAAAAGATAGCTTCCTTTGGAGAGGAGAAGGAAAAGGAGAGGGAGAATGACAGGGAGAGGACAAGCTGAGTTACTCAGCTAGCTGGGTCCCCATTCAGGCAGCTCAATTTACTCACAGGTTGTGTTTGTCCTTTGTTTTCAAAGAGGACCATTTCAAAGAGGAAATGATGACATGACTTGTAGTTGACTTTGATTTGATTGAAGATTGCACCGTGTGCAAGGTCACCAGCCTCGCTTTCTCCTCCAGTCATCTGGATGCAGTGACCAGATATTTATCATCTAATATTACATAAGAAGTACACCAGAGAGTTACAAAGAAATGTTAATGTGGAATTAGTTAATGTGGAATGAGCAATATTTACTACAATCCTGGCCACATAGGCTGAGCTAATTTATCACTAGAAGGGAGGGAAATTGGCCCCAAGGCTTAATTAGTCTAGGAAACAAGGGCTCAAGTCAATGATGCAACTTTTTGGTCAATTAAAACATAAAAATCCTAGCCAATTAGAAGGGGTCCCTTAGTCTTTTTAAGAGTCTCACTCATGTAAGAGTCAATACACTCTTCTAACAATGTATGTTTCAATATGGAGATGAGAGTAGTAACATATCCACGCTGCTTTATGATAAATCCAGTCTAAATGACAGTTGTTTGTCTCCTTTTTGGGGCTGTGTAGTCCAAACTATAAAGATTTGACCATACTCACTAAATCTCTATCCAGAACAGCCTTTTCCCATCTCTTGTTTCTATGATCAAATAACACTGCTATTGGTCCGGGAAAGGACATGCTATTCATCATTCCTGCCCAGGTTTTCCAGACCATATATATATATATATAGGTTTCCCTGTTAGAATATAAGCTACTTAAGGGCAGAGATTATCTCTCTTTATTTGTATTTCTAGTGTTTAGAATTCATCTATTCAATCTCTCTTGTGTGGAGGAGGTCTAGGAGCATTTGAGAGAAACTTTAGAGAAGAGGTTTTAGATTCATGTAAGGAAAAACTTCCAACAACAAACTTCTCCAAAAGTAGAATGAGTGACCTCAAGAAGTACTGGGTTTCTTCTTGCTAGGAGTCTTCAGGCAAAGGATTGATGATCATTTGCCAGGGCTTTTACCTTTGTAATTTTGAGCAAGTCACTTCATCTTTCTTGGGCTGTTTTCTCATCTGGAAAATAGTGGAGGAGAAATCAAACAAGGTGGTTACTAACATATCTCCATGCCTAAATCTATTTTATAAAATCTTATAGAAGTTTCTGTTCAGGTAGAGATAAGTCAGACTATGTCAAGTGCCTTAGGTCCCTTCCAATTCAGATTCTTCAGTGATTTTTATTGTCTTTTTCATTCACACCACAATTCTGATTTTTCTTTTTCTTCCTTTTCCTTCCCCCATATAAAATTATTCATGTTATACATAAACTTTGAACCTACAAACTACACACACACACACACATACATACACACACACACACACTCCCTCCATAACTTGAGTAGGAGGCAGAACAACCAGAAGAGACACTGATGCTAGGAGATGGGTCTTCATAATTTGCCCCAGGCAGGCTCTTCTAAGTGACTTTTATCATTTCCCTCTATCCACACCTAGTTTTCCAAAAAGGATGTCAGAACCAACAACAGTCTCCTCTTCAGCACCATGGACACTGACATTTCACTGGTTCTGTTTACAAGAGATAAAGAGAACTATTGCACCATGCTTTTGTGACACAAAGTATTTCCTCCCTAAGGCATCCCCTGCCCCACACTTCTTCCCTCCTCTCCTCCCAGATTAGCTACTGCCCTGTCCACATCCCCACACCCAAGACCCACTACATGAGTAATAGTCATTGGACCAGTTATGGCACTTTCCACTTGGTTATATTTCAGTCCTATTTGGAATTAGAGCAATTTCCTACTTTAATTAATTCCTCTCGTTTAATTAAGTGACTAGAGTATCCTCTATTAATCCAGATGGGATGCCTACTATGCCCAATTTATTATAGCACAAAGGTTGCTGACACCTTAAGTAACATCCCAACTTACGACCATCCCAGAGAAACAGGTTCTTCCTACTTAGCCCAGCTGCTTTTCCTCCCCAGCCCTATTTGAGGAGATCTCTGTTCTGAAGTTAGGCCTCTCCAGAGATGGTTGTTTGCTGTGCCAGAGGTTAGATTCACAAGACTGCTTCTCAACTTAAAAGGGAATTTGGCTCTCACATCAACTCCCTGGGAATCAGGAAGGGATCTCAGTTAATCATTCAATAGTAGCATCTGCTTAAGTCTCTGGCTCAGTGGGAGCTCTTCCCCTAAGGAAGGGCTGTTATCTCCAGCTGCACTTGGCTGGCTTGGGATGGAGGGACTGGACTAAGGACTGGGGCTATGCAAATCTCCTTCCCCAACCTTACCTTCTGTTCGAACTTGTACACAAGTTTGTAACTTGTAACATGCTAACTTGGAAGAGTTATCAGGCTTTTAGCTAAAAATGTACCTTTTAGTTTTTCCCATAATCACCTAATAAAAGAATCCAATTCAGCAGGCCACAATATCAACCTCATTCACCGCTCATTTCCTGCTCTCACACTGTGAAGGACCCAAAGACACCCTGCTTCATTTGCATACATTTGGAGAACATCCTTAGGTTTTTAAAAAAGTCCTTATTGATTATTCTCTCCTTGTATTCTGCATGCTCCTTTAGAAATATGAATTAAATATTTATATGAATTTATATCCTGGCTGAAACCCTCTTCCTCTTTCCCTTGCAGGGTGTTTTGTCCCTTCCAGCATCTCACTTCCCACGCACCACCCCCTCCTTAGTCACTCCATGAAAACCTGCATTTGATTCATGGGGAGCCTAGTTTGCGTTGGGCTCTGCTGCTTCGGTTGTTTACCTGCTCCAGGCAGCACCACCTGGGTAGAGTTCTTCATTCTGAGAATGTTGTTCATCTCCATTTCCCAATTGAGGAACCCTGGCAGATGTTTCTGCTGGGTGACCATGTGTGGTTAATGCAGCGATTCAATCAGGATAAATTGTGTCACATCACATACACCAATCCTCATAGCCCCAAGGCCAGCCTGACTAAGGGTATCTTGGAATTAATGCCTCCAGCAAGGAAGACTACTGGTTGATTTGAGGAATTACTATTCTATCTATTTCCTTGTGTGATCATTTTCTTTCATATTTCACAGTCTAGTTTAAAAAGGAAAGTTCTATATTCAGGCCTTTGCCCTGATTAAAGAGGCAAACTTGGAAAGAAAAAAATTAAAGAGGAGTTTATTAAAATACCAAGGCAGAAATGCATATTTAGGCTGGCTGCTGGGGCCAACCCTGTTTTCAATCCAAGGACTGCTTTTAAATATAACTTTTTGTAATAAGAGCAAAACAATCCTGATAGATATATGTCTTCAAATGGGGATGGCCCATTGCATTTTAGCTAAAACATCATAAAAAATACATTAAAACATTAAAACATCATAAGGAAATAAGGGGGAATGAGATGAAATTGATGTGACTACCTATGACTACTGGGTACTACAAAGGACAAAGGCATGGGATTGAAGTATATGCCAAAGATTTATTGATGCCTCTCACAATAGACTGATTAACACACACCAGAACACAAGTGAGACTGGAAACAATGGGGTCATTAGGACTAAGTCAGCATAAATTTCAATAGTAGGAAATATTTCCACAAAAAAGTTACTCTACTCTAGGTAGCAATTTTCAGTTTACAAAGTGCTTTCTTTACAATAAATCTATAAAATTGGTTTTGGTATGTTATTGTTACCAATTTGCACATGGGAAAACTGAGCACCTGAATGGTTAAGGGACTTTCCCTATCACATTACTGATAAGAGATGGAGACAAGACTTGATCACTCTGCCTTCTATAGTATTCAGAAAACTCTCCTAATTCATGGATTTTAGGTTCCAGAGTTACTACCTCCATATACAGTTTGAGACATTGCATGCTGTCTATGGACTGCCTAGAGACCCCTCCCAGTTCATGGAAAGATTAGTAGCCATTAAAAATCCATATTAAGGACCCTGGAATAGAGTACAATGGATAGGAATGGATTACAAAGTGGCAGCTGTCTATAAAGATCTCTATCATTCCCTGTTAAAAAATAGTCATTGATTCATGGTTTTATCAGTACACAAGGGTCTCTAGCTTATAGACAAGGATCTATGGCTTATGTACAGCTTCCAGGGGATGGGGATCCTGAACTTTCTGAACAACTCTAGGGATAAAACATCTTTCCCTTAGCTCTAAGCCAGATCAATAAGAGGCTAGAATCTAGCAGTAGTGGACCAAGATAAAGGTACTTAGACCTCAGACAGTTACAACTAGTCAATCTGCTTATTTTTTAATTATCTGAAGTAGTTTGATAGGGCTAGCTTAACTTTTCCTTTCTGTTTCTCAACTGGGCTTCTTGATCTTGATTGAACAATCTTTCTCCTCCAAAATAAGAAAAAGAAAAAAATAGATATATTACCCTACATGTTCAATGATACAATCAAGAACCACTCAGGCTATTGTGTCATCCAGTCCATGCCCCACCCCAACTCCCCAAAAACAACCCACATTTCCCAAAACTGGAACAGCATCCCAGATTTCAGAAATTTTAAGAATTATTTATTTATTTTTTTAGCTGGTACTCCCAACTAAACTTCCATTCTGTGGATAGGTACTAGTTCTTTCTCTGAATCGGAGGTTACCAGTTCTTCCAGTAGCTCCTCCTTTACGAGATTTGGAATCTTTTGGTCCACCATGATGGCTAAATAGCCATTTTATTAAAATTTCTTCAGAATTCTTCAAACTCTTTTCTCCCCCCAAAAGGAATTGTGTGTTGGATGTAAAATAATTACGACTAAATCCAAAAAAGACAGAAATCCTGACATGCTTAACATCCCAATGTAAGAGCACTCATGCTTAGAGCATTCACTTGATCCTCCTTCCCAGACAGCTGCTTGTGTGCCCCGTAACCTACTTAAAAGCTCCCGAGCACCTTATCCTAGGGCAGGGATCTGCTCTACAGAAGACTCTCCTGACCAGCTATCTAAGCTGCTTCCACCCCACCTGAAGTAGAAGCAGATGACTCTACTCAATCAAATGGAAGAAAGGAAAACAGAGAGAGAGAAATCAGGAGGTTTTACCAACATGGATGACTACATATGACCTGAAAGGACATTGAAACCCAACTGGGTCAAGTCTTATTTCCTCAGTCATACTCAGCAAGAGACTCAGACTGGGGAAACTCCAGAAAACTGAGGGAGACCAGTCCCAGGAGTCTATTCAAATGTAAAATGGGAGGAGTCACAACACCAGTGATGGGAAACTTTTTTTTCAAGACTACATTATTAAAGGTACGGATGGTAATTGGACCTGTGGTTTCATTGGCATAAGGGTGAAGGGAAAGGGAATAAGTATTTATATAGCACCTGCTTTGGGTTGGTAAAAGAGCTTTCAACTTTACAAAAGCAACCTGGTATAATGTCAGTGGAACTTCCACAAAAAGAATTTTACTTCCAAAAGTATAATCATAAATAGACAAATTTAGTCTCCTTAACACATGGGAGGCATAATCCACTTCTCCTCTACCCTCCACTACTTCAGTCACTAGGGAGAGGAAGGAGATTAGGTTTATTGTTTAACTTGGTCCCCACGGAGCACAGTACCAGTTGTAAATCCAACATCCACTCAAAACCTATGCACCCTGGCTTCCCAGAGCATCCATTCCTGGTGTCCACAGTCCTTTCTCCAAGGATGCCATTGCTTGAACTTCTGGTCCTATAAGGATCAACTCCAGCACCTGAAACTGAAAACAAACAGCACAGAAGAGAAATAAACATCCCTAGACTTATTTCTCAGCAATGGAGTAAAGTAGAGGTAAGCAGGGAAAGGCAAGTCCTTCTCCTCTCACCAGTTCAGATCATGGCATTCATGCTACAAAGCACAACAGATGTGAGTCACCATGCAGACAAATAGATAACGGGGGGGGGGGGGGGGGACCTACCAATTTTAAAAATGCAGGTAGACAATAAAAGGAAGTTACTGCACACGTGAGGTAGGGGACACAGTTATCTGTTAAGCAAACTAAGCTCAAACTAATTGTTCAAAAGCTGGGTCATACTACCTCTTTCTTCTTTTTCAACCCTGAACCAAGCTCATCATCTATCCTTACTCTCTCCCAAATAAGCATACAATTGGACAAGATCTATAGGGAGTCCATCCAAATGCATATTGATATCTGGGCAATAAACATTCTTTATTCATTCAGAATTTCCTGTTTGAATAGATAGAAAGTAATTTATTTTGACTGATTAATGACTTCTTCCAGGAAGTTTTGCAATGCCCCAGGGCATGAGACACAATATCATCTACCAATAGTATTATATAAAGGACCTCACTATTCACAAAAAAATCCCTTCTCTATCTGGATGCTATATTGCATCTCCTCTGTCATAGCGCTAAGTACCATTGTCAAGCATATATCTGTCTTCCTGTTTATGCCTTACTTGATGTTTTTTATCAGAGGGTCATTGAATACAGTTATTCTTCCAAGGAACACTGAATAATACTAATATATGAGTGATAGACACCTTGCTGTAAAAAAAACCTATAAGGCACTATTTTCTTCTACTGAATGAAATGCTTTTTCATAATCAACAAGCAATAAGTACAATGGAATCTTATATTCCCTGCATATTTCAGTAAATTGTCAAATAGTGAAGTTGTGATCTATTGTTAATATCATTTGTGAAAGGTGCCACTGACTCTCATAAATATTTTTCATAGAAGACAAAGTGGTATATAAGTCACTAGTTATTGATGTCTTTTTAGTCACTATTTTTGGTATTAATAATGTATAAGGTATTTTTCGCACTCTAGGCTCTTCCCCTCTTTCAGATACATTGCCTATGGATACCTCAATCCCAACACAAATGAACTGCCTCCAGCACAGATACCCTCTATGTATACTTGGTATGACCTGGCTGCTCTTCTCTTCTTTCTTTTCTTGTGAGTGCCTCTTCCATCTCCTCTATAAACTTCTTGGGGTTTATGATATTAAGGCCCAAGTATGGACCCTAATAAATGTTTATTGATTGATTTATGGGACATATTAGTAGCTATATCCTTAAATACCTGCGGTATTATTTTGCTTAATTTTGTGCCTTCTTAAGCTTTCTTCAAATTGATTTTACCCTCTACCGAGAGTCTCTGTCTCATGAGAAGACACTATACGAAAGTTCCTCAACCTTCATAGGATTTTGTACATGTTAATAATCTATCCTGGAGTTGCCTCATTCATGTTTATTTAGGACATTTTTTCCTAACTAGGTGAAAATATGAGAAATTGAGAAGACTTAAAAAAAATTATCAGAACCTATCATATCTACCTCCCTCAAAAACTTGGAATTTAAAAGAAATAGAAGATCGGCTACAAAAAATGTAAAATACTCAAAGTAACAGAACATCAAATAGTGTTCTTAATTTGATTTCAAAAAAGGAAATTGAACTATAAAGGAACTACTAAAGAGGGAGGAGAAACAGGATCTAAATGGATTTACAGACAAATAAAGAACAATTAATGCCTAAACTACAAAATTCCCAAAAAATGAGAAAGAAAAGTCTAGCAAATTTAACTTACGAAATAAATATAGTCCTGGGATCTTACCCAGAGAAGAATACAGCAAAAAACAAATGAACTATAGACCAATTCAGGTAATGAATATTGAAGCAAAAAAAAAAAAATTCTGGCAAAAATAATACAGTAAAATTTCAAAACATAGATTAGGAAAAATAGGTAACATAAACTAAAACATCCAAACACAAATGATTATATTAACATAAAGAAAAAGTCTTTGATGAAGTGTAATACTCATGCTAAAGGCCCCACAAAATGCAGGTAAATAAGGACTATTTTCATACAATAAAATGTACATATCAAAAATTAAAAGTTAATATGATATGAAACAGACAAAAAGAAAGTTTCCAAATAAATGAAAGTAAAGAAAGGATGATCTTTTCCCCACTTCTACCTTTCCTACTATGGTAGAGAGCAAAAATATCCTCCCAGCTCCTCAGGGTGGCAATTTAGGAGGCATCCTGAATTCCTCACTATCTTGCACCCTCATATCCAAGCTGTTGCCAAAGCCTATTGATTTCACCTTTGCAGCATCTCTTGAATATGCACCATTTTCTCCTCTGACACTGTCACCACTGGAATGCCAGCCCTCAGTACCGCATTCCTTAATTACTGCAATAGCCTGACAGGTCTCCCTGCCTCAAGTCTCTCCCCACTCTAATCCATCCTCTATTCAGCCACTAAAATGATTTTCCCAAAATACAGGACCAACCACGTCCCCTCTGTATTCCGTAAATTCCAGTAGCTCCCTATCACCTCCAGGATCAAATGCAAAATATCCTTTTGACGTATAAACCCTTCATAATCAAATACCATCCTACATTCCAATCTTCTTATGCATTACTCCCCTAAATACCCTCTTCAATCCAGTGACATTGGCCTCCTGGCTACTCCACAAACAGATATTCTGTCTCTCAGTTCCAGGTAATCTCCCTGGCTGTGCCCATTCCTGGAATGCTCTCCTTCACCTACCCAGACTATTAATCATACTGGCATCCTTTAAGTCCCAGTTAAAACCCTGGCTTCTACAGGAAGCCTCTCCCATTATCATTTAAGTCATTTTCAGTTACGTCTGACTTTTTGTGATCCTGTTTGGAGCTGTCCTGGCAAAGATACTAGAGTATCCTTCTCCATGCCATTTCCTTCTCCAGCTTATTTTATTGATTAGAAAACTGAAGCAAATAGTGTTTTGTGACATGCCTAGAGTCATACAGCTAGCAAATGCCGGAGGCCAGATTTGAACTCAGTAAGATGAGTCTTTCTGACTTAAGGCCCAACACTTTATCCACTGTGCCACCTACCCATCCTTAACTTCCTATTTTTAGTGCCTTCCCTCCATTAATTATTTCCCATTTATCCTATGCATATAGCTTGCTTCATTTATATATGTACATATATGTATATGTATACAAATACCAATATATGCATATATGTGTATGTGTGTGCGTTTACATGTTGTGTCCCCCATTACATTCTATCCTCCTTGAGGACAGGGATTATCTTTTCCCTTTTTTTGTATCCTCAGTGCTTAACACACCGCCTGGAATACAGTAGGTGCCTAATAAATGTTTGCTGATTGATTGATAGATTTTTCCCACTGTTAAATCAGGATAGGTTAGTTTTGCTAAACTGTTTTTTTTCTTTTTTCTTCTTTCTTCTAAGAGATTACTTTCTGAAACAGGGTTACAAAGAGTTATGGTGGAAAATGTAGGTGATGCAAAAACAAAAGAGAACAATAAAAAATTTATAAAAAGAAAGAAAACCATGGAAGTGCGTGCCATTATTCGGTAATCTGTCTCTTAACCCAAACTCACCTGACCTTTGTGTGTGACTGACTGATAGCTGTTTCTTGATTTTTGGTTTCCACTCTTGTTCAATTCATCCCCTCTACATTTCTCATTTTTTACTTATCCTGATTAAGCCGATGCTTTGGTGTTTATTCTTATCTGATCCCATGGCTTCATCATCTGGTTCCCTTCTACCATCTTTGGACTTTGCAATCCCCAGTCTGCATTCTGGGCTCCTGGTTACTACTGATGATTGCTAATCCTTTGCTTCCTACCACCTTATAATAGGAGAGGACATCTGTGAAATAGATATGTATATATAGGTATATATTGTTACCTCAATTTTACAAAAGAGGAAACAGTGCCAGAAAGTCACAGAATTACCAGATGACAGATCTGGGATTCAAACTCATTCCTGTAGAATCTAAGTCCAGTGATTTCTCCAATGCATCACTTGGTAACCTCATTCTATCCTTGAGAGATAGAGGTAAGTAACATAAATAGGTAGCACAGGTATCACTATTTACTTCCCCTCTCTCCTCCTCTAATTCAACATACTTAGAGTTGACACTTCTGATTCTGGTGACCAGACAAGTGCTTTGGGGCCTCCTTCATGTGGTGGCCCAGTGCTAAGGAGACATTTCTCTTTTGTATGATGTAGTAGTGTAGACCATGCCTGACTCAGGCAGGTCCCCTGATAACTTAGGTTCAATACTGGAACAAAATGAAATACTTGTACAAGATCTAACAGTTAACAAAATGATTTACTTAGCCATAGCAGGGGAAAGATATTTGACAAGAATATTTAACAAGGACACAGCCTTGATCCAACTGAGCATAGCTCCCCTATTTCTGTGTTGTCCATGGCAGTATGCTTTACATCAGGGGCCAACTGGAGTTCTCTGGGGCTTTTTATACACAGGCAAACAGGAAGCCTGCCCCTTAGTCCCTTGAGTCAATTAATTTTCCAGGATAGTTTCAATAGCTTTTAAAGGAGAAGGAAAAAAAAACTCACTTAATATATGTGAGCTGGGACCCTTGTTAATGTCTAACCACACTTAGTGAAACTGAGTTGTCCCTTGGCGTTCCCCCTCCATGGGACAACAGCAGATAGGCAGGATCAGTGTAAATAAAAAGAAAAGACAGCATCCGTCTCTTGAATAAGATTCTCCCATGTGACAAGGAGTATACTCTGTCTCTAGACTTCCACTTGGAAACCAAGTGGCAAGATGGCCAGTGCTCATTCCCCCAACCCTACATGTACGCAATTTTCTCTAACTTTCATCTATATGTATAATAGGGGTAGAGATGGAACACAGACCTGCAATTTCATACAGGGACAATAATACTTGTGCTCTCTGCCTCATGGGGGCATTGTGAGAAAAATAATTTGTAAATCTTTTGAATATGATAAGGATATACAAACTATATCTCAGGTATTTTGGAGGCTATAAAGAGGTTGGAAATAAAACATCTGTCCTTGAGAGGCTGGTAGTCTTTCGGGGAAACCATCAGAAAGAGAAGTAAACACTGTCTTTGGTTCTGTTTTTTGAGATTTGTTCTAATTTGAAGGAAAAATGTAGGTAGGTGGTACAATGGATACCAGTGCTGGGACTGGCATCAGAAAAATCTGAGCCCAAATCTTACTCCTAGACACTTACAGGCTGTATGACCCTGGGCAAATCACTTAACCTACCTCTGCCTGACTCAGTTTTTTCAACTGGAAAATGAGGACAATGATGGCACTTTCCTCCTAGGGCTGTTGTGAGGGTCAGATGAGATAATATTTGTAAAGTGATTGTAAAGTTCCTGGACCATAGAAAGCACTTAATAAATGCTTGTTTCTTTCCTCCCTCCCTCCCTTCCTTTCTTCTATCATCCTCAGTCTTTCACTGCCTCTTTCCCTCCCTCCTTCCCTCCTTTCCTTCCTTCCTTTCTTTCTTCCTTCCTTCCTTCATTGGGTTCAACTTTTACCTATCAGTCAATTTACAAGCTTTTATGCAGTACTGAATTCAAATCCAGCCTCATTTACTAGCTTTGTGATGTTGGGTAAGTCACTTGACCACTGCTTGCCTAAGTTTTCTCAACTATGATATATGGTTGTGATGGAATACTACTGTGCTATAAGAAATGGTGAGCTCAGTGATCTTAAAAAACATTGACAGACTTGCATGAAATACAGAAGAATGAAATGATTAGAATTAAGAGAATGTTGTCTATAGTAACAACAATATTGTTTTAAGAACAATTTGAGTGACTAAGTAATCTTAATTATAAATACCCAAATCAACAATAAAGCACCTATGAAAGAAGATGCTATCTGCATCCAGAGAAAGAACTGACAACTAGAAGTCTGTATAGAATAATCTTACATATAGATAGATACAAATATATACACACAAACATATATGTGTATATATACACATATATGTATACAAATATATGTTTGTTCTACATAGGCATATATACACACACATACATATTTGTGCCTAAGAGTAGCCATCTGTAGGTCAGGGGAGATGGGAAAAAGGAAGAAAAGAAGGGAAAAAAAGAAAGTTACATGATAACATGATTATATACATTTTTTTTCTCTTCTACTATGTTATGGAAATGATTGTTTCATTTCTTAAGCTCAGAATACAATAAATAAAAAAAATTTAAACTGTAAAATGAAGATAATTATAGCACCTGCCTCCCATCTACAAATGAGATACTTGTAGAGAAATTAGCACAATGCTCATCCCAGATTAGGATTTATATAAATCGCAGCATCTTTGCCAAGAAAATCCTAAATGAGGTCACAAAGAGTCATATACTACTCATTGACTAAACAAAAACAACAAAGTGTTTATTTCCTTTCCTTCCTCCCCCGCCGCCTTCTCTACGACATAATTCTCTACTATGATGTGTGTGCATGTGTATGTGTATGCGTGTTGTGATAAAGGCTGAAAAATAATATTGTCCTTCCTCTCAGGGAAGGGACAACAAGTACAAATGTAAACACAGGATAAAATGGGACTAGTCACAGAGGGAAGGCATGAAGATTAAGGAGGACTGAGCCAGGTTTCTTGCAGAAGGTAGGACTTTAAGATGCAAAAGAAGGCGGGGAAGCCATGAGGTGCAGATAAGGAGGAAGAGAGTTCCAGGGATCAGGGACAGCCAATAAAAGAAATTACCCAGAGTCAAGAGATGGAGTGTTCAACGAACAGCAAAGAAGCCAGTGTCATTGGGTGGAAGAGTACATGGAGCAAATTACAGTGAAAAAAGACTAGGAAAGAGGTAGGGGTGTAGTGCCAATGTGACGTTCACAGCACCTACAGTGGCCATGAATATCCTAGCACAGTTCTGAATCACAAAATCCAACAGACTCTCCACATGAAAGACAGCAGCAAAACCTTTATTGAGACACCAGAAAACCAAATCCATCGTAGCAATAAAATCTGTACACAACAAACAATACAGAGGACAACACCATCCCCAAGCCTAGTAATGGATGGGAAACATCTTCCTATTAAGAAGCAAAATTTCATTAACAATAAGAAAAAATGCATTATCAATACAAGGAGCCAGGTTATAAAAGCCTGTAAGAGCCAAAATGAGGATTTTATATTTGATCCAGGAGATAAAAGGAAGTCAGTGGAGTTTATTGACTAGGAAAGTGACATAGACCTGCTCTTTAGAAAGATTACTAAAAAAACAAAGAAAGAAAGAAAGGGAAAGGAAGATTACTTTGGCAGTTGAGAGAATGGACAGGAGGAGTAGGGGGAGACTAAAGGCAGGGAGACCCATGAGAAGACCATTGAAATAACCCAAGTTTGAAGTCTGAAGAGCTTACATCAGGGTGGTGGCAGTGCCAGAGAGGAGGGAAGGGAGTGTGCAGATAGCAAAGATGTGTGAAGGTAGAAATAGACAGAATCTCATAATATCATACATACTGCTTGTGCAAGTATACTAATACTTGTGCAAGGTACTAATTTGCACGGTAGTGAGGAGGTTTCTCACTAAAAACTCTGTATACCAATGAAATCACAGGATGTACATATATGTAAAAATATATATACATATATTCACATACATATATGTGTATGTATGTTTAGATGCATATGTATAAATGTATCTATATGTACACATATGTATATGTATGTGTGCATGCATGTATACATAATATATGTATACATATATGTATATACATGTGTATACACATATGTGCATATATACACATTTATAATAAATTTATATTTCATTAATGTATAATTGTATATATAGTTTATTACATATATATGCACATGTCTATTAACATATTATGCATACATATATGCATAGGTACATATAGTGTACATATATTTTTCTAATGAGGAAAAAGAAAGTGAGAAGAATATATTAGCTTTGGAGTCAGTTGTTAACTTGCATCAGAAAGAATTAGAGGTGTTGGCAGAGACAACATCCCTGAACATCAAATCCAGATATTGATCCAGCTGTGTAAGGTCCAATCTGTCAAAAGCATCTGCCATCTATGTACAGTAGCTCTTTGGAGAGAGCAGCTATTGAAACTGACTGGCATACGTGTTCCCAATCCCTACCATGTGCATGCACACCTGTGAGTTCTGGACAGACAGCATGCACAGTGTAAGCTAGAAAAAGCTGTTAAGCAGGGGATGCCAGAAGTCTGCTTAACAACCTGTCTTGACCATGTCTATTGCTGCATGTGGTTTGTCCTTTGTTCTTGAAGAGGACCATGACATTAGGAAGATGATGCCATGACTTGTAAATGAATTAGATTTAAGTAAGGGAGGGCTGTGCAAAGTCTATTGTTAGTAATAGACTAAAAATTTGAGCATGAGAGAGACAAGGAGAGACAGAGACAGAAAGCGAGAGAGAGAGGGAAAGACAGACAGACAGAGACCTCCTATTGGCCCAGTCCTTTTCCTGTCCTTCAAGCATAGCTTGTTCATTCACCATTTCTGCTGTTATTGTCCTCTCCTCCCTTCTATCAATCCAAATTCTACTCATAATTCTTTTCCACCACAAAAGGAGTTGCTGTCAATATCTATTTCGATATGAGTTCTTTTCCTCTTTCTTTGATCTCTTTGGAATGTAAGCCTAGTTGTAACTCTGGGTCGCAGGATATATACAATTTCGTAACCTTTGCCCAGAGTGAGACATTTTTTTTTGGACATAGTCAATGTATATTAATTATGTATATTTGTCATAATGGTTATTTTTTCCCCAATGCAGAGAGGGGAGAGGAGAAAAAATGAACCTTTATTCACTGAAAAAGATAAATTTTAATTTAAAATAAATATAAATGCTGCCCATAAGACATAGCTCAGCTTATTTCACTCTCCCCAGTCCTCTGCTTCAGCATCTCTTCCGTTTCTGAATATTTCTTTAAAATATATATACATTTTTTAATTAACAAGCATTTCTTTTCTCTTCTCCCATCCACTTCCCACCTCCCTGCATCCACTGGAAAATAAAAACAAAACCCTTGTAACAAATAGGCATAGTCAAGAAAAATAAATTCCCATTTTGGTCATGTCCAAAAATCTAATTGTTCGTTACTTGTTTTATGCATGTTGGTATTACTTTCATTGCTAGAACACAAACTTATTGCCATACAGTGATCTGGGACATTTAACTTAAGAGAAGTCTCAGAAGGGACTTCGTGAAGTCCGTCTTCAAGTATTTACAGGACTTTCTTTAAAAGGATTGAGATTGTTTTGTTTGGACCTAGTAAATACAAATAAGAATAAAAATTAAAGAGGCAGATTGTTGCTTTTTGTGGTTGTTCAGGTCATTTTAGTCATGACCCCTTTGGGGGTTTCCTTGGCAAAGTAACTGGAACGATTTGCCATTTCCTTCTCCAACTTATTTTACTGATGAGGAAACTGAAGTAAACAAGGTTAATGACTTGTACAGGGTCACAAAGCTAGTAAGCTATTATTTTAACATAAGAAAAAATTTCTTAACCACTAGAACTATGCAAAAATAGACTGGATTGACTTAAGAGGTAGTAGCTTCTCATTTATTATATATCTTACAATTGCTAGTTGAGCATTTTTTGGAGAGGTTCTAGAACAGATTCCTCTTTAGGTCTGAGTTGGACTAGATGATCTCTGTGACTTCTTTCTACTTGCAGATTCTGTGACGATAATACTACTTCTGTGTTCTCACACATATACACACACACACACACATATACACATACACTCGAGTACAATCCATGGTACCGCATATATTTCACTGTATAATTTATTGATTAAATAAATTAAATATGCTCTCTCTGGAAGCAACTGTAAATGGGATTCAGGAAGCTGTAAATTCAATTCCAAAGGCATTTACTAAGTACCAGGCAAAAAAAAGTGCCATTTCACAAAAATGAAAACAGTTCTTCCCCTCAAAGAATTTAAATTCCATTGATCTTTGTCGTCATCGTTGTCATCATCATTGTCATCGTCATCCTCCTTATCATCACATCCAATTCAATCACCAGCTTTTGCCAGGGAAGGACTGAAAGCTGATGGGCAAACTGAGTGTCCAAACCAGAGGCAGGGGGTGCTTGAGCTATAAATTTGAAGGTCAAAGAGAAGGAATCATCAAATCACTGGAGAAAGGAAAATTACAAGTCAGAGGTTCAGGCTTAATTAAATTTCCTAGGGTAGAGCAATGGGGCAGTGAGGCAGTTTGATAGATGGGCCTGGAGTCAGGAAGACATGAGTTTAATTTTGGCCTCAGACAGACACTCATTAGCTGTATGATCCTGGGCAAGTCACTTAACCCTGTTTCACTCAGTTCCTCAACTATAAAATGAGCTAGAGAAGGAAACAGCAAGCCACTCAAGTGTCTTTGCCAAGAAAACCCCAAAATGTAGTTGTGAAAGATCAGATATGTTTGAAACAACTGCATAACAAGAAAACAACAGAATAAATCAAAAGTAGTAAAGTCTCTTGTAGACTATTGACCTGTTCACCAAATCCTGAAATACTAGGGCACCTCCCATACTCATTCTGCCTTCCATTTGAAACACAAGACTTATTATTCTAAGAAGCAGAATAGAAAAGAAATAAGAAACAGATTACAAGAAAGCAGTCAACAAGTTTATAAATGACAGAGCCCTGTCAACTATAAGAATCTGGGGATATCTCACCTTTATGAAGGAGGCAGGGAAGGTAACTGTGGAGGAGGCAATTTTTCTCCCTTTGAGGGAAGGGGAGGGTTCTTTTGGCAAATGACTATTTGCCTGTATAGACCAGAAATTGAGTCTATTATATCAATACTCATGTTCTTGTTAATTATTAAGACAAAAAGTCCTACAAGAGAAATAAGATGAATATAAATAAACAGACTGTATGGAATAAACAGATTGAATAGGTACAAAGAGAATGTATACAAGTGAATGAAAGATTTTAAGAGGGTTAGAGAATGGGAGAGAGAAAGAAGAAGAGAGAGAGAAAAGAGAGAAACTCTCCAAATTCCTTTTTGCTTCTTCCTCCGTGTTGGGGGAGTGATGCTCTGGGAGGCAGCAGGTGCAGTATCTTGTACACTGTGTCTTGATCAGTCCAAAGATGGATGCATTACAATTGACTGGAGGACATGTCTCTGACCCCAGAATGGATGCTGGCCTTCCGTTCCCAAGCAGCTGGTTTTCAGAGAATGAATTGTACTACCCAAACTGTAGTATGTGGCTTTAGATACACCAGTGGCTCATATCCTTGGGAACCTGAATGCTTTGGCTGCTCCCATTGGAGTCAAAATATTGGCAGATACCTGTGGTGGGCCTGCAATAATGAATGCCACATGTTTGGGAAAATGTCACCAAGCTAAATAACTTCACAAAGAGAAAATTACTTCAAAACCCACAGAGAAAACAGAAAATGAATTGATTAAGATCCTAATTGTTTGCCTCCTTCCACAGTTATGAAATAAAAGAGTCTATAATTTCTATGAGAAGACAGAGTTTTGGAAAAGTAATTGATTTTGATTAAATGCATCTTCATATTTTGAAACTTGAGAACTTATGTATAAAAATTAGAGACCATAAATGAACAGAAATCCTAAACAGTGATAGAAATTGTGGACAGAATAGCAAGTTTGGATGGTATACTTATTGTGGGATGAGGAATGACAAGCAGGTTATAGCTCTGGGTAAGAAAGATAGGTAGGTAGATGGATGGATAGATAGATAGATAGATAGATAGATAGATAGATAGACAGACAGACAGACATAGATAGATAGATAGATAGATAGATAGATAGATAGATAGATAGATAGATAACTCATTAAGGGGTTACTATATGTCAGACCCTGTGCTATACAATGAAGATAAAAATAGAGGTAAGCAAGACAGTAACTGACTACAAGAAGTTTACATTCTAATGGTAAAAGATGTCACATAAAAAAGAACTGGAAGGGGACATTGGGTTTGATATATACATAGAGCTAACCTAGAAGTATGGTGGAGGCAAGGTACATCAGAAACTTGCCTATCTGGGTCCAGGGTGATTCTTGGACCAAGTGAAAAGTTCCCATGGTGAAGTTGTTGATCTAATAATCCAAATGGACACAGCCTGAGTTAGAGACAGAAATGGAAATATAGATGGAACACAGAAATGGTTTCTTTTGGTAACCAGAAAACTGGTATTCTAGACACAGGGACACTACCACCTAGCTGTGTGACTAGAAGTAGCCTAGGCTTAGATTCCTAGCAAATTTCTAAAATGCATCCTTAAAAAAGAAGTACAGAAATTCACTGAAGAAAAAAGACTCCTTAAAAAAACAGAATTGAAATAAATAAATAAATAAAATAAGAGGTAGGAGAATATAAAAAATAAAAGAAAATAGAAAAAATAAAAGAATTGGCCAAAGGGTAAAGGGGGTACCAAAGTTCACTGAAGAAAATTATTCCTTAAAAATTAGAATGGAGCAAATAGAAAATGACTTTATGAGAAATTAACAAACAATGAAACAAAACCAAAAGAATGAAAAAAATAGAAGACAATGTGAAATATCTCATTGGAAAAATAACTGACCTGGAAAATAGATCTAGGAGAGATAATTTTAAAATTATTGGACTACCTGAGAGCCACAATCAAAAAAGAGGTTAGATATTATATATTTAAGAAATTACCAAGGAAAACTGCCCTGATATTCTAGAATCAGAGGGTAAAATAGAAATTGAAAGAATTCATCGATCACCTAATGAATGAAATCCTGAAAGGAAAACTCCCAGGAATAATATAGCCAAATTCCAGAACTCCTAGGTCAAGGAGAAAATATTGCAAGCAGTCAGAAAGAAACAATTCAAATACCGAGTCACAGTCAGGATAACACAAGATTTAGCAGCTTCTACATTAAAGGACAGGAGGGTTAGAAATATGATTATGGAAGGCAAAGGAGCTAAGATTATAACCAAGAATCACCTACCCAGCAAAACTGAGTATAATTCTTCAAGAGAAAAAGGGATATTCAATGAACTAGAGGAATTTCAAGCATTCTTGATGAAAAGACCAGAATTGAATAGAAATTTTGGCTTTCAAATACAAGACTCAAAAGAAGCATAAAAAAGTAAAAAGGAAAAGGAAATCATAAGGGACTTAATAAGATTAAACTATTTACATTCTTACATGGGAAGATGATACTTGTAACACATGAGAAAGTTCATGCTTTCTCACTATTAGGGCAGTTTAAAGGACATAGATGTGAGTTGAAGATGAAGGGATGATATCTAAAAAAATAAAATTAAGGGGTGACAGAGGAATATGCTGGGAAAACGGAAGGGAGAGATAGAATGGAGTAAACTATCTTACATAAAAGAGGAAAGAAAAAGCTTTTATAACCAAGAGGAAGAGGGGGAGGCGAGGAGGCATGAGTGAACCTTACTCTCATCAATACTGGCTCAAAGAGAGAATAACATCCACACTCAATTGGCTACAGAAATCTATCTTACCCTACAGGAAAGTAAGAGGGGAAGGGGATCATAGAAGGGGGTAAGTGATAGAAGGGAGGGAAGATTGGGGAGAGGGTAGTCAGAAGCAAAAAACTTTGAAGAGGGACAGGGTGAAAGGAGAGAGAGAATTGAATAAACAGGGCAGGAATAGGATGGAGGGAAATACAGTTAGCAATAGTAACTGTGGGAAAAAAATTTGAAGCAAGTTTCTCTGATAAAGGTTTCATTTCTCAAATATATAGAGAACTAAGTCAAATTTATAAAAATATGGTCATTTCCTCATTGATAAATGATCAAAAGATATAATAACTTTGCAGATGAAGTAATCAAAGCTATCTATAACCATGTTAAAAATGTTCTAACTCCACTATTGATTGGAGAAATGCAAATTAAAACAATTTGGGGATACCTCATATCTGTTAGATTGCCTAACAGGACAGAAAAGAAAAATGACAGATGGTGGAGGGGATGTGGGAAAAATGAGACATTAATACACTTTTGGTGGAGTTGTGAACCCATTATGTAAAGCAATTTGGACCTATGCCCACAGGGCAATAAAACCATGTACACCCTTTGACCTAGCAATACTACTACTGGGACTGTATCCCAAAAGAGATAAAAAAGAAAAAGAAAAAGGACTTATATGTAAAAAATTTTCTATAGCAACTCTTTTCTCGTAACAAATTGAGGGGAATGGAAATTGAGGGGATGCTCATCAATTGGAGAATGACTGAACAAATGGCAATACGTGACTATGATGGAATAGGTGAGCAGGTTGCTCTCAGAAAAAACCTGGAAAGGCTTGCATGGGCTGATACAAAGTGATATTTTGTAACAGCAATATTATAGGTTGATTAGCTGTGAATAACTTAGCTATTCTCAGCAAGACAATGATCCAAGACAACCTCTGAAGGACTTAGAATGAAAAATACTATTCATCCCCAGAGAAAGAATTGAGTGTGTCTAAATACAGATTGAACCATACTTTTTCACTTTATTTTTCTTGAAGTTTTTGTTTTTGTCTATGTTTTCTTTCACAACATGACTATTATGGAAATATTTTGCATGACTACACACATATAACCTATATCAAATCACTTGCCTTCTCAGTGAAGAGGGATGGGGAGGGAGGAAGGGTGAGAATTTGGAACTCAAAGTTTTAAAAATAAATATTTTTACATATAACTGGAGGAAAATAAAATACTAAAGAAATGTAAGCAAACAGGAAAAAAAATACTCCATTCCTGAAAGGGTCAATCAGTCTCTGAAGGGTGTGACTGAGTAATAAGATCATTCCTAGCCCCTAAATCACATGCTTAATAAACTAGATTAGGTGGCACCCCATCCAACTTGGAAACCTGAGTTCTATTTAGAATATAAACAGAATCCAGTCTGGGTGAGTTCTTTCCCTGAGGAAAAGAGCCCCTGTCCTTGATTCACATTAGAGTTTAGGGTGACCAAATTCCTGAAGAAGAAATCAAAACAGAGAGAACCTGGTCAGGGTGTCTAGATACCATGAGATTGCAGAATCTCATGATCAAGCCACATTTTCAGAAGGAAAACTTGAAGACTTTAAGTCCATTTCCTCATAAATGTCACCAATCAGAGATCACTTGCCAGGGGAATTCCCTATTCAAATGTACATATCTGATTTAAGGTTTTTCTTGGTGTCTTTGGTTGCCATGAGGAACTACTGATCATCAATTTATTGACTATTGGCAAGTCTAATTAACAAACTGATTGTTAATACCTATAAATTCTGACTCGGGATTTTATCTGCAACAGTTTAGTGATTAGAACACGGGAGGTGACAGCCTCCACTTTACTCTGTACTGTACCCTAAACAAAACACTTCAGGAGTATTGTACTTACCTCTAGGTATCACATTTTAGCAAGGATAATAAGAAGTTGGAAGATATCTAGAGGAGGAAAGCTAGAATGCCTTTAAAATAAGTACAGAATCCTAATCAGGATTTTTTGTCCCTGGGTTTGGTACCACAAACTGAGTCTGGGGCAAGCAGAACAAAGCAGCCCTTAGTGGACATGAGGGAGGAATGAGCTCTTGGGAATAGATCCTGGTGTGAAGCCACTGCCTCTGAGCTACCATCAGAGGACTGGTAGAAAATGAAGGAACAGATCAAGAGCTTATCCTTAGCTATCATAAGATAACTTCCTATTTTAGATTATTTTCCCCAATATGCTTTTATTTTATTCAATATTTGTCAATTACATATAAAAAATTTTACCATTCTTTTTTTTAAATTTCAGTTTCAAATTTTCTCCTTCCCTCTTGTCCTTCCCTCTTACCTTGAGAAGGTAAGCAATTTAGTGTATATTATATATGTGAAACCATGTGAAACATTTCCATATTAGCCATGTTGCAAAAGAAAACACAGACCAAAAAGGCAAAAACAAACAAAAAAGAAAAATACAGAAAGTTTAAAAAGTATATTTTGATCTGCATTCGGAGTTCATCAGTGCTCTCTCTAGAGGTGGATATCATTTTTCATTATGGGACCTTTAAAACTGTCTTGGATCTTTGCTTTGATCCAAGCAGCTAAGTCTTTCATAGTTAATCGTACTTACAATACTGCTATTTCTGTGTACAATGTTGTCTTGGCTCATTGCATCAGCTCACATAAGTCTTCCCAGGTTTTTCTGAAACCATCCTTCTCTCATTTCTTATAGCACAATATATGCCATCACAATCATATACCACAACTTGTTCAGTCATTTACCCAGTTAATGGACATCTCATTAACTTCCAATTCTTTGCCACCATATAAAGAACTGCCATAAATACTTTGGCACATATAGGCATTTTATCCTTTTCTTCAGTCTCTTTGGGGTATTGGCTGGGTCAAAGGGCATGTACAGTTTTATAGCCTTGTTAGCATAGCTCCAAATTGTTCCCTAGAATGGTTGGACCAGTTCACAACTCCACCAATAGTGGATGTGTCCCAATTTGCCCGCATTCCCTCAAGTACTTCTCATTTCTTTTCTATCATGTAAGCCAATTTGATAGACATGAAGCATTACCTCAGAGTTGTTTTAATTTGCATTTTTCTAATCAGTAGTGATTTAAAGTCTTTTTTTATGTGACTGTTGATAACTCTGATTTCTTCTTAAGAAAACTGCCCATTCTTATCCTTTGACCACTTATCAACTGGACAATGTCTGTTATTTCATAAATTTGCCTTAGTTCCCTATATGTTTCAGAAATAAGGACTTTATAACAGAAACTTTCTGTAAAAATTGTTCTTAGTTTCCCATTTTCCTCTTAATTTTGGTTTCATTAGTTTTGTTTCAGCAAAAGGTTTTTAATATCAAGTAATCAGTATTATCTATTTTACTTCCCATGATCCTCTCTATTTCTTATTTGGACATAAACTCTCCTTTTATCTATAGATCTGATAAGTTCATTTTCCATTCATACTGAATTTATTTATGATAGCATATTATTTGTCTAAATCTTTTAACCATTTTGACATCCTAGAAAACAGTGTGAGATATTGGTCTATGTATAATTTCTTCCAAATTGCTTTCTAGTTTTCCCAACATTTTTTGTCAAATTGTGAGTTCTTACTCAAAAATTTTGTATCTTTAAGTTTACCAAACACAAGATTACTATGATCATTTACTACTGTGTATACCTAATCTGTTCCACTGATCTACCACTCTATTTCTTAGCCAGTATCAGATTATTTTTGATGATTATTACTTTGTAATATAGTTTGAAGTCTGGTACTGCTAGGCTTCCTTCACATAGTTTTCATTGTTTCTCTTGATATTCTTGACCTTTTGTTCTTACAAATGAAATTTGTTAATTTTTTCTAGCTCTGAATAAGTAAATTATTGGGTAGAATTGCCATTTTTATTACATTGACTCCACCAACCCATGAGCAATTAACATTTTTCCAAGTGTTGAGATCTGTCCTTATTTGTGTGAAAAGAGCTTTGTAATTATGTTCATATAATCCCTGGTTTTGTGAAAACAGATAAGACTTCTATATGTTTTATATTGTCTGCAATTATTTTAAGTGGAATTTCTCCTATCTCTTCCTACTGGGTTTTCTTGATAATGTGTAAAATACTGATGATTTTCATGGGGTTTATTCTCTACCCTGCAATGCTGCTGAAGTTGTTAAATGTTTCAACTAGTTTTTTAGTTGCTTCTCTAGGGTTCTCTAAGTAGGCCATCATATCATCTACTAAGAATGATAGTTTTGCCTCTTGTTGCCTATTTTTATTTCTTTTCTTCAATTTCATTTTCATATCTTTTATTATTACAATACTGAAAAATAGTGGACATCCTTATTTTATCCCAATCTTATTGGAAAGGCTTCAAGTTTATCCCCATTACAGGTTCTGCTTGTACTTTGTTTTTGATAGGTATGACATATTATTTTAAGAAAGATTCCGGGGGAGGAGCCAAGATGGCAGAGTAGAAAGACTCACATATGCTAGTTCCAAACCCATAGCCCATAAATTATCTATAAAAAGAACTTCCAATGGGCTCTGGAGCAGTGGAAGCCACACAGCAACAGAGTGGAGGAGATTTCTGTTCCAGAGAGCTCTGAAAAACCACCAACAAAGGTCCGTCATGCACTGGACACAGAGGTCCCTCCACCCACAGGTGCTGCAGGTCAGTGAGAGAGACTTCTGGGCTGGCTGAGAGGGGAGCGGGGTATCTCCATAACTCAGGCCCCCTCAGGAGGAAGCGGCGGGAGAAGCAGTGGCCAGGGACTCCCAGAGCAGACAGGAGCTCAGGGCCATTACTGAAGGTCTCTGCATAAACTCCCTGAGGGAACTGAGCCTGGGAGGTGGCCCTGACCCCACCTGAGAACTTGAATTTAATCTCTCACACTGAATAGCAGCCCTGCCCTCCACTGAAAGCCCTGAGGCTGGGGAGCAGCATTTGAATCTCAGACCCCAAGCACTAGCTGGGCGGATCTGGGAGGGGGTGCAGAGGAATCTCAGAAGTCAAGTAACTGGGAAAATGCCCAGAAAAGGGAAGAAGAATAAAACCATGGAAGGCTACTTTCTTGGGGAACAGATGTTCCCACTTTTCATTTTGGATGAGGAGGAACAATGCTTACCATCAGGGAAAGACAAAGAAGTCAAGGCCTCTGTATCCCAAACATCCGAAATAGATATCCAATGGGCTCAGGCCATGAAAGAGCTCAAAAAGGATTTTGAAAATCAAGTTAGACAGGTGGAGGAAAAACTGGGAAGAGAAATGAGAGAGATGCAAAAAAAGCATGAAAAACAGGTCAATAAAATGCTGAAGAATAACACCTTGAAAAATAGGCTCACTCAATTGGCAAAAGAGGTTCAAAAAGCCAATGAGGAGAAGAATGCTCTCAAAAGCAGAATTAGCCAAATGGAAAAAGAGGTTCAAAAGGTCACTGAAGAAAATAGTTCTCTCAAAATTAGAATGGAACAGATGGAGGCTAATGACTTTCTGAGAAACCAAGAAATCACCAAACAAAACCGAAATGAAAAAATGGAAGAGAATGTGAAATATCTCATTGGAAAAATAACTGACCTGGAAAATAGATCCAGGAGAGACAATTTAAAAATTATGGGACTACCTGAAAGCCATGATCAAAAAGGAGCCTAGACATCATCTTTCACGAAATTATCAAGGAAAATTGCCCTGATATTCTAGAACCAGAGGGCAAAATAAGTATTGAAGGAATCCACCGATCACCACCTGAAAGAGATCCAAAAAGAGAAACTCCTAGGAACATTGTGGCCAAATTCCAGAGTTCCCAGGTCAAGGAGAAAATATTGCAAGCAGCTAGAAAGAAACAATTCCAGTACTGAGGAAATACAATCAGGATAACACAAGATCTAGCAGCTTCTACACTAAGGGATCGAAGGGCGTGGAATAGGATATTCCAGAAGTCAAAGGAACTAGGACTCAAACCAAGAATCACCTACCCAGCAAAACTCAGCACAATACTTCAGGGGAAAAAATGTCTTTCAGTGAAATAAAGGACTTTCAAGCATTCTTGATGAAAAGACCAGAGCTGAAAAGAAAATTTGACTTTCAAACACAAAAATGAGAAGAAGCATGAAAAAGTAAACAGCAAAGAGAAGTCATAAGGGACTTAGCAAAGGTGAACTGTTTACATTCCTACATGGAAAGACAATATTTGTAACTCTTGAAACTTTTCAATATCTAGGTACTTGGTGGGATTACACACACACACACACACACACACACACACACACATGCATATACGCGCACGCACACACACACACATATACACACATGCACGCACACATAGAGACAGAGAGCACAGAGTGAATTGAATAGGATGGGATCACATCCTAAAAGAAATTAAGGTAAATGGTGAGAGAGAAATGTAGTGGGAGGAGAGGATGAAATGGAATGGGGTAAATTATCTCTCATTCAAGAGGCAAGCAGGAGACTTTTTAGTGGAGGGAAAAAGAGGAGAGCTGAGAGAAAAACATGAAGTTTACTCTCATCACATTCGACTAAAGGAAGGAATAAAATGCACACTCATTTTGGTATGGAAACCTATCTTACAATACAGGAAAGTGGGGGAGAAGGAGATAAGCAAGGCGGGGGGATGATGGTAGGGAGGGCAGTGGGAGGAGGGAGCAATTTGAAGTCAACACTCGGGGAGGGACAGGATCAAAAGACAGAATAGAAACAATGGGGGGCAGGATAGGATGGAGGGAAGTATAGTTAGTCTTACACAACATGACTGTTATCGAAGTCATTTGCAAAACTCCACAGATATGGCCTATATTGAATTGCCTGCCTTCCCAAAGGGAATGGGTGGGGAGGGAGGGATGGGAAGAATTTGGAACTCAAAGTTTTAGGAACAACTGTTGAGTATTGTTGTTGCTACTAGGAAATAAGAAATACAGGTAACGGGGAATAGAAAGTCATCTGGCCCTACAGGACAAAAGAGAAGATGGAGTCAAGGGAAGGAGTGATGATAGAAGAGAGGGCAGACTGGTGATAGGGAAAAATTAGAATGCTCAGTGTATTGGAGTGGGGGGAAGGGATAAATGGGGAGAAAATTTGGAACCCAAAATTTTGTGAAAATGAATGTAAAAAGTGTAATAAATAAATTTATTAATATAAAAAAAAGAAAGATTCCATTGATTCCTATGCTTTCTAGTGTTTTTTTAATAGGAACAGATGTTGCACATTGTTTTTAAAAACTTCTGCATCTATTGACATAGTCACGATTTTTATTATTATTGTTTTAGATGGTTAATTATGCTTTCCTAATGTAGAACCAGCCTGGTATTGCTGGCATAAATTCCACCTGGTATAGTGTATGATCTTTTTGGCACATTGCTGTAATCTCTTTCCTAGTATTTCATTAAAAATTTTTGCATTGATATTCATTAAGAAAAATGTTCTATAATTTTCTTTCTCTGTTTTTGTCTTCCCTGGTATAAGTATCAAACCATATTTGTGTCAAAAAAAATGGAATTTGGTAGGACTCTTTCTTTTTACATATTTTTTCAAACAGTTTATATAATATTGGGATGAATTTTTCCTTAACTATTATGTAGAATTCACTTGTAAATACTCTGGTCCTGAGGATTTTTCTTAGTGAGTTCATTGATAGTGTGTTCAATTTCTTTTTCCAAGATACGGTTATTTGATATTCTATTTCCTTTTCTGTTAATCTGAGCAGTTTATATTTTTTTGTAATTATTCATCAATTTCCTTCAGCTTTTCAGTTTAACTAGCATATAATTGGGCAAAATTACTTCTAATAATTGCTTTAATTTCATCTTCATTGGTAGTATATTTACTTTTTTCATTTTTGGTACTGGTAATTTGTTCTTTGTTTTTATTTTTTAAATACATTAATGGATTGTCTATTTTATTGTTTGTTTTGTTAATAAAAACCAGATCCTAGTGTTACTTATTAGTTCAATGATTTGTTTTAATTTTGCTTTAAATTTCATTAATCTCTCCTCTTATTTTAGGATTTCTACTTTGGTGTTTAATAGGGGATTTTTAATTTGTTTTTTTAGTTGCATGATCAATTCATTGATCTGCTCTTTTTTATTTTATTGATGGAAGTATTTAGAGATATAAATTTTTCCTAAGTACTGCTCTGGTTGTATCCCATAAATTTTAGAATGTTGTCTCATTGCTCTCATTCTCTTAATGAAATTATTGGTTATTTCTATTATTTTTTTCTTTGACCCACTCATTCTTTAGGATTAGATTATTTAGTTTTCAATTAACTTTTAGTCTATGTTACCATGGTCCTCTTTTAGATGTAATTTCTGTCATGTCATAGTCTGAAGACAGTGCTTTTAATATTTCTGCTTTTCTGCTTTTGGTTGTGAGGTTTTGATGCCCTAACTCATGGTAAATTATGTGAAGCTGCCATGTACAACTGAGGAAGAAAAGGTATATTCCTTTCTATTCACATTTGCTTCTCTCCAGAGATCTATCATATCTAAATTTTCTAAGATATTATTCCTCTCCTTTACTTCTTTTTTATTTACTGTATGACTATATTTATCTAGCTCTGAGAGTAGAAAGTTGAGGTCACTCACTGGTATAGTTTCATTGTCCATTTTCTCCTGTAATTCATTTAGCTCTTTCCTTTAAGAATTTGACTGCTATGCCATTTGGAACATATATGTGTAATATTAAAAATATCTATGATACTTTTTAGAAAAAAGTTTCTCTGTTTATCTCTTTTAATTAGAACTATTTTTTCTTTTGCTTTGTTTGAGATCACTATTGCTACCCCTTTACATGAGCTGAAGTATGGTAGATTCAAATCAAGCCCCATCCTCTCCCTTCCTCCTTCTCATAGGGCATTTTTCTTTTTTACCCATCTATTTTTGTTTGCATCATCCTAACATAATTCACTCCTTCTCATGCCCTCTGTCTATGTAGAGGCCTTCTAACTTCCCTAACATTGATAAAGTTATTAGAAGTTACATTATCATTTTCTCAAAGAGAAATGTAAACAGTTTAAAATTTTCAGTCTCCTCTGATTTTTCTTATGTTTGTCTTTTTATGATAATCTTGAATCTTGTATTTAAAAGTCAAATTTTCTATTCAGGTCTAGTCTTTTCATTATGAATGGTAGAAAGTCTTCTATTTAATTGAATCCCCATTTTTCCCTTGAAGGATTTATACTTACTTTTACTGGGTAGGTTATTCTTGGTAGTAATCTTAGCTCTTTTGCTTTCCAAAATATCATATTTCAAGACCTCTGCTCCTTTAACATGGTAGTTGCTAAATTCTGTGTGATTCTAACTATGACTCCATAGCATTTGAATGTTTTCTTTCTGGAAGCTTAAAGTTTTTTCTCTTTTACCTGGAGTTCTACAATTTGGCTATAATATTCCTGGGAGTTTTTATTTTGGTATCTCAGGTAGTGATTTGTAGACTCTTCCAATTTCTATTTTACTCCCCTGGTCTAGGATATCAGGAGAGTTTTCCTTGAGATTTCTCTCATTAATTTCTTGATATATTATGCCTAAGTTCTTGTTTTGATCACTTTCAAGTAATCAGATAATTCTTAAATTGTATATCCTCAATCTATTTTCTAGGTCAGCTGTTTTTTTTAAATGATGAAGTATTTTACATTTTCTTCTTTTTTTCATTCTTTTGACTTCATTTTATTGTCTCTTGATGTTTCATGGAGTAATTAGTTTCCCTTTGCCCAACTCTAATTTTTAAGGAATTCTTCTCTTCAGTGAATTTTTGTATCTCTTTAAACATTTGGTCAATTCTGCTTTTTAAGGAGTTATTTTCATCATTGAAGTTTTATACCTCTCTTTCCAATTAGTCTATATTGTTTTTTATATGGTGTTATTTTCTTCAATACTTTTTGTGCCTCTTTTACCAAACTTTTAAGTGTCTTCTCCTAATTTCCTTCTTTTGCTCTCATTTCTTTACCTAATTTTCCTCTCCTATTCTGATTTTGAAAATAATTTTTAGGTCTTCTAGGAATTCTTGTTGGGTTTAAGTTCAACTCACCATTTTTTCTTTGAGCTTTTGTTTGTAGCTGTTATGACTTCATTTTATTCTTCTGAGTTTGTATCTAGATTTTTCTTGTTACCATAGTAGCTTTTTATTACCAGGTTCTTTTTTTGTTGTTTTCTCATTTTCCCACCCTGTTTCTTGATTTTGAACTTTTAAAGTTGGGCTCTGTTCCCAAGGTGGTGGGGGAGAGTCAATCCCAAGCTTCAGAATCTTTCACAGTGCTATTTTTAGAGCTAACTCTGAGAGTATGGAAATTTTTGATGCTTCCAAAGTGGTGTGATCTAGAGAGAGGTGTGGTCACTACTCTCCTGGTCTGTATTCTGGTACTTATACAGGAAGGGCACCTAATCCTTTGGGATTGCAAACAATATTGCTCCCCAAGATTCCCAATCCCTTGGAATCAGATTGATACTATTCCTCAGGGTCTTGCTCCCTTGTGACTGAAAGTGCTCCTCTCCACCCTTGAACTGTGACCCAAACACGTATATAGGCAATCAAGTTGCCAAATAGTGTCTGGTCCTACAACCAGTTCTAGTACAGGGGTGACCTGTAGTCTCTTTCTGAGCAGTGACCAGATCTCCTTTTCACCTCTGGCTTGAGAACTTCCAAAGCTGCTGCTATTTCTGTTGCCACCACCTAGTCATGCCATTGACATTTAATCCACATGTACTCTAGATCTGCCTCCACCCCTGTTACAAATGTTTTCTTCCACCTTAATAAGTTGTTTTATGCTGGAAGAATGTCTCACTCTAACCTTTCGTTGGTTGTGCCACTCCAGAATTTATTTTGAGGTGTTATTTTAAAGTTGTTTGAAGGGGAATGTTAGGAGAGTTTGACTGAATGTTTCCTCTACTCTGTCATTTTGACTCTGCCACTGAAAGTCCTCTTAAATTATTCTTGTTAACTAGTTGCTAAATTTTACTCTTTCTATAATGCTGAAGGTTTCAAGTTTCTCTAACTTTAGTTTCTTGAGGCATTGCTTCAATCATTGCACTCTAATCATGACTTTACCTGTAAGAATAAGTTGTAGCAAATAAAGATATTCAGACTAGAAAAAAAAGAAGATAGAGAGGAAAGGGGGACATGCTATCTATCTTAAGGTTCTTGAAGGGTTATCATTTGGAAGAAGCATTTGACTTATTCTGCTTGGTTTCAGGGTGTGCATTGGGGGTGGGAGGGATTAAGAGTAATGGCTAATATTTTTCAGAGAAGCAAATTTCTTTAAAGAAAAATTTCCATAATGGAAGCCTGGAAAATACACAGAGCCTACATGTTGAAACTAAGGAGCATGATTCTAGAAAACTTACATCTAAAGGAAGTACCTTTGAAAGATTGTGGAGCATTCCTAGACATTCTGTAATGTGGCTAACTACATGGTGAAGAGAAAGTTCTCTGATTGGTTGGAGACTTTTTAACAGGCCCATAAGCATCAGATACTCTCTCACTCTTGGATGATGCCAAGGATGCTTTCAGTCATGGTATTCAGAGAGAAACCATACTGTAATGGAAAAGGGTTTGGGATCTCCTCTTCCTCTAGGTCCATATGTCCAGATGAAAGTAACTTGACCTTTGATATCTGCATTTGTTCTTATCTGTTCAAGGTGAAGGGAGTAGAATCTTTGCTCTTGGGAGTTTCAAAGGGCTTGCAGAGCAAGCCATAGGAATCCTAGAGTCTAAGAGACTAAGGGCTATATCCACAATAACATGAATGTACCAAGGATAAAGAAGTCACCTTCAGAAGGACCTTTCAAAACCACCACCACCCCACCCCAAATCTGAAACAAGGATTGACTCAGCACAAATGCTGAACTTTGTGAGACTGATGTGATGAGGGAACTAAACTAAATTTTGAGCCTACTCTGTGGGGATAACTTTATTATATTTTTAAAGCCTTAATATTATATTATTTGAACCTAACTTTGTGTGGTTAGAAATCATCCAATCCAAAGCTTACTCTAGGTCATGTTGACCTCAGAGACCCTCCTGGGAAGCAAGAAACCACTGTGAGGAATGATTAGACCCCACTCAGGTGTTATTTTGTGTCCAGGCAGGTCTTGGGTCCACTGAAAATACTTGTGTTTTTGTCGCCTGAATAGCTTGTGTTTTGTCCTCACCCAAATTTTATTGAATGTTTATAGTTATCTACTAATATCCATCTCAAGCAAAATGTCTAGAGTAGTAATCTATATGCTTCTATCCTTGTTTGAACTTTATAACATGTGAGAATTAATAGTGATCTGGAAATGTTGATCACACTTTTTTTTAGCTCTCTCCCCTCTGCAGAATGACTTAATCAAATTCTTTCTAAAATTTTTCTTTAGGTTTCAGGTTTGGTTCTTGACCAACAACTCCCCCTCAGACCAAAGTGGCATAGAGAAGGATATGCCCCATAAAGCGGGGGGTGGGAGGTGTAAGACATTATAATTTTTAAAATAAATATCTTTGCAAAATCCAATTGATATTAAGTGATGAAATGGAGCTAGGGTACTAGCTACTGGCATCTACAACAAGAGAACACAGTCAGTAGGGACTTGAACAGAGACCACTAAAGAAGAAATGCCCCACAAACCTATCAGAATACTCTAGAACCCTGTGGGGCAATGAAGCAGGCCTATGGGAAAGTAGGGGAAGGAGGGAAATTGAGAGGGGAAGGAAGGAGGTAAGGAACCTACTAACCACATTTCTTTTTTTTTTTAATATAAATTTATTTATTGAACTTTTTACATTCATTTTCACAAAATTTTGGGTTCCAAATTTTCTCCCCATTTATCCCCTCCCCCCACCCCAATATACCGAGCAATCTAATTTTCCCTATATCCAATCTGCCCCCTCTTCTATCATCCCTCCCTTCTCTTGTCCTCATCTTCTCTTTTGCCCTGTAGGGACAGATGACTTTCTATTCCCCACTAACTGTATTTCTTATTTCCTAGTAGCAACAACAATACTAAACAGTTGTTCCTAAAACTTTGAGTTCCAAATTCTCCCCATCCCTCCCTCCCCACCCATTCCCTTTGGGAAGGCAGGCAATTCATTATAGGCCCTATCTGTATAGTTTTGCAAATGACTTCGATAATAGTCAGGTTGTGTAAGACTAACTATACTTCCCTCCATCCTATCCTGCCCCCATTGTTTCTATTCTGTCTTTTGATCCTGTCCCTCCCCAAGAGTGTACTTCAAATTGCTCCCTCCTCCCATTGCCCTCCCTTCCATCACCCCCACCCTTGCTTATCTCCTTCTCCCCCACTATTGTAAGATAGGTTTTCATACCAAAATGAGTGTGCATTTTATTCCTTCCTTTAGTCGAATGTGATGAGAGTAAACTTCATGCTTTTCTCTCAGCTCTCCTCTTTTTCCCTCCACTAAAAAGTCTCCTGTTTGCCTCTTGAATGAGAGATAATTTACCCCATTCCATTTCATCCTCTCTCCTCCCACTACATTTCTCTCTCACCATTTACCTTAATTTCTTTCAGGATATGATCCCATCCTATTCAATTCACTCTGTGCTCTCTGTCTCTGTGTGTGCGTGCATGTGTGTATGTGTGTGCGTACATGCATGTACGTGTGTGTGTATGTGCATGTGTGTGTGGTCCCACCAACTACCCAGATACTGAAAAGTTTTAAGAGTTACAAATATTGTCTTTCCATGTAGGAATGTAAACAGTTCACCTTTGGTAAGTCCCTTATGACTTCTCTTTGCTGTTTACTTTTTCATGCTTCTTCTCATTTTTGTGTTTGAAAGTCAAATTTTTTTTTTAAGCTCTGGTCTTTTCATCAAGAATGCTTGAAAGTCCTTTATTTCACTGAAAGACCATTTTTTCCCCTGAAGTATTGTACTGAGTTTTGCTGGGTAGGTGATTCTTGGTTTCAGTCCTAGTTCCTTTGACTTCTGGAATATCTTATTCCACACCCTTCAATCCCTTAATGTAGAAGCTGCTAGATCTTGTGTTATCCTGATTGTATTTCCTCAGTACTGGAATTGTTTCTTTCTAGCTGCTTACAATATTTCTCCTTGACCTGGGAACTCTGGAATTTGGCCACAATGTTCCTAGGAGTTTCTCTTTTTTGGATCTCTTTCAGGTGGTGATCGGTGGATTCCTTCAATACTTATTTTGCCCTCTGGTTCTAGAATATCAGGGCAATTTTCCTTGATAATTTCGTGAAAGATGATGTCTAGGCTCTTTTTTTGATCATGGCTTTCAGGTAGTCCCACAATTTTTAAATTTTCTCTCCTGGATCTATTTTCCAGGTCAGTTGTTTTTCCAGTGAGATATTTCACATTCTCTTCCATTTTTTCATTTCGGTTTTGTTTGGTGATTTCTTGGTTTCTCAGAAAGTCATTAGCCTCCATCTGTTCCATTCTAATTTTGAGAGAACTATTTTCTTCAGTGAGCTTTTGAAACTCCTTTTCCATTTGGTTAATTCTGCTTTTGAAAGCATTCTTCTCCTCACTGGCTTTTTGAACCTCTTTTGCCAATTGAGTGAGCCTATTTTTCAAGGTGTTATTTTCTTCAGAATTTTTTTGGGTCTTCTTTAGCAGGGTACTGACCCGTTTTTCATGCTTTTCTTGCATCTCTCTCATTTCTCTTCCCAATTTTTCCTCCACCTGGCTAACTTGATTTTCAAAATCCTTTTTGAGCTCTTCCATGGCCTGAGTCCATTGGATATCTATTTCGGATAGAGGACTTGACTTCTTTGTCTTTCCCTGATGGTAAGCATTGTTCCTCCTCATCCAAAATGAAAAGTGGGAACATCTGTTCCCCAAGAAAGTAGCCTTCTATGGTCTTATTCTTCTTCCCTTTTCTGGGCATTTTCCCAGTTACTTGACTTCTGAGATTCCTCTCCACCCCTGCCTCGCTAGTGCTTGGGGTCTGAGATTCAAATGCTGCTCCCCAGCCTCAGGGCTTTCCGCAGTGGGCACAGCTGCTATTCAATGTGAACTTAAGTTCTGGTGCTCAGGTGGAGGCAGGGCCGTCTCCCAGGCTCAGTTCCCTCGGGGGGTTTATGTAGAGACCTTCAGTAATGGAGTGGAGCTCCTGTCCGCTCCAGGAGTTCCGGGCCACCCCTGCCTCTGCTGCTGCCTCTGCCATTGCCTCCCAAGGGGGCCCAAGTCACGGAGACACCCTGCTCCCCTCTCTGCCAGCCCAGAAGTCTCTCTCACTGACCTGTAGTGTCTGTGGGTGGAGGGACCTTCACGGCCGTGGGAGATTCCGTCCCTGAAGCCTGCTCGGATCTTCTCCTCTCAGGGCTGCACTGCCAGGGCTGGGTTCCACCGTCCTGTGCATGACAGACCTTTGGTGCCAGTTTTTCAGGGCTCTCTAGAACGGAAATCTCCTCCATTGCGTTGCTACACGGCTTGCACTGCTCCAGTTCTTTTTACAGAAAATTTATGGGCTGTGGGGAATTCTTTTTACAGAAAATTTATGGGCTGTGGGTTCAAAGCTAGCATACTGTGAGTCTTTCTACTCCGCCATCTTGGCTCCTCCCCCACATTTCTTTATATTAGAAATATCCATAAGTGAAATGTACTGCTGGGAAGTGATAGGCTCTTCTTTCTAGAGGTTTTTATGTACACAGAAAAGTTTTACTCTAAGATTCTGTTTCTGTGATCAAAGCAAATGAAGAGGAGAGTCATGAGTCAAAGTCAGAGAGGTCTAAAAGAATCTTTGCCAAGCCTCCGCACAATAAAGTAGAAAAAACTAAGGGGTGGTTGGTCCAAACAGAATTTCAAATCTGATATTTTCTTAGAGGAAGTTTCTGATGTTGTGTTTGATGAATGTATAGAAATATAAGCTGCATTGGTCTGGGTATAAGGGGATGAGAAATAAATGCCAGAAAGAGATGGCAGTATGATGGGAGGAAATACTGGATGTGAAGTAAGAAAACATGGATTTAAGCCCCAGTTTTGCCACTTAATCATGGTGTGACCTTGACCCCTCTGTATTTCCATTTCATCATCTGCAAATTTGATATGAAAATATGCTGATGATTCCTTTATTGAATCATGCAAGAATCAAATGAGCTAATCCATGTGAAAGTCCTTTGCAGTCTTAAAGCATTACATAAATATGAGTTATTATTAATATGGCCAAAGGAAGATCTACTTTTTAAAAATTTATGCCTTAGCCATGATTAGACTTTTGCTTTGCATGGCATGACTTGATTTAAGAGCCTCCAAGAAGAAAATCTACCCACAACATAGCTCTGTACACATCACCTTGTGTTACTACCTTGCCTTTTTACAAATGGGAATGAGGGCAGAGCTAAGATGGCAGAACAGCATGAAGAAGCATAGTGAGCTTCATGTTCCCCCTCCAAATCCTCCAAACAGATCTAGAAAATCCACCAAACCAAATCCCAGTAGGGAAATCCGAAACAGGGTTCATTGTAAGTCATTTTTAAAGTTCCTACATACATACATAGGGAGATATACTGTGAGTTGTGTGGACCATGGAGATGGAGTCCAATCAGGATCTAATTTCTAGAGAACTCCAGCTCCCCGGAAGAGGCTAGGCACTCAGGCAAAACAAGGTCTGAGACCCATAATGGAGCATTGCAACTTTGGGCAGGGTTTGGGAACAAGTGACAACTGGTAGGTATGTCATCAGCTATCCACTTCTAAGTCACAAATCCAGAATGCTGAAGGTCCCTCTGCCCACAGAAGCTACAGGTCAGTGAGAGAGACGGCTGGGCTGGAGCAGGGTGTCTCCGTGACTCGGGCCCCCTCAGGAGGAAACGGCGGAGGCAGAGGCGGGGGCAGGAAGCGGCCGAGGCAGAGGCGGGGCAGCAGCGGAGGCAGCAGCGGCATGGCGGCGGCCCGGGACTCCCCCAGCAGCAAGCAGGATCTTCATTACTGAAAGTCTCTGCATGAACCACCTGAAGGAGCTGAGCCTGGGAGGCGGCCCTGACCAACCCTCTCCATTTCTGAAGGTCTCTGCATAAAGCCCCTGAGGGAACTGAGCCTGGGAGGTGGCCCTGCCCCCACCCCAGCACCAGAACTAAAGCTCACATTGAATAGCAGCTGCGCCTGCTGCGGAAAGCCAATTTGAATCTCAGACCCCAAGCACTAGCTGGGCGGATCTAGGCAGGGGTGGACAGGAATCTCAGAAGTCAAGTAACTGGCTGGGAAAATGCCTAGAAAAGGGAAGAAAAATAAGACTATAGAGAGTTTTTTTGAACAGATGCAAATGATCCCAACTTTCGGATCTGATGACGACGAGGAAATATTCTTGCCATCAGGGAAAGACGTGGAGGGCAGGGCCTCAGTACCCCAGACATCCCAGGGGGATGTCAGGTGGGCTCAGGCCATGGAAGAGCTCAAAAAGGATTTTGAAAAGCAAGTTAGACAGGTGGAGGAAAAACTGGGAAGAGAAATGAGAGAGATGCAAGAAAAGTATGAAAAACGGGTCAATACCTTGGTAAAGGAGACCCAAAAACATGCTGAAGAAAATAACACCTTGAAAAATAGGCTCACTCAATTGGCAAAAGAGGTTCAAAAAGTCAATGAGGAGAAGAATGCTTTCAAAAGCAGAATTAGCCAAATGGAAAAAGAGGTTCAAAAGCTCACTGGAGATAATAGTTCTCTCAAAATTAGAATGGAACAGATGGAGTCTAATGACTTTATGAGAAACCAAGAAATCACCAAACAAAACCAAAAGAATGAAAAAATGGAAGAGAATGTGAAATATCTCGTGGGAAAAACAACTGACCTGGAAAATAGATCCAGGAGAGACAATTTAAAAATTATGGGACTACCTGAAAGTCATGATCAAAAAAAGAGCCTAGATATCATCTTCCATGAAATTATCGAGGAAAACTGCCCTGACATTCTACAACCAGAGGGCAAAATAAGCATTGAAAGAATCCATCGATCACCACCTGAAAGAGAGCCAAAAAGAGAAACTCCTAGGAACATTGTGGCCAAATTCCAGAACTCCCAGGTCAAGGAGAAAATCTTACAAGCAGCTAGAAAGAAACAATTCCAGTATTGTGGAAATAAAATCAGGATAACTCAAGATCTAGCAGCTTCTACACTAAGGGATCGAAGGGCGTGGAATAGGATATTCCAGAAGTCAAAGGAACTAGGACTCAAACCAAGAATCACCTACCCAGCAAAACTCAGCACAATACTTCAGGGGAAAAAATGTCTTTCAGTGAAATAAAGGACTTTCAAGCATTCTTGATGAAAAGACCAGAGCTGAAAAGAAAATTTGACTTTCAAACACAAGAATGAGAAGAAGCATGAAAAAGTAAACAGCAAAGAGAAGTCTTAAGGGACTTACCATAAGTGAACTGTTTACATTTCTACATGGAAAGACAATATTTGTAACTCTTAAAACTTTTCAGTATCTGGGTAGTTGGTGGGACCACACACAGACATGTACACGCATGCCTGCACACACACATACACACATGCACACACATAGAGAGACAGAGATCACAGAGTGAATTGAACAGGATGGGACCATATCTTAAAAGAAATTAAGGTAAATGGTGAGAGAGAAATGTAGTGGGAGGAAAGAGGGTGAAATGGAATGGGGTAATTATATGTCATTTAAGAGGCAAGTAGGAGACTTTTTAGTGGAGGGAAAAAGAGGAGAGCTGAGAAAAAGAAAAACAAGAAGATTATGCTCATCACATTTGACTAAAGGAAGGAATAAAATGTACACTCATTTTGGCATGAAAACCTATCTTACAGTAAAGGAAAGTGGGGGAGAAGGAGATAAGCAAGGGGGGGGATGATGGAAGGGAGGGCAAAGGGAGGAGGGAGCAATTTGAAGTCAACACTTGGGGAGGGACAGGATCAAAAGAAAGAAGAGAAACAACGAGGGGCAGGGTAGGATGGAGGGTAATTCAGTTAGTCTTACACAACACGACTATCAGAGAAGTCATTTGCAAAACTACACAGATATGGCCTATATTGAATTGCCTGCCTTCCCAAAGGGAATGCGTGGGGAGGGAGGGATGGGGAAGAATTTGGAACTCAAAGTTTTAGGAACAACTGTTTAGTATTGTTGTTGCTACTAGGAAATAAGACATACAGTTAATGAGGAATAGAAAGTCATCTGGCCCTACAGGACAAAAGAGAAGATGGAGACAAGAGAAGGGAGGAATGACAGAAGAGATGGCAGATTGGAGATAGGGAAAATTAGATTGCTTGGTGTATTGGGGTGGGGGGAGGGGATAAAGGGGGAGAAAATTTGGAACCCAAAATTTTCTGAAAATGAATGTATAAAGTTAAATAAATAAATAAATATTGAAACAAACAAACAAACAAACAAAACAAATCCAGAATGCTCTGAGGAAGGAACCTATCCAGAACAGGTTTCTAGACTAATCTTTATTGGAATAACCACGGGAGGAATCCCAGAGCAATGAGAAGCTTATAATTTTTCACTCTGAATAAGCAAACCTTTCTAACTGGCAGATGAAAGCTGAGCCCAAGAAGATTCTACTGTTTCACAGCCCCACAGTCTATGAACCCAGGTCAGTAACTTGTAGAATGAAAACCAGGAGGTACTAAATAGGTTTTGCCCTAGATTAGACTACCTTGAGAACAAAAAAAGCTTGAATATCCCCAGTCAGAGCTGTTCCTGATCCCTATTCTGAGATTCTAGGACAGTAAAACACTCAATAATCTAAGAAAGCAATGCCAGGACCAGCCCAGATTTTCCTTACATGAGGTTAAAGAGCATGGTTCTAACATCAACTTTAAAGGCAGGAAATAGGCTGGAATAATGAGCAAACAAGCAAAAGAATCTTACCATACAGAGGTATTACAGTGAAAGGAATGCTCAAGACACAACCCCAGAAGAGAATGATTCTGAAAACCCTACAAGTAAAACTTACCAAAAAATTAAAAAATAAATAGCTTGGGCACAAAATCAAGTAGGATTTCTGGAAGAGGTGAAGAGCTGTATTTTGGAACAATAATTAGCACTTTGGCACAAGAGGTCCAAGTCCTGCCCAAGCAACAAACTCCCTGAAAATTAGAACAGACCAAATAGAATCCAATGACTCCATGAGATAGTAAGAAATAGTAAAACAAAATCAAAAGTCTTCTCAATACTGTTGAAGTCAGACCCTGATTATAATAACAGGTAGAATGTAAACAGCACTTTAGACTTGGCCAGTCACTTACAAATATTATCTCTTTTCATCCTCACAACAACCCTGAGAGGTAAATACTATTATCTTCCTTTCACAGGTGAGGACACTGAGGCAGACAGAGGTCAAGTGACTTTCCCAGTGTTACACAGAGAGTGAGTGTCTGAGGCAGGAATATGAACTCAGGTCTTCCTGACTCTAGGCTCAATGATCTGTATATAGACTCTACCACCTAGATATCTAATTTTATAGTCTTGCAACTTCCTATTTTCTGAGTCAATGATCTTGGTTGGTTAGAATTTCATATGGACTTTATTGAACATTACAACAGAGAAAAACGGGACAAGACTTCCCAGCCACAAAATTTTCTCGATATGTACATAATTACCAGGAAAATAGGGAGAAAGAATTTTGATGGTTTGGTCCAACTCAGAACCAATAGCAAAAATTAATAAATAAGTGAGCATCTCTTGTTGAAAGAATTGTGTTCAAAGACAAACTGAAAAAAAAATATTAAAATTTTATAGTTTTTGGATAGAATTTCAGACTAGGAATAAAGAGACCTGACTTCCGTTGCCAGCCCTACCATCACCCCATTGAGTGAAATTACACAAACTCTGGCTTCTCTGGCTTCCTTCAAGCTCCATCTGAAATCTTATCTTCTACAAGAAGCCTTTCTTGATCCCCCTCTAATTATGGTGCCTTCCCCTGTTGATTATCTCCAATTTATCCTGTATATAGTTTGTTTGTATATAGTCGTTTTCATGTCTCCCACATTAGACTGTGGAGCTCTTGGAGAGTTGGACTGTCTTTTGTCTTTGTATCTCTAGCATTTAGCACAGTGCCTGACATGTAACAGATACTTACAAAATGCTTATTGACTAACGACCAATTGTATATAGCCTAATTCTCCATATCTATTTCTTTCCCATTTCCAAAATGGGCACTCCTCCTTTATAAGGTTCAGAAGGATCAGATGAAAAAAAAAAAAATAATACTTTATGTAAAAGTGCTTTGAGTTTTCGGAAATGCAGCCTTAACCAACACTCACATGCTCTTAAACAGGCCATTTCATTCTCGTGAGTTTCAGTTTCTTCTTGAATGTCTCTTAAAGAGACCTATCTTTAAGAATGTCTCTTCCTTTCAGCACTAACATTTTATGACTCTATGATTTATGTTCCTCTTTTAGTTACAAAGCGTTTAATATTCATTACTTCATTTGAAATTCCCTGTAAGTTAAGAATTGAGGGCAATGAAGATGAGAAGATTATATTAATAATAACTCACATTTACATTTAACTTTGAGGTTTGAAGAAGAGATGATGAGAGTATCACTATATCTATTTTACAGTTTAGGGATTGGAGGTTTAAAGAATATGTTATTTAAGTAAATAATGGAATAACAAAATTAATATGGTGCTTTAAGGTTTGCAAATTACTTTACAAATATTAACTCATTTCATTCTCACAACAGTCCTGAGAAGTAGGCACTATCATTATCCCCATTTTACAGATGGGAATACTGAAGTAGACAGAAATTATGTGACTTACCCAGGGTCACACATCTAAAAGTATCTGAGGCCAGATTTCAACTCAAGTCTCATTCTCACTGCAGATCTAGCATTCTATCTACTGCATTCCCTAGATGCTTTATATAGCTCAATAATAAGTGTGGTAGCCTGGTTTCAAACCCAGGTCTTCTGACTATGAGTCTAATGTGTTCCCAGCTGCACTGAAAATTATTTTGCAATTTTATTCCTTAATTTAGATAAGGATGAAATTATGACACCTCCAAAGCACTACAATCCCATACAGTAGAATGGAGACTATAACTCTCCTGCTTTGTCCTGAACTGTACCCAGTATGGACACTGTCAAGGAAAGATGATTGATTAAGGCCCAAGCCAGTCCTAGGAGCATTGGCAACGGACTTTGCTGCCAACTCATGGAGGGGGTTTGGTGCTTCTGCTTCTGGAAGTGTGTGATATGTAACACAGGGTCCTGGATCTCTAGCTGAGAGGATATGGAGGAATTCTGTGACTGTTTCCTGTCTGTCCAATGAATGGTAAAGAAAAAACTTTTGATTGGCTGAGTATACATAAAAAAAAGAAATATCCAGTCAAATCATTCTCTCTGTTTCCTGGTGGTAATCAAAGAATAAGCCTTCGGCAGGAAAGAGAGAGGCCTCCGACCTTATCTACTCAATCAGCCGATACGTGATCTATAAATGTACGCTCTCCCTGATTCTTTGCTCCTTTTTCTTCCCTTAAGTGAATGACTGTTGGGCAAAGAATGGAGCAGGCCACCATCAAGACCCCAGAGTCAAGCCCTCATGTGTCCAAAATTGACGTTGGACTTACTTTCCCACTTGGACTTTCTACTCAGAATGCTGGAAAGTACATCAGAAGGGGAAGACAGTTTCTGAGCTGATCTTTAAGGAAAACAGAGCAATTTAATGGACAAAGTGGGGAGGAGCATTCCACATATAGAGGATAGCATAAGCAAAGTAGGAAAATGACAGATTTCTCAAGGACATGTGGGGTAAAGTGAATAAAATAGAGGAACAAAGAAAGAAACATTAATAAGTGAAAACAAATGTTTTAGAAAGATCATGGAGATCAGTCTGAGAGATAAGAGTGAAAAATGAAACCATCAAAGAGATAATGAGGCAGAAACAACTATCAGAGAAAGGAAAGTTGGTGGGTGGACCCAATCTTTATTAGAAAAAAGGGGAAGCAGTCACCCCCAAGAGATGAGGAGGAAATTGGCCAGCAAATACGCACCTATCTGCTCAGAAGAGGGGAAAAATTGGGTAAGACACAGTTTCAAAGAATTATAAGTGAAAAAATAATGGCACTTAAAAAAGAGAATAGGGAATAATAGCAAAAACTTGGATCACAAGCAAGCACACAATGCATTAAAAACTGATTTATCCCCCTCGCCTGGGATTCAGGCTAACTTTTAGAAGCAGTACCACCCCTCCCTCCCCTTCAAAGGATAACCACTACAGTGGTCAGAGGACCCTCAGAGGACACCTTTACCTTCCTCTGATGGAGGGACTATAAAGGAATAGAAGAATAAAAGTCAAAGAAACATCACAAAAAGCCCACAAATTATCAACCCAATCAAACCTCCAAACCAGCCTCCTCACAAGGCTTAAGTAGAAAAAAAAAATAAAGAGACAGACTCTGAATGATAAATCTTCCTCTTTCAAATCTTTCTCACCAGAGCCACTGGGAAGTCTTATACATGAGAAAAATTTATTTAGTGGTAGGGAAAGTATCGTGGTGGCAGAGGACAGTATGACTGTGAACACAGGCATTTTGGGAGAGAGAGGTGGTCAACCTTCCAAAAAATCCAGCCTTCACCCCATAAGGTTTGGGGCAGAAAGAAGGCACTTGCAGAGGGATACCACAGTTTAGGTTGGCTGGTGCCAAGGGCTAGCTGAGGACAATGAGATACAAAGACACTGGTCACCCTGGTTCCCATACCTCTCTTCTTTTTCTAGGTCTTTGTAAGGCAATATGGTGGACTTTGGTTTCCCTAGACTCTCTCATGGTGGCTGGCACATAATAGGGGTTTAATAAATTTTGTCAGAATTGACCCTCCTTGAGCCCCAGAAAATTCTCATGGCAAGGGCATTATATAATCTACTAAGATTTGCTTGTTTTTATAATAAGTGCCACATTCTTGCCCATGTTAATTTTATATCTGCTGTTTTTCCATTTCAGGTGCTAATAAGAACTGGAAGAAAAAAGAAAGAAAATTTATATCCTGAAAGTCTTTCTTCCTTTCTTCCTCCTCTCATTTCCATCCTTCTTATATAGCCATCCAGACACTGAATTTTGAAACCAGTATTTCTCATGTCAGAAAGTCACATTTGTTGGGGCTATCATCTCTCTTCTGTCTCATTAGAATTCTCCCAGTCCGAGACTGTTCATTCTAATTCCATAATGATAGTGGAGCACTGAAGTAAAATTTAACTGTTCCTCAGTTAATCATTAAAATTAGCCTATTTTGGAGAAGAGAGGGTCTTCTAATGTTTCAGTGCCATGTAATTTCAGATAATAAATGAGATGATGAAAGAGGGTTTTAATGTATTATAACACCATGGAGAGTGGTAAGAGTGCTTATATCCTGTTTCTGAAATGGCTAAGTGGCCAAACAAGTCAGATCACCCTCCCTACCTTATTTTGTTCTAACCAAGTTCTAAGAGAAGTCTATTTGGCAACATGCATTATGGACTTAGAGAAGGACAGGATCTCAGAGTCCAATAGGATGTCAGAGGGCAGCCAGAACAATTCGCATCTGCACAAGACCCTTCTCCACAACATATTAGACAAATGGTCACTGAGCCTTGATTTGAAGACACCACAAATGAGGGTGAATTCAATGCCTCCTGAAGCAGCACAATTCACTTTTAGATCATTCTCATTATCAGGAAATTTTTCCTTATGTCAAGCCTAATTTTTTAAGGAACCTTAAAGGACATTAAATAATTCAAAGACTTGATGGGGCATAATGAAATAAATTTGGGCTTGCACTTTCAGAAATGCTTTTTAGAAAGAAAAAAGTCCTCCTTCTATCTATTGATGGTGTGGTATGGTGAACCTAAAAACCTAAGAATGACTGGCTTGGATGCCCTTTGCCAATAAAGAGTGAGCTTCTGGAGGGCAGAGATGGAATCTTTTGTTTCTTTTGCCCTGTTTCCACAATGGTTAGTACTGTGTTAGGAACAAAGTGGTTTTTTGGTTGTTTGCTTGGGATCTGTGATTTCACTGGTGTTCCCCCGTCAATACAGATGGGCAGCTAGGTGGTGCAGTGGATAGAGTACCAGGCCTGAAGTCAAGAAGACTCCTTCTGAGTGCAAACCTTGGCCTCAGACACTTGCTAGCTGTGTGACCCTTGACCAGTCATTTAACCTTGTTTGCCTCAGTTTCTCCTGTGTAAAATGAGCTGGAGAAGGAAATGGCAAAACCATTCCAGCATCTTTGCCAAGAAAACCCCAAGAAAACCATGGGGGTCATGAAGCGTCAGACACAACTGAAAATGAATGAAAAATAATGACAAAAAGCAATATTGATAGCAGCTGTTCCACAAGTTCCACAAGTTCCTGAAAGTAAGTTTTAGTTCTGAAAATGTCTCTTAAAAGTTGCCTGAAGCTCTGAGAAGCAAAGTGATTTGCGCAAGATCGTTAAACCAATACATTTCAGAGGCAAGACTTAAATGGATATCATTTTGGCACTGGATCCAGTTTGCTACCCACTAAGCGAAACTGCTTCTCAGGAATATAGTAGTCACTCAATGAATACTTGCATATTTTGGGAGAGTTAATTAGGACCCCTCTGATCAATTGATATACTTCTACTACTGTCCCCCAGTATGGTTGATAAGACCACAATTGGAGAAAGAAGCAGCTAGAAGGAAAATGGCCTTTGGCCATCTACAGGAGACCAGCCATTAAGGAAGAATTCACATCCTGAACATAGATTGACTCTCTGCCTTTTTCCTTGTACCTTTACCAGCAAGGGGAGGTGGGGAGAAGACTTCTCTTTCCTTTCAACCTTTCCCTGTGGTTCATAATGCCTCAAAAGTAGAGCTACAGTCCCATGAAGGCCCAAAAGCAAAAACAGACAACACTTGGAGATAGATCCTCAGAAACCACTCCAAGGCTGTCTTGGCAATAGCAAAAATAGTCAGTTATGGATTCAAGAAAAAAAAATAGCCCTGGCAATTAAGAGTTAAGAAGAGGAAAGAAGGCTCAGAGAGCTAAGCAGAGACAGTTCTCCCTGGGGGGAAACAGAATGAGAATACCATAGGAAGGGAAAGGACCTAGAGAACTTGGAACACGAGAGGCACGAATTGCTTTGTTCGCCTATTCCCTTTTTGGGAGCCTCACTAATAGTAAACTCCATGCATGTTCCCATTTTCCCCTTGGTATTGTGTGAATTTGTGGGAGAGTCGACCTGGGTTTATGAAGGAATGTTTAATATTCACCCTTCTTATTGTACTAGCTCAATAAAGGCTTTGCATTCAGTTAATTGTGTCTTCTGGCTAACTCAAAAGCTAATTGCACCAGTAGGGGCTTACAAAAAATAGTTTGGGGAGTACGGACTCACACCCTGAATAACAGTCACACTCTGGTGATCCAACCAGCAATTTTGTAGTGCTGATTTGGGGAGTTACCCTGGTTAAAGATGATTAAATGCTTGGACTTTTTTTTCAATTGCATTACCTCTTCTAAAGATGAAATACTGTGACACGAACCTGAAACTACAATGACAGACAAGAATTTAGAAGCACCTCTTAGCCTCAAAAAGACTGTTTGATCTTCCGATTAATGAAAAGCTCTTGCTTTTTATTGGAGAAGAGAAAATATGGGCTTTTTCCAACATGAAAAGGGACCTATATTGCCTGAGCCCTCTCTAAGCATTTCATTTCTCCCTCTCGATTGACTGGTGAGAAATGAGAGGTCATGTACTTTGAAAAGAACTGACCATTCCCTTTTATTCTTCAGAAGAGGTATTGATATCACCTCTAGATCAACTTTTTTCAGTGGTTTGGAACCTTGCTAATATCTTTTGTGGGGCAGCTAGGTGGTGCTGTGGGTAACGTGTAGGGGCCTGGAGTCAGGAAGACACATCTTCCGGAGTTTAAATCTGATCTTGGATGCTTAATAGCTGTGTGACCCTGGGCAAGTCACTTAACCCTGTTTGCCTCAGTTTCTTTATCTGTCAATGAGCTGGAGAAAGAAATGACAAATCACTCACAAAGAGTAGGACACAACTAAAACTACTGAACAACATTTTTCTTAACTGGCTCAGAAAGGCTGCCTACAATGAGTTCCTCTTACTGGTTTAGGTGGTGTTCATGTTATTGAATTGAGGTGATTATTATTCCACAGTCTTTGTGTGAGGATTGTCTAGCAGAGATCCAGACCCAGACACTTCCTTCAGATAATCAAAACATCCTTGATGTAAATGCAGAAAATCTTAGAAATCACTTAATCCACTCTTCATTTTACAGAAGAGGAAATTGAGGAAAAGAAGCTGGGACTCCTGTGCTTCCTCTAACTCCAAATCCTGTGCTCTGTCACGTCTTGGCTCAATAACCCACTTTAATAATGTCTGTAAAGCAGCAGTCATAGCATGGAAATTACCTCTTCTTTTTCTCCACTCTACTTCCATTCCCCTGCCCCACTTCATCACTGGCCCAGTTTTAGAGGATGCATGTCTTGCTGATGTACCAGGTCTCAAGACTGCTGGTTTTTTACAGGTCTTAAGTAAGCCAATCCCAAGGGAAATGCCTGCAACACCTGGGAGCTTCTATGGTTACAATCCCCAAATGATCACCAGGTGGCTGATTTCCTAGATGGGTTATTCAGGCAGCTGTCTTCTTAACTCTTTTCCCTTTGCTGCCCTTCTTTATCTTTCTCTATAATTGATACTTCCACCTGATGATGGGCAGGAAAGGAAGAAATCCATCAATCAACTGATTCAGTTGTCCTTTAAAAAGAGGGCTGGCCTTAAAGCAGATAGCCTGAGTTTAAAGTGACAAAGCACTGGTTCTGGACTCAAAATATCTAGGTTCTAATCCCAGCTCCTATATACTAACTCCTTGTGTCAACTTGGATAAGTCCCTTAATCTCCCTTGGCCTCAGTTTCCTCATCCATAAAATGGCAGAGTTGGACTAGAGGGACACAGGTAATTTTCAGCTGCAGTTCTGTGCTCTGTGATAAGAGCTGCCTCTATCATTCACTATCTCACCTCAGGTAAGGCACTTAACCTGCTAGGACTCAATTTCTTTTAAAATGGCGATAAAAATATTTGTATTGCTGACATCATAGAACTATTATGAGGTTTGAGCTAGAGAATGTATGCAAAAGTTTTGCATGCTGTAATATGTGCGCACCATGTAGTAAGAGAAGCAGCAATATAGCTTAGGAATAGTTAACATTTCAGCAAAACCTCCTGCCCTTGTTAAATGGAAACCACTCACTCTTCTACCCCTCAGCACACAGGTTATTGTATGGTATTTACTCCTACAGAGGAAGAACACCCGAGAAGGACTAGCTCCTTGTAAACTTGTTTTCTCTCCATTGCCTTTTCAAATCTATAATTGATGCAGTAGACTTTACCAACCATGCCCAGTCCCTTCCAGAATAGATCTGAGGATGCATGAGAATATGTAAAATGTAGAAAAGGGAAGAAATTTTACACATGTGATTTTGGTCTCCCCATTGGCTATTTTCACAGGTCAAGGTTGGAGAAAAATCCCACATTAGCCATTCCTTTTGATTCCATCCAAACAGTCAGAGTGAAGTACAAAAGCTAGATACCTTTCTCAAATTTCAGGTTGTCCTTCCTTTCCATCTCCCCAGCCCAAGCCCAAGATGAAGATCTCAGATGACTGCAGCAGCAGCCATGGTTACTAAAGGCAGTGGCACTGAGCAGCATGGGATGAGATCAGAGTAAGCCTGGGAGCTGGGAAGAACTCCCACTGTGGCAAGGCCAGTGGGAGGTGTGTCAACATCTGGTAACCCACCCCTTCTGATTTGTCAGAGCACTTGCTGAGGCAAACCTCAGGCAAGTTCATCTCTGCCAGTTTGGAGGGGCTGTAGAGGAAAAGACCCTCACTCTTCCTGGAGGCAGCCCTCAAGCTTGCTTTTGGAAAGCTTCAGATCATTTTTATTTTGTTTTGCTATACTGAAGTTTTTAGTGGAGTTATAGTGTTTCAATAAATTACAAAGCTAATAAGAAAAAAGTACACTTTTTAATCCTATGATGAGGGAGTATGAATGAATGGAGAAGTTTCCAAACATGGGGAATGGGGGCTCAAAGAGCAGAGATGATTTTTCTCTTTTCTTCTTTTATTTTTAAGTTTCTGAGCATACAGTAGGTTAAAAGTATCCCACCTAATTTTAGTTCTGATATCTGAACTAGGTGAGACTATATCTCAATCAATCCATTAAAATACCTCAGACTAAATGTGAGAAGATCTTTGAACTACAATGATATTGTATCAGAATGGGCTGAACAAATCATACATGATCCCCATGGATGGTCTATAAATTATCAAGAGAGTTGTGAAATCACAGGGAGTTCCAGACTTGGAACAAATGTAGCATTCCAGATGAACCCTTTTGAGAAGGAATTATCTGGGGTAGGAGTGGGAGGGAGGAAAGGCCTTGGATTTAACCTCAACTAAGGCCTCCTGCCTGCCTCCACAAATACTTTGCCAGATGACCTGCCAGCTTTGAAGGTTCCACAAGATATTAGACTTCCTACCTTCCCACTACAGTCCTAAAAGGTGTCCCCAGATGAGCTGGTGTCAGTGTTGGCACCATCAGAAGCCGAGGTCAGAGCAGGCTCACAGCTCTCTATAATGCCCATCAGAGAACTCCATCATGCTGAAGGGAAATTCTTGGGTACCCTGGAGAAAAGGACTGGTATCAAATGAGAGCTGTGAGTTACACCATGGCCAAATGTGGTCTTTAACATAGAACCCACTTTCTCTCTAGACTATGTACATACCTTTGGGGAGTGTCTCACAGATTAAAAGAGGCTTGAAGGCTTAAAAAGAGCTTTACAAATATTATATCTTTAGATTTTCACAATAACCTGTAGGATAAGTACTATTATTATACCCATTCCACATAGGAGGAAACTAAGACAGATTGAGGTTGAATGACGTGCCCAATGTCACACAGCTAACCACTGTGTCATCTAGCTGCCTCAATTATATTATATAACAATCTGCTCTGGAAATAGGAAAAAAAAATATTAGGGAGAGAAAAGTATGGGTAGATATAGCCCTGGAAGCACTACCACATGCATACCTAATATCCAACAGCCGCCCTACCTGTCACACAAGCACCACTTGCATCTGGCATTGAACTAAACTCAAGGGATAAAAGGATAAATGTGAAGAGATACAAAATGTGCATTGCTCAACATAATATAGGTTAACTTGGGGGAAAGCACTGACAACTGGAGAAGGCATTTTGGAGGAGGCAGTGCTCTCTTTCATCCCAAATTACCTGGTATTATATTTAGCTGTGCACATATTTTATTTCTTCCATTCAATGTAAGCTCCTAGAAGAAAGACAAGAAGAAGAATTAATTAGCATAAGAACTTTTACAGCACCTACTTTGTGTCAGGCACCATGTTTTACAAATGTTAGCCCATTTGGTCATCACAACAACCTTGGGAGGTAGGTGCTATTATGATTTCATTTTACAGTTCAAGTTCAAAAGAAACTGAAGTAAACAGGTTAAAGTATTTGCCCAAGGTCATACAGCTAGTGTTTGAGGCTGGATTTGAATTGAGGTCTTTCTGATTGCAGGCCCAGCACCCACTGTATCAACTAGCTACCTAGAAGATGAGAAGAGGGGGGAGGAGGGAGAGGGAGAGGGAGAAACAGGAATTGTGAATTCCAGACATGGTAGACTGCTTGGATAAATGTCAAATACATAGAAGTAGGAGACAGAAAGTCAAGTTTGGGGCAAAACTGATCCAAAAGAGTCTGGGAAAGAGAGTTATGCAAAATTAAGCTAAAAAGATTGGAAACAGATTGTGGAGATCCTTGAAGGTCAGGCTAAGCTAGTATTTTATCTGAAAGGTAATAAGGAGCTATCGAATGCTTTCCAGCAGCAAA